>OY294044.1:95194069-95404750 GCA_958510825.1 Brachypterus glaber
ACTTTAATTTTCATTGAAGTTGAATAATGTTATTTTCGCTAATTTGATAGTAAAATGGAGGAGATTATTATTAAAAACAGTGTATTATCAGACATTTTAATAAGTAATGACAATAATTTACCATACAAAGAATTATGGGAAGAATATTTTACTGAAAATTATGATCTATCAAGAGAACAATTGGAAGAGGTTCAGCAACAATTGAACCAAACATTTGTTACACAATTTAATAATAAGTGGAAAAAAGTAAAGAGAACAAAGGATCGTTTTAATACAAAATTTAGAGACTGGCTGCAAAGAGATTTTAAACTTGTTTGTAAAAAAACTGAGAAACCAGGAAGACCTGTGCTGAAATATGAAGAGTCTTCTGACAGATCAAAAAGAAGGAAAACCCAACAAGTTTCAGACAAACAAGAAATGACTTTAAATCAAATACAGGCAACTTTTGAAAAGAAACTAAGAGAAAGTGGAAAGAAGGATGAAGCTGATCTAATTCATGATATAATGCGAAACGGAACAGAAAAATATCGTGATTTGCCTGATAAAATTATTTTATTTAAAAAGGAAGAGGCTTTAGCCCTAATAGTTGACTTAAACTTAACAACATATCAATATAACTATATACGTTCTCATTCAAAGGCAAAAAATGCCGATATTTATCCTAGTTACAAGGAGATTTTAATATGTAAAAAAGATTGTTATCCTTTTATTTCCCATATTGCGGAAAATGAAGTTAAGCTTGATCTACAACAACTTTTAGATTTTACAGTAATCAGACTTTTAAAAACTGAAATTGTTTCAAAAAATTGTATAGCAAAATATAATAGAGATTTAGTTTTATATTCGAAATGGGGTTGTGATGGTGCGTCTGGGCAAAGTGTTTATAAGCAAAAATTTAATAATGACAAAATTACCGACCAATATTTATTTATGATGTCCTTGGTTCCAATTCAGCTTTCAAAAAAGGATAATGAAATTATATTAATTTCATTAAATTCGAATTTGCCAAAGAAAGTGAAGAAAAAACAATTTTGGAGGTAAAAAATATTAAAAGACCAAATAAAAAAATTAACAGTCACACATGTAATGATTAATGGCTATTCTTTTAATGTAACACATGAACTTTTTTTGACCATGATTGATGGTAAGGTATGTCAAGCAATAACTGGAACATCGTCTTCAGCATGTTGTACTGTTTGCCAAGCTAAACCGACGGAAATGAACAACCTGGAGTTGTTATATAAAAAAGTTGTTAATCCAAAGGCATTGGAATATGGATTATCCACACTTCATGCGTGGATAAGATCGATGGAGTGTATTTTAAACATAGCTTATAGACTGGAAATAAAAACTTGGGCAGTTAGAGCTCCAGCAGATAAAGAAATATTTAAAATTCGAAAGGCTTTTATCCAGCAAGAGTTTAGGGCAAAATTGGGTTTACTTGTCGACATTCCAAAACAGGGTTCGGGAACAACTAATGATGGGAATACAGCTAGGAGGTTTTTCGAAAATCCAAAAATTACGTCGGAAATAACAGGTGTAGAGGAAGAACTAATAGAGAGGTTATCAGTAATTTTAAGGACTTTGGCATCCGGGGAAGAAATTGATAGTAATTTATTTAATATTTATGCAAACGACACAGCAAAATTATATATAAAAAAGTATAAATGGTATTATATGCCCTCTTCTTTACACAAAATTTTATGTCATGGAGGGGAGGTAATTAAAAATGCATTTTTACCTATCGGAAAATTGAGTGAGGAAGCTCAAGAGGTCCGAAATAAGGATTTTAAAAAGTTTAGGCTTAATAATAGTAGAAAATTTTCACGTGAGTCAAGTAACGCAGATATTATACATAACTTATTAATTTCATCTGACCCTTTCATAACTAGTTTGCGCCAAGAACAAAAAAAAATAAAACGCAAGTCCAATGACATTGATTCAAAAGTAGAAAGTCTTTTGAAATGATCAATTATGAGTTAAAATATAAAAAAATATCTATAGAAAGCTGTTCAAAAGTCTTCTAACTTTTGAACGTATTTAGATATTAAATTCAATTTTACAGCACGTATTAGTATATAATTCAAAAAAGCACGTATTAGTATATAATTCAAAATTTTGCTATAGTAAAAAATAAATCATGTTGCAAAATGTTCTACTATAGAGGTGTAAAGTTTAATTTATTCTCTAAACACGTTTAAAAGTAAATATGGACCCTATTTTATAAACAAAATAATTATTTGCATCTAGATGGAATTATGTACTTTTTAACTTCTTATAATATACAGGGTGTCCCAGAATTCGCGTCCAGCCTTGAAGGTACATATACTACATAAAAAAATATGAAAAAAAACCGTTAATCACAGTAAGGGTACTTATTTATGGTAAAAACCTGGACTCATATTCTAATAAAAACTATGAAAAAGTTTACACAGAAAAAAAAATTGGGCAAAAAAGTGACAAGGTACCCCGTTTCGCACACCCGTTTTTAAAATAACTATATATAAGATAATAGGCCTTATTAGGTTTAGATCATAGGCTTTTTATAGCTTTACTATTATATAGCTCAAATGGTTCCTTGGTTATTAAATAAAAACTAATTTTTTAGCCCCTTTTACAGGGGTGTAGCTCCCTTACGGCCCAAGTTCTCAAGGCAATTTCAAAAGCATCTTGTATTATAAAAAAATTTATAAATATTCTTTTGTTAATTTTCTGATGCAGGTGGACCCTGCAGAGGCACCTCGTGGCAGCCAATTATGTAAAAGAATTATTCTATATATAATAAGGAACAACTTCACTAAAAATTACGTCATCGGCAGCTTTCGGTAAAAAGTTATACAAATTTAAATGAAAAAATACATGAAAACTGGTATTTGTCATAAATTCATTTTTGAATTAAGCTTTATTTAAATAAAACTATTTGAACTCTTTACTAATTAAATAAAGTTTTAAAATGATTTTTTGACGCAGAATCCAAAAATACTCTTAAAAATTTCATAAGTTGCCGAAATTTGATGCAAAAATGGGTCATTTGCCAAAAATCGATATTTGACATCTGTCAAAGTTTTTTTCAACTTTTGCGAACAAATGCTTTTTCTTTGAACTAAAACGAACCCAAATGCATATTTTCGTAATTTTTTATTAAATACAATAAAATATCAACTCTAGCCTTCATCCGCCATTTTGAATTGGAAATTTTAAATGTCAAATTCGTTTTTAGCAAAGCCAATAAACCCCAAGTACATTTAAAAATTAAGAAAAAACTCAATAAACAAAAAAGTGTCCGCCATCTTGAATCCGCCATTTTGAATTTTGAAAGTTTGACTTAAAAGGTACTTTTTCAGATTTATGGCCGCAAAAAGTGATTTAGGAAACACTGTGCGGCGGACCGGTTGGCTTTCAACGAATATTTTTATTTGTCTGACGTGACACGAAGTATTTTTAAATTTCTTACCTATTTGCAAATTATAATTTAATTTAATTTAATTTAATAATAATTATTAGGAGGAATAAGTAAAAATTCAATTTTTTTTTGTATTTTTCTGTAAACTTTGGATTATGGTCCATATTATATGGACACCTCATAAGGTACTATTAAGTTACAAAAATAATTTATATCAAAAAAAATCCAGGATTTTCTGGGGAGCGGGCTGAGCCAGGGACAACTACAGGATTTTTCAAAAGGGGACAAGTCTATTCAGCTTTTTAACAGTATCAATTAAAATCACAAACAAGGTCGCGTAGCCAGACTCTTTTACATTATTGGTAACCAAGTTTAAAGCTGCGCTGCAATTTTTTTATACCTATTTTCAGTATAGCGCATTTTCACCTCAAAATTAAATATATTTATTAAAACACAACGTTCAAATGGGCAGAATAAGCCTTGTAACATTCAGCGCCGCAGGCTAAAATTTTTAGAAATCTTAAGCTTTCTCTTTTCCCAGACACCCAGAATTTTGTAAAAACATTTTTTACTTAAAACATATGGGTAAATTATAGGTGCTTTACTGCCCCAATTTCTAGACCCTTCCTTTTTATAACTTTTTATAAAAATATGTTATATATTTATGTATCTAAGTAAATATAAGGTAAATATTGCTCAGCATATATAATTTTATTTTGTTTGACAAATAAAATTTAAATGTGAGGTATAATCATAAAATAATAGAATTTTCTTAAATAAACAAACGCGATAATGTATACAGCGCTCAAATTACCAACTAGTTTTCCTTATTATGTAAATGAAGTGTTTTCTTAGTGTCCTTTTACAATCTAGTCCAAAAGATCGTTTATATTTTAATACAATTTTGTTCTTATCTTGCTTATAATAGCTTGTCACCGGAGATTTTCTTATGAAAAGGATAATTATAATTTTCAATTTATCATAGTTTTTTACCTAGACACAGTTTAAAATAGATGAAAAAAAAAGGGTTATTTCTTAGGGGATCATTCTGGTTTATAATTTTCAAAAAATCGATTTTATTTACATTTTTTAACTCCTTAGACCTTCAAAAATAGCCTCCTAAAATATTTTTGAGAAATTTGAGAGTTATAACAGTATATAATTTAGTGAGCGCGCGCGTATTGGCTCTATGCAGATGTAAAAACTTTAAACGCGTTTTTCCCAAATCAAAAACGTTTTTTTGGTGGGCGGCGGTGATTTCTCCGGAACCACTAGACCTATCCTTATAAAATTTTAACCACATATTCTATATCCTATATCCTATATCCTATATTCTATATCCTATATTCCGTATTAAAATTGTAATTTTACTATATTTTTTTTTGCCAAAAACAGTAAAAAAAAACAATTAATATCCATAATGTGAAAGCCACAGTAATACTGAATTTAAATATTTTTGATTTTTTCGTTTTAGATGAGCCGTTAACAAGATATCAACGCCATCAGCGACATATCTACTTTTCGAGGAGTTACGTTTGCCTGTTATAAAATTGTTTTATGTATTTCGAGAGTGTATTTATTAAGCTAAACAAAATTTACATATCAATATCTACATTCTTAAAAAATTAACAAAAATAGCCTTTTTTTTGGAGCACCTAAACCAGAAATATCCCTTAAGGGGTGATTCTAAATCTGGAAATAGGAAAAATAGTTCCTATATACAAGGTTATTTAGAAAATTTTAAGGTAACCGACAGTAACGAATATTTGCACATACCTTAAAACTAATAAAAGCTATCAATTTCTATTTTTTTTTTTTGGTAATTTTAATCAGGGACGTGCGATGAGTTAAGAAATATATTTTTCAATTTTTTATTATTATTTTTTTTTAAAAATTTTTTAATGTTTTTTTTTTATTTTTTTTTTCAAAAGGTCTAAAGGGGAAAGTATTTTTTTGTTGGCAGCAGTATTTTTTTCTTTTCGCGATAGCACTTTTCCTTGGTAGTCCGTCACACATTATCAATTTTAATAGGGTACGTCAGCTAATGAAGATTGATGTGATATTTCTCAAACATGGAGCAATATAAAATATTGCACTTTTTGTTTGTTTTTGAATAAGTATCGTTAAACTAACCACATATCCATTACATTTTTATTCATCTGGTATAAAAATAGGACAAACCAATACCAAGTTTTTATTTCATAATCCGAGTTAAGCGCCATTTAAAAAAAAGAACAAAAAAACTACCAGTCCGTTTTTTTTTAGAAAAATGATTTATACAAAAATCATTGGAGGTATTAAAAAAGCTGATTACTTAAAATGAGAAAGAATTATATGGATTAACAGTCCCACTAAGTACGGTACCGCGGTGGTTGTTTTTTTTACAGGGTATAATCGTTTTTTAGTAATACATTTTTGGTAGGGGGCTAACTGTAGTTCAGGGGCGGATTGGCCCCCATGCCCCCGCTAAATCCGCCCTTTCTGTAGGTGGCACCAAATCAGGGTCTTGCCAGGACAATATTTTATCTTTCGGCGGCCCTGTTAAAAATAGTAGTTATATTCAAAATTTCATGTGAGAAATTTTAAAAATATCCCTTAAAATTCCCCTCTTTTTAAATGCATAGTTTATAAAAACATTTTTTTTAGAAAGTCGAAAAAAAAGTTAGTTCCAGCGAACCATGCAGAGGATTTAATAGGTTTCAAGGGAATAAGAAAGTTTGTTGTTTTAACCCTTCGGGAGTGTGGTGGGGTGTATCATACCCCAGTGTAGTTTAATTTTAGAATGTCTTAAGTTACGTATCAGATGTTGCTACATGGCGCCCAATACTTGCTAGCACATGTCGCACCCGTTACAGAACAGTGTCATAACACAAAATTTTGTAAAATGTGTTATTAATGTATTTTTATATTACATTATTACATATTACATATAACTATGCTAGTTAAAAATATGCTAGTTATACCGATCGGTAGACTCAATAAGAGCAGTAATAATACACTAAAAACACATTTTTCAAAATTTTGAGTTATGACACTGTTTTGTAAAGGACGCGATGTATGTAGCATGCTACATAAAGTTAAAATTTAACGAACTGGCCTCTCGCTGGAATGTTTGGAATGCAAGGTCGCCTATAGAATACACGCAAAATTTTACATCTTTTCTTCCCCGCACCTCACATTCCAGGTGCCAGTTATATACATATATATAGACATTACAATGTAATGTCATGTCATGTGCTCTACTCGCCAAAAATTTCGAGAAAACTTCGAAAAACAGTAAAAATGATGAAAATCGGCAGTTTTAATGATAAAAAAATTTTTTGAAACTAAACTAAGCGTGATTTTCATGTATTTCGATCCGCTGAATATGAATCGAAACTTTATTGAGACCACGAGCCGTTTTAAATGTAAAAAAATCACACAAACCCTCCAAAATTATGTCTTGTGTTTTTCACAGATTTCAAGTTATTTGATATAGATATCTACGTTATAGAGTATTTATTTTAGGCATTAAATCATGTTCAATCAATTTTTTTTCTGTTATGAATGGTCATTTTTACAATTTTTTCGAATTTTTCCAGCTTTAGAGGGTGATTCGACTAAAAAAATTAAGATGCGAATTGAAGACATGAAAAGATATAAAATTTTATCTGAATTGGACCAGAAGAAGTTTTTTTATTATGAAAACTATATTTTTTCGGAATTTTCGTTTGGACTTTTGTGTGATTTTTTCACATTTAAAATGGCTCGTGGTCTCAATAAAGTTTCGATTCATATTCAGCGGATCGAAATACATGAAAATCACGCTTAGTTTAGTTCCAAAACATTTTTTTATCATTAAAACTGCCAATTTTCATTATTTTTACGGTTTTTTGAAGTTTTCTCGAAATTTCGAGGGTGTAGGGGTAAAACTGACCTCGAATTCAGATTCAGCGGACCAAAATACGTACCCGTAGGTATGTCCGGTCAAATGCACATTCTACTTAATTTTTTTTGTGTGCCGGTGTAATTGAGCAGTGTGATATCTCATACCCCACCACACATATTTTTTTTTAGTTTTTTTTTCATGGAAAGATTATTTAGGTGGCCACTTAAAATAGTTTTTTTTTTACTTTATGTACCGCCAATACAATAATTATTTTAAATACTCATCGCAAATATTTAAAATACTATGATATTAATAGCAGGTTATAGATCAACAAGATCTGAAAATTTTCAAATTTCAAGAGATCTGCAAGTTAAAATTATTAATGCGCGAGAACCAGTACCTCTCAAACGTCTACGCATCGGCAAAAGATGCGAGTTTTTTCTACCAGATATTCCGATCCCGAACAAAACGTTTTACGTCAGCAGAATTTGCATGAAACTTGCGAATTTTTTATGTCAAAATTGCATCAAAAACAAAGATTTTTTTATGCTTTATAATATATAGATGCGGTTTGTTGTATTAAAATTTTAAGTTATTTATCTAAAACATTTTTTATTATTTTTAGGCCTATAGAATTTATTATTGTTTTTATTTTTTATATTAATTTAAAAAAAATGTTCTTTTTCTGAAATGCTAATTTTTGTTTTTTTTTTACGGAAATATATCTTCTTTATCTTTATTTAACGGGTTGACTGCCAGAGCTGTCTTATACGACCGCTGGTACCAGAGACAAGTCAATAAATTTTGGTCTGGCACTCAACCCGTTAAATTAAATTTATTTTATAAACTGCATAAAACCCAAATAAAAAGTAAATACCACTTAAACCAAAAAAATTAACTACATGGGGTAAGTTGCACATGTAAAGTGTGATTTTTCACCACATTTCCGAAGGGTTAAACCACCCGAGATGAAATTAAAATACGAAAAAAACTGAAATCAACACCCTTTATCAAATTATCCTAAATTGATAAATTCGATTTGAAAAACTAAATAAATTTTACGAGCAAAACGAATGACCTATATTTGAAAATATGTTTAAACTATTCCCCCGTTGAAACCTCACATACATCCAGAGCAAAAGTATAATAACATTATTTACAAATAAACTATATTAATTTTGACAGAATAACACAAGAAAAAATAGCGTTAATAAATATAAATTAAAAATTGACAGACTTATACAGACAGACCTATACACTTGCTGCACCGAAAATATATATATAGACGCCAAAGTATATCAACAATAGTAGAATACTTTGATGGACGCTGAAAAGTACTATTTCATCCTTTTTTGAAACATACAGAATATACAGTGCTGATGATTCCCAAAAAGGAAGAAATGGTACTATATACTGTTTCCTGTTCATTTGATTTTAATGATAGATAAATAACAAAATTAAATAAACACAATCTGAAACGTAGCCCCCCAAAGGCCTCCAATAATTTTTTTTTTTAAATTTATGTTAACAATTTTGCTTACAAAAATAAATAAAATAATTAAAATTATTGTTTTTGTATGGCTTCAGTCCCACCTCCAAGAAAAATTATGTGGGTCCCCCTTAAAATCGTTTAACGAATATCACGTGTAGCGTACGTTAGACTCCCCTGGCCTGGGGGCATATTTTACGATTATTTGCTAAACGATTTAAAAAGTCAGAATTTGATACTATATCCATAGAAGTCAATAAAAGTGTATCTGATGGCTTTTGGAAATAAGCGATTTATTTTTAATATTCTCAATGGTAAGTTGATTAAGCTGAAACCTCAATTCCTTAAAGAAGGAATGATTTATTATGGCGCTTTAAGTAAATCGGCGCTTCTTAAAAAAATATCTTATCATGAAATGTCTTGATGTACTTTAATGAATGAAAACTATTGAATAAATTTATGAAATTTGTTTGTGCTCCATTTTATAAGAATTCTTTGAAATATGTACTTATAGAAATTTAACTAAAAACAGAACCTTCTTAAGAATGGTTTCCTTCTGTTTTTAAGATGCCAAAAACGGGCTATTTTACTGGGTCCCCTTTATGTTACAGTTTTAAAAATGTATGCAAATTTTGACAATATTTAAATAAATTAAACAAGAAATCTGTATAATGGATTATTTTGATTAAAAAAGTTGTGGTTGTTATGGATTATTATGAATATAAAGTTTTGGTTATTTTAAATAAGTTGGATCTGAGGGGTTTCGTGGACCAAGTAATTAGGACAGTTACAGCATGGCCTTTGAAAGGGACGGGTGTAGCCTTCTTGGCACCTGAATTCATTGCATCGAATTCGCCATCTTTTATGATGTACCTTGTGTATTTTTGTTTTGGGTTTTTTAATGATGTGACTAGAGTATTTTTATATTAATGTTTGAAATTGAAGCGGGGCATATAGTTTTAAAGTATGAAAAAAATCTTTTAAACGGTGTCTTACTCTTTAAATTTGGTACAATGTAACCCGAGATATTTAGATTAAAAAATACAGCTATAGATAGATAGATAGATAGATCATTTATTGATTCTTAAAAGCCAAAAGGCATAGAACATGTCACATTACAAAATAATAAATAAATAAACAAATTAATAAATAACATAGGTTTAGACTGGACGATTAAGATGAGGATCCTCAAAATACTCCAAAACTTCATAGTATGCTTTTAGTTTGTAAATCTTTTTCAACTCTGATTCAAATTTCTTTACTGGTAGCTCCCGAATATTTAATGGCATATGCATTTGTGACGTCATTTGATAGCTGAATTATAGTTGTCCTTCCACCTTGATAAGCTGACGTCACCAATTCTGCCCTGCTAAGGCAAGTTATCCTATCTGCAAAAATTCACTTTTTGAGATAAGCACACTATTGTATTGCTATACACTAGCCCCATATGGGCACATATGTGCCTACTAAAAATAAGTGTACTATCTAAAACCCAAATCCTAAAAATAAGCCTAAGATGTATGTCCTATGTGGAAAATTTTCAGTGTTTTCTAAATAAAATTGTCCTAACTAGTCTTTACTAGACGAATTAGTCAGGGCTGGGACTATCTTTACAGATCTTAGTAATTTGATTGATCTTTTTAGATCATTTTGTTCCAACTTTCTCAGATGGAACAAATGCATTTAGTATGACAATTTATTTTTCTGACAAAAAAATTATTTTTTTTTGAAAGGATATCACGTACTTTTGATTTAAAATAAATCAGAACCCAACGCCATATTTATTTAAACATGTTTTCAAAAAGTGCAAATAAAAATAATAAAACTGGCCATATCTCAAAACATCTAATTTGCAGATAGGACAACTTGTCTTAGCAGGACAGAATTCATATAGTATTTTTTTTTAATTTAAATATGCCGGGAACGAAAGAGCCTCGGAAAAAGCCATTTAACCTAACAGAGACTGACCCACAAATTTATTGTATTATACCCTATATGAAATATTTATGTTATTACTATTATTAGTCCAATTAAGTGGTTTTTACTAAAAAAAAACTTGCAAAAGTAGTACACTTTTAGACAAGATTATATTTAAAATTTAAGCAATTCACTAGCTATAAAATAAAAACCATATGCTGAGCCATCTGTATAATAAACTGGAAACTGCATGCATGTTAAAACACTCCTTAGAGAAACTTGTAAATCTGTATGAATATTTAGACGGTAGTCTCTGATGGGTTAATATTCTAATTTCCGTATTTTTTTTTTAATTAACGTAACGTACAATTTAAATTTTTAAATTAAAAATATAATAAAATATTAAAAGTATTTTTAATATATAAGGCGACCTAATATGAAGAGTGCCGGATCAAAATCCGCCATCTGCATTTAAAAAAACAAATGAGTTTTTAGTTGTAATTATTGAAGGTTAATTCTGCATAAACCAGTATGCTAAACGGTACTTACAGTCTTATAGTATTTTATTCATCAGAAATAGTCTACGATAATGTCTTTACGACCAACAACTAATTAAATTAAGAAATTATTGATCCTTACTCATGCTGGAGTTGATTTAAATAAACCATAGAAAAAATGTTATCTCTCCAAAATATAAATTTATTGTCTATTAATTATTATAATAGACAATAAATTTATATTTTGGAGAGATAACATTTTTTCTATGGTTTATTCAATAACTAATTGTTTTTTTAAATGCAGATGGCGGCTTTTGATCCAGCACTTTTCATGTATCTAAAAAAGTATAAGGATTTAAAACTTTAAATAAAATGAGTGTAAGTATAAGAGGGTCATATAAAAAAATCGCCCAGTAATGTAATACATGGTCCGTGAAATTTATAGTTCTATTTTAGGAAAATATACTTTCCAATTTCTTAAAGAAAAACAATACGACAATATAAGCAATCAACTTATGTGAACAACAAAGAATAATAAACGAGAAAACAGCGAAAAACAAACTTTTTATTATGCAAATTTTTTGTTTCTGTTCCTTCAGAAAAAAATCCTCGGGAGACATAATTTGACATTGTTTACTGTCAAGAAAAGGTACGAGGCCAAGCACTTGATGGGCGTCTACGGACTAATTACAACACTATTTCGATTACAAAAGCCGATAAGTTTATTTTTACTATAGTGCATCTAAAAACAGTATTTTTCGTCCTTGTATTATATATATTTTATCATTTTGTATATATCTTATATATTTTTTGTTTGTTAAAATATGACACTATTATAGATGGCGCCTTTCCCCTTTCCCTCCGGGGAAGAACAAGTATTGTGAACGTGCAAAAAAACAAAAACGAGAAAAGGACGAATATATTAATTTTGATAATTTCCAGAATAATTTGTCCATTGGTTTATGAAAATCTCTGTATGTTTGTCTGTTTATGCGACAAACACTCATCTAATCAAATTAAAATTTGATATGCAGGCATTGTTTTGTCGGTTAATGTGACCATTAGATTTTGGTTGAAATCGGTCCACAGTAGGGTAAGTTTTCTAGTGTACTAAAGAAATAAACTCCAAAATATGGAGGCAAAATTCAGTACGCAATGAAAGCAGCGAACAAACGAACTTCGCTGTTTTCATTGTTTGTACTGTATGTTTATTTAAGTTTTGTTTTATTTTTTGTGTAATGAAAACCATCATTATGTGTATTTGTGTGATCATATTTTTAGTATAGTTTTGACAACAAGAACCCTCAAATGTTAGTCCTGAAGAAGTCTTAGTAAAAGACGAAACGTCGACATACATTGATAATAATAATAATAATAATAATTTATTTATTTCCATAGATGTAAATACATATAGGATAATGTCAGCTTAAAAACTAAATACAAAAATAATAAAATTGACGTAAAATTTACAACAAAATAAAAAATATACATAAAAATTACAAAGATTAAAATATATATACACAAATATAAATAGATTAAAAATATTATTTCTAAGACCATCTTTTGCCTAAAAATTCCGAAAGTGAATAAAAGACGTTTTCTTTTCCTTTAAGAATAGTTTTGTCTTAACTTTAAATTGATTAAAGCTGCCTGTGTTTTGTATACTTAAAGGTAAATTATTGTAAAGTCTAATGGAAGTATGTTTTGGGCCTTTGCTTACCTGAGTTAGATTAAAGGAAGGTACGTATAATAAATCTGCCTGTCTAGTTGAGTAATTATTTATGTCTCCATATGTTACAAAATTATTTTTGTTTTTCCTAATAAAAATTACACATTGAAATATATACATATTATACACGGTCATAATTCCATGTTCTTTGAACAATGTTCTGCATGTAGAGGTATAGGGTACTCTGAACATAAAGCGTAAAATCCTCTTTAAAAGAATGAAAACTTTTTCAAAAGCTACACTGTTCCCCCAACATATTAGTCCATAAGCAAGAACTGAATTAATGCAACCGTAATAAAAATTCACAAGTGTTGAAGTGCTAACAGCATTTCTTAGTTGGAGAACACAGTAGCTTTTTGAGGCCAAACGTTTTAAAATATCTTCAATATGACACTTCCAAGAGACAGAAGAATCTAAATGTACACCCAAAAATTTACAATTATTGTTAAGTTTAATGGTTCTCTTGTCAGATCTTACCAAAATGCTAAAATCCAGTTTTGTTCTTTTGGCATAAAACATAACTAAATTGGTTTTCCCTGCATTCAAAATTAACCCATTTTCATTACACCAATCAAACATGTTTTGAACACACACATTTAGTTTTTGGGAAAGTGATGATACATCCTTAGCAGATACTAATTCAGAAGTGTCGTCTGCAAACAGTGTTAAGTGCTCATTTGAAGAAAGGTCATTTATAAAAACAAGAAATAAAAACGGCCCTAGAATACTACCCTGTGGAACGCCTGATTCACATAGTAGTTTTTCCGAGTAGACATGTTGGCCATTCTCACTAGTGACTCTAACAGTTTGATATCTCCCAGACAGATATGTCTTTAACCACTTAAGAGCAGACCCACGTATACCGTAAGCATATAGTTTATTTAGTAGAAGTTTGTAAGTTTTTGTGTCAAATGCTCTAGATAAATCGTAAAACTGGTGTCTTTGTTTTTTTTTACCAAGATCCATTTACAATTTAAATAAGGATCACTAAAACATCCATTAATATACAACATTTATGTCTACAATTTTAATAGTATTTAATATAACGTTATAATGTTTTAGAATAATCGTAAAAAATGTATTATATACCTTAAAGTTGTTAAAACAACGTTTGGTTGTACTATTTTTAGTTTTTCTATCAGTGTACTTACTCGATAAGGCTTAGTATCGTTTGGTTTTATAGTATTTTCAAGTATTTTTCAGTATGCTGAATTCAAAAATTCGCTCCATTTTTAAAACTAGTATACTCAAAAGTGATGAGATAAAAAAAAGTAATTTTCAAGTTAAAAATCAGCATGCAAAAAAAACACCTGAGAATTAGTTCTTAGAATCAAAATATCTTTTAGGCATTTGTTTCATGTCTGTTAAAATGAGAAAATTTTGAAAATTTGATAAAAAAACTTTTAAAATTTAATGATAACAATGCATTGCAATATTATGGATGGTCCCCAGTCATTCAGGCCTATTCACATGTACCATTGAGATTGAAATTTATGGCAATATTGACGAAAATTGCTAGGTCATTTACGTTAACTGTATTAAAACTGCATGGTATTGTAATTTTTGTCAATATTGAATAGATTTCAATGGTACAAGTGAATAGGCCTGATTAACACTAAATTCACTACGAATTTGACTAAAGGAATGTCAGAGTTATTTGACACATTTCATAATATTGGTTTAATTCTTAAATTAGTTTAGTGTTAATGATTGAATAAAGTAACCTTTTATTGAAATTTAAGTAGTTTTATAAGTAATTTAACCCTATATTGCACCTTGTGCCCATTTGGGAACACTGGGCGTTAAGACCCCTGAATTATTTAATAATAAAAATAAAAACTTTTGGGCATCTAGTTTTCACTTGGAACACTGCGAACACAAAAATGTTTTTTGATTCAAGAATATGTTGATTTCTATATAACGAAGAGAATATATTCTCCGTTGATGCATTCCATATTCTTGTCCTTTCATATTTAAAGCAATATTTTGCTTCAAATAAGAATATGAATACTATACAACGTTATTCAGAAATAAGTTCGAGAAATTTAAGAGGTGATTCTACGTTAAAAAAATTAAAAGAAGTTCCTGTAAAGGTTGGTCCGGCAATGAGCCCTAAGGAAGGTGCGTCCCTTCGAAGATGGACATATTGAATGGGAAACAAAAAAGCACCAATAAAATTTTAATGCTGCAGGGCGATTCTTTACTTAAAACTAAGCAAAAAAGTATTCACCTAAATTTAATATAAAAAGAGATATAGCCTTTTAAAAAGTAACATTTTTAGTGGAACAAAATTTTACTTCCTCTTAATTGCATTTTTTTTTTAAACGGTTGCTCCTACGATCCTACACTATATGACATTTTTTATGTATTTTTACTGAAGGAATCTATATTTATTAGAAAAAATCCAAAAAAACTACACATAAAAAAGTTTGGTGCAAAAATTTGTTAAGCCTCACATATTTTGTCCTATACACGCCTCTGGAAAAATTCAAAAAAATAAATTAACATAAACTTATTGCCCTTATTAATACTAGGATACATGTAAAAGCTCGTCGCTCTAGCTTAAAGGGTACAAAAGTTATTAATTAAAAACTTTATTTTTATTACAATTTTAAAGAGCCGTAGCTCCCTTAGAACCAATTTTCGGACCAACCATTATAGGAACTTTTTTTCATATTTTTTAACGTAGAATCACCTTTTAAATTTCTTATTTCTGAATAACCCTGTATAAGAATATCAACGAAGAATATATACTCTTCGTTATATACAAATCAACATACTTGAATTAAGAAAATTTTGTTTGATCTTCAAGTTATAGTATCTATAGAATAGATGGCACTATCTAATAATGCCAGTAAATTTTTACAGCTAATCATGTTACGCACTTTTGAGCTGGAATCAATTTTGTTAGCGTGTTGGTTTATGTTCAAAAATGTGTTTTTGAGTTCTAAAAAAATCTAAAAATTGTTTTGTTGATTACCACATATAATTTATGAGTAAGTAGATATTAATATTTTTTAGTTTTGTATTCGTTTTTGTTCTTCATGCGCAAAATGTTCCGGATGGGTTTGAAAGAAAATGTATCAATATTTGTAAAATAAAAGAAAAAAAAAATATTCAATATTTTTTTTTAATGCAAGTCAAAACACATATAAATTGTTTTTATTGCAAAATAACATTATGTGCAATATAGGGTTAAGAGTGTGTCGGTGTTTGTAAGCGGATGATCAACTTACAGCGTCGTTGTGGTTCCAAAATATGTAGGCAGGTGGCTCGGGACTATGTCGGACGACGCAGGTGAGGTTGATGGTGCTTCCACGATCGATGTATAACTCTGGACCACCTACTATCTCCGTGTCAGGCTCTGAAATCACCGAAAAATAAAACACTTTCAGTGATGTGGAAAAGTTAACATTTTTGTGGGTAAATTTATCATAAGGGGCACATAGGAATGGTGCAAACAATGTATAAATTTGATAACAAAATTATGCATACTTTCTTAATTTTTAATAATAGTATCTATCATGTATGATAGTTACACGCTTATCCGAAAGTTTTTCTATAGGTTTACCATACCAGGCGGTCCTGGGTTGCAAGTTGAAACCCATCATCTCGTGGCTGCAAATTGCAACCTCAAGCTAAAGAGTTCGAGTCCCACCTCAGTCAGGGTTTATATAAATTTATATATTAATATTAATGTAAGAACTAATTAAAAATATTATGACTCTTTAATTACCCAAATACAAGAAATCTGGCAAACATATTTAAACATACTAATGTTAGAAAATTCTATTATTTGTTCCAAGTTTAATTTAGTTATTGTAAATTAGTATTAGTACCATTTTTCATTATTTTTAATATTTTAAATGCTTAGTATAAACATCTACTTGCCATCTTTCATTTATATTAAGTTTCTTTAAAACTTAATATTTAAACTAAGCAATTTTACCTGATAAAAATTCTAACCTATTAGTCTAAGTTACTTCAGTCAATCAAAATATTTGATTTAAGTAATTAACATGCTGGCGGATGTACACTTGATCTAAATACATATAACGTACTCGTTTCTAGTAATAATTTTTCTGTGGTTAGAAATATTCTTAAATAAAATAAACCCAATAGTTAAAGCTAACTGTAATTTTATTATAAACATAATGTGTGTCTTATTGAGTAATTTATTGGAAACAAAAATCGAAGTAATTTATTTCATCAAAAAAGAACAAATATAAACAAGTAATTTGTAGCATGTTTTAATTTAAAAAACAACAAAATGCAAATGGCTTTTAAATGCATCTATTGAAAAGTTTAAATTAAAAGCTTTTTATATTTAAAAATTAAAATTGTGCATGTTCAACATAAATTTTTGTTTGCTATAATAATTGTTTTTATGCAAACAAAACACAGCATTGTTGAATTTAGTTCTTTTACTATAAAAAGTACCAAGTTGTCAGCAAACCTAGTTATTTTTTAAAAGGTTCATGGTACAATTAATATACTGCTACCAACAAAATAGTACTTTTTTATGTAGATCTAGAACCATTAAAATAAAAATCAATTTTGTTTTTTTTTTTGAAAAAAATAATTGTTACGCTATTTAACCCTTTACCGCACCTCAATTTTTTAATACAACATACCCAGTTGGAACTTTGGCTAAGGAACATATGGTCTAAATTTGAAGTCATTAGTTTAAAGCGTTCTCGACTTCCTGTATCCACTGCGAAGAGTTTACTATACTGGGTGTCCTAGAGATCAATCGTTTTTTGGCTTGGCTTACAGCTATAATTGCACATAAACAGAAGTTATCTACTAGATTTTGTTTTTGAGATATAACTTATTTGACACCATATTTATATTCAATTTTTATTAAAATACTAAAGTTTTAAAAATATGTATATTCTTTATACATTAATTAAGTAATGTTTTATAGTTTGTATCTAAATTATAAATAATTTGATTTGGAATAATCCTAATTTATTATTTTAATAAAATTACAATAATTTGTTTATTACCGTATGTGGTTAATAGTCCAGTCAACTAATAAATGTAAATTGCAATAAATGTACACGGGCTGATATTTTAAAGGGTAGTAGTGGATCGTAACAGAACAATCCTGTTAGTTTTTTTGCCGGGTTGTATGCCTAAGGGGTGTCCGCTATCTTGAATTTTAGGGCTGAGTTGGCTAATATGCATCTTAAGATAAAAATACATAAAACCAATTTTGTTAAGGAAGAAATTTCCAAAAATTTTTGTTGGGATCATTTTTTTTAATATATTAATAACAATCTGTAGTAAATTATACATAAATAAATAAATAAAATAAATAAATAAATAAAATCGAGGTAATTTAAAAATAGCCATGTTGGAGGTAAAATTCGTTTTTTTCCATTTTTCAGCCAAATTATTTATCGGCGATAAAAGTGGTTATGAGCAAACTTTATGTATTTTAAATTTTCATAGGTACTTTGGTACAGTTACAGAGGGCTCAACTCGACGTTCAGCGTCCAGTGTAACCGTAACAAAATACATTATGAAAATGCATAATGTATAAAACTTATAGAGAATTTCAAGAGCTACAAGTTTGTTTATAACCACTTTTATAATCCGATGAATAATTTGGCTAAAAAATCGAAAAAAAACCATTTCACCCCCGACATGGCCATTTTTGAATAATTATAACTCGATTGTTATTAATATATTAAAAAAATGATCCCAACAAAAACTGTTGGAAATTTTATCCTTAACAAAATTGGTTATATGTATTTTTATCGCAAATCACCCGGTGAAAAACTAACAGGAATGTTCTGTTACTATCCACTACCACCCTTTAAAATATCAGCCCGTGTTCATTTATTGCAATTTAACATAGAACTGTCTCGTTATTGGAATATTATAATATGGGTTTCAAGTAATCAAACTATTTCCTAAAAGTCTAGGGATATGACACTTTTGCCATGACACTGACTCATCCAGAGTTTTTCAGGTAATACAGGTGTATAGAAGCAAAACCTATGCATTTGATGCGGTGTATTTGCTGTTATTTTAAGATATTAAAAAATGTCTATTTTTGCACATTTTTACATACCAGTAAAAAAGCTGAGTTTTTTTATCAACAATCAAAGTAACCATCTTATAGGAAGTTAAAAAAACCTTCAAAATGTATTTTTTAAATGTCGATAGGATTATTTGTTGCTTAGAAAACTGCAATGTTTACCCATTCAGATAAATGGCCAACCCATTAACTGGGAAAACCATGCCAAATACCTCCGCATTACAATCTCCAAAAACCTGACGTGGGATCAGCACGTCAAAAACACCCTCCAAATAGCAAACTGCCGCCTCTCCAAACTCTACCCCTTAATAGGTAGAAAAAGCTCCCTATCCATCAAAAACAAACTTCTTCTTTACAACCAAACCCTAAAGCCGGTACTTCTTTACGGAGCCCCAGCCTGGAACAAAATCACCCTTAACAAAGCGCTATCAGCAAAACTTCAGGCCTTCCAAAACAAGGCACTCAGAATATGCCTCGGGCATGGTTCATGAGAAACAAGCAGATAGACAGAGATCTCGAAATGCCCCTCCTAAAAACGGAAATCATCTGCTACAGCACGTCTTTTATACAAGACAATTTAGATCACCCAAACCCCCTCATTTCAAACTTTCTAGATTACGATCACGAAATACACAACACTCACAAAAAGATCAAAAACGTCCTCAACCAGTAATGGTACCCACTAATACAGGACAGATGCATTCCCAGCATCAGTGAGCTAGTCTCAGTCCTCCCGCACATCCCTCCTCTCCCTATCCCATCCCTCCTCATCCCCTCCCACCCACTCCCCAGCGCCAAATTATGACAGTTGCAACTCGCATCAGTGAGCAAAGACTCACTCCCCCCTAAATTATGACAGATGCAACTCGCATCAGTGAGCATAGACTCACTGCCTCAACTATTAATTCAGATTAAGTATTTTTTTAGATAAATGAGCTATAGGCTGCGCCTATCTCTTAAAGACCCAAACAAACTATTGTTGATGATGCAATGTTTATCCCAGAGATGTTTTATTTGCAAAAATATTATGCGTACAATAATAATAATATAATGATTCTACGGGTATCTTAAAAAAGGGGAATAGTAAATTACCCATTCCTACATTTGCCAATAACAATAACACAAAAAATATTGATATTTTGCAAAAACAAATTGTTTATACATTTTAACAATTTTTTTTTGCAAAATATCATTATTTTTTGTGTTATTGTAATAGGAATTTATACTTTAATATACAAAATATTATCCAGTTTGAAAATTCATTCATGGTTCTGAACGTCTGAACTTCTTATAGTGAAGTGGTTTATTATAAAATAATAAAAAAAAGCTTGTAATCGACTTCACGTTAATTTTATTGTTGAAAACAATTAGTGTGACCGCGGTTTCGCTATAATAGATATAGCATCTACGGACTTAAATACATATAATGGGACATCTTTAACATTCTGGTCATAAATAACACTAAGGATATTACACAATTAATAAATTAGGTTACAAATTAAAAATATGCATTTTCAGTGACAATGTCAAGTTACAAATTTTCAGTGACAATGTCACTGAAAATGCATATTTTTAATTTGTAACCTAATTTATTAATTGTGTAATGTCCTTCGTGTTATTTATGACCAGAATGTTAAAGATATGTATTTAAGTCCGTAGATGCTATATCTATTATAGCGAAACCGCGGTCATACTAATTGTTTTCAACAATAAAATTAACGTGAAGTCGATTATAAGCTTTTTTTAATTATTTTATACAAAATATTGTTATAAATAATTGATTTTTATTCAATTTTATGTGAACAAAGTCGCTGTGAATTAAAAAAAGTGACTAACTTTGCCCTTAACCCAGAACAATCTTTTTTTCTAAAGTCGTGTAAAAATGACAGCGTTTTGAATATGAAACAATCATTCTCCTAAAAGTAATTGCAACAAAATTATTCAAATTGTTTATGCTAAAAATGACTGTTTTTGTAACGAGATTTTGCAATGCTAAAAATCGATTTTTCTTTAATTAATAATTTCTTTTGATAAAACAACTCTTCCCCTTTCATAATATATGCGTAGAATCATTATATATTCATTATTGTACGCATAATATTATTGCAAAAAAAAAGCATTTCTGGGATAAAAAATTGCAATTTTTTAAAAACTATTGAATGAATCGTTGCATAAGAACATAAAACATAAGAATGCGATGCCGTGATTGGCTTACAAGATACATGGCGGCACATCAAGCCAATCACTGCTTCGCATTTTTATGTATGACGTTCTTATGCGAGCCTGTGGATATGCCTTAACGTTTTAAACAATAACAAAGTCGTGGGTAAATTTTTGCTAAATTTATTGTTTATTGAATAATATGCAAATTTTGATCGTTTTTTGCAGTTTTCTAAGAAACAAATCATCCAATCGACATTTAAAACGACATTTTGAAGGTTTTTTAATTTCCTACAAGATGGTTGATTGTCGATAAAAAGCTCAACTTTTTTACTGGTATGCAAAAATGTGCAAAAATAGACATTACTTTTATTATAAGGATTATTTCTAACAATTTTTAAAGTAACCCCCGTAAAAACAAAAAAGTTATGGGGGTTATAAAATGAAAAAACTATCATTTTTATTTTTTTTTATTTTTCATTTTTCGTAAAAAAAGAAAATATTTTTTTTTTTCAAAATTTGTTTGTTTTTTAATAAAAGATCATATAAAAAAATTAAATTTTTTTCTTTTTTTGCAAAAATAATATGAAAAAAAATTGTTGAAAATTTTGACGGCTTGTTTTATAATAAGGCTGCACTTTTAAAATTCAGAATAAAGTACTATTTATTTATTTATTTATACAGCTTTGGGGTACAAACGGGTCAAACCCACAAGGAGCACCCACAACTTACAAAGTTAGTAGTAAAGAAAAGAAAACATCATATTTACAGAATATTTTAACAAATTACGTAATAAAATTGCAAAATAAATGTATCATTAGAACGTATTTACTTAAGAATTCAAAAATGAATTTTTAAGAATATTTTTTAAAGAATTTATGGAGCTATTAAAAATGTCTACATCTTGACATAGGCTGTTAAACGATTTCATAAGTCTACAAATCGGAGAGTTTACTGTATAATTTGTTCTTCTATTTGGAATGATAAAAAAATATGTGCTTCTATTGTCTCTAGCTGGAACATTAATTGAAAATTTTTCTAAGAGATCAGGACAGTTTATGTTAATGTTAATTATCTTGTAAATTATAATTATATCATTAAAAACTCTCCGAGATTCAAGAGACATAATATTAAAGTATTTTCGAGGTTGAGTGTAATCATGATCGGGTATTAATATATGATTTTTAAAACATCTAACATCTAAGAAATTTGTTTTGAACTCTTTCTAGTCGTGTTATATCGACAGCATAAATGGGATTCCAAACAGAAGAAGCAAAATTAAGCCTACTAAATACAAAACTATAATAAAGTTGAGTTATTGTGGAGGTTTTACGAAAATTTCGGCATTGTCTTAAAACAAAACCAAGCATCTTACTTGAACTTGAAACTACAGAATCGATATGTTCACTGAAAGTTAACTTAGAGTCAAATAGAACTATAAGATCCCTAATAGTATTTACTCTAGATAAAATGTGACCGTCAATGCTATAAGGGTACACTATAACATTATGTTTTCGAGAAAAAGTAATACATGAACACTTAGTGAAATTAAGGAACAACGAATTTTGTTTACAATAATCATTAAAATTTTGAAGGTCAGTTTGCAGCAGAAGAAAATAACAGTTTTTAATAAAATTCTTAATATTATTGATATAAATTATAAAAAACAAGGGACCTAAATGCGACCCCTGGGGGACACCAGATGACGTCACATACGTCCTTGAATGAAAATGTTTTTAATGTATGACTTAATCCATCTTAGTAGAACGCCGCATATACCGACCTCCTGAAGTCTCTCGAGAAGTATATTAGGATCGATTTTGTCAAAAGCTTTTTGAAAGTCGGTATAAATGGCATCCACTTGAAAGAGAGCATCCATGTTCTCATGTAAAAACTCGCTAAATGTTAATAAATTTGACTCTATGGATTTGTTTTTAACAAAACCATGTTGTTCAGGTAGGATTATGTTTTTTACTAAGTTAAAAAAATATTTATATATAACACACTCAAAAAGCTTTGCAAAAACTGACAGCTTACTTATAGGGCGATAATTTCTTACATTATTTTTATCCCCCAACTTAAAAATAGGAATTACTGCAGCAACTTTCCAAACACTAGGAAAATGTCCAGATTTTAATGACTGATTAAATAAAATAGTTAGAGGATTACATAGGGAGGTGCTACATTTTTTCAAAAAGATTGATGGTATATTATCCGGACCGGAGCCTTTATTAGCATCAACATCATTTAGACTTTTTAGTACTTCTTCATTAGAAAACTGTAATATATTAAGATTGTTTTGCGAAAAACAATTTTGATTATGTTTAAATTTATTTTTTTTGCTAGATTTTACGAACACACTTTCAAAAAAATTGGAAAACAAATTGCAAATATCTTGACCATTGTCCGCAGTATTATCATCTAAAATCATCTCGTTAGGAATCTGTTTGCCTTGTTTTTTTAAATTTACAAATTTCCAAAATCTTTTGGGATTATTGGGATACTATTGGCAATCCCAGGCCCACAGTTTTCCTATTTTTCTGCGATTTCAGGTCTATCTAGTCGGAAAAGTAGTAATAACAAACTATAACCGACAAAGTGGGACCTTTTCAAGTAATTAAACATTTTATGATATATGGGTCATAACATGGTTGTACTTTTAAAATTTAAAAGAAATCATTAATACCAATGTTAATATTCATAATGCGTTACATTGAAAAATTTTAATTACAAACCAGAGTGTCAGTTTAATATTTATCATTTAAATTAAAACATAATTTTTCAACCAAGTAACATACGTGATTTTTAACCAGTGTTACTAAATAAAAATACCAATTTAGTTCCCTCATTGTACCACTTCGGCTTTATTATGCCTCATTAGCACTCATATAAACTAAACGACGATTCCTAATTCGAAGACTACACGAATAAAAAATTATTCTCAAAATAAGTATAATAATACTTCAGCTTTAAAATTTTTAAATTGAAAATACAGATTCTGAAACTAAAAAAGTCAACAATTTTAAATTTGAAAGGGTAAGGGCCACTTGCACCAGCTTTTGGTCTGGGATTATCTCAGCTAAACCGAGTTTAAGTTAAAAATGCTGCTTTCTGATTCGTCGGCTGTCAATTTAATCCAAGTTTAAAGTTAAACCATCATTGGTGCAAGTGGCCCTAAGTGGAAGAAGGGGTTATGTTACAAAAACCGGTGTAGCTCGTATAGTTATAAATAAATATTTTTTTACTATTATTAAAATTTAGTGCATTCACCATTAAATTTTGATAAAAGAAAATTTTTAAGAAGAGGCAGAGTAGATAATTTTAATATTTGATTGATTTCATTCGTAGGAATGATCTGATGATGGAAAAAAATACATATGCACACAACTCCTTAATCCGCGGCACAGGAAATAAACGGGTATGTTACTTAAACCCTTATTCCACCTGTCCCTTCAATGCACAAATTAAAAAAAAATATCCTTGGATTGAAGGTAGGGTATCTGAACAGAAGTTTTTTAAACCTGAATCTCAAAACTCTTAAATTTTTATTAGGTATATAATGCTCAAATAGAAAATAATAACTTCTGAATTTTTTATTTTCTATCTAAAAATACAAGTCAAACTCGTTAACGTGAACACAAAAATCCCATCGAATTCAAGTGTTCACGTCAGGGTACCTATTCTTGAATTACGGTTTATCCCCAGAGGGGATAAACATATGTTTATTCATAGAGGGGATAAACATAAAAAGTTAATTCATGGTTTATATGAAATGGTAGACATGTTTGTGTAACTTAAGATATTTGTTTTGTTATATCTAATGTGATAATACCATACGAGTAATGTAATATTTGCATAAATTTATTGTTATATTATATTAGATATGAAAAAAACACTTAATAATATGGAAATAATACTCCAAAAGTGTATATTTAAAAAAATGGTAATACTACTTTTTAATGTAAAAAAGTTAAAACTATTTTCTAAAATACAGTATACTCTATCACATTATAAATTATAAGGTTCCGTGTAGTAATTAATATAGTTGCTATAATTATATTAAAATAAACAATATAGTTTTGTTTACGCGCCTATTTTTGGGAAAAAATGCTCGTTTCATTTGGCAAAGCCGAATTCCCTCTAATTTGACTACTGCTGTAATCTTATCAGCAGTAGAATTAAAAAGTACGTAAACAGACAGACGTTAACAGACAGATACGGGAACAATACTGCTCGCTTTGAATATAACGCCTTCTGAAAAATAAAGCCAATAGTGCCTTTTGTGAATGAAGCCCGATTTTGTTAGTTACCCATCGACCATCTGAGCCCAGATATCACATCAAGGAGTGGTTATCCTAGTTAGTAATTCTCTGCACTACGTATTTTTTATTAAGGTCCTTCGAAACTTACCCTAGCTATATACAATATAAATCAACATACTTTTGTTACAGTGTATAGTATAGGTAAAATATTGTTATGTTTAATTTGGAATTAAGAAAATTCGTGTTCACGTTAGCGAGCGTGTACTGTATATCCAAGAATATACAATTCTTAGTCTTAGAGTATCATATCTAAAGTCTGAGTAGGTAATATCCGAGATTATAAATATGAAAAATTTCTACATTTCATATATTTAACACTATATTTACCGTAAAAGATTTTTGTTATAATATAAGTTATTAAGCTAAAACCGCATTTAACTGCTGGTTTTATTTTAAAACGGCCCCATTTTGGTTTTAATTGCTTCATTTATTGTTATGTTTTAGAAATGACGACATTAAAAATATTTACGATAGTCTAGGCAAAAGATTGATGCTGAAAAATTTGCCCGTATCTGGTGAAGTTATATCATTATCCAAATTAATTCTCCACCAAATACCGTCAACTGGGGTGACTTTGGACCTTGTGGGTTACTTCGGACGCCTTTTTGCAAAACCCTTGCACTCCAAACCTTGTGCACAGAACCCCATAACTTGTGCACACGTACATTGGTTAAGAAGGTTTTGCGAAAAAGTGTCCGAAGTCATCCACACCGTCCGAAGTCACCCCAGTTGACGGTACTGAGAATGACAAATAAAATTGTCTAGCAAGGTGCTTGTTTTGTCGTCCCGGTCGCACATGTGCGGCGTTGCCGATAAGCATTAAAACTCCTTAAAATGAAATGAATGAATACCACCTATAAGTATATCAAGAAAATTTACCGGCCATCGCGTGCCAATTGGAAAAATTCACTGACGAGTTGGAAAATTGATTGAGTTCATTTATGGTCATTAACGTTTCTTCGTCATATAAAAAAGCTGGTCTCAAACTTGGGCAAAATTTTTGTTTTTTCAGTAAAAAAAAAAAAATATGGTCAAATAGAGAATTATACTAGATTTAAAAATTCACTGACGAGTTGGAAAATTGATTGAGTTCATTTATGGTCATTAACGTTTCTTCGTCATATAAAAAAGCTGGTCTCAAACTTGGGCAAAATTTTTGTTTTTTCAGTAAAAAAAAATATATGGTCAAATAGAGAATTATACTAGATTGAAAATAAGTATCATATGACTCCCTTTTTCATTTAAAAAATGTTATGCTTGACCCTTGACTTTATTAGGGAACATATCATATCAATAATACACAATTTTATGCTTTCATTAGGCTCTTATAACTTTTGTTATATATTTTTTTTATATATATATCTAGCAGTTAATAAAATATTAAGGATTTTCATGATAAATTGACCACTCTTTATGTAGCACCACCTGTAAAAAAAAATACTCGGAGTTATTAAGTAAAGTAGCAGTAATTAAGAAGTGAAAATTTTAATAACTAATTAACAACCATATAATGTAGTATAATATAGTACTAGTATATATTATATTTATTTTTAATTGCTTTTATTTTTTTCTATACACACTCTACCGCAAAATTAACCTGACACTAGAAATTTGCCACAATTTTAATGTTGATTTCCTAGCGAACTGCTCATCTGATTTCCATTATTTTTTTTTGAACCGTAAGTTGACTTTTATGTAACGACACTAGGTTAACAAATTTTATTCTGATATCAATTTGAGAATATACAGGGTGAAAAAGTAAGAAGTTTTTTTTCCCAAATTTGTGACACCCTGTGGGTTGAATCAGCAATAACAGCGGATGTTAACTGGAATCGTACTATAGTCCTATCTTTTATGAACATTTAGTTTTTCTTCACGTTATTATCTCTGATATTAACGAAGATATACGGTTTTAAAGGCAACGCCTTGGACAAAGCTTTCGCAAAATTAACCGGACACTAGGTTTTTTAGAAAAATATTTTTAACTAATTCATTAATAATAAATATTTTGTAACAAAAAAAAAAGGTCAATTTGTCTTCAGTATCGAGTATTTCCTCTTCTAACTTGAATGACAGCTCTCATCCTTCGTGGCATACTCTGAATCAAAGAGGCACCATAATCCTGAGACATATGTTCCCATTCATTTAATAATTTTTTATACGTGGTAGAAACAATCACGTATAATTTTTTTTAGCTATAAGC
This sequence comes from Brachypterus glaber, assembly GCA_958510825.1. Classification (NCBI taxonomy): domain Eukaryota; kingdom Metazoa; phylum Arthropoda; class Insecta; order Coleoptera; family Kateretidae; genus Brachypterus; species Brachypterus glaber. The sequence goes on from OY294044.1 coordinate 95,221,707, forward strand.
CATGCCAAAAATCTTATTCAATTCATTCTAATATGAATTGTAAAATTTTTAAGTTATGGACATTAGTCTACATCAACCTAAATAAAAGAAGCCATTTCACATATTTTAAGAAAGATCGAAACAAAAATAAAATTTTGGACCACCCTAATGGTAAGTATTTTTTTTTAGAATATCTTTTTATTTTATTCGAAATCAGCGGTATCAAAAATAGTCGTATGCAAAAATTCAGAATTTTGTCCCTGTTTTTTTCTTCTTGGCCCACTGTATTGTTGTTCAAAACCCTACGTGATGGACAAGAACGGAAGTTATATTCGAAATCAACATAACTAAATTACCCAAAATCAATTGTCAGATCCAAATTAATATTCAAATGTTGAAAATTTGTTGGCCTGTGTTATTATTATTATTATGATACAACAAATTAAGATTTTTAAATATGTGAATTACATAATGTGATATTTAGTTAATGAAATTTTGATTACAGGTTAATTTATTATTAAATATTATCACTATTTAGTTTATGTATTGATCGATCCAAGTTCAGAGACATAAAATATCACAATTTCATGAGATTAGAGCCAATCCGTCCAGCGGTAGCTTAGGGTCGTGCATAAATTACGAAAGATCTTAACGGGGATAAGCGAGTTATCAAAAATCAATGCGTTACAAGGGGGCAGGGGCTCTTGGAAAATTTTACGTAACATTTTTTATGGCTGAAACTTATTCTGAAAATTAAGTTTTTTAAGTTGCGTTTTTATTTAATACAATACAAATTAGACTTTTGTCCTTGAAGCAAGGTATGTATAAATATTGAAATAAAATATTACGTGAGGTTAGGGGGAGGGGAGTATGAGAAAATCTTACGAAATCTTACATGGGGGAAGGGGTTCAAAATCCTTAAAAATATCTTACGTAATTTGTTCACGACACCTTACTGTCATAACACCATAAACCTAATACTGCTATAGCAGTGTAGCAACGGATTATTCTTTCTTGAGTTATCGTGCGGACAACTAAATCTGATATATAGATGGACAGACGTACAGACAGACGGACAGACGGACAGACGGACAGACGGACAGACGGACAGACGGACAGACGGACAGACGGACAGACGGACAGACGGACAGACGGACAGACGGACATTTTTAAAAGTTGTTAAGAATAGCATATAACGCACTTTGGTATAAAAATGTTTGTTTTTGGACATTTGCGAGGAGTATATTATTATAGTTTGTTCTGTTTTAGAGGTTATTATGTTAAACGACAGAACTTTACATACGATATATTGATGTTAAACCAACAGTGAAGATGTATAATTCTTCGAATTCTATAGAATACTCCTTGAAGTTGCAAATAGATTTTTCCTGGTAAAGTTTTAAGTTAATTAATTTGTACTGGGATATTTCTAATTTTTATAACTTTTTGTTTTTAAATGGCTTTTTTCTTTCACGACTTTTTTCGACTTTTTTAATGTTTGGCCTCCACAATTTTCCTATTTTTGGGGGAATTCTTTTCAATTTTAATGGGTTTTGTGTTCAAGATTAATTTTCCTGAAATTTTGAAGTTGGTTATTCTTTCTTGAGTTGTGAGGACAAAAAACGTGACCGACGGACAGACTCGTGTCCAAGGATCCCTTTTTTTTAATTCATCTTCAACGATGAGTCCTACTGTGAGAGTATAGGCCTATCCATGAAGCACAATTTTTAATACATAGTACATATTATGTATATATCGCAGGATCAATTTGAGGGTTACTAGCCATTTGAATCTGTTCACATTATGTATTCTGATTTTTCCTTAACGTAGAACTTTATCTAAATTTAAATTTTCATCAGCATAATACTCGAAATAGGGATACCTATGTCTTCTACACAAAGTCACCAAGGTATGCATGCTGCTATCATTTTAATTTTTTGTCAGACGAAATTAAAAATATTAATATTCAGTCGCCGAACATCTTTAAAATTATAAGTCTTTCTTAATTGAAAAATGTTTTTATGATTTAAATGAATTTACAGGTGGTGATTTTGTAGGTTAAAGCATAACTGTGATATGTATTTTTTTTATTTTTACTTTATTTATTTGTTGCTGCTTTTACATATGTTTATATGCCATTAAGACTAATAAATTCTTACTTACATCCGTGCTGTGTCGGACAGACGTTGCCATGCTACCCTGACTAGGGCAAGTGCTTCCTAGTTAGTAGGTGCATTACATAGTGATAAAGTCATATTAAGATTGTGTTTATTCTGGGCATATAGTTCTCCGCATGAAAGAAAGTCTTCGACGAAAGGGGAAGAAATCATTTGCGCTCTCTTCTTTCCGTCAAGAGCGTTATAAGGCGTGCGTGCTTACAACGGTCCTCCCACTTGCACACACATTCCAAACATATTTCCTGAGCCATAGATCTGTGCGTCAAACTATAAAATTAATTCCAAAAACAATAAGCGTATAAAAAATTTCCTTGTCTTTTCGCCAACCCAACAAAAAACAAATTTGGGTGTGCTTATGGGCCCAAATTCATACGTAAAATGCATGTGATTACGAAGTTATAGTGCAATTTAAAATGAAAAAATATAATAATATAACTGAAAAAATGTGGTGGGTAAAATTTGTTCAATTTTCCTTCATAGACAGTTTCTGAGAACCACCGACAGATAGAGTTACCCTAGAACTATTAAGTATCAAAACGTTATCAAACACTAAATACTAAGCTAGATAAGGCTCCAACATTATGTGGATATACGAACATTATTTTTTTACAACCTTTCATTAAACTTACTATGTATGTAAAAAGTAATAAATTATATTATATCATTCATTAATGAGATCCAACCAAAAATCTACTTTTATGCATTTTCATGTTCATGATTTTAATGTATTTTCCTACGACCTAGTTAGTAGTTAGTGCTTATTTTCCACCCGTTGCCATGACAGCGGTGGAAAAGTGACAGTCAGCTGATTTTACATGTTTGCGGTTAGAAAACAAGTGAATAACCACAAAACGCCAAATTAATAAAATTAATTTTAAGACAATTTTTACGTTTTTTGGATGTTTAGGTGTTAGGTCTTAGGAAAAATAGTATACGCACCTCGACGCATACCTATTTCAGTGCACTTCGAATGCTTTTTTTACTCGGCTGCGCTTTGTAAAAAAATAAGAACTTTTGTGCACTGAAAACTACTTACTCGGTGCGTAATAAACTATTATTAATTTTAAGATTAAACAAAAACCTATTTATACATGACTTTTAGGTTTGAAATTCAATTTTTAAAGTAGTACGGCTTCTGAGAAAATGAAGGTGCAGATCCCTTAAACACGATTTTTGTACATTCGTGAATGAAAATTTTTCTCATAGTTTTTAATGTACACTGAAAAAAAGATAATTTTGATTTATTTGGATATAGCCAATTAAATTATTTGGTTGCGAGTAATAAATTTTATTTGAGTCAAATAAATAATGAGTTCATGCAAATAAATATTTTAATTTCAAAATTATTTATTAATGGAAACAAAATAGTTTACTTGAAAGTAATAAAATTTATTTGTCACAACCAAATAATTTAATTGGACATATCCAACAAAATATTTTGTACACACCACGAATAAACTGTTTTATTACTGTAGAATTAAAATTAAAAATTTTATTAACGCACTTTTTAGTTCCTATTTTTGATGCTAGGTCCGTGAAATGCTCTTTTTAACTGCAATTATTTCGGAAACGGTTGGACCAACGGTAAAACATGAAGAGTACCTTTTTTAAAGATTTATAACCAATAAGCCATATTTTGTTGAGAAAATCTCGAAGACGGATAAAAATGTTTGGGACAAAAAAGTGAAAACGGCCCTCCATTTTGCACGCCACTGGTAAAAGTTTACAAATTAAAATTACATAGAAATACTTCCTTTGTCAAGGTTAGGACATAATATATATTATGTAATGAAAATTATTAGGACACATGTGCGTTATCTGAACTTTTTTTCATATTTATGGATGTATAATCTCTTCTTAAAAGTACCTCTATTTATATAACACCCTATACCATGTGAGTTTTATTTATGTCCACCCCTAAAATTAAGATTAATATTTATTCGATAAAAATTAAACTTTGGTCATTTATATAATTTTACAGTGGCTAAAAAATGGCGAATTTAAATTTTTTGTTCCACTTTCGGTTTCGTTTGGACTGTAATTTTTATATATATATTTTTGAATTAAGCCAAAAATTCTATGTATATAAACTGATTATTTTTTTTTACTTTACGCCATTTACCGCCATTTATAAAATATTATATTAATCTCATAAATTTGGCATAAAAAATAGAGAAAAAATACTCTACAAAAAAGTTTACAGTGACATAAAAAAATTGGACTTTTGGACAAAAAAACGTTTTTTTTAATTAGCTTCATATTTTTTTTAATTTAAGCTTAAGTAAGTAAAAAGAAGGTAAATTAAATAATTAAATATATGTGTATCTCGTTTTTGTACGATAAAAACAAAAGAGAAAAAAATAAAGTAAAACAAAAACGATCAGTTTTTTATATATAGACTTATCGGCTGAGTTCAAAAATGTAAAAATTTACAGGGTGTTCCGGCGAAACGGGAAAAGAAATTAAAAAAAATAAATCCGCCATTTTATAGCCAATGTAAAATTATATAAATCATTAAAGTTTCGTTTTTACATAAATAAAATTTACCCGGTATAATTTAAACTAATGGCATGCTAGCACCCGAGTACCTAAAGCAGAGTAGGGCATTTTCCGCCCTTGAAAAATTATATTAAAATTTCTTTTGTCTCGAAGATTCAATTTTCAACCATTTAATTGTTTTATGTTAATATCTAAGCTTAAATTAATGTATTCTTCCATGTCTTAAATCCTACAGTATGGTGCAAATTTCCTTTTTAATGAAAGAGACGAAGTATAATGAATAAATTTTGGAGAAAGGCTCTTTTAGAAATTTGGAAATTGTTCATTTATTAAATTTCACAGCAAGCATGAACGAATTTATCATCTTATAAGAGGATAAAATTTCATATACATATAGATATATCTGGCGCTGGGAAATTAAAGTTAAAGAAAGCGTGAAGGTCTGATTGCTTCGTCATTTATTGAAGTCATCGCAGCCTTTTTTTGTTAACTTTAAAAGCCACTTTATTGTTTGACACATGGTTCTACCGAAAAAATGCGGAAAAAAATTATACTTACTTGAGAATACAATTTATATATATACAGGTATTTTCACTTATCAGTACAGCACTGATAAGTGAAAATACCTTACCCCTACGATGGTTTTTTCGGTTATGGGACCTACGTAGGGTAGAGAGGTATATTGTTTGGGGTTGGAAGAGGTAGGGGATTAAAGGAGTTGTTTCAGAGGTTTTGTAATTCTTTTTTTTTTCCTTATTAGTTTGTCTATTAGATTGGCTTTATCATTCAAGTACTGGGCGATGAACCGTCAGCATCGTGCTAAGCCATCTTTTATGATGTGCCTCGTGTATTTTTGTTTTGTCATCTTTTATGATGTGCCTCGAGTATTTTTATGTTAATGTTTTATGTACAAGTAAAAGTGAACCATATATATGGTTATTAATCGTGCGAACTGTTGAATTTTAAGTGAATAATAATGGACGTTTGAAGATAATTTTTTTGTGTGTTTTTAATGATAACTTTTTATATTAGCGTGGAAATTACTACAGTAGTATTTTATCAGTGATAGTGTGCAAGTCAGGATACATATCCGATTAGTACTTGCGCACTGGAAACCTCATGATTATATAGAGAAACCCTGGTTAATTATTCGGAAGAAAAAGACCAAATAAATAGAGAGAGAGAGAGATTGGCTTTATATCCGTTGTTAACAGTTAACAGTTAACTGCTAGTTGTTTAATAATGTTAAGTTCATTATCATAGTTAACTTTAGACATGGGTATATGGATTAATCTATGAATATAGCAGCTATGGAAGGCGGCTAATTTGTATTTTAACGTGATTTTTCACCTTACTTGTAGGACCCGCCCTGATGATGCTTCGCAAGGCAGAAGCCAAAGCGCTTGGCTGATTTTTACCTTACTCATTATACCGAAATACAAAATTCTACACTCTTGAATATGTTGATGTAGGCCAAAAACTCAAAATGGCGGAGGTTTTGAATTTTTAAGTTATTGACATTTTTTTTTACCAAGGAACTTATTCTAAACAGAATAATTCTTTTACATAATTGGCTGCCACGAGCTGCCACTACAGGGTGTACCTCCAACGGAAAATAAAAAAAAAAGATTTTTTTTTATTCTGTTATAATACAAGATGTTTTTTTGTTTTATTTGTTTTATACTGTTTAACGTCGTTTTTCGCTGCTATGGCCTAATTGACGGGACCGCCTTCTTTACGTACCCTCCGAAGCATGGTGCTCAACAGAACTCACATCCACCCTGAAATGTGTTTACGGTTTCACCTGCAACCCACATTACAGTTAGTCATCGTAGTTCCATCTACCGACTTTTTACACCACTATATATCCATGTTCTCTCTATGTGGGGCTCGAACCCACAACCCCGGGATCCGTAATCAAACGCGCTAACCACTGCGCCACCGGGGTCAGCGAGATGTTTTTGAAATTTCCTTGAGAGTTTAAAGTGTGATTCTTAATAAAAAAATATAAAAACAAGTTTGTATACACATAATATGTCTAACAATGGGCCGTAAGGGAGCTACGCCCCTTTAAGAGGGTCTGAAAAATTAGTTCTTTTTAGTAACCCAGGAACAATTTGAGCTATAGTTAAGACGTTTTACATATGATCTAAACCTAATAAGGCCTATTATCTTGTGTTATTTTTATATAGTTATTTTAATCACGGGCGTGCGAAACGGGGGTGCCTTATCGCTTTTTTAACCGTTTTTTTCTGTGTAACTTATTCGTAGTTTTTATTAGAATATGCTTCTACAGTTTTTTACCATAAAAAAGTACCCTTACTGTGATTAACGGTTTTTGAGTTAAAATTCCACGTTTTGAAAAAAATTAAACACTAAAATGTTTAAAAGCAACATTTCAATTATTAAGGATATATATAAAAAACTTTATTGTTATAGCTCAAAGGGTTTCTGAGTTATTAAAAAAACTAACTTTTGCTCAGACATGTTTCTGGGAACTTTTTTTCATATTTTTATGTAGAATTACAACTTAAATTTCTTAAAGCTACTTCAAAGACACAGTTTATTTTTTACAAATATTGTTATTAATTTATATTTAAAATAACAAATTTAGGTAAACTAAAAGCGGATTAAGATAAACTAAAGGTTGATTCAGGCATAATTATTACTAACAAAGCTAAGCCATTCTGTTCTTTTTATTGACCAGGTAAGAAGCCATAATTCTTTTGGCCAATAAAAAGGAATTTCAAAAATTATTTACATCTCACATATTTTTTTTTATTGACATATTATTTTTGTATTATTATTTAATATTTTTTACAATTTAAACTTGCCTTTAAGGCTAATTTACCCCTAATTATTAGGAAATTCTTTAAGGGTCCTAAGATGTAGACAATATAGGAAAAATAAGAAATTAGCACGGGATGAAGCTACATCGAGCCAGTTTTAGGACTGATAACTCTTGATATCAATGTCTGTTAAAAATTGTCGAAGCCTGACTAAAAAATATTAATATTTGTAGTATAAAAAATCAAAAATTTACAACAATATTTATTTTCTGATGGAGGTACACCCTGCAGTGGCAGCTCATGGTAGCCAATTATGTAAAAGAATTATTCTATATATAATAAGGAGCAAGTCCAATAAAAATTACGTCATCGGCAGTTTTCGGAAAAAGTTATACAAATTTAAATAAAAAAGTACATGAAAACTGGTATTTCTCATAAATACATTTTTGGATAAAGCTTTATTTAAATAAAACTATTTTAACTATTCACGATTTTAATAAAGTTTTAAAATTATTTTTTGATGTAGAATCCAATAATACTCTTAAAAATTTTATATGTTGACGAAGTTGGATGCAAAAATGGGCCGTTTGTCAAAACTTGATATTTGATATCTGTCAAAGTTCTTTTTAACTTTTCCGAATAAATACCTTTTTCTTAATCTGAAATGGATACATAATTATGCAAATTTTTATTAAATGCAATAACATATCAACTGTGGCCTTGATCCGCCATTTTGAATTAAATATTTTAAATGTTAGATTCGATTTTAGAGGAGCTAATAAACTTAAAGTACATTTAAAAATTAAGAAAAAACTCAATAAACAAAAAAGTGTCCGCCATCTTGAATCAGCCATTTTGAATTTTTACGTTTTGAGTCCAGATTCGGAATCGGCGACCTCGAAAAAGGGGGTTTTCAAATTTATGGCAGCAAAAAGTAATCTAGGAAATACTGTTCGTCGGCCTATTATAATATATTTATCCAATACATACAGATAATAAGACAATTACCAGCTTTATTTTAAATAGATAAACTCATAATAACCCCCGCGTGGCTTTTACTTTATTGAGTGGATAATTATGTATTTTACCCACTCAACTGTCACTTGTCAAATTATTTTCTTTTAAATGTCATTAAAATTTTTAATAAAAATATGAATTCCTAAGCTATTTATTGGATAAAACCTTCTATGGCACTCATGGCTAAACCAATATTGTCCTCTCGAAAATTAACCTGCTTGGCTGACGCCTCGCGTTAATTTTCTCATGGGCAACATCTTACTTTACCCACTAGTACCATAAATAACTATTTCTTGATCTGAAATGGATACATATTTTTGCAAATTTTTATTAAATGCAATAACATATCAAATGTGGCCTTGATCCGCCATTTTGAATTAAATATTTTAAATGTTAGATTCGATTTTAGAGGAGCTAATAAACTTAAAGTACATTTAAAAATTAAGAAAAAACTCAATAAACAAAAAAGTGTCCGCCATCTTGAATCAGCCATTTTGAATTTTTACATTCCAGATTCGGAATCGGCGACCTCGAAAAAGGGGGTTTTCAAATTTATGGCAGCAAAAAGTAATCTAGGAAATACTGTTCGTCGGCCTATTATAATATATTTATCCAATACATACAGATAATAAGACAATTACCAGCTTTATTTTAAATAGATAAACTCAATAATAACCCCCGCGTGGCTTTTACTTTATTGAGTGGATAATTATGTATTTTACCCACTCAACTGTCACTTGTCAAATTATTTTCTTTTAAATGTCATTAATATTTTTAATAAAAATATGAATTCACGAGCTATTTATTGGATAAAACCTTGTATGGCACTCATTGCCCTCTCGAAAATTAACCTGTGAGGCGTCAGCCAATATGGGCAATATCTTACTTTACCCACTAGTACCATAAATAACTATTTTTTGATCTGAAATGGATACATATTTTTGCAAATTTTAATTGATTGCAATAATATATCAACTGTGGCCTTGATCCGCTATTTTGAATTAAATATTTTAAATTTCAGATTCGTTTTTAGAGGAGCTAATAAACTTAAAGTACATTGAAAAAATAAGAAAAAACTCAATAAACAAAAAATATGAAATACTTTTTCAAATGTAAATATCAAAATTATATTAAAGCGTATTTTAATAAAGTCAATTTTTACTGTTGTTCAACATACATATGTACATAAATTTGAAAAAATATGTGATAATAATTATAAAAATTATTGTTTTGAGAAGTGGACTTTAGCAAAAGCAAAAGTTTTATAAATAATTTATGGGAAAACCTAACCTAAAGAAATTATGTTAATTTTTTTAATTTTTTTAAAAAATCAAACTTTTAGTCATCATTCACTTTATTAATAATTTAGGTTAGTTACCGGTTTCGATTATCATCGTCAGACTACAAGAAATTACACATGTTAGAGATTATTTTAAGAAAAACAAACTTTATCTTACCTAGCCAAAAATATATAAAAATACTATATCCATAAAAGGTCAAAAATAACCATAAGATAACATTTATAAATGTAAAACACAGTAACGTAACGTCCACTTCAATTTACAAGACAATATAAACATAATATTAACAATAAAATCACAAAACACGTGTTTAAACATACTAAAGAAGAAAACAAATTAAATTGGCTAACAACAACCTCACTTCTTTGTTAAATATCACAAATGAAATTAAATATATATCAATTCCTTACATAGGTCCAATTAGTCAAAGTATTGCAAATTTATTTAGAGGTTCATTTAAAGTCTCATTTAAACCACTTTCAAATATTAAAACCCACTTAATTAAAAACAAAGACCCTATTGAAAAGTTGTCAAAATCGGGAGTTTATAAGATCAACTGTAACTCTTGTGAGTCTTTTTATATTGGACAAACGGGAAGATCTTTTGGTGTTAGATTGGGCGAACATTTAGAAGGAAAGAAGTTCTCACATTTTTTAAATCACCTAAGAGACGAAACACATACATTCGAGCGGAATTCTAATTTTGAAATTCTACATATACAAGATGGTGGAGTTAAATTGGATCTTTATGAAGAATTAGAGATTAGTAGTTTTGCTCATAAGTATCCTGAAAATATTTTAAATAAACAGCTTACGTTCCCCCGTTCTAACACTACACTTTTTAGCTTATTCTTGTAATACTTGCGGTTGTTTTATGTATGTGCATACATTTATGTATCTATTTGTGTATAATTATTGCAATAAGTAGATTGGAATTTTAAGAAATAACATTTCTTAATGTTTCAATTTCAATTTTTCAGGATTGTGTTGAATAGTGTTTAAAAATATTTTACCCATCCCTTAAAATGCTTATACCTATTCTTCTTCCTCTTCCTTTTCTTTTTCTTTCCTTCTTCTGCTTTTCTTTTCCTTTTCTTCTTCTACTTCTTTTTCTTACACACCTTAGCTTAGAACATTCCTAATATTGATTATAGATTTTTAAAAAGACTCTTGATTTTTGACATTTATTATTTATATACTGTATGTTTAAACACGTGTTTTGTGATTTTATTGTTAATATTATGTTTATATTGTCTTGTAAATTGAAGTGGACGTTACGTTACTGTGTTTTACATTTATAAATGTTTTCTTATGGTTATTTTTGACCTTTTATGGATATAGTATTTTTATATTGTACCGTAATTAATACGTTCACTGCCAACGGCTAGTTTTGACAGCGGAGCAATGGGTATGGGCAAGGGAAAAATAGAAAGAATTGATTAATGTTGTTAGGGGCGCCAGTTACTTTAGCTTTTACTCCTTTAGGTAAGTAACAACCTAGTGTAAATACTTAAGCTTTTCAGTTTGAGAAAATATAACCCCTAAATAAAATAAGATAATTCATTTGAGAAATTTATTATAAATAAACTTAATGAAAGCACATCATGTATTAATATATATAAAAAATATGTGTAATTATATTAAGATATAATTAAAGAAATCTTAATAAAAATTACTAAATTCAGAAATCATTCGACTTAAATGTATAAAGAAAACATGAAGTTCAGCAAGCACCAAGAAATGTATGTAAACAACAATCATTTCTTGCAGTGTATAAAAGTCATGCTTAAATTAGAAATCATTTAATCAAAAGTATGATATTTAATAATTAATAAATGAGATTAAATGTTTTAAAAAAAATAAGTACCTAAAAATGAACAAAAGCCAGAAGGGCATATAGTATTAATCAATACTATATCAGATCTGATAAAGTTTACAGTTATAAGAATATTGAAATAAAAGAATTTAAAAATATGAAATATTGCTTTCAAAAGTTTTCAGAAAGAGTACTTAGCTGGTTTCTGCAAAATCCATGAGGTATGAATTCCATCGTCTCCATCTGTGCAAGTCTCCCCTATGCTGATGAATTCATTTCTCAAATGAAAGAAGAAAAGAAATAAGCTGTCCCATCTACTTTGGAAAAATCATCTTCCAGGATAAAATGTACGATTGAAAATGTTGTCCGGGATAAAATATACTTTTGAAAATTATGTCCAATATAAAATTGTCTGCTAGACGGTTACATAGAATTTATCTATGCCAAAAATTACAGAACCATGTTCCAACAGAACATCACTCCATGCGGAGAACTTGTATATCAAATATACCAAAATAAACTTCAACTTAAATTAATATAATTCCATATTAATGGTATAGAAATGGTGAGTAATTAATGGTAATTAATTAATGGTCTAGTAATGTAGTAATAATGGTGGTTAATGGTGCTTAATGGTGCTTAATTAATGGTGCTAAAACAATAATTATATCTCAGAAATATTCTAAGAAACAGAAAAACTTAACTTACATGTCATTCTAAGTCTTCGATGTCCATCGAAACGTTATAAATGCATAATTGTAGAAAATAACAGTTATAATATCTTCCGCATTGTTTAAATATTCATTTTCACTAACTTTAAATAAAAATACATGAAGGATTACTTCGATGATTACAGAAAATAAACACTCGTCAAAATGACACCACCATTGTATTCGAGTTGCATCAAGAAAAGAGCGAAAATCGACCTTATCAACCGGTATGAACCCTTCAGGTAAATAAAATCCTATTTCTGAACTATTAGCGACATCTATGTAAGTCATTATCAACTACAGTTTTACCGTATAGGATTCCTAATAAAGGTAACGAAAACTACATCAAAGATAATAACCAAAAAGACTATTTCCTAATAAATCCGTATTAGTGATATCTAACCTCAAAATATTACTCTAAGAAACAAATATAAACAATACTTATTGTTTATCAGCAAAACTAATAAAAATACGAACAGAATACTAAGTGTCCTGTGAACTAAGTATAAACAAAATACTGAATCTAAGTGAGCAGTTCCAGCAAACTATTTTCAACAAATTCTGGATTATCCCAAAGAAATAAGCATACGAAACTTTCCAGGAGAAACAAGCTACAGATGAAAGCCAGTGAAATCCAACCCTCAATAGACTCTGAAACATATAAAAACCAGGTAAGTCCATAGACAAATGCATTATAGAGAAATAAGTCATATGATTCTTTATTATTAAAAATCATATTCTAATTATGTTTTCTTTATGTTATTTTCAGGTAGAACTATGGAATAGAGACTCATATGGTTAGAATTCAGTTCCTGCTACAAAATAGTCCCAGATACAAAATAGTTCTGTACGTACGTAACTATTTATATACAAAATAAACATAAATTATAACGTAAGTAAACGAATAGTTTAATTAACCCTTGCTATATTACAAAGTGACGATTTATGTCGTTACAATATATTTTTGGCTAGGTAAGATAAAGTTTGTTTTTCTTAAAATAATCTCTAACTTGTGTAATTTCTTGTAGTCTGACGATGATAATCGAAACCGGTAACTAACCTAAATTATTAATAAAGTGAATGATGACTAAAAGTTTGATTTTTTTAAATAATATCTCTTCACTATAAGTATACGTACGTTAAATTATGGATCTCAATATTTTTGATTTTCGAAATTGGGTAAAGAAATTATGTTTATAATATAATATATTATATTATTTTATAATATTATTATAATTTTTTATACTTAACTTTTCTTAAGCAGGTTCCTTTAAATCAACCACAGGTAATTTTACTCTTTGGATGAACGAAGAGTACATTAAAGTTTTATGAATATACTCTAAAAACTTCCTTATAAAGTAATTTTAGGCTAATTTTATAGCATTATTTACGTGAAATCATCGTGAAGCGCTAAATAATTTGCATATAAAATTGTTTGTATTAGACAAAACTTTAAAGCCAAACTTTCAAATTCCCGGTTATCCTTTATCAGGTGTCAAACTTTTTGCTTCAATATAGTTTATTATGGCAAAAAAGCACCTGTTGATGTATTTATGCTTTTTAACCCTCTGCTATAGTCTGGCACACGGTAAGTAAGCTACGACAAAAGGGGGAGGTATACACGAAACGGCTAGCGCGCTCCCAACCTTACGATTAACGCGTTCGCTGTCGATAACGCATACGTAACGTCATTTCTTGGTTTGGTTGTTTTTGGGTTTGTGGGCACTATACAAATTACAACCAGCAGCTAACGCTTTAAGGAAAATAAGTTTTTATTAAATCGGTTTAAAGCTTAAATATTCCTCTACAAAATAAAGTAAAGTAAAGCGTGAAATTAATTTTGAACGCGACCGTTACATTCTATACCACTGTGCGTCGGTAACGAACGCGTTAAAGCGTCATAGGGCAGGGTGCGTGCAAGTGAGAGGGACAACATTCTTTCGATAGCTTTAAGACCGTGTGTCAAACAATACAGATAACTTATTGTTACTATGTACTGTTTTATGTATGTGCATACATTTATGTATCTATTTGTGTATAATTATTGCAATAAGTAGATTGGAATTTTAAGAAATAACATTTCTTAATGTTTCAATTTCAATTTTTCAGGATTGTGTTGAATAGTGTTTAAAAATATTTTACCCATCCCTTAAAATGCTTATACCTATTCTTCTTCCTCTTCCTTTTCTTTTTCTTTCCTTCTTCTGCTTTTCTTTTCCTTTTCTTCTTCTACTTCTTTTTCTTACACACCTTAGCTTAGAACATCCCTAATATTGATTATAGATTTTCAAAAAAACTCTTGATTTTTGACATTTATTATTTATATACTGTATGTTTAAACACGTGTTTTGTGATTTTATTGTTAATATTATGTTTATATTGTCTTGTAAATTGAAGTGGACGTTACGTTACTGTGTTTTACATTTATAAATGTTTTCTTATGGTTATTTTTGACCTTTTATGGATATAGTATTTTTATATATTTTTGGCTAGGTAAGATAAAGTTTGTTTTTCTTAAAATAATCTCTAACTTGTGTAATTTCTTGTAGTCTGACGATGATAATCGAAACCGGTAACTAACCTAAATTATTAATAAAGTGAATGATGACTAAAAGTTTGATTTTTTAAAATAATATCTCTTCACTATAAGTATACGTACGTTAAATTATGGATCTCAATATTTTTGATTTTCGAAATTGGGTAAAGAAATTATGTTTATAATATAATATATTATATTATTTTATAATATTATTATAATTTTTTATACTTAACTTTTCTTAAGCAGGTTCCTTTAAATCAACCACAGGTAATTTTACTCTTTGGATGAACGAAGAGTACATTAAAGTTTATGAATATACTCTAAAAACTTCCTTATAAAGTAATTTTAGGCTAATTTAATAGCATTATTTACGTGAAATCATCGTGAAGCGCTAAATAATTTGCATATAAAATTGTTTGTATTAGACAAAACTTTAAAGCCAAACTTTCAAATTCCCGGTTATCCTTTATCAGGTGTCAAACTTTTTGCTTCAATATAGTTTATTATGGCAAAAAAAGCACCTGTTGATGTATTTATGCTTTTTAACCCTCTGCTATAGTCTGGCACACGGTAAGTAAGCTACGACAAAAGGGGGAGGTATACACGAAACGGCTAGCGCGCTCCCAACCTTACGATTAACGCGTTCGCTGTCGATAACGCATACGTAACGTCATTTCTTGGTTTGGTTGTTTTTGGGTTTGTGGGCACTATACAAATTACAACCAGCAGCGAACGCTTTAAGGAAAATAAGTTTTTATTAAATCGGTTTAAAGCTTAAATATTCCTCTACAAAATAAAGTAAAGTAAAGCGTGAAATTAATTTTGAACGCGACCGTTACATTCTATACCACTGTGCGTCGGTAACGAACGCGTTAAAGCGTCATAGGGCAGGGTGCGTGCAAGTGAGAGGGACAACATTCTTTCGATAGCTTTGAGACCGTGTGTCAAACAATACAGATAACTTATTGTTACTATGTACTGTACAGACTCGGCGTAAAAATTACGCTTAAAAAATTAAAAAGGTAATAAAATTTTTAAAATATAACTGGTTTAAAGCATAATCCGTTTTTTATACCTTTTATTATTTAATTATTGGTAGTGTTGCCGCCTAAAGCGATAGTTATCGCCAATAAATACCTCTCGTATCGCATATATTTTGAAAATTATCGTCTCGCACAAACGATAACGAGAGGCCTCTCGTTATCGCCTACCACTCGCTTACCTCTCGCGATAACGATACTTATCGTTCCACCGTAAAAGTTATTATATTTCAGCCATCTAATATTAGTTAAATGAATTTGACTCAATGTCACATTTAAAAAGAATATGTCATCAAAAATTACTAAAATGCATATATCTTCGTAAAATGATAATTTGCTGCATATATGTGACCATAAAAGGTTTTTATCTTTTTAAATCATATCGCAAGCAGTAATTGCTTCAACATTGTCCTATTTTTATAGCAGATATAAAAATATGAACTCCTGGCAGTTGCACTAAGTAACTAATTAGGCTTATACTAAGTACGGTAGTATCTGACTAATACGAGGGCTAATTTAAAACAAGGCAAAAAGGCCAGAGCTGCTGTTAGTAGGATTTGAGTGCTAAAAATCAATTTTAATAGTCTTTATATATTTTGCTTTCCCATTTTTACTTTCTCACAAAGAAAGTATTGTAATAGAAAAAAAAAAGAATAGATTTTTTTACCTAAATCATCTTATTTTTTTGCTGAAACGTCGAAAAAAATCAAAATAAGCAAAAACAATATATCTGTCTGTCTGTCTGTCTGGTTGTCTGTCGGTCTGTCTGTTTATCTATCTGTCTGTTCGTCGGTCTGTCTATATCCACAATAACTTAGGAACGCTTTGAGCTAGCGACTTGCAATTTGGTGTGCAGATGTTTTTATATATTATCTTCGACAAGTTCGTTTTTGAGCATAATCGGTTTGGGGATAGGGAGAAAATGTTTGCTTTTTTTATCACAATATTTTTTTTAGAAAGTAAAAATGGGAAAGCAAAATATATAAAGACTATTAAAATCGATTTTTAGCACTTAGGTCTTACTAACAGCAGCGCTGGCCTTTTTGCCTTCTTTTAAATTACCCCTCGTATTAGTCAGATACTACCATACTTACTATAAGCCTAATTAGGTACTTTGTGCAACTGCCAGGAGTTTATATTTTTATATCTGCTATAAAAATAGGATAATTTTGAAGCAATTTCTGCCTGCTATAGGATTTTAAAAGATAAAAGCCTCTTATAATGGGCTAATATATGCTGCATAATGCATATTAAAGAATATATTTGCATTTTAAAAATCATTAATTTCAAAAATTAAATAATGACGTTTGTGTCAAATATTTTTATCTGATTTTAGGTGGCTTGAACATTCGACTGTCTCTGACTATACGAGAGTTATCGCTCTCGCTTCGGTCTCGCTACGGGCGAGAGGCCTCTCGTTATCGTTACAACGATACGATATTTTTCCAACTCTCGCTATCGTTCTGTTCAGCGATAACGAGACGATAGCGAGACGATAGGCCTTAGGCGGCAACACTAATTATTGGTATGCGTAAAAATACATAACACTAACATAAATTAATTTTAACCTGTTTAACCAGAAGGTTATTAATTGACAACGGTTATATTTTTTATTAATAAACATAAATTCGTTTTGCTACTTTTTCTAGACTTAAAATTTCGAAATTGCATATTTCAAGTAAAAATTTAGTTTTACAATGGCTATAAATTTTGTATTATAAAATTAATAACTAGTTATTGACAGTTAACTGTTTCATTTTAATTTCTTGAAATTTACAACTTTTTGAAATTAATAAGTTTATTTAATTTTACCAGAAGGTGTAAAATTTATAAGTTTTAAATTTTAATTAATTTGTATTTTCGCAATTTTTACAAATTTTTGTAGAGTAACAAAATAATTAAATTTTGGGTAAACATAAATAATTATTTTATTATTCCATCAATCTATTTTCTAATCATCGTACAGAGTGATATTGGTAGACTGACAGTTTCGGGCTGCTGGCCCTCTTCAGTACCAAGAGTCAACTCTGCACGCTGATTAAGAAAACGTTTTTAGACTTTACTCGCAAAAGGAATATAGCCATTAGATTGATGTAGACTTGTGCGCTATCTATTTCTAGATGTAGACAACTACTCATACCTATAATTGGAGAAATTGTTACTCTTTGTGACAGGGGGGAGGGGGGGTTTCTAGGTAAACGTTACGTAACGGAATTTAATAAATTTAATGTTTATTTCCTAAGCTTGGCAGATGTATTTTTATTTCAACATAAATTACTATTTAGTGGCCCATAATTCCCCTTTTCACACAAAAATTGACGAAACTATGCATATTTAAATAATATTGTAATCAGTAAAAAAACTTTTGACATTGATATAAAAAAAATCTTACGGCCCTGTTCTTGCGTGATCTTGCCGATGAACCATCGGCGATGATACATTTTCGCGCGGAATGTGTACTCACAGAACACCAATGTGTGTACTAATTTGTGTACCTCTCAATCACTCAAACTTAAAAAAAAATATTCATAATCAATATCACACAGGGAAAAAATACTAGGTACCTCTTTTTACACTGAGTGTCACATATAACACGTATATTGTTTATACATATATGTATTATTATAATAAATATGTATCATTTTTAGACTGTCTTTTTACCGTCTTGCATTATGCGGAATTCTGTATCAAGATATGTTAGAAAAAAAAATACAAATTTTTATATTACGCGTTACACAGGGGGGAAGGGGGGGGGGTGTTAGTAAATGTGACAGTTTGTTACACAGGGGGGGGGGGGAAGAGGTAATTTTTTTTGAAAAATTGCGTTACGTAATATATGGACAGCCCCTTATGTATTTTTAGTTCCTTTTCATGAAATTTTCAACTTTTTCGTAAAATTTCCAACTTTTTTGTGAAGGTAGGAATCACCAAATTTTTACCCCCGAAATACGAAAATATTTCCTAATCATTTTGCTGTAATTATTCTCGTAATTTTTTAATTGAAATGTCATTGCAACATGTCACCATTTGCTTGTGCTTATTAAGGATTGATATCAAGGGTTTAATCTTTTTGGAGGGTTTCTTACTAAATTTTTATATTATATATTCTTTACTTAAAATCTGTAATATATTATATAAATATAAAATAAATACAATTCACCAATAACAATTATTCGTAAAATTACCTTTTCTAGTGTTTTTACAATTTTGGCGAAGGCGCCTCTACACGGATTTTTTTTTTTAAGTGGGTATTTTTAGGAACATGCTATTTCTACATCCGACTCACACGAAGCTGGGTTCAATATTTTTTTTTAATTATTATTAGGTTTTTTAAAACTTTTAGGGTATATTTTTTGTCAGAATTGTATCCTCCCTGTTTTAATGGGAAGGCTAAATTACCCCATTAGCAAAAAAAAACACCAAACAGGCGAACCGACCTAAACCAAAGAGTTAGGTTATGTTACGTCTGACGTATAAACAGCGAGTTTACATAGAACAGGCTATTTTCTACGACTGCTTTAAAATGTAAGCAAATACACACACTTTTCAAATACAGAATAAATCCATTCCAGCTCTAGATACGGTATGAATATTCCGCATCAAGTGTTAGAATGAGCACACGTAGTGTCATCTCATGTTTATAAAAAAAAAGACTGTAGCAAAATTAGCAAAAAAAAATATATATATATATATATATATATATATATATATATATATATATATATATATATTAACATGAAATATTGAATAATTTAATGCAATTTAAAGTTTTGCGTTAAAATTACATAAAGTTTATTAGTTTTTCTTAATATTTGACCAGTTTTTTATCAATTTAGTTCAAAAAATTAAAACTGCTCCATCTATTGTTAAATTTTTAAACCTGATATCTGTCACAACTATCTGACATAACCTTCAATTTTTGCATTGTAATTTGTAAATATGTGCTAAAATTAAATAAAAATCTTTTTTAAGTCTGATTTGATAAAATTATTAAATAACATTAATTGCTTTATTTAAAAATATATGTATTGTTGCATTTTCAATGTCGAGTCCCAAAAAACATTGTTTTTAACCTTGTCCGCAGTTTAAAGTCATACAGTGTTTCATATTTGCAGTCGAAGAAAAAGTATAGTCTACAACACGTATGGAATAGTCATTCCGCGGTCGCGGGACCGTCATACTCGCCTGTCGGCTCGTATGACAAACTTTCCGCTCGCGCGAAATATTGTCTATTCCATACTAGTTATAGAATATACTAATATTATTTTTACGCTTGACGTACACGAAGCTGAATGTACGTCCAGTATTTTCTTTTGGCAAATTTTTAGGGTTTTTAAAGCTTTTTCATCATCATCTTTTTCATCAGAATTGTATTCTATCCCTTATATAGGAGGGCTACGCCCCCCTTAGCATCAAAACACCAAACAGGTGAAAGAACCAAACCAAAGAATTAGGTATATTACGTCGGACATTTAAATTAGAGTTGTAAAAAAACCGTTTTTTTAAGGATTGTTTTTTTGAAGTTTTTTTTTTGTTTTTTTTTGTTTTTTTTTTGTTTTTTTTGTCATACATTAATATTTTATACTTAATTATTACATTTTTTTTGAACACTCTAAGCAGAGCTTGTATTGTGTTCCAAATAAGAACTTACACTATAATATATAATAATAGTAAAGAGTATGTTTATTCTAAATATATTTAAATTTATTAATTAAAATTAAATAGAGTTGTTACAACTCAGTTGTAAAAAACCGTTTTAAATTAAATAAATATTTTTTTATAAACTGTCATCCTTCATACGTGACTTTTACAATAAAAAATGTGTTAATTTTTAATAAAAAACAAATTTGTTTTTTTTATAACCGTGTTTTTTTTAATAAAAAACAAATTTGTTTTTTTTTATAAAGTCTAGCTTTGTTTTAAAACGTTTTTTTTTTGTGTTTTTTTTTTAAACAAATGTTTTTTTTTTAATCTACAACTCTAGTTTAAATAGCCAGTTCGTTAAGTTTATTTAAAATGTATTATTTACCAAAATAAATATATCTATAAAATCCATTATTGTCAGGTGCAATATCATAATGATAATGATAATAGTTTAGTTATGCAAATGGCAATGACTGCTTTAGCAGAAGATGTTTTTTTTTAATTGAGATCAATATGACTAAAATTTATTAAAAAAACGCCGGTTCTTAAACTATATTACGAATTCATATTTATGCTAAGAATATCATCAAAAAAAATTAAATTAAATGCTGTGTTTTTTTGTAAAAATTACACTGCTCTACAGAAAAATATTTTTTTTTATTTGCCGGGGAGCTTTTAGTTGCATCTGGCTATATTTAATGCGCTGATTTCGGAACCATTTTCCGTTTTTCTCGATCAGATCGTTTTTTTTTGTTGAGATATAGCGCACAGTGGTTTTTTTGCCTATATTTGTAGTAAAAAAAATAATTCAGGTAGGTAAGAATGACTCTAATTTTTATACGCAATACTAACATAAATAATAAGAGTTTTACATTTAATCCAGTGACGGAGATTTTACCGGGGGTTATCTGAAAAAAAAATTAAAAAAAATGAAATATATTTTTTGGTTTTTGGAGAGCAACACAATAAATTAAATTCATTATGAAAAAAACAAAACAAAAAGTTAAAACACAACTTTTTCTCTTTGCTTTAAACCATGAAAATAACATTAAATAAATATTAAATAATTCAAAATATTGTTCAAAACTAAAAAATTATTAAGTCTACTCCAAAGTTTTTTATTGAAGCATTTTATTTAAAAAAAATAGCTACAACTGTTTCGACCCTTGAGTTTAGGGTCATCTTCAGACTAAAATAGTCAAAAAATTAAAAACAAACAACACGGACTACATTATAAACATGTTTTTTAATTGAATCTTAATTTTTTACTACACATATAAGCAAATTAAAACTCGTGCGTTATATCTTAAAAAAACGAGCTGATCTAGAAAAACTAAAAAAGGTTCCGAAATCAGTGCAGTTTTCTACGATAATAGAAAAGTTAAAATTTCTACAAAAACAAACCAAGCTTTCAGACTTTAAAATAACCTATTCCTTAGTATTTTACTTTTCTGCTCGTTACCATGACAGCAAGTAGAAAAGTGATTTGTTTTAGCGAGCACAGTGTAGGCAACCGGTATGTCAATCGTAAAACAGCTGTCAGTTATATGCGACGAGATGTTGGTACGCCATTTTTTTAATATGAAATTATTATTTATTTTGAATCAAATCTCAATTTCGTGTGCTTAATATTTGTATGCTATATCGTCGGCTTACAAGTAAAAGGCACTAAGTCACTTTTTTGCAAAAATGGGATTTTAATGGCACTGTAATTAATTTTTGATGATCTATGTATAGGTAAACCGAACTAACTTCTAGGCGGAATGCTCACTATAAAAAACGCACCAATTTGATTTTGATTAAAATTTTATCTGGCAATAGGCACTAAGTCACTTAGTGCACTTAGTGCGTTTTACTTGTAGATTATTTTAAATGTTTCTGCACTAATTAATTTATAAAAATATGATTTCTTGAATCATTTCTATAGTACAATATCACGTTATTTATTGTACTGACAAACGCATTCAAATTTTGCTATGTTAAAGTTGATAAAATAGAGACAGAACAGAGAAACAGAACTTTACCTGTAAAATGATAATGCTTTTTACGTGTACTTTCGATGTATAGGTAATAATTAAATTTTCATTTGCATTGGTTTTTTTATTATCAGATAATATTTCAAAACTAAAATTTGAAGCCTTCACACTAAGTTCATAGTCTCGGTGCATTTCTGAGGGGTGTTGCACCGTGAAGTGTTTTATCATTAATAATGAATCATTATAATTATTGACTTTAGGATTAGGATTTCATATAATTAATACTAATTAATTATTATTATTAATTTTGGAAACATTCCTTAAACAATCAAAAAGTCCAAACCCTTCTTTTAAAAATTTGGTTTTTGAAAATTTATGTAAATATCTTGTTTTCTACTTTATAGTTACATTACGTTTAATTAATAGAAGGGTTTTAATTTTAAATAGTTGTTTTTTATATTATTTTATTGACTTAGTGCTCTTTACTTGTAAACCGACGTCGGGGGCCTACAAGTAAAAGGCACTAAGTCCATGTCTTTTTTCAAATTTAGTTGAATTAAACTACTTCAATTTTTCTTTATTTAACTGCAAATGAGACATTATTATGTCCAAGCATGTCATTGCAATTTGCCGTAGTTCTTTTCCAAAAACAATTATTACAAAAATTAAAAAACAACAATGAAAGTTAAATTTGTCAATATCTCAAAACCATGTTTTTGGACTTAGACTTTAATGTAAGCCGACGATACATTTGTTGTTACGAAGGAGTTATGGAGAGTTACTGTGATTAGGATTTTACTTTTACACCAACAGATTTGCAGAAAATTGTACTGTGACCGTGTAAGGTGACTTACTATCTGAAATTTATTTATTTATTTATTTATTTATTAATTTTAGATCGTAGAACAAATGTTTTTTGTATTACGAGCGCAAAATGTGATTTCTGCTTTCGCGTGATTGCTGATCTCGGCTAGATGCCTCGGTCAGAAAATTCCAATACAAAAATAACTATTTTATATGTTCCAAGTGTTTTACTTTGTAATAACATGTTATCACGGTTAACAAAATCGCAATGAGAGATTAGTTAGTAAAATACCGGGTGTCCCACCAATGTTCTTGGCAAGCTGTATCTCCGTTATTGAAAAGATAAAAAAATGCAAAATATAGCGTTAAATGGGAGCCGAAGGAAATTTTATTGACACATCCAAAATCACTCCTTACTTTTTACTCCCTTCAAACCACCCCCAACTTCTGTTTTTAAAATGGTAACTCCCATTTGTATAAAAGAATATGAAACCACACTTCATTCGGAATTAAACCATGTATTATATATATATTAAGTGGTATCTTAATATTTAAAATATTACTTTTATAATTAATAATATTAATAATAATAATAATTATTATTATTATTATTATAGGGTGGTATTTAAATAAAAGTGCAGGTGGTTCCAGGAGAGTGAGTTATTAAGGGTTGGTTATACATTAATTAATTCTCTTTTGGGTACAATTTAATGTAAGTTTTTGGAAAATTTTCTGGTGAAAAATATAGCTTGTGATCTGATGGGGATGTACTTTGCAGACCCTTAAAGAATAAGATATTATATATAATACATGCTTAAATTTAGAATGAAATGTGCTTTCATATTGTTTAGTAAAAATAGGTGGGTGATATTTAAAAAACAAAAGTTGGGAGCGGTTCCATGAGATTAGGTAAGTAAAGGGTAGTTTTGCATATGTCAGTAATTTCTACGTTGACTAGCATTTAATTTTGTTTTGTTCAGTTTTTTTTATCTTTTTAAATAACGGAGATATATCCCGTCTAAAACCTGGTGGGAAATTATTATCTATAAACAATAACTGTTATTTGGAGTGCCTTAATATAATAAGATACCACTTATAATAAATGGCTAAATTTAGAATGTATTATTCATATTCTTTGATAAAAATGAGGGAGTGCTTTTTGAAAAACGCAAGTTAGGGGCAGTTTCAAGAGGGTGGGTAAGAAAGGGGAAGTTTTGGATGTCAGTAAAATCTTCTTTGCCTCTTATTTAACGCTATTTTTTACAAAAATAAACATCTTTTTAAATAATGGAGATGTAGCTTGTCAAGGAGCTGATGGGTTTTAGTTTTAAAAGTTTATTTACTTTAAAAATTAGTTTTTTAAAATTCTAATTTTTGTAAATGAAAACCTTGATCCTACTAGTGCTTATAGGTTTAATATTCTCAGGAAAAATATTGGATAAAGCTATTAACCATCTTACACCTACGACAAAAAGTTTATCTCACATCTGAAATTGGGTTCAGGTGGTGTACTTAAGGTAACCTACTTTATATATTAATAATTCACAACCATTATAGGCATTACAGGCATTCATAGTCACTTAGCTGTAAATTTAGTTTTACGACTTTCAGAAAAAAAAGTCTAAAAGTCTATGAAAAATTAATTTAAACAAAATATATTGTGATGGAAAAGTGTAGTGTTTCACAAGAAAATAGTAATCCACATTCTTTTTTTAATAAATAGTTTCCAGTCACTAATTTTAAAATAGCCCATTTATCAAAATTAATCAAAAGAGTCAAATAATTTAAAACTGCTACCAACAAAATGATATTTTCACCTACAATTTATAAAAAATAAGCCAAGAACGTATACAGGTCGTCTCACAACTAACGCACTTTCTTACCAACAAGGTTTTGGATGTGATCTATGCCTAATAGGGCCTATCAGCCGATGGTATTTGCATGTAGTTACTTTAACGGGGGGCGTACGAAATTGGGGGGCTTATCATTTGTTTGCCCCAAACTGGTTAATGCTTTACTTTTTTGCAGGTTTATTACTAGAATAATATTTCTCAGGTAAAAATACATAAAGGTACTCTTGTTGTTCGGGAGAAATGCAAAAACTACATGCTTTGAGAACCAAAAATTAAACATAAAAATATTAAAAAACAATATCTCAATAATGTAGGGTTACTGTACATCATAAACTAAGTAATAAAAAAATTACACATGTAGTTCCAAAAATCGATTTTAAGGGAATTACGGGCTCCTAAATTACATATTTTTAAAGGGCAGTAGAATCACCTTACTTTATTAAAACTTTGGTTCTTAAATTAAACTTTTTGTTTCTCAAAGCCTGTAATTTTGCCTTTAATTGTATTTGTCTCGAAAACGGGTAATTCTAAGGTATTAGAACAATGGTACATTTTTATTTTGTTACCTGGGAAATACTATTTTAATAACAAATTTATAAAAAAAATAGGCAGCAAAAAGTTTTGGGCGAAAAAGTGATAATCCCTCCATTTCGGACGTCCCTGGTTGAAGTAACTACATGTAAATGTCATTGGCTGATAGGCCATACTAAGGAAAGATCACATGCCAAACCTCTTTGCTTTAACACAATAGGTTTCCTAATTAGGTAAACAAAAATAGAATTTTTACAACCTCCCTTAAAGGTGCGTAGCTCCCTTACGACTCATTTTTGGACGTATATTTATAGGAATTATTTTCATATTTTTTATGTAGACTCACTCTGCAAAAGGAAGTGCGTTATTTCTAAGACACCCTGTATAATGCTTTACATCTTATAGTGGGTATACTGCTCGCAATTGTAATTAGCATTTTCATGCTGAAGTTTTAATTTACACTTAATTGAGATATTTCTAAATTTTAAGTGACACGAACTTTTACTTTTTTTTAGACGAAAATATCGTCGGCTTACAAGTAAAAGGCACTAAGTCACTTTTATGCAAAAAATGGGATTTTAATGGCACTGTTAATAATTTTTGATGATCTATTTATAGGTAAACCGAACTAACTTCTAGGTGGACTGCCAAGGGAGTTATCCATTATACAAAACGCACCAATTTGATTTTGATTAAAATTTTATCTGGCAATAGGCACTAAGTCACTTAGTGCACTTAGAGTTAATTTATAAAAATATGATTTCTTGAATCATTTATATGATACAATATCGCGTTATTTATTGTACTGACAAACGCATTCAAATTTTGCTGTTAAAGTTGATGGAATAGAGACTGAACAGAGAAACAGAACTTTACCTGTAAAATGACAATGCTTTTTACGTGTACTTTCGATGTGTAGGTAATAATATAATTTTCATTTGCATTGTTTTTTTTTATTATCAGATAATATTACAAAACTAAATTTGAGGCCTTCACACTAAGTTAAAAGTCTCGGTGCATTTCTGAGGTGTTTTCCGAACTTGCGGCAAACTTTAGTTTCATTATACTTACTGACTTTACGAGATGCTTCTTTGCCGTCACAGCCGATGGCCTCTGAAAACTGTCTTAGTTCTGGCATAGTAAGCAGTTTCATATAATTAATACTAATTAATTATTATCATTAATTTTGGAAACGTTCAATCAAAAAGTACAAACCCTTCTTTTAAAAATCTAGTTTTTGAAAATTTATGTAAACATCTTGTTTTCTACTTTATAGTTATACATTACCTTGAATTAATAGAAGAGTTTTAATTTTAAATAGTTGTTTTTTTATATTATTTTATTGACTTAGTGCTCTTTACTTGTCAGCCGACGTCGTGAGCCTACAAGTAAAAGGCAATAAGTCCATGTCTTTTTTCAAAGTTAGTTGAATTAAACTACTTCAATTTTTCTTTATTTAACTGCAAATGGGACATTATTATGTACAAACATGTCATTGCAATTTGGGGTAGTTTTTTTTTCTAAAAATAATTATTTCAAAAATTAAAAAACAACAATGAAAGTTAAATTTGTCAATATCTCAAAACCATGTTTTTGGACTTAGTGCTCTTTACTTGTAAGCCGACTATATATTCGTTCGGTAAGAGTGGCTGACTGGGTCATCAAGGTCCTCGGGGATCGGGGGACCGAAAAATGGCCATAGAAGGGAGCCCCCGAAACGGCCAAAGGGGGCTCACAAAACTTATAAAGGAGTGGCCCGAAAAAAAATAATTGATCCCTTATCAAAACATCATTTTTTCTGTTAGGTCAAAAAACAACATCATGCTGGCCTTATAAAATCAATCAAGTTTTTTAAAAAGATAGTTTTTTTTATAAGTTTAACCCCCAAAACTTTTTCTTTTTTTGGAAATTATTTTTAAAAATAATAGGGATCTTTCACTTACGCAACTTGATTTTTTTTTAATCGTCAATCGGATAATTCGTTCTTGAGTTATTGTGTCCACAAAAAATGTGACATCGGACGGACGGACGGACGGACGGACGGACAGACGAGCGGACTGAAGGACATATTTAAAGTTTCTTATTTATTCATAAAACACATTTTTATCCAAGAATTTGTTGTCTTTGACGTTTTTTGGCGATTTTGGGAAATTCGAAACTAACGTTAAAACCTTAAAATTTATTCGAACCTTTTCACGAGAAAGTAAGTGCGGCGAAACAGGACCATTTTCAGTTTATTTATACATTGTACTAATTCATTATGAAAATTCTACTGCGGAAGTTCATTAAAATAGGTTATACCAGTTTTAGAGTATAATTCGTAATTAAATAGTCCTTTAAATTAAATTAAAAGTTCTGTAGCTCGTTTTTAATTTGAAATTAAATTTCTTAATAAGTATAATAATGTAAAAATGTAAAAAATATATTTTATTTAAAATTTATGGGATATTGCAAAAAAAATATACCTCTTGTCTAGACATCAAAACAAAAAAGTTGAAGATCAATATATAATATATTGTTGTGATTGATATGAGTGATCATCTATTGTAAAAATAACCAAGTCAGAAGGGATATTTATGTCTATATGGTAGGCAGTTTATAAAAATTAATTTAGACAAGGATTTTAAACAATTTAAGATAACACAGGCCCAGAAAAAAAAGTCAATTACTCTTTATCAGGCTGTAATTTACAGGTCGTTCTTACGAAAAAATTATTCCGTTCAGATTTTGTATATATTATATTCCTTGACATTAAACTGGTCACGTGCATAACTCCTAAAAATTAGTAGTTTAGGTGCCGGCACTGATAAAAATGATAATTTTATTTATTTGGATATGGCCAATTAAATTGATTGGTTGTGACTAATAAATTTTATTTAAGTCAAATAAATATTTAGTTCATGTAAATAAATATTTTAATTTTAAAATAATTTATTGGTAGCAAAATAGTTTATTTGACAGAAATAAAATTTATTTGTCACAACCAAATAATTCAATTGGCCATATCCAACCAAAAATATTGTACACACAAATAAACTGTTTTATCAGTGCAGGGCAGTTTGAAAATCTCGAGCACCGCGGTATAATGAAAAACTGGTTTAGGTCAGATTTGACTAAAATTTGGACATATTACCGTTCTTGACTCCCTGATCAGTAGTTTGGTCTTATATTCTTTTTTGCAGTTTTTTGAACAGAAGGATATCGTTTTAAAGACGAGTTTTGGGCTAAATGAGAAAAATATGTTTTTGTTTAAAACAGTGCAAAATTATGAAAAAAAATATATATATAATAAAAAACTGTACAAGTACAAAGTTTATTTCAAGAAAAAAATATTACATAAAAAAATATTTTACATTTTTGTGTCATCATAAACCTGACAACAATGCATCATTTAAAACTCGTCATGGCTAATGTTGACAATTTAAATTCTTATTTTTTTTTGTATATTTTTGTGTTTTTTGTAATAAATCCACCTTTAATCATTTTGTGCTTTTGATTATAACCTCGATATATGTATGCTTTTGTGAAAATTGAAATATTAGGGTTTTTGGGATCACTGAAACTCATTCTAATAACAACAAACCCATTTCACGCCTGCGAGTGGAAAATAGGAAGGATTTTTTACTAGGTAATGTATTTAAATACATTTTTCTCTGTGTGTGGATGATATAAGCAGAAACAAACTTTGGGAACTTTCTAGATCGTTACTTCTATTAACATTGTTAATTAAACAACGATCTTCAAAGTATAGCCTAAGTCTGCAGGAAAATGCCTATAGGAATTTCCAGACTAAAAAACTAAATAAAGGAATAGGAGCAAAAAATCTAATTTACAAGCCAAAAAGAATCTAAATAACTTTCTTTTTATTTACTTTACTCTTTAAAAAAGTACCAAAAGAAAGAACTTTTTTTTATGGTCATCAAAGCCTTTGCTAGAAATAAATCCTTTTTTTCATGGAACTACAAAAAAAACGGTTTAAACCGTTTTTTAAAGGGTTATTGATTATGAGTTTTAACCGAAAATCGGCCTGAGGTAAATTCGGTAACCGGTTAACCGAAAACAGGTTGTTGGATATGGTTTTCCATTCCTAAGCGGCACTGTATCAAAGGTGAATCGACCGTATATAATATTTATTTAAAATGATCGTTACGGTAAAGTTTGCAGACGAATAAAAAGTGAATACCACTTAAGCACGCATCAGACATACGGCAAAATAAATATTTTTTAACCTTTTTTTTTTTTAATCTAGGTAATGCTTCGCTTTCTTTAGTATTGTCTTTTTTTAAAATAAAATTAAAATATAATAAGTACATTGAGATTTTTTACCGTATTAAGTACTGAACGATTTTAAAAAGTCCCTCTTAACTATTTGAATGAGTTGATATATCGACTTTAAATTTAGAAATCATAAATGAGATAACTTAAACTATCTTTTTGCAAATATTTTATATTTTCAGGTCTTAAATTGTTTGATTTTTTAAAAGAAATATTAAAGAAAATACCCTTTTTCAACCCGTTTTTAAACCCCAAAAAATGTCTAAGAAAATTAAAAGTATAAGGCCATATAGAGAATTTTAAATGCTTTAAAATTATTTATTACACGACCCCCTTTCTATTTAAAAAAATCCCCCCATGCCCCCTGCCCACATTTTAGGAGCTGAAAATATAAAATATATGCAAATACGTAGTTGCATGCATTAAAAATAGTTGCTCAAAAAAAAACATTTTTAACTAATGATTTTTATGGTTATATAAAAATTAAATGTCATATATGAGGCATTTCGCGCCTAGCGTGCCAAGATTCATCTCACAGATTTTGACCAACCTTAGAATAGTTGTAGCACTAGTGGGTATATATACCATGGCATCATATTTTTCAAATCCATCTATCCGTTTAACATATACATACAGCCTGTTCCAGAACTCGGGTACCGAAATTTAAGAGGTGATTCTACATCCAAAAATATGAAAAAAAGTTTCTATAAAGGTTGGTCCGGAAATGAGCCCTAAGGGAGCTACGGCCCTTCGAAGATGACGTATTGAATGGGGAACAAAAAAAAGCACCAATAAAATTTTAATGCTGCAGGGTGATTCTTCATTTAAAACTGAGCAAAAAAGTATTATGCACCAAAACACCTAAATTTAATATTAAAGGAGTAATAGCCTTTTAAAAAGTAACGTTTTTGGTGGCACAAAATGTTACTTCCTCTTAATAGCATTTTTTTTTTGATAACGGTTGCTCCTACAGTGTTACACTATATGATATTTTATATGTATTTTTACTCTAGAAATCTATATTTTTTACAACAAATCCAAAAACATACACATAGAAAAGTTTGGGGCAAAAATGTTTTAAGCCTCATATATTTTGTCCGTCTGGGCACGCCTCTGGATAAATTAAAAAAATAAATTAACATAAACTTATTGCCCTTATTAATACTAGTATACATGCAAAAGCTCGCCGCTCTAGCTTAAACGGTACCCGAGTTATTAATTAAAAACCTTATTTTTATTACAATTTTAAAGGGCCCTAGATCCCTTAGGGCTCATTTCCGGACCAACCTTTATAGGAACTTTTTTTATATTTTTGGATCTAGAATCACCTCTTAAATTTTGGCATGCCAGTTATGGATCACCCTGTATATACATTGAAAAATTTAAAAAAATATATGAAATCAAAAAATAAATTTTAAATTTTTATTTTTGTTTGAATTAGACGTCATATGACATTTTTATTTTATATAACCGTAAAAAACATTAGTTAAAAATGTTTTTTTCGGGGAACTACACTGAGAATTAAAGCGTTATTAATACAGCAACATATGCGCCTACCACATATTGTACGATGGTATAGTACTAACTATGATATAAGACAACATTTGTTATTATATTTATTACAATTTTGTGTTGTTTACCTCTTAGTTCTACAACTTTTTGTTGTATCGTATAACATATTTACGTTATAACTTATTACAAAATATGGTTGGCGCTTATATTACAACAACATTTCTTTCAGTGTTTATTTAATGCATAAGAAATTTGACGCATGTTTTTTTTTTGCAAATATCTCCAAAAACATTTACTCTAAGTATACGAACCCCATACCCATTTAAAGGAGAATTTAGCTTTTTATTTATTTAAAATAAAAAACATATAGGGTGCACTTAGAAAAGTAAATTAGGGGCATTTGAATTTCTTCAAATTTGTATTGAATTCTGAGACATCTTGTATATTTTTTTGAGATAACTTTATTTTTAGAGGAAAGAATAAGCCTTCCTTAAAATTACCCCAAATCTTTAAAATTATAACTCTAAAACGTTAGGGTATACGACTTTTTGGCCATTGCTTGATTATGGCAATTTTTTCGCCAAAATCAAAATTACTCAAAAACTATTGGAGATAGGTATAGGTTTACATATTAAAAGATTTGTAATTTGAATAAAAAAAATCATAAAATATACAGGGTGTTCCATTAAAAAAAAAACATATGTGGTACATGTACCTACCATTTTTCTAGCACACCCTGTACTTTTGAAAATATTTTCCAAAGATACACCCCTATAAGATCTTATAGAATTCATACTAAAAGTTTAAAAAATAGTAAACAAACAACTAATATCTTACTTTGACAGAAAGCTGGGACAACTGGGACACCATTTTAGCTTACAACTTTGTTTGATATATTTAGAAGTAAAATATTAAGGATTGTCATAATAAATGGACCACTCTGTATATTAAATAGTTATTTATTACGGTTACAAATTCTCAGTGTACGGATGGCGATATTATTACGGATAGCGATATTATCTAAGTATATACTTTTCTCAGTATCAGAAATGTTAAAAGCGAAGAGTGATAAGTGGACGTTGGCGACTGAATTAACTTTGCAGTATCTCAATTATATGGCAGGACCTTCGTAAAAATTTAATGACTCTCTGGGGAATTTAGCATGGCTCACTTGATCTAACCGGCTCTCTCCTGCAAAATGCCAACACAAACATTTTGACATATCGATTAGCAGGACACATAAAAAATGCAATATTTAATATCCTCTCAAAGCTGACCTTTTGCTTTTCCTTATCTTAATACACTAGGGAAATTTCGAACGAATTGGTTTTATTTAGTAAAGTCTTTTTTTATTTCACGAATATTTTGACCCAGTAGCCCACCCCCGAAACACCTACTTTGAGGTACAGTTTCGAGCAGAGAATTACACTACTACTATTGTAAGGAAATTAAATTTTTTTTTAGTTGTGTGAAACATACTTGTTTTATGTCACTCCGAAACATCATATCTGAAAAATGATCACTTGAGAGGAATCCTTTTTTTTAAACAATTAATAAGCTATTAATTTATAACTTTATTATTAATAAATAAATTATTAGTTATATATAAACAAGAATAAGTTCTTATTTATATAGTTTATTATTATACTATTCACTAGAATAGTATTATATGGCAATTTCGAATTTTCCAAAATCGTCAAAAAACGTCCTAGATAAAAAATATAGGAATATAAAAGTAAATATATATGTAAAGTAAATATAAATAAAGTAAATATAATAATAAATGAAAGAGAAATTTAAATAAGAGTATATTAAAGTACTAGTGCGCTAAAACCGGTTAGGAAACGAATGCTTTATACTATTTTTTCTATTTTGCTCTAAAATTAAAAAAAAAACTATTTAAATTGATGACCGATTTAGAGATTTTTGTTTTGGGTTGGCATTACAATTTTCGCTATGTTTGAAATTCATAGAACAACAGATATTTTGATATCTTTTATAGTCAACTCCTCTCTTTTTCACTGCAGGTAACCAAGCCGCAATTTTATTACGGTAAAAATTAACAAAACACTATTTCGTAGACTAAACTAAACTTAAAAAAAGTGTTTTCTATACGTTATATTCGATATAATCTGCAGTGACTATACTGTTCTCGAATAAGGAATTCCGTTTAGACGAAGTTACGCGAATTTACGCGAATCTCACCAGCATTGATATGATCTTCGCCTTTTACCACACTTTCGCAGATGAGTCACTGCACATTATATTAAATATAAAGTATAATAATCAGAAAGGACAAAAATATTGAGTATAACTTTTGGCATTTTGAAAAATCATATAGACAAGTAATGACATTTTCAAAGTTACTTATTTGTCATGGACGTTTTTTTTTGTCTACGACGTTTTTTTGGCAATTTTAAAAAAATCGAAAGTACTGAATTAAACTATTCTAGCGCTTAAGCGCTGTAAATAATATAACAATATGTGAACCCAAAAAATACCAGAAATATGAGAAATAATGCTTGCGCCTTCGCCATAATTGTAAATATCAAATAATAGTATATTATTTACCAAGACGCGGTCTAAAATGTTAAATCTTCACTCACGTGGAAAATATAGTATTTTTTTTCACTACCAGTACCATTAATTAGCTATTTATTTATTTATTTTACTAAAATTTAAAAAAGCTACTTTCTTTGTTTAATTTTGCTTCAAGTTCTTCGCTCTTCAATACAACTCTGCCTATTGATTTTAATGAACCGGAAAACCCCACAGTACCCCACATCTTTGATACAAATTCACCTCATACAGAACACTCAGAAACTTTAGCACATAATAATTTCACAGGAAAAAAGAGATATAAATATACCAATAACATCACCTGCTCATATAAATATGTCTTGCCGAAATTTACTCCCATTTATTCACGTTCCGCATACCTACGTTATCTTCAATTTACACCCATTTATTCAGGTTCCTCATATCTACGTAATCTTCAAGTTATTCCCATTTATTCACGTTTCGCATATCTACGTAATATTCAAACCTAGTTAATATAAAAATAATAATTTCTTGGCTTACACACGTTTAATAATAATAATTACGGGTCTGTAAAAATAAACTCTTTAAAATTTAAAACGGCCGTGGATAAAGTATATTATTCTACTCGCGTATATTAGCTATTAATCATTCGGGTGATTAGGCCACTCGCCTGTCGGCTCGTAACCCAAAATTCACCCTGATTGATTAAATGCAATTATTATATGCTTGTTGAATAATATACAATTATTAGAAAATGTAATAAAAATATATTATTTGCTTCCAGTACACTGAGAATTCGTTATCGTAGTAAATAAATAAAATAAATAAACGTTTTTGTAACCCCAGGCAATATTTGTTATTAATTACAAGTTGTTACAGTAAAATATAACAGAACAACATTCAGTATTTACAACGGTAACGAATTCTCAGTGTATCTTTTTGAAAATACTCTGCAATAAAAGCGAATATATAATTATATAATATAATATTATAATAAGACAAAAAAGTTGTTTTATTGCACAAAAAAATAAAAATACTTCTGACTTACCTAGTTACATACTTTAAAATTAGTCAGTATTGTATTGAGGTAAATGGATGTCCCTCATTGTCGCCAAGCATTACCTTTGTGAGCGACACAAATCTTCCTTGCGGGGCTCCACGTGTCAGAAACAATATGGCAACACAATTTGTTTTGCGCATTTAATAACACTTCCTAAATGTGTGAATTTAAATACAAAAAGCAGAGCTAAATTTTTGGTCATTATCAAAACAGTGTTTTATATTATTATTATATTTTATTAATCTTTCTAGCATTTTGAAGTATTTTTTAACCATATTTAAACTTAACAACTAAATACGATATTAAATACCTCTTTTTTTCTCAAAGTTTTTCTGAGCCTGATTGAAATTCGTAAAAATTCGATATTTAAATTAATATAGTATATTATTCAACGAGCATATAATAATTGATATTAATCAACAGAAGTCGATAGAAAAGTGGCGTTATCATCCGAATGATTAATAGCAATTTTAAAGTTTAAACAGTTTATTTAAAGAGACCCGTGATTTCTAGGCCTATTAATCACGGGCGTAGATAATAGTATATTATTCAATGAGCGCATAATAATTGCTATTAAAAGTCCAAACGAAAATAATCTGAAATAAAAGCGAATATATAATAAGGCAAAAAAGTTGTTTTATTGCACAAAAAAATAAATAATACTTCTGACTTATCTAGTTACATACTTTATAATTAGTCTAAAAACAGTATAGTATTAAGGTAAATGGATGACCCTCATTGTCGCCAAGCATTTTCTTTGTGAGCAACACAAATGTTCCTTGCGGGGCTCCACGTGTCAGAAACAATATGGCAACACAATTTGTTTTGCGCATTTAATAACACTTCCTAAATGTGTGAATTTAAATACAAAAAGCAGAGCTAAATTTTTGGTCATTATCAAAACAGTGTTTTATATTATTATTATATTTTATTAATCTTTCTAGCATTTTGAAGTATTTTTTAACCATATTTAAACTTAACAACTAAATACGATATTAAATACCTCTTTTTTTCTCAAAGTTTTTCTGAGCCTGATTGAAATTCGTAAAAATTCGATATTTAAATTAATATAGTATATTATTCAACGAGCATAAAATAATTGATATTAATCAACAGAAGTCGATAGAAAAGTGGCGTTATCATCCGAATGATTAATAGCAATTTTAAAGTTTAAACAGTTTATTTAAAGAGACCCGTGATTTCTAGGCCTATTAATCACGGGCGTAGATAATAGTATATTATTCAATGAGCGCATAATAATTGCTATTAAAAGTCCAAACGAAAATAATCTGAAATAAAAGCGAATATATAATAAGGCAAAAAAGTTGTTTTATTGCACAAAAAAATAAATAATACTTCTGACTTATCTAGTTACATACTTTATAATTAGTCTAAAAACAGTATAGTATTAAGGTAAATGGATGACCCTCATTGTCGCCAAGCATTTTCTTTGTGAGCAACACAAATGTTCCTTGCGGGGCTCCACGTGTCAGAAACAATATGGCAACACAATTTGTTTTGCGCATTTAATAACACTTCCTAAATGTGTGAATTTAAATACAAAAAGCAGAGCTAAATTTTTGATCATTATCAAAACAGTGTTTTACATTATTATTATATTTTATTAATCTTTCTCGCCTTTTGAAGTATTTTTTAACCATATTTAAACTTAACCACTAAATACGATATTAAATACTTCTTTTTTTTCTCAAAGAGGTTTTCTAATCCTGATTGAAATTCGTAAAAATTGGATATTTAAATTAATATAGTATATTATTCAACGAGCATATAATAATTGATATTAATCAATGAGGGTGAATTTTGCTACAGAATGTTACACCTGTTCGTGTAACCTAATTAACCCAGCAAACTAGAGTCTGGCCAGCTAGCTCCAATGGAGAAGGGGTGTTGATAAAAAAATAATAATTATAGTAACTAATAAAAATTAGCTACTAAGGTTTCGGGCGCCATACAATTTAGGCAAAGTGTTCCTGAGACCGAATTAAATTGTAAAACTTCACAAGTTCCCCAGGTTATAGGTTTGGCATATTTTTAAAACAAAATATTTAAAATTAATACCGTTTAATTAATAAAAAAATATATAAGATTAGATATAAAGAAAAATATTGTAGCTCTGGAATATTTGTAATCCCTTAATTAGTTCCAAAATTTGTATCCCCTTAAATAATTATAATCTGTACTTTCCAAATATTTGTATTCCCTTAAGTAAACAATTCCTAAATATTTGTGTTCCCTTAAGGTAAGTAATTTTAAATAAATGTCACTGTAACCCCTTAAGGTAAGTAAAATAATTATGTTCTCTTAAGAAAAAAAATAATTGTATTCCCTTAAGGATAAAAAAATAGGTATTATTTAGCTCCAGGAAAAATATTCTATATATCCCCTTAAGGATCAAAATGAATATGTAGCTCCTTCAAACCAAAATAAGTTATGAAGGACCGAAATAAATATGTATTCCCTTAAGGAATAAAAGATATTATAGCTAGACACAAAATAGATAATCGTAGATAAAAATTTGATCAAATTTCCTTACAAACCATACAATAATACCGATACCTATTTTGTATAACCTTAAAATATATATGTACTAGTTATAGTTAAAAAAAAATATCTCTATCAATGTTTCCCGAGGTGGGACACCAATCGATAATTACAGCATTTACCAATGGAGGGCACTAATTAGTTATCGAATATCGAATTTAAATTAAGTATAAAAATATATGTATTTGTTATTAAGCCTAAAATAAAGTTTATTTTATTATATGGTTTATTTATTTTAATTGTTTATTTATTTTGTTTATTATTTTTATTAATATATTTATGTAGTTCTCAAGGAAAGAAACCTGTAATAAAAATATATTTATAAATATTCATATTTCAATCTACAATAACAAATACTTTGTTGGATAATCTAAATAAAGTAACTATATTATTTATTTATTGTTATTATAACTTATTGCTAATTTTTAATAAAATTAGTAATAGTGTCATCTATTTTAAAATTCAAATAAGTTCGTATAAAATTATTTACCAAAATAAGAACGCTTTTTTTTTATAAACATAAATTGAAGGTTACTGCTCTTTTTTTTTATCGATAAACGATCGGCATTGAAGATGTCGATATATGTATTGATTTTATTTAAAATTATGAATTATTTTATAAAAAGGCCCTTGTTACAATTTTAAATTGTAACAAGAAGTCGATAGAAAAGTGGCGTTATCATCCGAATGATTAATAGCCATTTTAAAGTTTAAACAGTTTATTTAAAGAGACCCGTGACTTCTAGGCCTATTAATCACAAGCGTAGATAATAGTATATTATTCAATAAGCGCATAATAATTGCTATTAATCAGTGAGAGTGAACTTCGGGACACGAGCCGAAAGGCGATTATCCTAGTCACCCGAATGATTAGTAGCTATTATACGCGAGTAGAATTTTATACTTGATCCACGTTCGTTTTAAATTTTAAACGGTTATTTTTAATAATAGTATGTTATTTAATGAGCGTATAATAATTGATTTTAATCAATGAGGGTGAATTTTGGGATACGAGCCAATAGGCGAGTAGCCTAATCACCCGAATGATTAGTAGCTATTATACGCGAGAAGAATACTATACTTTATTCACTGTCGTTTTAAAGTTTAAACTCTTTATTTTTACAGATCCGTGATTAATAGGCCTATTAATCACGGGCCTGCAAAAATAAACCGTTTAAACTTCAATACAGCCGCACGGTAAAAATAAATAACATTAAATTACATAGTCCGTAAATGGTAATATGTTGCCATAGACCGGAATGATAAAAATTACATAGTCCGTAATGGTAATATTTTGCATAGACCGGAACGGTAAAAGTTACATAGTCCAGAATGGTAATATTTTGCATAGACTTGAAATTTGAAAAAGAAATATTTACCATTTAGAAAATGTTTGTTCTCTGTGTCAAAGCTTTTTTGAAATGTCGTAGCGTAAAGTTCATTTGGTTTAATAAACCCTACGATTTGCACCCTTAATACGAGTATAAACTGCTTACATCTTTCTTTAAAGATTTATTGGTTGATAAAGATCGTAATTTATAATGAATGTAAATTTTAGGCCACAAATAAAGCATCGTACATAAATAATATTTACCTTTTTTTACACTTTTAACACTTTAACCTAGCAGCATGCGTCGCCATCTCTCTGACAATAACAATATTAACCGGTCCGTCTCATGATGCGACGCCCTCTTGGATATTGTCCAAAGCGCACGCGCGTCTTAAAATAACACAGCCCGACATAGTAAAATCATGTAAAAATATGTAAATCAATGTAAATATATATTTTTACATTATTTTACATTCTTTTACATTATTTTACATTCTTTTACATTATTTTACATTGTTTTACATTCTTTTACATTATTTTACATTATTTTACATTATTTTACATTATTTTGCATAAATTCATGAATTATGCTTAGTCCAGAATAGTAAATTTACTATTCCGTACTATGTAAATTCATGTATTTTTACATTATTTTACATGCAGTTTTTACAGTGCGTGGATAAAGTATAGTATTCTACTCGTGTATAGCTATTAATCATTAGGGTGATTAGACCAGTAGCCTATCGGCTCGTGTCCCAAAATTCACCCTCATTGATTAATAGCTATTATATACACTCATTGAATAATATACTATTACCTATAAAAGGTTATTAAATTAAATACAAAAATATCTGGTACATCTAGTATGTTCGTTCTATGCATCTATCATGACATGTTATTTGAAACATTTGTTACATGGCCTTAACTAAGCCAGTTTTAATTAAAAGCAAATATCTGAGGCAGACGAGACCTTGTCAGCAGTTTCATGCTAATGGCATAATGGTTATAAATAAATAGGTAATAATTAATGGTATTATAAATAACTAACTTAATAAACACTTACAAACACCGTATCAAACATAGGTAATTAGCTGAGGTGGCAAAATGTCAAGTTCTACAGACTGTAGACTACACTGTAAAAACTTCATGTAAAATAATGTAAAAATACATGAATTTTCATAGTACAGAATAGTAAATTTACTATTCTGGACTATGCATAATTCCTGAAATAATGTAAAATAATGTAAAATAATTTAAAATAATGTAAAATAATGTAAAATAATGTAAATGAATGTAAAAGAATGTAAAATAATGTAAAAAATATATTTACATTGATTTACATATTTTTACATGATTTTACAATGTCGGGCTATGTTATTTTAAGAAGGCGTCGTATCAGGAGACGGACCGTTTAATATTGTTATTGTTAGAGAGATAGCGACGCATGCTGCTAGGTTAAAGTGTTAAAAGTGTAAAAAAAAGGTAAATATTATTTATGTACGATATTTAAATGCTTTATTTGTAGCCTAAAATTTACATTTATTATAAATTACGATCTTTATCAACCAATAGATCTTTAAAGAAAGATGTAAGCAGTTTCTACTCGTATTAAGGGTGCAAATCCTTTCGTTTATTAAACCAAATAAACTTTACGCTACGATATTTCAAAAAAGCTTTGACACAGAGACTTATAATTTGGAACAAACATTTTGTAAGTAGTAAATATTTTTTTTCAAATTTCAAGTCTATGCAAAATATTACCATTCTGGACTATGTAATTTTTACCGTTCCGGTCTAAGCAAAATAATACCATTATGGACTATGTAATTTTTACTGTTCCGGTCTATGCAAAACATTACCATTATGGACTATGTAATTTTTACCATTCCGGTCTAGGGCAACATATTACCATTTACGGACTATGTAATTTAATGTAATTTATTTTTACCGTGTACAGTAAAATAATTTTTTCTTCGACTACTTTAGAATTTCATACTGTACGAAAATATTATATTCTCGCTTTTGTGATGGAATAGGCACAAGTGGGGACATATCAATGTATAATAATAACTCAGCCACACAAAAAAAAGTTCGATCTCCGACGGACTCGACTAGTCAAATCCTATGTCGACTAGCCAATTCCGCTGAATCCGAATTTAAAAGTAGGCTGCCGTTTTTAATATAACCTCAAAACAAAAATACCTATTTTGTAAGAAAAAGTACAAAAAACTTATTTTGAAAATGGGAGCTAATTTTTTAATTCCTCAGATTCGGATTTAGCGGCTCAAAAAAGTCGAGTCTGTCAGAGATTCTACTTTTTTTTGTATGGTTTCCACACAAAAAAAAATTGGATATCCATCCAAGTAACACTAATTATTTTTTGGGCTCTCCAAGGTCGCTTTAAAACTATACAATAAAACTTTGAGTAAAAACAAATGATCTTTAAGACAGCCCTTGCGACCTTCAACTTACTCTGGAAACACTCTGGAAACAGACTCAGAGTGAAAACATTCTGCTGCCAACGTGTTTCCAGAGTGGTTTTGTGCCATTTTGTCAGAGTTGAATCAGAGTGGTTCCAGGCTTGATTCACAGTAGATCCAAAGTGGGTTTGGACTTTTTTTTTTAAATCAGAGCGTTTTCAGAGTGTTTTCGTTTGGACTTAAAAAAAAAAAAAAAAAAAAAAGTCCAAACGAAAACACTCTGAAAACGCTCTAATTTTACTCTAGGAACGTTATGGATAAAGGGCACAAATACACTCTGGAAATACTCTGGTAACAGCATGATTACAAAATGTTATTAGAATGTTTCCAGAGTTTTTTCAGCGTGATTGTAAAGTCGCAAGGGAGCCTTAGGACCACCATAAAGCAGCTTCTAGCCAAAAAGGGTCCATCCTAAAAGGGTTTTCAAGACTAAATTTTAAAACTATACTAAAACCATTTAGTTTTAATTTTATATTCTTAAAGAATTTTTCAAGGCAACTTTAAATTTATGTATTAAAACTTATTAACTGACGTTTTGCATTTAAAATATAATTGCAGTAGACAAAATTATCTTGAGAATCATTATAATTAATCCTTAAAGATTTTATTTTGTTTACTAAAGTCGTACAACTTCTGTGTGAAATTATTTTATGAAAATAGTTAAAATGGCAAGTCTATAATGGCAAAGTGGTAATATTTTAAACGTAACGCCATAATGGGTGATCAGTAACTGCCATGCCAAAATTTAAGAGGTAATTCTACATCCAAAAATATAAAAAATATTTTTATTAAGGTTGGTCCGGAAATGAGCCCTAAGGGAGCTACGGCCCTTCGAAGATGACATATTGAATGGGGAACAAAAGGAAGCATTAATAAAATTTTAATGTTGCAGAGCGATTCTTCATTTAACACTGAGCAAAAAAGTATTCTTCACCAAACCACCTAAATTTAATATTAAAGAAGTAATAGACTTTTAAAAAGTAACATTTTTGGCGGCACAAAATTTTACTTCCTCTTAATTGTATTTTTTTTTTGAAAACTGTCGCTCCTACAGTGTACACTATATGAATTTTTTTATGTATTTTAACTCAAGGAATCTATATCTTTAAAAAAAGTCCAAAAAAATACACATAAAAAATTTTGAAGCAAAAATGTATTAAGCCTCACATATTTTGTCCGTCTAGGCAGGCCTCTGGATAAATTAAAAAAAATAGGTTAACATAAACTTATTGGCCTTATTAATACTAGTATACATGCAAAAGCTCGTCGCTCTAGCTTAATGGGTTCCAGGGTTATTAATTAAAAACCTTATTTTTATTACAGTTTTAAAGGGCCGTAGCTCTTTTAGGGCTCATTTCCGGACCAACCTTTATGGGACCTTTTTTGATATTTTTGAATTTAGAACCACATATTAAATTTTGGCATGGCAGTTATTAATCACCTTGTATAAAGCAGATCATAAATAATATTCAAATGCAAACTATTCTGGTAAAGAATTTAACAACAGATGGCACTTACCCATGAGTGCCATACAAGGTTTTATCCAATAAATAGCTTAGGAATTCATATTTTTATTAAAATT
Organism: Brachypterus glaber; assembly: GCA_958510825.1. Classification (NCBI taxonomy): domain Eukaryota; kingdom Metazoa; phylum Arthropoda; class Insecta; order Coleoptera; family Kateretidae; genus Brachypterus; species Brachypterus glaber. Next base: position 95,264,723 of record OY294044.1, read on the forward strand.
TTTAATGACATTTACAAGAAAATAATTTGACAAGTGACAGTTGAGTGGGTAAAATAAATAATTATCCACTCGATAAAGTAAAAGCCACGCGGGGGTTATTATTGAGTTGGTTTGGACTTTTTTAAAATTAAAAAAAAAGCTGGTAATTGTCTTATTATCTGTATGTATTGGATAAATAAACTTTATGAATCCATTTATGATAATAGATTGAAGAAGTCATGTAAGTTACATTTAAGTTACATTTCTTGAAGCACAACCTATAGGGTAGATACCCCAGTTATAGCCACCTTAAGAAAAATTCTGTTTTTATTTCTTTTTATTATGTTCCATTATAATGTTAAGGTTGCAAGTTTTGGTTTTTCTGAAACTTACAATATATCTCTACTATAAAATGAACGTTTAAACAATATAACTTCAGCTGATATGTTATAAAATAAAAAACAAACAAAATAATACCAATTCTCTAGTTTTAGCCACCCAAGCACCGGTTTTAGCCATAAAAATTCACCAGATATAGCCACCATTAAAAAAAAACTAAAAAGATGTTAAAAAGAAATTTATATTTTTGTAACAGTTTTAGAACATTTAAAATTTATAGTTTTTTAAAAATATATACTTCTTAATCAATATTTAAAATGATTTCGTTTTTTATTACATTTTTTCTTACATACATCTTTTCTTGGATAACTATCCGATAATTATAAATATTTATTAATTTTATTTATTTTTTATTTATTTGTTTAGAGTCTTTTTGGGATCTGAACCAGCTGGTAGTTTATACCATATTCAACACTATAAGTTTTACAAAAAACTTTACATGTATGTTACAATTTCACATTGTGACATGTTTAGTTTTCAGCTTCAGTCTTGAATCATTTTGATGGCCCATTCTCAACTATATTTTGTATAATACTCCTCCTATTTTAATTTAAATGTATTATTGGCTAATATTTAAAGATGGTTTTCGCTAAAATCTTTATTATTTGTACAGTAATTTTGACATATTGATATTTTTTGACATTGGCTATAACTGGTACTACTTAGGTTCCAGTTTTAGCCAATTCTGTGGCTATAACTAGAAAGAGAAGCATATTAGTGTCCCAGTTATCGCCATTCAAATTTAAGAATAAATTCTGCAAAATATGTAGTAAAATATTAATAAAGTAACTGTTAACCTTTAATTTGATATAAATGTTTTACGAATTTAATTTTACCTGAATTAGATATTTAAAATTATTTTTCTGGAGGTTTATTTTCAAAATCAAAATTTTAAATAGGCGCTGTATTTGTTTCGCTACAGTTAAAACTTATTTAACATATTTGTTGTCCCAACTTTTACCATTCAAATCGGATTTAAACAATAATTTTGATCTAAAGTCTCCTATTTCTTAGCTATACCCAAAAAACTACTCTGACTGGCTAAAACCGGTGCAGTGGCTAAAACCGATGATCCTACCCTAAATGAATACAAGAGAGTGTCATGTTGTTCTAAACAAAATAATTTTTTTATAGAGTAATTTTAATAAATTTGCTTTAGTGAACTTTTTTAAATTTTAAAACATAAAATAATTTTTTTGTGTCTGTTTGTAAAATTATTTTACTCAACTAGCAACAAAACAAATACAACCGTAAAAAAAACTTTTTTCTACGACTGAATTAGAATGTTAGTCAAAACACTCCTACGGTATATAGTACATTCCGTAAGCGAATGACTGTATATGAAAACTCTTACGGTATGTAGCACATTCCGTAAGCGGATGACGGTATATGACACATACCGTAAGGGTTTTATTTTTAGTTAAATCAACGAAATACACAATTTACTATAAAATATTAAATTATTATATGAAAATTCAATAATAATTTTTTATTAAAACTATTATTTATTATATAATTTATATAAAAATATGAATGTATAAAGCTTCAGTCGTAAAAAAAAGTATAGTCTGCAATACGTGTAGAATGCCTATTTCTTACTCATCACCGTCCCTCTCGTCGCTATCGCGGTTCGGGTAACTCGTTCGGAATATGAATCATTCTACACTTGTTATAGAATATACGATTCTGTGTTCTATTTACAATAAAAAAACAAAAATGCAAAGAAAAAAATAGTAACTATATATAACTGTTATAATCAATTTTTATATAACATTTATTTTTCTTTTATCTACTTTTTTTGTTCATTTTGGGATTCCTGATAACCTCCAAATTAATTATAAATTTTACTTTGTCTGGAATATCCTACCCCTTATAAAATAAAAATGGTCTTGCCAATATACTTGTACGTGTTCAGTCTAGTCAGTTAATGAATAACTGACGTACGCAAGTACACCAAAAGCCGTAAAATTTTTGGTTAATTTTCTTTTATTTTTCAGATTACGTTTCTTGGTAGGAAATATTTAAAAAATATTTCAGACTAGCATATTAACACGTAAGGGCATATCCACAGGCTCGCATAACAAGCATACAACATAAGAATGCGATACCGTGATTGGCTGACAAGATACATTACGGCACATCAAGCCAATCACGGCATCGCATTCTTATGTATTATGCTTGTTATGCAAGTCTGTGAATATGAACTTACGGTTGAAGCCAAAAATGGAGAACCTTTCGAACTTAAGGAAAAATCTTGTTTTAATTTTAACTGGGTGCAAAATTTTTTCCATAGTCCAAAAACTACGATAGACCAATAAATTTATACAATTTCTTCACAATTTTGTGGCCTCTGTTATCAAAATCACGTTTTAATGCCATAAAAACTGAGAATAAAACCGTGTACCACCGGTGGCGCCCTTCGACTGTAACAGTTTGTCCTCAAAAGTTCAAGACAAACTTCGGCGTACCGTGTAAAGAAGTTATTATTTCTTTAAAGAGAAGTTTAATTTCTGTACTAATTAATAAAAATTCCTTCTAAGTAAATAGTAAATAGTCAAAGGAAATGTATTAATGTATAAACCTTTGAAATATCGCGGTGTTTATATATAATTATTTCTATCTAACGTTACTAAAATATACAAGATATTTCATTTAAAAGATCAAAACTGGGGTAGCAAAACCGTAAAAAAGGAAAAAGAAGGTTCCACAAAATTAGGTGATCACGTACTTTAAGATAAAAGTATGCTTATATAACATAATGTCGGATTTTTCACCGGTACAGTTAGTACAGTTAGTTGGTAGTGATTTGACAGGTTTCGATGGGTTTTGATGTTTTCTTGGAACGCAGTCAATGACTGTCAAATTTAACAGTAGGTCATAAGTTCCCTAGGGAAACTTTTTAAAAAAACTTCAGAGTTTTTTAGGTCACACCAAAATGTTTCTCTGGCCTCTGATTTTAACCACCACCGTAGTGGTAGTCGGCCGACCGGCCATCCTTTTTGGTACTTGAGGCATATTTAAGACACGATTCCTCTAAGACACCCTTTTAGTCCTTGACAAATTACTTTAACAACTCAACGAGACAATGTGTCTTTATCTAATCAACATTTTCCTACTCTTACATAGAAATTTCCGACTAACACTACCAGACTAAATTAAAAGCAAAATTACTACATCGTGCTGCACTTAAACTTGAATGTCTCTTTTTAACCAAATTTCTAGATTTAATTCCAACTTGGGTGTATCCGAAGTTACGAGTGCGACAGTCACATTTTTTACTTTCTCGTAAAGTATTGTGACAAAAAATAGTTATTTTCTTAACTAAAATCACTTAATACACGAGTTGAGAATTTAATTTTATCCAACACCTTTTATTTTTAAATAAAAATCTATAATTTTGCGAAAATTTATGTCAAAAATATTAAGATTAAGTTTTCTTAATACTAAAATAATAGGTAGCCATGGCCTAAGTATGCCTATTAAAAATAAACAATTGCTAGTTTTACATTTCTTACAAACGTCAAAATGGACGCGGTGATGCCAGAATTTTTAATAAAAACAGTATTTTATTCAAACACTAAAGAATAATTTGGGGTTTTCTTTAATTTTTATGGTTTAGTTAACGTGCTTCTATTTATATAATAGTTATAATACTTAATTAATAGGGTATGTAACTAATTTTGGGTGAGATCAAAAGCTGTACGTAAAAGAGTGGGTAAAAAATTTTTTAGTCACTAGTGGAAAAAAACTCACTTTTGACATTTAAAATAGTGCTCAAACAAGTGTTTCTGTGAAGGTGTTGGATAAAATATTTTTTTTTTGCTTTAATCTTATGTTACGTTTTTTCTAAAACGTCGAGAAATTTCACAGTAAGCAAAAAAAAATACGTCTGCCTGTCTTTCTACCTGTATTATTATTTTTAAAGAGTACCTAGTAGTGGATAGTTACAGAACCCTCCTATTAGTTTTTCACCGGGTGATTTGCATAAGGGGTGTCAGCTATCTTTAATTTTAGGGATGAGTGCGTTTATCCCGCTAAATATGCATCTGACGATAAACTGCATATAACCAATTTTGTTAAGGAGAAAATTTCCAATTTTTTTTGTTGAGATCATAACATATTAATAACAATCGAGTTATACATATTCAAAAAAAGCCATGTTGGGGGTGAAATTGTTTTTTTTTTTCAGTCATATTATTCATCGAAGGATAAACGTGGTTATGAGCAAACTTGTAGTTCTTAAAATTCTCTACAAGTTTTATATATTTTCATAAGTATTTTGTTACGGTTACAGTAGGCGCTGAAAGTCTAGTTGCGTCCTCTGTAACTTATGAAAATTTATAATATATGGAAAAAAACAATTTCACCTCCAACATGACTATTTTTAAATTAACTCGATTGTTATAAATATATTTAAAAAATGATCTAAACAAAAATTGTGGAAAATTTCCTCCTTAACAAAATTGGTTATATGCATGTTATCGTCAGATGCATATTAAGCAACTCACCCCTAAAATTCAAGATACCGGACACCCCTTACGCAACTCACCCGGTGAAAAACTAACAGAAGTGTTCTGTTACCATCTACTACTACCCTTTAAAATGCCAGCCCGTGTACATTTATTGCAATTTGTATTTATTACTTGACTGGACTATATATACCGTAATAGGTTTTATATTTTTAGTTAAATCAACGAAATACAAAATTTACTATAAAATAATAAATAAGAAACTCGTTTGGAATATGCATCATTCTACACTTGTTACAGAATATACTAATTCTATAATTTTGATTACATTAAAAAAAAATTGTCCTAGCGACTTCATATGTTTAGTTTTATTTATGTTTTTACTTTCAAGTCATATTCTATATTATATAATTATATAATTTTGATAATAATATATATTTATATTTTTTTTAATTCTAATACATATTATAATAGTATTATTATTTTCTTGTTTTTTTGTCCGGAATTTGTAAAAATAAAATAAACAATTACATTATTTTTGAGAAAACGTTAAAACAATAGTGGTACTTTACTCATATTCAAAGATCTCTATATCTAAAAAGTCCAAAACTTTATAATATGCTGCCAAAGGAAATAAAAAGTTTAAACTCAAAATCGCTGCTAAAAAAGAAATTAAATTTTTTTATTTAGGATAATTCTGCAAAGATTAAAAATGCACTTAAAAACCCGGGTATGTAAATTTAAATGAAGCACAGTCGTCCTCTTCTTGTCTCAATTAGGTTAAATGGCCTAATTTAGTTTAAGATTAGTCAGTAGTTAGTTATTTTAGTTTAAAATTAGTTATTAATATATTATATTATTGCTTTTAAATTAAAATTTAAATAATAAGTATAAGTTAGTAACAAATAAATTGTTAGTATTTTGTTAGATATCTGCAAAACAAGCTAAATAAGCTTAGGCGGATTTGAACTACAATTTGTAAAAAATAATGTATTGTTTAAATAATAAATAAATTGAATTGAATAAATTGAATTGAATTGACTTCTTTATTATTAACTTTTTTGCGGGGGGTAAGTTTCCGTTGAATGCCGCTTTTTAACAAAATTTCTGGATTTAATTCCAACTTGTTTTCGTGCAAATTATACACGATAAATTATGCAATTAGCTATTGGATCAGCGGTTCTCGTGTTATTCGACATTTATTTCTTTATAACTGATATCTTTAATGAACTTCAGGTCATTTGGGAAACGATATTCGACCCGTCTCAACGGGAACTTTAGTTTTATTAGAACCAAAAACTTATTTATCTAAATTTATTTTATTTTCGAATTTTTGAAAAAAAAAAACAAATACCTAAATAAATAAATGACAATCAAAAATGCTTTTGCATGTTAGTAAAAAAATTGTAAAATTCGGAACGGATTTGGTAAAATAAAAAATAATACAAAAAGTTCATATGGATTTAATTCAAATATCATCTCTCAAGAGATCTGCAGCTTAATAAAAAACAAGGCTTTCCCAAAAATTTTGAAAATTTTCAAAATGGGAAAGCAAAAGAAATAAAGGTGTAATATCTCGAGAAAGGCTGAAACGGGACATGATATTTAGCAACACCCTGTATATATATATATATATATATATATATATATATCATTAAAAAAATAAAGGTGTAATATCTCGAGAAACGCTGAAACGGGACATGATATTTAGCAACACCCTGTATATATTTATATATATATATATATATATATATATATATATATATATATATATATATATATATATATATCATTAAAAAAACTGCTGTCCTACTTGTTTTTGGAGAGCATGGTGTAATGAAGTGAATACTCCATTACTAAAGGACGTGCCGAAGTAATGTTAAAGAGAGCATACTCACCGACGGAGAACCGAATGATTCCGAGGAAAGGCCTTATAAGCAGGTGTAGCCACCAATTCGCTCTCTTATTTTTCGTTTGGACTTTTTTTCCGTATTCCGAACCGATACCACCGAAGCCGAAGCCGAAGTCCCGCCGTAGTACCAGCAACAGGTGAGTAAAAGGGGCCACAACCGAACCGTACCTTTCAATTGTATATTTTCACGTGAACACAGCCTGTCACCGAGTGAGCTACGAGACCGTTAGTATCGGCTACTCTTTGAAAGGTCGTGTCAACAATCTATCGCGGAAACACAACCTGTTGCTACGAGACCGTTGGTATCGGCCTCTTCTTAAAGGGTCGTGATCGCTAATTCCGATAAACGGTTTCAAGTGGACCCCCTTTACTCTCAAATTCGACCGAGACTCGTCCCGGCTCCTGTGAGCCTGTAGAAGTCCCGTAAGACGAACTGACCTGTACATTATATTATTTTAGTGTTATAATTATTATAGGTTGTTAAATAAAGCGTTTATTTCTTTAAATCTATGTTTAGCTTATTTGAACAACTCTATCTCGTAATCGAAGAGTAAACTTCTCAAATCTGGCGCCTGAGTAAATCAGCATTTCGGTATTTTCCGATACCCGGTGTCAAAGTGGTTCTAAACGCCCTTTGGAGGTTTAGACCCACTTACAATGGTACTATTAAAGCGCAAAGTTTAAGCAAGGTCTTGAAGCCATTTTTAAAAAAATCGACAACAGAATGTAGACCTTAAAATGGATAAATACATCAAAATTTGAAATCTTTTGTTTTTTTTTTGCCATAACATACCTATCTTCTGAGGCATATCGAAGTAGCAGTAGTTCATATTTTAACAACTGCCACAGTGTTGGAGGTAAAACTATGAACATTATTGTTTCGACCTTATTTGATCTCACCGGCACCTTGTATTTCCAAAGCATTGAAAATTTAGAAACCCGGTGTTGTAAGTCAAATTAGTAATTGAACTAATTGAAAAAATATCGCTTCGAAAACAAAAAAGTTATAGAGGCCTAAACTTGAAAAAAAAATAAATAAAAGATATCGTGCTATGAACTTTTTAGGAAAAATTACGTTTATTAAAATAGTAAATTGTACCAAATTAAAAAAATCCATTAAAAATATTTATTATTATTAATATTATTCTTATTATTATTAATAAGAATAATAAATATTAAAAATTAAATATTTCCCATTACAATTCAGTTAAGTTTAACTTAAAACTTTACCAGAAAAAAAGCTACGAGGCAGCTGGTACTTTAAGAGACATATCTGTGTCTATAGGCACTTTTTACCTGTAAAACTGCAAAAATATAATAAGGTGATTTAAAATGCAAAGCGATAAATCGCGAGAGTGTACCGGAAAAGAAAAAAATCGGATATCCGCCATTAAAGCTTCATATATCAGGCTTAGACCCTTTTGTCATACCTAGTCTCTTTTATCCTGAACCGGATACTTTTTAATTAATTTTCAAGTTGTTTTTTTACGTTGGTAAAACTGATTTGAATAAACCCAAGCTGATCTGATTTTTTGCATAATTTTAATTAAATACAGTCTGTAGACTTTTTTTTTACTAAGACGGTACCGAATTACAATGCAAAGTAGTTGAGTAGGTTAATTGTTTTTGCATATTTACAAATTTCTAAAAAAAAAAAAAAATTAATCTAATACTTTTTTGTATACCCCTTACCCTCCAGTGTGTCACAATTTTGACTTTACTTCTTTATTTTTTCTTTTTTTTTTGTCTTAAGAGGCAATATTAATACAAAATACTTTTATAGACTATCTATGTAGATATGCAAAAAAATTTAATTCAGTATAATACAGCTCTCCTGAAACTCTAAGGAAACAAAAACTCGACTAAAACCTAAAAACAAAAATTCGTTTATTTTATATTTTTGTTTTCTTCTTTTAGGCGTAGAAAAAAATTAAAAAAAAAAAAAACAGAATTAAATTGAAAATTATTATTAGTTTAATATTGGGAGGGTAAGGGATACAGGGTGATGGAACATTTCCAACTTAAGAGATGTTATTTAGCTGAGACGCAACCTAGACAATAGTTATTTATGGTACTAGTGGGTAAAGTAAGATATTGCCTATGAGAAAATTAACCTTGGCGTCAGCCAAGCAGGTTAATTTTCGAGAGGGCAATATCGGTTTACCCATGAGTGCCATACAAGGTTTTATCCAATAAATAGCTTAGGAATTCATATTTTTATTAAAAATTTTAATGACATTTACAAGAAAATAATTTGACAAGTGACAGTTGAGTGGGTAAAATAAATAATTATCCACTCAATAAAGTAAAAGCCACGCGGGGGTTATTATTGAGTTTATCTATTTAAAATAAAGCTGGTAATTGTCTTATTATCTGTATATTGGAAAAAAAATATTTTTTTTTAATGGCTTATTACCTATCTAGTTATCCATGATAAATTGTTATCCAATCAAACAGCTAAAAACATTTAAAAAGTGTTTTGACTAAAAACAATGCATTAAAAGTGGGTGTCCTACACCAGGCGTATTTTTATAATTTATCACTGTATAAAATAACTAAAAATTACTCTGGTCAAGTTACTTATAAAAGTCAATGTTGGGACAATGATGTTTTTCAACAATTTTTATAGTAAAACCAATTTTAGTTACTATTTTCCATTGTTATCTAAACGGCCAAATCTCGAGTCGAATCCTGAAAACCAATATCTCCACAAAATTCCATGCCTTTATGGGAAAATCTATACTTTGACCAAATAACTCCAGTTTTTCAGATAATATAAATAATAGTTTACACCATTGATAAATTTCAATATTTAAATCTTATTAAATAAATCTAATTCTTTGCGAGTATCAAAATTGACATTTAATGTCATTATACAAAAATCTTATTTAAAAATTATAATTCCACAGTAACCTATCTATTATATATTATATATACTTTTTAATTTTGGCATTTAAAAATGTTATGCTAAAAAAAATGAACGTGTGGAGCTCAAAACCAAAAAAAAAGTAGAAAACTTTTGTTTAGGGTCAATTGAAGTTAACTTGGTCTATATTAACTGGTAAAATTTTCATAGTGTTAATAACGCCAGAAATCATCTGATTAGCCTTAGACGTGACACCATGTATATAGGGTTATTCAGAAATAGGGTCATTAATTTTAAGGGGTGATTCTACAAAGGAAAACATGAAAAAAAGTTCCTATAAACATATGACCAAAAATGCGTCGTGAGGGAGCTAGGCCCCTTTGAAAGTGGATAAAAAATTAGGTTTTTATTTAATAACTTAGAAACACTTCCAGATATAGCACCGAGGTTTTGCACGTAAACTAATCTTAATAAGGTTTATCTTCTTATGAAACAAAAAATGTTGGAGATTTGGTCCTCTTTATTTTCACATCAAACGTTTTTTATCCTAAAATGCACCGATCTTGAGATATTTTAAAAAGTCCGTTTTTTGTGAAAAATACGTTAAAAATCGAGTTCAATGTCGCAAAATTGTTTATTTGTGGCCTTAAACCCTACCCAATAAACCAAAAATCTTAATTCCTGAATTATTTCCAGGTAAAGCCTTTTTTATTAACTAGAAATACGCCTGGTACTGGTCATAATCGTGCAAGAAGTAAGAAAAAGGTATAAACTCGTAAAAGACAAGTTTGATACAAGCATCAATAAAAGCCTATATTTCAAATTTTGAGATTTTGGGATTTTTTATTGAAAAGTTATGGGATAAACAATATTTTCCCCTCATGAATATTTATTTTATAAACTTCATATTTTATTTTGCTTGTTTTTGTTCCGTTTTTATGTACATTATCTACATTTTATTATTTTTGACATCTCGTGAATTGTTAAGTAAGAAAATGAATATAAATTTAAAACTTTACTTTTTTAAAAGGTGGAAAGTTTTACTTGGATTATCCAAAACAAAGAAATAATTCTTTTAATTCGGGGGAAATGTAATAAGCAAATTAAAAATAAGTTAATCCCAGAAGTAACGAACAAGGCGTTACTAATTGCATTTTAACAGGGCAAAAGGGTATAAAGTTTAAGCAATTTTAATTTTTAAGAATTCACCAATCACGTTTCATATTTTAAGGGATCTACCAATCACAGACAGTTTTATATTTTTTAGAAACGTAACAATTATTATAATATAAAATAAATTATTAAGTTCGAGAAATTTAAGAGGTGATTTTACGTTAAAAAACATGAAAAAAAAAATCCTATAAAGTTTGGTCTGGAAATGAGTCCTAAGGGAGCTACGGCTCTTTAAAATTGCAATAAAAATAATGTTTTTAATTAAAAGCTTTTGTAGCCTTTAAGCTAGAGCGATGAGCTTTTGCATTTATACTAGTATTAATAAGGGCAATAAGTTTATGTTAATTTTTTTTTAAATTTATCTAGAGGCGTGCCTAGACGGACAAAATATGTGAGGCTTAACACATTTTTGCCCCAAACTTTTTTATGTATTTTTTTTTGGAATTTTGGTAAAAATGTAGATTCCTTGAGTAAAAATACATAAATAGTGTCATAGTGTAACACTGTAGGAGCAACCGTTAAAAAAAATCCAATTAAGAGGAAGTAACATTTTGTGCCACAAAAAATGTTACTTTTTAAAAGGTATTACCCCTTTAATATTAAATTTAGGAGTTTTGGTAAAGAATACTTTTTTGCTTAGTTATAAATAAAGAATCGCTCCATCTAAGTAGACCAAAAGAACCTGAATCGGTCTACCGGTTCATAAGTTACAGTTGAAAAATATTTAAAAAAGTGAAAAAAAAAATGCGAAAACAATTTTTTTCTTTTTAAAGTTAAGAGCCTCCTTCTTTTTGTAAAAATTGTTAAAAATAAATGCATAATACCAGACTTGTATTTTATTCTCTTTAATTTGTTTTATACCATTTTTACAAAAAAAAAAAAAAAAAAAATAGATCAGCCTTGAAAATCCTGAATGTCGTGGTACCACCCGAAAAGGAGTAAATCTACATATAAATGCTTGAACTTAGCCATTTTTTCGATAAATATTAATCTGAAAAAAAAAATGATTACAAGCTATTTTGTGGAGAATTTAGTTGTCTAATTTGTTAAATATCTTTTTTAAACAAAAATTTAACGATAAGCCAGGAAATCTCAAAAAACTGATTTTTTGAACATCCCCACCCTCAAAATGGGGAGGGTTCCTGATCGAGTTCGAGGGGGAAAGCTTAAGGGTTTATTAGGCACATTATAAAGAACAATTTTGTAAAAAAAAACCTATTTAATTTTTTCCATTTCAAAATTTTTGTCGCCTGGTCTAATACGAGGTCTAATACGAATATTTTTTAAAATAAAAAAACATTAGTCCGGTAGATTTTTTTTTATTTACATACAAACATTCTATAGGATGATCTTGATAAATTTATGAAAAAAAAAATAGGGTTGCAAGATAACAAAACTAAATCCACCCAGGAGGGCGCCGTGATATACCAGTCAGCATTTATTCTTAAGTTTCCCTCAATAAGCTCCCAACTAATGTCACTCCATAGCATAATGGAACCGCCACCAAAGCTAATGTTTTTTTTGCGAGATTAAATTCTGCGAAACGTTCCTTAGACTTTTTGTACACTCGACCACGTTCATCTGGCTTCCATATTGGACATGGTCGAGTATAAAAAAAGTCTGTGGAACGATTCGCAGAATGTAATCTTCCAAAAAATGTTAGCTATGGTGGCGGTTCCATTATGCCATCGGGTGGCATTAGTTGGAAGGCGAATTTAAGAATGACTGGTACATACACAGCATCCTTAAAGAACATGTTGAACATTATGCAGTTATCCAATATCTTGATGCTGCTAGGATTGAGGCACTAGAATGACCACCAATAATTCCTGATGCAAATCTATGGGATTTGCATCATGTAAAAAATAAGAAACAAATCTAAAAAAAAATACTTTTTTATCTTACTATTATAACTGACATGGGCGGAAGTAAAAAAATGTTCAAGAAACCTGAAATTTGGTATACAAGAATAGTTTTTCAATTGAAACAACATAGCGGGGGTGCATATGAAAAATTAGAAAAGTGTTTTTTTTACAATAACCTATTGTACACACCACACGTGGTGAAAGCGTGTCATTTTTACTTTATTTAACTTATGCCATTTTACCTTTACACCATATTCTCGCTAACTCTAATTTGTAAATTGTAATCAGATTTAAAATATGGCAAAAAGCCAACAAAGGATTGATTTAGATTAAAGAAAAATGCAGCTAATTAATGAATATACACTCTGCAGAATTTCAAGATTTAGGTAAATGCTAAAAAGAAATCTGCTAACAAATCGTTGGGGCAACCGGGCTCTAACTGACATTTATTTTGATAGAATCTTAATTCTCGATATATATATATATATATATATATATATATATATATATATATATATATATATATATATATATATATATACAACTTCATACTAGGTATTTAATTTTACAACAACATTGTTGTACTATACTGCCCCACTAAGATAAAAAGCCGCAACTCCAATTTTTGTGGATTTTTCATTAACCTTACTCTTAGTTGTGCATTTCCATGGGCTTTTTATTGAACCAATCAAATTTAAGTAAACGGCTTTTAGTTAAAAGTTTAGTTTACATTTAGTTATAGACTTATGAAAATTGCACTATCTCCAAAATAAGGGCCTGTTACTAAGCTAAAAAGCAGTAACTCCAAATAAATTTTTTATTACTAAACATATTAAAATGAAATTGGAAGGGTGTAAAGCATTAATAAAACAGTTTCTTTTTGCATTATTATAGTTTTTGTATGACGCTAGGTTTTCCGGAAATAACAAAAAAAAACTGCTGCCAACAAACTGATACTTTTCTTCGTAAGTCTTGGTTCATTAAAATATTTTTTTTGGAAAACGAAAAAATTTTGAAAAAAAAAATCAAAAAAATTAAAAAAGAATTGCAATTTTTTTTACTAACGCAAGACTTTCCTTGGGCCCAAGGGGAGAGTAAAATTGATTTTTAAAAGTTTAAAAATATTTTTTTTTTTATATTTTTGGATTGTTTTCTCCTTATCTTGTCACATACTGCTACTTAGTTTAGCGTTGCTAAAAATTTTGACCTCAAGATACTAGGCTAAAAAGCAGTATGTACCATTTTCTATTTAAATAGATAATTCATAATTGCGAAACTTGTGTTATAATAAAGGTACTTTAAACCTAAATTTATACTCTCACTTTTTAGATTCTAGGTATAACACAAGGGTGTGGCTAAGACGATTTACTGCTTTTGCTATTATCTCAGTTTTATTAAATATGGAGTTGCTGCTTTTTAGGGTAGTAGGCCAGTATAGTGCCGGTATTTTATGAAGGATGATTAATAAAAATGGCGAAAATGAGCTGATTTTACCAAAATTTTGAAAGTAGGCATTTTGGGCTGAAATTTCTATAAGCATAAGTATCCCTAACGATAAGCATATAAATGTACATGTAATTACATGTGATATGTAGTTTTTATGTGCACATACATGTAATTTGTGAATTTATTATCAATTATTTATTTAAATTACTTTTAGTGATGTAAATTGTTAAAAAAAATTGTTAAAAAAAATCGTCCTGCAAATTCACCTCCAGATTCGGTATATTACATACGAAATAGAGCACAGGTCGACTTGGAGAAGTACCATTTTCCGGGAGACCTGTATACTATTTTATTCGCAACTGTTTTTATTTAAAGATAAAGTTCTATTTTCTTTGAAACCTAGATGTTTGAATTCAAATGAAGAAAATAATACTATAATACTTCGTTTTTTAGTTCTTTTCATATTTACCACAAATCATTTTTCCTGCATTTCACAAGAAAAGCACTATCACAGAACACCCAATCATATAAAACTGAAGTTACGCGTATGCGAAAAACAACAACAACAACAAAAACAACCACAAAAAAAAATAGTTGATAGCTCACGAGACACTCTTTATAACATTTATTATCCTTTTCAGTCTCAAAAGTACATGTTCTTTAAACAAAATGTATTAGATTATATTAGTCGTTCCATTCCAAAACTCGCCTTATCCACATTTCATATAATTAGAGGTCTCTAGACTATTATGTTCGTGTTTATCATGACAACAACAACTTGTAACTGGGAAGTTAAAAAAAAAATGCTCATACAGGTGGATTTTTATTTTTAATTTTGCAAATTTTGGTTTACACCAAATGTTATCACAATTTTCACCCTCTTGCACCCACTTATTCCATTTTTTTTTTTTTCAAATAGCCACTAATTTTTTTCTAAGCCCCTTTTTAAATAAGGCTTTGGCATACACCGTTAGAAAGCTTATTAAATAACCTTTCCAACGATGTGTCACAAGAGGTAGGTTGCTATTTGAAAAAAAAAAGTTGTGATGGGAGGGTGCAAGGGGGTGAAAATTTTAATAACTTTTTTTACACCAAAATTTGAAAAATTAAAAATTAAAATCGACCTGTCCGAGCGTTTTTTTAAAAGTCTTATAATTGAAAAGAAAATCGGGTGATTCCAGACTTAATGTACGCACTGTATACAGTTAACTGTCAACTAGTTGCGAATAAACATTTTTACTTGGCAAGGCACTTTTATTTTTCTACAATCTTTTAATAAATTTGTCAAAACATGGGGGTAATATAATTACTTTTGATTAAATAATGGAAATCGATTGGTGGCTTTTTTTCAATAAATGACCAAACAAAAATAATATACGAATTTTCCCCATACCCCAGTTCTAAGATTATAAATAATTGAATTTATTTTGTTTCAGTTAGAACCTTGTTGCTGGATAACTTTGATACAATTTTCAGAGCATCAAAGTTTAAACTGATAACACAGCCCCACAAAATAAAAAAAGATTCGGAGTTCGTATTATACGTTTACTTCAGACCCTGGAAAAAGAAAAATAAATGACACAGCGCCACAAAATAAAAAAAGTCCGGAGTTCTAAAGAAGACTATGGTATTCCTATGCATTTTGTGACGCTGAAACCGAATCTGATATTTGAAAAAATTGTGGAACATCAAAATCTTGAGATACAGGGCACAATGGGTTTTTTTGTACAAAATTGAGCGAGAAAAAAAACCGCAAGATTTAAAAAAAAATTATGGAAATATTGCTAAATAAAAAGATTAAAAAAAAAATTATGGAAATATTGCTAAATAAAAATTATTCATAATTGTAGATTTTAAATACCTACCCTAGTAAATTTTTAACAGGCACACACAAATTTGGCAGTTTTTTCGTGTTTAAGACACGAAAAAACTGCCATGATATGGCATAATATTATTTGGATTTATGGGCCTGGAAAAAATTTACTAGGGTAGATATTTAAAATCTGCAAACAATGGCACGAGTCATTTATATTTAGATTTATTTCCATAAAAAAATTGAAATACTGCGTATTTTTTTTGGGCTCAAATTCATAGTCTTCTTTAGAACTCCGGACTTTTTTTATTTTGTGGAGCTGTGTAATTTTTATTTTTCCGGGGTCCAAAGTAAACGTATAATACGAGGTATAATACTTCTCCGCTGTGAAGTGGTGAGGAGTATAATCAGAGACTAAATCAATCCACCAAATTTAATAAATGTAAAGTTTTAAATTACATTTTGTAGAAAACGAAAAATTGATTTTTATTTTAGGAATTTAATGGAACTTCATTGTAATTAAGTTTATTAAAACTTTTCATACGCATTAAGATTAAAATTAGGAACAATTAAGATTAAGACAACTGAGCTAATTTTTTAATACGAACTCCAAACTTAATTAATTTTACACGGCCTCACTATGGTTCCAAATTGAAATCTAGCTGGACAAAAGTCTGAAACTTTTAGAATCATTTCAGGGCATCTAGGACATAATGGGAGAAATAGAGAAAAAAATAAATTTTTACCCGGGGCCCCGCTAGGGCAATGTTTTTAGAAGTCACTAGTTATATTTGACATCGTAGAATCCAGAAATAAATAAATTTCTTTGGGGCTTCCAGGGGGTGAGATATACCGGGTGTCCCAACTCGACTTACCCAGCAATTTTCTCTAAAACTAAAAGAGATAATCAAGTTTTGCAAAAACCACCTTAAATGGGACAACAATATCTATAAAAAGTAGCCAAAAATAAAATTAACCCCTCAACCGCCACCCCCAATTTACCCCTAAGTTTATTTTTTTAAATAGCACTCCTATTTTTTTGGTTTTTTTGGATAGACCTTGACCTTGCAAATACAACGGTTTATTATACTTTCTATTTTTAAGTTTTAAAAGTGGTAAAAAACATTTAAGTCAACCCCCTAATTTTAACTAAACACGGTGTATTTTAAATGGTATCCAAAATTTTAAGGGGTTTCTACATTATAAAATATGACAAAAAGTTCCTATACACATATGTCTAAAAATGCGTCGTAAGGGAGCTACGCCCCATTGAAAGTGGCTAAAAAATTCGATTTTTATTTAATAACTTAGGAACCCTTTGAGTTATAGCAATGAGGTTGTGCACGTAAACTAGCCTTAATAAGGCCCACCTTCGTATGTGAATTTCATAAAATTATTTTAACCAAGTGTGTGCCAAACTGGGGGCCTTATCAGTTTTTTGTCCAAAACTTTTTTCTGTGTAACTTTTTGTGATTTTATTTTTGGCATATGATTACTAAGGTCAAAATACATAAAAAAGGTATTCTTGTTGTAATACTGTAGGATTAACGGTTTTCGATACTAAATAAATACTAAAATGTTGAAAACCAAAATTTCAATGACGCTGAGTAAATGTACATTAAAAATTAAGAAAAAAACCTCATATACAGGTACCTAAAAATCAATCCTAAGGGAGCTATGGTCTCCTAAATATGTACCATTTTTAAAGCGCCATAGTAGCTTTAAAAGTGATTTTTCGACCTACATGTACACTGTACATAGTACAGTGACTTTTTTTCTTAGTGGCACAAAATGTTACTTCCTTTTAATTCCATTATTTTTTGAATACGGTTTTTCCTACAGTGTTACACTATATGACATTTTTGGTGTATTTTTACTCCAGAAATCTATATTTATTACAAAAAATCCAAAAAAAATATACACAAAAAAGTTTGGGACAAAAATATATTAAGCCTTACACATTTTGTCCATTTAGGCACGACTCTGGATAAATTCAAAAAAATAAATTAACATAAGCTTATTGTCCCTATTAATACTAGTATATACAATATACAAAAGCTCGTCGCTCTAGCTTAAAGGGTTCAAGAGTTATTAATTAAAAATCTTATTTTTATTACAATTTTATTTATTTATTAGGACTCATTTCTGGACCAACCTTTATAGGAACTTTTTTTCATATTTTTTAACGTAGAATCACCTTTTAAATTTTTTGAACTTATTTCTTAATAACCCTGTATAGACTCTAGGAACAGATAAATGCATCCATGGATGAACGGACATGTATAAATCGGTTGACCGGTCAATATTAGAAATCATTGTACTTTCCCCGAGGGAAGTATTGCGTTAGTAAAAAAATGCAAACAAAATATTGTTTTTTTTTATTTTTCGGAGGGGTAAAAATTTTTTTTTTTCAACAAACATTTTTTTTTGCAATTTATTTTTTGTTTCAAGAAAAAGGAAACTTTTTTGAAAAAAATATTTTTTTTTTATTTTTTTTTTGATTTATTTTTTGATTTATTGATTTTGTTTTTGATTTAACCTTCCGGAACTTGGGTGCGGTCTCTCATTCCGGTTTTGCTTCATGTATTAAGATCCCGATCGTTAGACTGTGAGCACATGTGCACAAAGAGAGACAATTAGGCGTTAATTTTTTATTACATATTTCGGTCTCTGAATTCGACCCGAGTTATTGTAAAACAATTTTTTTTTAATACCGTTTTTTTTTTTTAATTTAAAAATATCATTTTCATAGTAAGTTATTTATATTTATATCTCCCATATTTTTTTAATACCATTATTCTTTTTTAAGTTAAAAATGTGGTCTTATTGGAGCACCGTTTCGCATCCCTAATAGCACACTTTGTTCTAAGAATATTCTTTGAACATTATAAGAAGGAAAGAATATTCTTAGAAACTTTTTAAAATATTCTTAGAACGTCTGTACTATGATCGTGCGATAATTGTTTTGAAAAACAATAAAAAAATATTCTCTACATAGCTATATATTTTTTGATATTGAAAAAATCGCCATATTTATTTTTTTCCAATGTGTTATACATCTAAAGAGTAGGAATAAATATTTTTATGTTTTTATTTTAAGAATATTCTGATATTTTAATATTTTTGTATTTTTAAGTTTCTCGTATTCTAAAAAAATATAATTCCTTTTTTTACGAATAAATGTTCTGTATTTTGTATTTTCAACTTTTTTTTATATAAAACACTAGTTTATAAGTATTTGTATATGTATTAGCACAATTTAAATAAACATTTTTTTTATGGTTTTTATCTTTTTTAAATTTTTTGTTTCTGACACCGTACCCGTATCGTAAATTTTTTCACCCGAGTTCCCTAAGGTTAAATGAACCTAGGCCTACAGAAGAAAATATTATTTTGTTGGCAGCAGTTTTTTTTTAACTTATATTATTTATTAAATTAAGGACGGTCAAAATAAGAAGTTATATGACACATAAATAAACATTTTCAGACGAGAAAATTTAATCTTGGATAAAGTTTTATTCCAACAAATAAAAGTTTATATATTTGATCTAAATATATAACAATCTTAATATAATTAAAGTTTATTAGTTCATATAATTTGATTATTCGTAGACACACTTTTTATAACCATTTTAGAGCTTCATTAGAGAAAAAGCTCTAATTTAATACGAGTATAAAAATTAAACTATTATTCAGAATATGTGACACCTCATTATTTTCTTTATTGATAGTAAAAAACCGCCAATAAAGAAAATTTACGCCTAAATAAGGTTTTCTATACTCTTCCCCTTCTTAAAACGATTTTGGGAAAAATCTATTTTAAAATTTCAAAAATTACAAAAAATTACGCATATTTGGTAGCTATTGTATTTCTGTATTATCTTGCATTAATTAATAAAATTCATATTTTTAGAAACTTTATACCTAAAATTTATAAAACTTTTGTACGATTATGTATATAATGAGTTTTTAAGTTTTTTTTTTTTAATTTATTTGATCAATAGTAAAAAATTAAACCTAGAAATAAGTTTTTCATTATTTTTTTCTCATTTTGCATTTTTTTTTAAACAAAAATATATTTTTTTATATTTTCCCAGAAATTTCCTAATAAAACGAAAAGCTTCTTTTATTTTTTTATTATTATTTTTAATAGAAAATAAATATTGAATAAATTACGAATTAATTCATTAAAAATAAATTGAATTTAGGTATATTTATTTAATGTTTTTTAATCTTTATAGAACTTTTGTCCATCTACATTGTAGATTGAGTACAAAAGTTGTTGATTTTACAAGTTGTAGATTCTACAACTGTCCGTTAAAAATTAAAATAAGATAATTATGTAAAATTGTATTTAATTTTTCATAGATTTTAAGTAAAAACAGTATATAACTTCAATTTCTGTCATAATATATAAATTTTTACTTAAACGTTTAAAAGTTTAAAAGTTCTATAAGAAATCATTTGAATTTTCAGAAATTTATTTATTCATTTGATACCATACACGGCAAGTCATGAAAAGCCCCAAATAAGCCTAAGCTTGTGCTAGGAGCTCTCCATTAATTTTGAAAAAGAAAATAATAGTTTTTAATTTATACCTTACACTGATTCATCACCATGACTAGAAATAGCTTTAGAAAATTTTTAAAGAATTGTTCTTTAGTTTCTCTCCACCGGCATCCATTAACGTTCCATAAATACGTCTTCATTGGACATCTAAAAGTAATTATATACACTATTTCCATTTACATTTAATAAATTTTATACTTAATTTATACAAAAATATGATATATGAATGTGTAAAATAGAAATGTATTTTTATCCGATTGATACTAAAATAACACTTCTGTTTCGCGTTTTTCGAGACAAAAGTTTTCTTGGCCCGCTAACAACTATTTTTAAGATTGTTTTGAATAAGCTGATTTACCTGTAATATTTATAAAGAAATATGACCTTTTGGTCACTTTTGGTTTTGAACTATATGTTCTTTTTGATCAGATCATTTTAGATAAATAAAAATTTCTTTTATAACATGACCTCAATTCTTAACTTTTGACGTGTGTCAATATCTTTTTAAATCTATCTCTATATTTTTCCAATTTTATACGATTTTACCCCAGTTTTTAATCTTTTTGTACTGTAATATTGTGTATTGTCCCTTGTTATTTATGCCTTATTAAAATTAAATCCAAAATATGAGTGATGACTCAGATGAAGAATTCTTCTCAAAATATCCCAACTCACAACATTCAAGGAAAAAAATTAATGATTTTAAAGTTAATATCCCATCACAAGACCTAAGAGAAGCTACCTCTAGCAAAACAAACTGTATAAAAGTAAAAAATAAAGTAATCGAATCAAAAAGTTATCCTATTACTGTGGATGATTCTTCACAAAGTTATTTAGTTGAAGGCAATAAGTATAATTGTGACTTATGTAATAAATCATTTAAGAATAATCATGGTTTGCAATGCCACAAGGGAAGAATACATCGTTCCCAGAAAAATTTAAACAAAATAGAACCACCTAATGAATTTGAAGATGTTAATCAACTACGTCTTCAACTAAGTAAGTTAAAATCTTATACAGTTATAATTAAAAGAATTCCTAAAGGAGCACGTTCTTCAGTTGCTCGACGATTAACATATCTTATAGATAGATGTACCACACTCAACGATATAGTTTCCTGGGGAAACCTATTCCAATTTCCTTACACTGCTTTAAGATTACCAATGAAAAAAACAAAAGAAACATTAACATATTTGTTAAACAAAATTGCTTACAATTAACACAGGCTGAAAGTGTTTTTATTTCATCTAAAAAAAATACTAAGCATTCTACCTTAGAAAGCAGAGTAGAGTCAAAAGTTGGAGATGGTGATATTCGGGGTGCAATAAATATTTTGTCTTCCAGTGATACATTGGCACCACAAAATCAGGATACTTTGGAACAATTAAAAACTAAACACCCCAAACCTTCTAGAATGTTGCAGTTTCCACAGCCAGTACCCATTTTGGAAGATTTTAACGTTGACGAGGAAACAGTTAGAGCTGCAATTCAAAACTTTTCTAACGGGTCTGCTGGAGGAATTGACGGATTACGCCCTCAGCATTTAAAAGATTTAACTTCACTTAATCTTGGAGAGGATGGATCAAAACTTTTGTCTTCTTTGACTAGACTTATCAATTTAATGTTGTCTGGAAAAATAAATTATAAAGTTACACGCCTTCTTTATGGAGCCTCGCTTATTGCACTTCGAAAAAAAGATGGTGGTATTCGGCCTATTGCTGTTGGTACAACCTTAAGAAGATTAGCAGCTAAGTTAGCGTGTAACTTAGTTCGAGAGCAAGTTGGAGAATACCTTCGTCCAGTTCAAGTTGGGTTTGGTACTAAAGGTGGTTGTGAAGCTGTGGTTCATGCGGTTAGAAGCTTTATCGATAAAAACAAATTTACTAATAAAATCGTGCTTAAAATTGATTTTAAGAACGCATTTAATTCCATTGAAAGAGACGTAATGCTACAAGAAGTTTTTACCATGACTCCGAATATATTCCCTTTTTTGTCTCAATGCTACAAGGATATATCTTATTTGTGTTACGGAGAAGATACCATTTTGTCTGAAGTCGGTGCTCAGCAAGGAGATCCTGCTGGTCCAATGCTTTTCTGTATGGCTATTCAGCCTATAATTTCTAAATTAACTGTCAGAATTTAAACATCTCGTCGATAGGCTTGAGTCAATTAATGCGCATGTTGCATTTTATCTTCTTCAACATTGCCTAGCCATTCCAAAGCTTACCTATATTCTGAGGACCACGCCTCTTTATAATTTTAAAGAAAATATTGATAAGTTTGATGAAGAAATCTTTAAAAGTCTGGAAAAAATCGTCAATATTAGGATGAACAAAACTCAATCTAAAGTGGCATCTTTACCTGTTAAAGAAGGAGGTCTTGGAATAAGAATGGTGAAAGACATATATTTACCAGCTTTTCTTTCTTCCGTTAACTCTGTATCTGGATTTGCCCTTTCTTTCCTGTCTCCTAATAAAGAAGACGGCTTATCTTGGATCAGTGGTTATGAGGAAACTTTAGAAGTCTGGAATAACCTTAATTCAAATAAAGTTCCCGATGATCCTTGCCTTCAAAAAAATTGGGACATCATCAACATAGATAGAATTTCTAAAAACCTTCCATTAAGTTCAGATGTTGATAAAGCAAGATTTTTGGCTGGCAAGTCTTCTTTCTCTGGAGCTTGGTTAAATGCGCTACCTTGTAAAAACTTGGGAACCTTACTGAACAATAACGTGTTTCGTATTGCTGTTGGTTTGAGACTTGGTTTAAATTTGTGTGAACCCCATTTGTGTATTTGTGGTGATCAAGTAGATAGAAATGGAATTCATGGTCTGTCTTGCCAAAAAAGTGCTGGTCGTCATTCTCGTCATAAGGCATTAAATCTAATTATACATCAAGCTTTATCCAGTGCAAATATCCCTTCAACTCTTGAACCTGTTGGTTTATTCAGAGATGACGGAAAAAGAGCGGATGGCTTGACTCTGGTACCTTGGACACGTGGAGCTCATCTAGTTTGGGATGCCACGTGCTCTGATACACTTGCTTCGTCGTATCTCCACTCGTCTTCAAAACAGTCCAAAATTGTGGCAAATAATGCAGCTATGAAAAAAATACGAAAATATCGACACCTTATTGATGATGGATATATTTTTGTACCTTTCTCTGTCGAGACCCTGGGACCATGGTCTGATGAGGCTGAAAAGTTCATCAGTACTTTGGGAAAAAAGCTCGCTATTTCTACATTTGAAAGACGTTCAAGAAAATTTTTAGTAGAAAAAATCAGTTTGGCAATTCAAACTGGAAACGCGGCTAGTATTATGGGGACACTGCCATCTACTTTAGACTTGGAAGAACTTTTCTTTTTATAGTTTATTTTACTTTTTTATTTTTTTTTTATTTTGTACCTATTGAAACAAACAGATTTACATCATACTGTTAATAAAAATTTGACCTCAAAATATATGTTTAACCGGTTAATCCAGATTCATCCGCTAAAATAAATCACAAACACAAAATTTTAATTATAAAATCAATTTCAGTATTTATAATATTTATAGAACGGTTTCAGAAGTATTAATATATTTTTAACAAACACACTTTAACACAAATTAACCAAAACAATAATAAGCTAATTTAAAAATTAAACCGCACGAAACAAGAAATATTCAATTGTTTTTTTAGCTACTTGATTGGATAGCAATTTGTCATGGATAACCAGATTGGTATTAATACAGTAAAAAGAAATATTTTTTCAATTTAGTATTAAATATATTCTAATATTTTATTATAATTAGTAACAATCGAATAAAAAATATTGTATAATACACGATCGAAAAGTTAAATTTTGTTGTCTTAGGTTTATTACCCTCGGGCCGGAGGCCCTGGCTTCTAAAAAACTACTTAATCTAAAAATTTTCTTTTCGCCCTTGTATTATAAATATTCTATGTTCTCTATCCTAATTTTAAAGTTTTCCTGATACACTGCTCTGCACTCAAAAATTTTCCGAGACTATTTTAGTTGATTCTAGACCTATTTGATGCGCTGTTTTCGGAACCTTGCTTCGTTTTTCTCGTTTCTCTCTCATGGAAATGTTATATAAATACTATAGATAAGGCTCTGATTTTTATAAGCAACACCAACACACGTGTAAAAAAAAAAATAGATTGAATACAGTGACGGAGATTTTAAGAGAGTTATTTAAAGCAGAACACCAATATTTTAATCTTTTTGTAATTATTTAATGTTTATTTAATGTTTATTTAATGTTTATTTAATGTTTATTTAATGTATTTTAATAGTTTTAAGCAAAGAAAGAAAGTTTTTTTTAAAATTTTTTGTTTGGTAATTTTCATAATAAATTTAATTTATTGTGTTGCTCTTTTAAAAATAAATAAAATAGTTTAGTTTTTCTTTCTATTTCGATAATCCCCGGTAAATTCTCCGTAACTGGATTAAATCTTAAACTTTTCTCATTTTTATAAACCGCAAGTGTTAATATTCCATATAAAAATTAGTCATATCTTTAGTATTTATATAAAATTTTCATCAAAATATATCGAAAAAATGCGAAAAAATTCTCGTATTTTGAATTTAAAAGCCTATAAAAAATAAACACTATTTTAAATCCGCTTTTTTAGTCTTAAAGCCTCATAAATTAAGAACCAATCCACGACAAAAATAAACTCAACTATAAGGCCCCCGGTAAATAAAAAAAAACTATTTTTGTAGAGCAGTGTTATTATTGGAACATTGTAGATGATAATACCGTGCGATTATAAAGTGCCGAACACTTTTTAATGCAAAACTGGCATTACCGATGAGTAAAATGCAAGAAAGCTGTGTGCGTTTTACTGGCCATCGAGCTGTTGTACATAGCAATCACATGGGCTTGTCGCGCGCAACTCTAACAGAGGCGTGGCTTCAAACCAAGAGTATTTTCTTTTCAAACTGTTCGGCACTTTATAATCGCACTGTATAGTCAAATTAAAGTCGCAAGCAAGTTGCAAAACAACTTTACACTACGATATTTCAAGAACGCTTTGACCCAGAGTATTAAAATTTGGAACAAAGATTTTCTAAGTAGCAGAGATAACGTGTTTCTAATTTCAAGTCTCTATGTCAAGTTTTGCAACTTGCTTGCGAGTTTAATTTGACTATAGCTCCCAGTTCTCAATAAAATTTGCTATACATTAATGACTAGTTATTTGTGCATATATGGTGAAGAGTAATTTATATTATGGCGAAGCGATGTGTAACTTTTTTTATATCGTTAAGTGGGGTCTGGTATATATTCTTTTTATCCGAATCCTTTTAGTATTACGCATTTGATGGGCTAAAGATACCTACTCTAAAAGGATGAAATTTTAAAGACAGAAGTTCTTATACTAATTCAAAGAGGATTCTACAATAGAATATTAAAGACAAGTTACATAAGACACTATATTGGCGGGGAGTTTTCCAGTGGACGAGTGCGCCAAATTATTTTTGCTTATAAAGTAATTTAGTTTTGAATCATTTTAATATGACTGATTAGGGGAATTTAATATGTTTAAATTCCTATTCATTTGTTGTTTTTTTAAATAAAAATCCATTATAGTTACAAACTTTTTAAGTTTTAAGTCTATAGTTTGACACACGGATCTGTGGCTACGGGAATTATGTTTGGAATGTGTGTGCAAGTGGGAGGCCCGTTGCAGGCACGCACGCCTTATAACGCTTTTGACGGAAATAAGAGAGCGAGAATGATTCCTCCACTTTTCGTCGAAGACTTTGTTTCATGAGGAGAACTATATTTTATAGTTATTTTAAATAAAATTTGACAAGAATAAGTTAATATGTACTCCAGTGTACAGAGCTACTCAAATGCTGCCTGCCGACCGATCTTCAATCCTACTATTTGAAACTTAACAGACTTAACAGACTTAACAGACACAAAATCAAACTCAGACCAAAATCACACACAAAACAACACAAAACATACATATTTGTTAATATTTTGTAAGAATTTTACCTGTTTTTAGATATTTAGATACTGTGGAATCCACAGTGTGGATACAGAATACCAAAATTGTTAGAAATGTCATTTCAATATTAATTTGTTTTTGTTACCCAAGAAATGTTTTACAATGATCAAAAAACGAATAACTGTTTTACAATAAAGCTTATTGTAACAAGAAAACCAAAACTACAAAAATTAAATGCAAATAGACAAAATATATTTGATTTTATTATTACTAACTAAAAAAGTTACTAGGTATAGTTTAGCTTTGTAAGTAGATCTTCTGGTGGAAAACGAGCATTTTGCGTAAATCTGAAGTATCGTATAAATATGTCTTGAAATAAAAACTTTTCGCAAAAAAAATGAACCGACTTCTATGTCTCTAAAAAGTAAAAAATAAAAAATACTTAAGTCGGTGCCAATTTCACCATTCTCTAAATTAATTACTAACAATTATTTTTTTAATATTTTATTATTGTTTGCCGTGAAATGGGCAGTATTTTTTATTTTTTACTTTTTAGAGACATAAAAGTTGGTTCATTTTTTTTTTTGCGAAAACTGTTAGTGCGTTGTGATGATTGAAGATAAATTTCTAAAAAATAAAAGTAATACCAACTTATTTTAAACGAAATACTAAAGAAAATATTCTTAAACTTTAAGCGCCAAGTAATAATCAAATAACGCCTTATGGTAAAATCACAAAATTTATAATTTTCTCTTGGTATTTTAATATTACAGGTCCAGAGAATCAAGTTTAGAGGCATTTAAAAGATTTTCAGTCTGCCCTAATATTTAAGTTATCCGGCTTATCCGAGTTATTCGATATTTCTCTACAAAATTGGTTGGTAGTAGAACCAAATTAAGCCATTTTTAAGTGAACTTGCTTTAAAATGATCAGATTTATTTTAATTATCCGGTTTACCGGGCATTATCTGAGCTTCCAATTGAAACGGGACCACCTCATGAATGCCCTCTTTAAGTTGCCAAAACTTTCATCGAATTCCGTTCATTCGTTCTAAAGTTATGCGGGAACAAACAAAAAAAAGTCACACGTCGAATTGATAACCTCCTCCTTTTTGGAAGTCGGTTAAAAATAGGTTATATTTTTATGTCATCATTCAGATAGAATATAAAATATAAACTTTTGCAATTTTTTTATAATTATTAATAAAAATATGATAAAATATATGTTTCGAGGCTTTGCCCGAATACAACAAAGTGACAAAAATTTTACAACAGTATTTTAAAGCATGATTGATGATGATTATGCTATTAAATATCCACCACAATTTATTATCACTTATTTATCACTTATTTATTATACACTTATTTATTTTATCACTAAATTATATCACTTTATTTGCTTATAAGCAATTTTATATAAATATAAAATTTATGGAGGCATTTTCAAAAAAAACTACAAAATTTTGTTTCTGACAGTGACAAGAGAAAAATCATTTAGAAAAACTTCAAAATTGATACCATGATTGCAACCTTATTCAAAACTACTAATATTAGCACCAATCATAAAAATCAAAATTACTAAATAGTTACTAATAATGAAATGAAATAGGGTATAAAATAAATATAGACTAGATGAACTAAAACTATAATGCCGTCCTGGTCGGACCAGGCTGGTGCTAAGGAGCAAAGATACTAAGAAGTTGTTAACTCATATTGTCAGATTGGACTTTTTTGCCTGGAACGAGAGTATAAGATACTGTGCACAATGAAAAGTGCCTTAATTTTAAATTATTTCTAAAAAATTAAGATAGTGCTTTAGAAATATCCTAATAACATTTGTTAACTTAAAAGCTTTTTGGTATATATATTTAGATTTTTAAGAAAAATCTGTTTTCA
Source organism: Brachypterus glaber (assembly GCA_958510825.1). Classification (NCBI taxonomy): domain Eukaryota; kingdom Metazoa; phylum Arthropoda; class Insecta; order Coleoptera; family Kateretidae; genus Brachypterus; species Brachypterus glaber. The sequence continues at coordinate 95,293,073 of OY294044.1, forward strand.
GTTTAAAGAGACCTTGAAACAGATAAATATATATCAAAACCTGTATTCACAATATCAATAATATAACTTTCTTTTCACATCGGTTAGCTCAAAAGAAAAAAAGATTATTGGGTGTCCCTTTTGGATGGCTGAGTAATATTTTCCAGGCGTTTAAGTGTAAGTACTATCTTTAAAGGAAATCTTCAATGTTATTCCTTTTCAATTTTAAAGCCGTCACTTTTGAAATTTATTTAAATTCTTTACCAACATACCGTTATTCTGAATGATAAATCTACTAGCCTAAGTGCACGCTGATAAAATTTGAGGAAAATGACTGATTTTATTCAGATTGATCTTTTTATATTGACCATTTCGAAATGTATACTTACGGCAGAAAAAACAAATATTGTTGATGGATTAATGAGGTTACTTTTTTAAAAGCATTTAAAAATAAATAATTATATATACAGAGCGGTCCAAAAGTCAACCCCCCCCCTCTTAACTTTTGAACCAGTTGAGATATCGACTTCAAATTTGGAACTTTTAAATAAGACAACTATCTTTTAGCATATATTTAATACTTTCAGCTCTTAAAATATGGGCAGGGAGCATGGGGGCACATTTTTTTAAATGGAAAGGGGGGTCGTGTAATACATCATTTTAAAGTTTATAAAATTCTCCATTTAACCCCATATTTTTAAGTTAAAAAAAAAAAAAAATTTGGGTTTAAAATGGGGTTGAAAATGGGTATTAATGTCAAAATTCCTCTAAAAAAAACAAATAATTTTTTAAAAATGCCTAATTTCATCATAAAAAAATGTTAATTATACTTTTAAACTAATTTTAGTTGACATAAATAAAAATTTATAAAAAAAAACTTAAAAAATCGAATGTTTTACAAAAAATTGAAAAATCAAAACCTTAAAAAACATTTTTAAAAAATTTAAAAATGTTAGTTTAGATAGAGAATTTTATAAGCTTTAAAATGATATATCACACGACCCCCTTTCCGTTTAAAAAAATGTCCCCCCATGTCCCCCTGCCCATATTTTAAGAGCTGAAAATATCAAATATATGCTAAAAGATAGTTTAAGTTGTTATATTTAAGAGTTCTAAATTTAAAGTCGATATCTCAACTCGTTCAAAAGTTAAAAGGGGGTGACTTTTGGACTGCACTGTATAATAAATATTAAAATATTTGAAAAATATACAGGTTACCCTTTAAAATTCTGAGATAAGAATATGTTCTGAAAAAACCCTAGGAAGGCTCGATTAATCAAAGCTTAAAATTACTTAAAAAATGTATTATATTAAATTTCATTAGTTCAAATATTTTTACATACAACCTGCATTGTGCAGGTATATATTTTTTTTTTAATAATACACAGTGTTTTTAAAATAGGGTAAAAAACAGAGAACCTTTGTGACCCCAAAAATCGACCCGGACAGAAAAAAAAAATTGTAGAAACACCTAAATACCGCCCACAAACGTTGCATTTTTAAAGTTTACAAACGCGTACTTTGTTAATGTACAAAAAATAAATAAAAGTAATTTGGACATTAAAAAAGTAGGCGTGTGAATGGTCGTGATATAGGGTGTGTCATAGAAAAAACTCCGGATTGTGATGTCAGGAAAAACTTGAAGAAGAATGACTTTATTTAAAAACGGCTTTATGAGCGATTTCAAAACTGTTTGGAAATGTCCCAAAAACAACCTAAAATAAAAAAATCCTTGCTTTGACTTTCCACTTAACTTTGTTTAAGGTACGCCGTGGAGGATTTTTGGATTTTTAGCAAGAATGGTACAATGGTGGTAGTTTTTGAAAGTGTCGATAATAGCTGAGTGTATTTATTTAAAAACACTCTGATAATAAAGATAAAGTTCACATTTTTTACATACTGGTTAATAACCAATGGTATATTATTTTTCTGTATTGATTAGAAGATTTTTTATTCAATATTTCTAGTTCAGTACCTATCTAATTCAAAGTGGAAAATTTTGTGTACATGTTTTTATTTAATAAATCTTATAGTGATTGTGAATTAAAAAAACAGTAAATACTTCCTATTAAAAAAAATAGGGTTGAGAAACTAATTGGATGGTATCCGTGGATACCTCAAAATATTATTATTAACTACCCAGCCGACATTAATAAGCCGATTTATGACCGACCGTCGTATGCCGACGAATTCTTAATCGGTCCGACGTTGGAAATAGACGTCGGACCTAAATCGATAGGAAACCTCGGGAGATGGTCTTACGATGATAATTATCCGACCGTCAAGCGATGTCGGCCCGACGTTGTAAACAAAAATTATACGTCGGTCCTACGTTTTACCGACGTTAGCTGGCGATGATCATTTACCGACGTTTAACCGACCGTCGGCGTTACCAATGAAAACGATAATTAAAAAATTCTACGTGGGTGCTACGTTTTGCCGACGTTACCTAGCCGATCATAAGTTGCCTACGTTTATCCGATTATCGGTCAACGATTATGCGTTTGCTGGATAGTAAGTAGGTGATAATGAGATGTTTACTTCAGGAAACCATGGTCTTATTTTACTACGGCAGGTAACTTTTTTCTCGACTTTTTCTAAGTAAAAATATAAAATTTTCGGATCATCAAGTAATTCTGGCAAAGTTGTGAAAAATTTGCGACCACTTTGGAGAATTTCATAGTATGTCAGTGGGGTACGGCTATAAGGTACATTAAAAAAAAATCCCATTCTGAAACGACTGTATATATTTTTTTAATTTTCACGGAAAATATTTACTCTGAGCAATTGTGTATTTTTTTTCGGACCCTATCTCAAATACACAGTGTATATATTTTCAAAATTAATGTAACTTTAACTGGTTTTACCAGTCAATTTGGTTCAGTGTATAATTAAAATATGCATTCATATAAACTGTAGGTATCTTGATTATGAATTTTAAATATTTTAATTTATAATAGTTAAAACCAGACATAATCCAATTAATAAGGAAGTTTTTTAAACGATCTCATAAGTTCTTATTTAGGACAGTTTTTAAATTCAAAGGAAGAAAAATTGCGTTTCTAAACTGTTAGCTAAAAACAAGGCGCTTTTCTGGCATCGGTCCACAAACAGTACATTTTCTTTTTGAAGTAAACCATTTATTTTTCGACTATTTTGGATAGTAAAATAAAATAAAGTCCAAATGTAAGTTGTAATTTTAAAAATTGCTTTCTAAATCCTCTGGATATTTTTTTGCTATAGCAATTTTCCCTTTTAGTCAATTTTACTAAGATTTTTTATCATTTTATGTTTCCCTAAACAGACAAAGAATAATAATTTTAACTATGCAAACACAAGAAGAAACCCTACACTGTAAAAGATATTTCCTGCAATTTAATTATCGGTAATCGGTAATTTTAAAATAAATTGTAAAATTTTGACGTTTTTCATATCGTAATTTTAAAATATTGTAATTTTAAAACTTGGTTTTATGATATTACATCGTCATAGTAAATTTAAACCGTAAATAAAGTTTTAAAAATTATAATAATGATAGTTTTTTAATTGTTTAGATATGTATTTATTACGAGTTTTTACATCGATTAATCAGGCGCAATAAATATGTCCTATATTAGTTTTTTTTTTAACAAATGTGACTTGACAAGAGGAAGGGGGTTTCACCGCTTGTAAAACTTTATAATAAGGGGCTGTCCATATATTACGTAACGCAAATTGTACCAAAATTCATACACTTCAAACCCCGGTTCTTGCGTTATTAAAGGCTGTAGAGATTTTATATTTTGGCTACCCCCCCTAACACCCCCCTATTTGGGGGGTATGAATTTTGGTACAATTTGCGTTATGTAATATATGGACAGCCCCTAAGGTAGAGGGAGGGGGTAAAAAAATAGTCAATATTTGTGACATCATTTATGGACGAGTCCTTATAAGAAAAAACAACATTTTTAAAGGAAATTTCTAAAAAAATATATTATAGGAAATGAATGTTTTTAATAATTATAATTTGAAGGAAATACCAGAAATTTCCTGTGCAAAACCTTTTGTAATAAGGTAGAGGGAGGGGGTAAAAAATAGTCAATATTTGTGACATCATTTATGGACGAGTCCTTATGAGAAAAAACAAAATTTTTAAAGGAAATTTAAAAAAAAATATATTATAGGAAATGGATGTTTTTAATAATTATAATTTTAAGGAAATAGCAGAAATTTCCTGTGCAACCCCTTTATAAAAACGATGGATAATCAAAATATTATCAAAATAATAATTATGATAACATTTTTATTATAAATTCCCGTTAAGAAAGTACAAAAATCACCGTTTGCCTAAAAAAAACCAAAAGTTATAAAAAATTCGTAGAGATGTAGTTTAGAGCTTTATGGTAAATTTTAAAAAGTCCCCATCAATTGAAGGTAAACTCGCGCCGCCATCTTTATTTTAATTTACACTTTAGTTTTTTGCAAATAACTTTTAAACGGACATTAAAAAATGAGCTATTGTTAAATAGAAAGCCTATAAAATTCTCTTGCTTAGATTTGGATTTAGGTACCTGATACAGGAGATATCATTAAAAGCGTAAACTCTTCATATAATTTAAGCAAACATTGACGTTTATATCGTCATTAAGTGTCGTTTTAAAAATGTTGCCCGTTAAGACGATATTTTCAAAAAACTACAAAAGTGTACCCTAAAATCAAGATATCGGCACAATTTTGCCCATTTTCTTAAGTTAAGAAATGTTTTGGTAAGTATTTCTTAGAAACTTTTAGGCTTTATTTTTTATAATAACTCATTAAAAAAAATACCGTTTGGAAGTTATTTGTAATAAATTCCAAAATTGTACCAAAAATTACCTTCAATTGTTAAGCGTTAATCAGGAAAGTATTTAATAATAATTTATTACTTACCTATAACAGTGAGATGTATAAAATGTGACAGATGTGGCGTTGACGAGACCTGGCATTCATAAACCCCCGAGTCGCGATGCTGTGGATACTTGATTTGTAGCGTCCAGTCCTCCGAGTGCGGCTGATGGATCGCTCGAAACCGCTGATCGCTCGTGTATGTGTACCTTCCTACTGTCAGCAGATGCACGTCCCGATGCCTCACCCAGGAGACCTGCAGAGACATCTGCAATGAAGAAATCAGCTGCCTACGGTAAGCTGTGACGTAAGAAGCAGGCAAAAACAGTGCATACAAAAAAAAATATTACGAGAACTAGCTTAAGCAAAGTAAAAGGTAAATTATTATATTATATATTTTTGTGTATGTTTTATTTTTATTTTTTTTTTTTCTAATATTCCTATGTGATATGGCTTATATGCCGGAATAAATGCTTTATTATTATTATTATTATTATTATAAGTATACTTTGACGCACGGATCTGTGGCTACGGAAAATATGTTTGGAATATGTGTGCAAGTGAGAGGTCCGTTGCAGGCACGCACGCCTAATAACGCTTTTGACGGAGAAAAGAGAGCGCGCATGATTCCTCCCCCTTTCGTCGGAGACCTTGTATCATGCGGAGAACTTTATGGGGAATGATGCTAATTTTTAACAGCAATTCTGTCATGGGGGTAACTTTTTCCTTAAAAAAGCTTGGTTTGGACCTCCCTTTAGCCTAAAAAAATAACTCAAAAAGTTTATCTACAAAAAATCGTTTGAGTTCGAGCACTAAAATAGACCCAAATTAATTATTAGATTTATGCTTTAATAAGTTTGTTCGACAGTAAACTCACGCCAGTGTGAAACTTTCCTCACTGTCAAAATACGGGTCTCACGCAAATGTATAAAAAAAATCGGTATGATAAAAAATTGGATCAAAAGAAAAATCGGTCGAAATAATTCTTGTTAAAAAAGTAATTGTGATCCAAAGAATATTTGGTATATAGTTTGACGCACGGACCTGTGGCTACGGGAAAGAAGAGAGCGCGAATGATTCTTCTCCTTTACGTCGGATACTTTCTTTCATGTGGAGAACTATAATAAAAATTTGATACAAAAATAGTTCGTTATAAATTAAATCAAAACGAAAAACCGTCTAACAATATTTCGGTATATATAATTTACGGTACAATAAAGATATTGATCAAAATTATTTTTGTTATAATAATTATTTGAGAAAATAAAAATTATGATCAAATGAAAATCGAGTCTGATAAAAATCATGTTCCAATGAAAATGAGGATCCAAATGCATATTCATCCAAAACTAAATCATAGTGTAGACTGTATACTTGTATGTGTATGTGACGCATCGTATATCTACCCTATACACGATAATTGGCTATTATTACTTTTCACGCGGGCCCTAAAAAAAGGACCGTAAAAATGATCCCGTTATATAAAATCATTAATTTATTATTCCATCAATCTATTTTCTAATCATCGTACAGAGTAATATTGGTAGACTGACAGTTTCGGGCTGCTGGCCCTCTTCAGTACCAAGAGTCAACTCTGCACGCTGATTAAGAAAACGTTTTTAGACTTTACTCGCAAAAGGAATATAGCCATTATGAAGACTTGTGTGTCTCAAGCACATAGTACCACTAACTTGCTACCATTCAAAGTCTCCAGATAAGGAGAGGTATGAGTAGTTGTCTACATCTAGAAATAGATGACGTCTACATCAATCTAATGGCTATATTCCTTTTGCGAGTAAAGTCTAAAAACGTTTTCTTAATCAGCGTGCAGAGTTGACTCTTGGTACTGAAGAGGGCCAGCAGCCCGAAACTGTCAGTCTACCAATATCACTCTGTACGATGATTAGAAAATAGATTGATGGAATAATAAATTAATATTTTTATAATTTTGTTTAAAATTAAAAATTTCTGTCCTTATAAAATCATTAATAAATATCCGCTTAATGTCACTATAGGTACCTAAGTTCCCAAAAAATAAATTGTTTATACCAATTAATAAAAAATCCTTTTAAAAGCAAAAAAGTTGATAATAATATTGGGGAAAAACGCAATATTGTATCCATAGCGAAGAATACTTACTAATATTTTTTTAGCATACTAATCAAAGTATGGTTTATTTAATTAGAGTTTAATTGAATTCAAATATTTTTTCTCTGTGTATACAGGGTGACTCAGAAAGTTCCTATACAGGTTGGTCCGAAAATTAGCACTAAGGGAGCTACCCTCCTAAGGGTACGCTGCCGTCCTAAGGGTACGCTGCCGTGCTAAGCTGAAAGGTCCCATCTATATAGGTTTAACATACATAGATAGGACCTTTCAGCTTAGGAAGGCAGTACGTATGAAGAAGAGTTTTTATTTATATATTAAGATACTCGAATGTTGCGAGAGTAGGGATGTAGACAGTTAAACAGGTCAGTACGGGAACACTCGCGACGAAGCGTACCATGCATTGAAATGGACTATCATTTTGAGTCCTACCCTGTCACTTAATCCGTTCTATTCACATGCGTTTGTTTACACCCACTAAATCTTGAAATAGAATATACTATAGTTAGAAATATTCCAGTTATACAGATCGGTAGATCTAATAAGAGCAGTAATAATACCTTTTATTGCGAACAAAACACTGCTCGATTGATTTTTTAATTTTTTTTATAGAAAATTCATAGGTGACCCATAATTATTATAGATTCTTACTGGCAATAATTTTTAAACTAACAGGCACTGTGCAATAAAACCGCAGAACGCAAAACATTTTTTGACGTTTTTATACAAATAAAAAATCCGGGAAATTTGTGACCACGATAACTAGAGAACGCTTTGAGCTAAATATTTAAAATTTAGAAGATAGGTTTCTCACACAAATTTCTCGGATGGGATTATTTTTGGTAAAAATGGAGCAGAGAAGAAATATAAAATATAAAATAAATAAATAAATAAATATAAAAATATAATTTTTTTTTAATTATTAGTTAGTCGCAAAAAGAAACAATTTTAATTTTTTTTTCGAATAACGAATAATTTAAAAAAAAAGTGCCTGTTTGATTTAGTTAAACTATTTCCACTATTTCCACAGAATCTATTATGAGTCAACTATGTGATCTATAGAAAAAATTAAAAAAATCTATCGAGCAGTATTTTATTCGCAATAAAGAGTCACGTGACCTGCGTATCTTTTGATTAATTAAGCCAAGTGAAATGAATTCTCCATAATGATACTTAATATAAATAAACAAAAGACGGTTTTATTAAAAAAAGTATACATATTTTCGGAAAAAAATTAAAAATATATATATTTTTAAATTTAAAAAAATTAAGTTCAAATTTAATTGTTTTTTGCTTTTGCACATAAAATAAAATTAAACAAAAACAATTTGAATTGGTTTATTTAATCAAAGGTTTGAAAGCATAAATGCCAGTCACGTGACCCTTTTTTTGCTAATAAAGCACAAACAGCTGGATATTTTTGTTTTACTTTTTCGTGTAGATGCATCTAGATGATCCATAATTATATAAGTGACCCAGAATCGATTTTTTTTTCACTTTTATTAATAAATAATATATTGACGTTTTATACCAAAAAGATAATTTCCGGGAAAATTTGTGGCTACGACTCGACAACCTTACACAAAGTTCTCAGATGGGATTATTTTTGGTTTGTGGGGCTTGGTAAAATAATTATTAAAATTGTGTGTTTGTTCTTTAATTATTCGTTTTTCGAAAAAAGAAACAATTTAAAAAAATAAAAAATCTAACTCTCCATGAGTTGTGGACCATGACCACTCACTGAGTAATGGGCGATTTAAAATAAAAATGTCGTGGACCCCTACAGTTTTTGGACTAAAACATACCTGATGACATAAGAAATCAATTTCCATTTGAAAGAAAATCGTAAAAGATACACTTTTTTAGAAAGATAAAAAAACGTTTTTTTGAATAATAGACACACCCTATATAAAAAATTTCGATTTGAGTTGCTCCTTAGTGAAAAACTGTGGCCACTAAAAAATGAGCCAAATCGATTAATGTTTAGAGGTAGCTCAAAGCACTCAAACTTTGAAAAATATCGGTACCTGTTTTTCGGATAAAAAGTGATATAAAATTAAGGAAATTTTGGAGGGTTTCGTGGTAATATTTAGAAACAATACTAATTGAGAGAAAAAATATATTTCCCCTTCCCTTGAGTTAGAACATAAAAAAATCGCCAATTATTTGAAGATTTTGCGAAAATTTATTGAAAATGGGCATATTTAAAAGGACATTACTTCCTTAGGAATGATTTTGACCAAGGTGCAAATAAACTTGTTCTATGTTTTTAATGTTAAATAACCACACATTACTAAAATATTTGTTTTTTGCTTTATATTTTTTAATTTTTTAATTTTTGGTTCTTCATGCGTAAAAATTTACTTTTAAATGCATTTATCTTTAAAACGGTTAAACCTGCGATGTAAAACCACAGAAACTTTTTTGTGTATTTTTACATAAAAAAGTAGTATTCCAACCAAAAAATCAAAAAAAAGTACACCGAAAAAAGTTTTGGGCAAAAAACAGAAAATCCACCCGGTTTCTAATCGAAATTATTTTTTTTTACTCAACTTGAGGAAAAAAATTATGTTTTCTGTATAGTCATGTTGGTTAACATGTATATATACTTATATACTAATATATAATTTTGCAGTTTTTTTATTTAAAACTATTTTTTATGCACTTTTAAAAACTTGCAAAAATTAAATTTTCGCGAAATCTTCAAATAATTGGCGATTTTTTCATGTTCTAACTTAAGGGGAGGGGGGATATAATTGTTTTAGTTCTTAAATTTAGCCTTGTTTCTAAATATTACCAAAGAAACCTTCCAAAATTTCCTCAATTTTTATCGGTATCAGTTTTTATCAGAAAAACAGGTACCGATTTTTTAAGTTTGAGTGCTTTGAGCTACCTCTAAACATTTATCGATTTGGCTCATTTTTGAGTGGCCACTGTTTTTTAATAAGGAGCAACTTTTAACCTAGAGAGTGTTTTTGATTTTGAAAATCGCGATTTTTCGACACACCTTATTACTCAAAAAAACGTTTTTTATCTGTCTAAAAAAGTGTATCTTTTAAGATTTTCTTTCAAATGGGAATTGATTTCTGATGTCATCAGTTATGTTTTAGTCCAAAAAATGTAGGGGTCCACGAAATTTTTATTTAAAATCGCCCAGGTGAACCGTGTTATAACAGCGTCGACATGACATTCCGCTTGGTAAACAATAGTTTAAAATGTTTAATGACTAGGGTGGTCAAAAAAACCGAGTATTTTTTTTAGTTTATACTCTGAAAAATCGGTTGCTAGACAACTTTAGAAAATTCTCACCAAATATGAGCTCTTAATTTTGATTTACAATTTTCCATTTTTTCCTCAGTATTAGAAACAAAAATTCATATCTCTTTGACAACTGTTCGTTAAAAAGTATCTCTTCTCATATTCTTGTAGGAAATCGAACGCTCTACAAAAAAGGTCTCTTACAATTTTTTTGTAAACGTCACCGTTTAAAAGATATCAAAGGTTAAAGTTTGATTATTTTAAGAGACATTTCTGTTTTGCTTTTGAATGTTATAACTCGCTTACAAAAAATTGTTATCAATTGTGCAATTCATAGTTTTGTAGGAAATTAACTGCTCTACAAAAATGGTCTCTTATGATTTGTCGATTAAATTAAGTGTTTAAAAGATATTCATCGTCACACTTTAATGCTTACTAATTTTAATAGTTTTTGATAAATAATTTTTGCACATAAAATGAAATTAAACAAAAACAATTTGAATTGGTTTATTTAATCAAAGGTTTGAAAGCATAAATGCCAGTCACGTGACCCTTTTTTTGCTAATAAAGCACAAACAGCTGGATATTTTTGTTTTACTTTTTCGTGTAGATGCATCTAGATGATCCATAATTATATAAGTGACCCAGAATCGATTTTTTTTTCACTTTTATTAATAAATAATATATTGACGTTTTATACCAAAAAGATAATTTCCGGGAAAATTTGTGGCTACGACTCGACAACCTTACACAAAGTTCTCAGATGGGATTATTTTTGGTTTGTGGGGCTTGGTAAAATAATTATTAAAATTGTGTGTTTGTTCTTTAATTATTCGTTTTTCGAAAAAAGAAACAATTTAAAAAAATAAAAAATCTAACTCTCCATGAGTTGTGGATCATGACCACTCACTGAGTAATGGGCGATTTAAAATAAAAATGTCGTGGACCCCTACAGTTTTTGGACTAAAACATACCTGATGACATAAGAAATCAATTTCCATTTGAAAGAAAATCGTAAAAGATACACTTTTTTAGAAAGATAAAAAAACGTTTTTTTGAATAATAGACACACCCTATATAAAAAATTTCGATTTGAGTTGCTCCTTAGTGAAAAACTGTGGCCACTAAAAAATGAGCCAAATCGATTAATGTTTAGAGGTAGCTCAAAGCACTCAAACTTTGAAAAATATCGGTACCTGTTTTTCGGATAAAAAGTGATATAAAATTAAGGAAATTTTGGAGGGTTTCGTGGTAATATTTAGAAACAATACTAATTGAGAGAAAAAATATATTTCCCCTTCCCTTGAGTTAGAACATAAAAAAATCGCCAATTATTTGAAGATTTTGCGAAAATTTATTGAAAATGGGCATATTTAAAAGGACATTACTTCCTTAGGAATGATTTTGACCAAGGTGCAAATAAACTTGTTCTATGTTTTTAATGTTAAATAACCACACATTACTAAAATATTTGTTTTTTGCTTTATATTTTTTAATTTTTTAATTTTTGGTTCTTCATGCGTAAAAATTTACTTTTAAATGCATTTATCTTTAAAACGGTTAAACCTGCGATGTAAAACCACAGAAACTTTTTTGTGTATTTTTACATAAAAAAGTAGTATTCCAACCAAAAAATCAAAAAAAAGTACACAGAAAAAAGTTTTGGGCAAAAAACAGAAAATCCACCCGGTTTCTAATCGAAATTATTTTTTTTTACTCAACTTGAGGAAAAAAATTATGTTTTCTGTATAGTCATGTTGGTTAACATGTATATATACTTATATACTAATATATAATTTTGCAGTTTTTTTATTTAAAACTATTTTTTATGCACTTTTAAAAACTTGCAAAAATTAAATTTTCGCGAAATCTTCAAATAATTGGCGATTTTTTCATGTTCTAACTTAAGGGGAGGGGGGATATAATTGTTTTAGTTCTTAAATTTAGCCTTGTTTCTAAATATTACCAAAGAAACCTTCCAAAATTTCCTCAATTTTTATCGGTATCAGTTTTTATCAGAAAAACAGGTACCGATTTTTTAAGTTTGAGTCCTTTGAGCTACCTCTAAACATTTATCGATTTGGCTCATTTTTGAGTGGCCACTGTTTTTTAATAAGGAGCAACTTTTAACCTAGAGAGTGTTTTTGATTTTGAAAATCGCGATTTTTCGACACACCTTATTACTCAAAAAAACGTTTTTTATCTGTCTAAAAAAGTGTATCTTTTAAGATTTTCTTTCAAATGGGAATTGATTTCTGATGTCATCAGTTATGTTTTAGTCCAAAAAATGTAGGGGTCCACGAAATTTTTATTTAAAATCGCCCAGGTGAACCGTGTTATAACAGCGTCGACATGACATTCCGCTTGGTAAACAATAGTTTAAAATGTTTAATGACTAGGGTGGTCAAAAAAACCGAGTATTTTTTTTAGTTTATACTCTGAAAAATCGGTTGCTAGACAACTTTAGAAAATTCTCACCAAATATGAGCTCTTAATTTTGATAAAAAGGTTCTCCGCTTTACAATTTTCCATTTTTTCCTCAGTATTAGAAACAAAAATTCATATCTCTTTGACAACTGTTCGTTAAAAAGTATCTCTTCTCATATTCTTGTAGGAAATCGAACGCTCTACAAAAAAGGTCTCTTACAATTTTTTTGTAAACGTCACCGTTTAAAAGATATCAAAGGTTAAAGTTTGATTATTTTAAGAGACATTTCTGTTTTGCTTTTGAATGTTATAACTCGCTTACAAAAAATTGTTATCAATTGTGCAATTCATAGTTTTGTAGGAAATTAACTGCTCTACAAAAATGGTCTCTTATGATTTGTCGATTAAATTAAGTGTTTAAAAGATATTCATCGTCACACTTTAATGCTTACTAATTTTAATAGTTTTTGATAAATAATTCGAAAAATTTCAATTTAATTTATGAGTTTCACGAAAATTTATACAAATTTAAGTTTCTATCGTAAGAGTAACTCTTATAGAAGTTTCCCTTTCGAAAATTCATTTGAAGCTTTTTATTTTAATAATATTTTCATAAAATTTATCTTTATAATAACTTAAAATCCCGATCAAGTTGTTATTTTTTATGGCGTTTGTTCAGAGCTTATTTTAAAACTTTTCTCCACAAAATATACTAAAAATTTTATATTCGAGGGAATTTTTGTTTTGAATCCCATTATTTCTTATGTTTGTCTTGTGAAACTAACGCCACCTATGTTTCTTATTCTCAACTTATCTTTAGTGCTTATCTATCCGTTTTGTACTGCGTTTTCAGTGTTTCTAAAACTCATCATCTCGTTTACGTGATAAAATAATTTATAACAAATAAGTCTTTTAAGCACTAATTTTTTTTTTTCAATATAACCAAACATACGTAGAACTAAAAAAAACGATACAAATAGTTTAAAACATTTCTCTTTTCATAGGAACTCAAATTTGTATAAATTTTCGTGAAACTCATAAATTAAATTGAAATTTTTCGAATTATGCATCAAAAACTATTAAAATTAGTATGCATTGAAGTTTGACGATGAATATCTTTTAAACGCTTACTTTAATCGACAAATCATAAGAAGCCATTTTTGAGGAGCAGTTAATTTCCTACAAAACTATGAATTGCGCAATTCATAACAATTTTTTGTAAGCGAGTTATAAAATTCATAAGCAAAACATAAATGTCTCTTAAAATAATCAAACTTTAACCTTTGATATCTTTTAAACGGTGAGGTTTACGAAAAAATTATAAGAGACCTTTTTTGTAGAGCGTTCTATTTCCTACAAGAATATGAGGAGAGATACTTTTTAACGAACAGTTGTCAAAATGATATGAATTTTTGTTTCTAATACTGAGGAAAAAATGGAAAATTGTAAAGCGGAGAACCTTTATATCAAAATTAAGAGCTCATATTTGGTGAGAATTTTCTAGAGGTGTCTAGCAACCGATTTTTCAGAGTATAAAGTAAAAAAAATAGTCGTTTTTTTTTGACCCACCCTAGTAATCACCTAAGAATTTAAGTAAATGTACGACCCTGTCGCCGGCTGGAGAAGCAGGGAGTACGGGTATTCCCCCCGGTGGGAAAGTTGTTGGATAGTGAACTTGATTGTGTACGGTGTATTTTTTTCATCTTTGTGCGAACTGTTTCTGATGAAGATAATCCTTAAAAACCGGTATTTTTGAGATTATTTAATCTTAGATTGTGATTATTTAATCTTCGATTGTGATTATTTAATCTTACAAGTGTCTATTTACTTAAAAAAGGAGTTTTTTTAATTATAATTTTTGCATGCCCCCGGTAATGGCTACTTTGATCCGACCCGTGATAATAACCAAGAAGCTACTTAATAGTTAGTTATTAATTTCAATTTAAACATACAAGTTTATCAGATTAATCTTTCAACTATTCTCTAGTCGCGTTCAAAACAAGTAACTTCTCCCCCGACTGAATGCTCTAGATACTAAAACTTCATAAACATTTACTTCCAGATAATTTATGTGACTTGTACTTGCAGAATGGGTTACAAATTGTAACTCTTTCAACGCCCTTTTATTTTCTTATAAAAAAATTGCATATTTAAATATTACAAATAGTACTTGTAATCCGGACTGTTTTCCATTTAAGAATACACTGTTTTTCCTAAGCCCCTTCCCCAAAGAATATAATAAAAAATAATAATATAATAAATTAATTAATGATAAAACAAAATCATTAAAGAAAATTTAATAAAATATGAAAATTTCTGATGTAAAATATTCATTATACGAAAAACTAGTACAAATCAGAGGTAAAATTTTCGAGTTTTAGGTTATTTTTGGTAAAAATAAAAAAAACCGTTAAAAACACCATTTTTGGAATGAAAGCTAATTTTGGTACCACTGTAAGTTTTAAGAATTTTAATACAAATAAAAATTGCTCTTCATCCAAGTTCATAATTAAAGAAAAAAAAAGGCCTTGATTACGGTTTTACGCCCTTCAGATATAGTTTTTGGCTAGGAAAAAGCCGCTTTTTTTATTAGGTGAAAGATAATAGCAAACTTTTTTTTAACATAAAAGAAGTTTTTTTTTTCTTTAGTAAGAGCCGAAACAAATAAAAGTAATACCTCTGTCAAATGTATTGTGACACCGACACACCGTCTGAGCTTAAAAATAAAATTTTTCAATACGTCTTGGCTTAAGTATAAATTGTATTTTTTACAAATATCTGGTTTAAACATATTCAACGAATTTAAAAGCACTCTGAGAGTATAAAAGAAGATTATAAAAATGCTGAATCGTAAATTTTAACTTAAAAAATTGGTTTGGTTTGGTGCGACTAAGCCAGATGGTTCCGTACCTTCCTTTTATGATTTTTTCCCTCTCGTGCACTATTAAAAAGTTACTACATTTACTTAAAAAAAGGCAAATTAATTCGTAAATTTCCTTCCTTTCGGAAAGGATTTTTATTGTACTATATAATACTATTTCTAATTTATTAGTAAATATACAGTAAATTTCCCAAAAAGCAGGTAAACTTTCTGCGTTTTATTTAGTAATTTTGCTTTTAAAACTAAATTTACAAAGAACTATTACTATGGTTTGGACTTTTTTTTGCGATTTAAATTTCGGTAAATATAGGCTAGACCATCTAGGACTATTACTTGATCAGAAGGATTAGACTAGACTATAAAGTTGGCTTTTCACCGGTAAATAAAAATCACCAAAATGGGAATAGACACTCAGAGCAGGAAAATTTTCCCTGAATTAATCTGTTACTGGGTGTAATTTTATTCACTTAAGAGAAATATCCTTAGAAAAGCTTGCAAATTTTTACCTTGAGGTAAATTTACAACGACTATATTGTGTATGAGGGTTTATCTCCAAGCTAGCTATTGTTAAAAGTCATAAGAAGTCGCAAAAATCTTTTCTAAGTTAGAGAAATTAAAAAAGTAGGATTTACCTTTCCCTAGGTAATATTTAGGTCGGGGCTTAAATTTTTGTATACAGAGTGATCGTTTGAAAACGATCCACTCCAAATATCTCGAAAACTAAGTACAATGTGAAAAGTCTAAGAAAGAGGTCAAATTGGTTTTAGAAGGGGAAATTTAAGTATAATATTTTGCAAAAACTGAAATTTAATTAAAAATAAAACATGTTGGGTTGCTATATTTAATTTTTGTTAACGAAAATGAGGCATTTTTAATCTCTTTCAAATGAGTTATCACAAGATAGGGTTGCTATTAAAGATTCTAATTTTGAGATAGTTGGGAGTTCGGGTGAAAGTTACAACCGCATAATAATATTCTTAAATTTCCCTCTCATAAAACCAATTTGATCAATTTTTTAGATTTGTCGTATTGTGCTTTGTTTGAGAAATATTTGGGATGGATCTTTTTCAAATGATCATCCTGTATACGCAAATACGTTGCTCATATATGAGCCACAACAATTTTTCAAATAGACCTATGTCTCATATACGAGTCGACGATCTTGCTGTATTAAATGTGTGATACATCATTTTAAAGCTTATAAAATTTGCCCACGTTTCTTTTTTATTTTTTCGGAGTAATTTTGGGGGTTTAAATTAGGGTAAAAAAATGGGTATTTTCATCAAAAATTCTTGGTAGCGAACGTGTGAATCAGGTAAAAGTTTTTTTGTATTGACATTTAGAGAACTTAAAGAAGGAAGACAAGAAGTTATTTATACCAAAATTCGATATAATTTGCAGTGACTAATACCTATGCTGCTCTTGAATAAGAAATTCCTCTTAGACAAAGTTACGCGAATTTACGGGAATCGCATGCAAATTGATATGATCTTCGCCTTTTATCACACTTTAGCAAATGAGTCACTGCACATTATATCGAATATAATGTATAATTTCTTGGAAACAAGTACTAATCGAACTTGAAATTATTAATTAATTTTTTAAATAAGTTATGTTTATATCAAGTATATTTAACTTACACTGATAAAAATGATTTATTTGGATATGGCCAATTAAATTATTTGGTTGTGAGAAACAAATTTTATTTGAGTCAAATAAATATTTAGTTAACAAATATTTTAATTTCAAAATGATTTATTAATGGGAACAAAATAGTTTATTTGACAGAAATAAAATTAATTTGTCACAACCAAATAACTTAATTGGCCTGGATATGGCCTGGATAAGTCCAAACCAAATATTTGGTTGACACAAATAAACTGTTTTATCACGGTACAATAACAATAATTATCACAAACAATTCATATACACTGATAAAAAGGATTTATTTGGATATGGCCAATTAAATTATTTGGTTGTGAGTAACAAATTTTATTCGAGTCAAATAAATATTTAGTTCATAACTAATATTTTAATTTCAAAATGATTTATTAATGGAAACAAAATAGTTTATTTGAGAGAAATAAAATTTATTTGTCACAACCAAATAATTCAATTGGCCATATCCAACTAAATATTTTGTCGACACAAATAAACTGTTTTATCAGTGTAGGCATATTTTTTGTTATGTGCAGATAAAGAGAAGGATGAACAACTGGGTTCCATTTTTTTTTAGTTACGGAACCCTAAAAACCAAGTTAAAAAAGTTACTTCAGTTTTCAGCAAAGATGATATTGTCTTTTCAGAACGATATTCCAATTGCTGAAAGAATAATCGGCTGAACGAGTTCGAAGTTTATTTGTTTTCGAGATGAACCGGAAAATTTCGGTTTTTATTTTAATCCTGAAAATTAACTGTCAATTTTAACATGATTGACAAACCGATAATGTAAACTGATATTAATATTCTCTTTATTTTCTCTTGTATGGCTAGTTAATTAAATATAGCATATCGAAATATATTATATAACAGTTACATATTATGTTACAATCCCATGTGCATAAACAATTATATTATGCACCTAGCATGCGAAGCAAGTCTTTAGCGTTTAAGTCTAAAGTTTTTTTTGCTGCAAAAAATCAATCGAGAATACCAAAAACAGGTGGCTAGTAACTCTAAATATCAGTTAAAAATATAGTTTAAAAATTATTTTCGCGTTCTCAGAGCTTCGGCATACTGCGGCGTTTTCATGGCTTCCTCCCAGTTGTTTTTCATGCTGCCGATTTTGACAGATGAAGTTAAAAATATTCAACTTCACCGCTGCTGCTGGCTTTTTGAGGTTAGATTTATCGTGTATCATGTGATTTTGTCAAGAATAAATTTTTATAGAAATAGGTAGATTTAAATGTAAAATTACTCGCTACGTGGATTTATTTACAATTTAATTCATTTTAAATAAAATAATTGGGTAGCGTCGGTTCGAAAAAGTGACGTTGTCAATTTTTTTCTAGCCCATGGAATTTCGCAGCAGACGTGCAGCTGGATTCATGTCAAAGCTATGAGAACGTGTTTTATTAATGGTTGACAAGGTTGATAAGGTAAAACAATAATTGACAACGATTTATAATATATAGCCAAGTACACTGATAAAACTGTTTATTTGCGTCAACTAAATATTTGGTTGGATATGGCCAATTAAATATTTGGTTGGGACAAATAAACTTTATGTGAGTCAAATAAATTTTATTTCTGCCAAATAAATTATTTTGTTCCCATTAATAAACCATTTTGCAATTAAAATATTTGTTTACATGAACTAAATATTTATTTGACTCAAATAAAATTTATTTGTCCCAACCAAAAAATTTAATTGACCATATCCAACCAAATATTTAGTTGACGCAAATAAACTCTTTTATCAGTGTACTTAATTAGGTAGTAGAAAAAATATATTAGTAGTTATAGATAGTAAAAATATATTAGTAGTTATAGATAGTACCGTATTACGCGTATATTAGAAATCATCTTTGTTTTAAAATAGAGTATTATTTTTATGGTGGTCGTCTAAAAATTATTGAGTGCCTCGTCGCCAAAACTAATTCATTGCTGGACTCGCCTTTTTGTGGATCTCGTGCCATGTCTCTAGTAGTAGAGGGAACCACCGGCTTTAATTGACTTTCGAACCAATTTATAGGGAGTGTCCGCTTCACTTACGCCTTCGCCAAATTTCAATTATTAATTAACTGAAAAAGGCAAATCGGCGCCGGTGAGAATCGAACTCACGCTATATGTGTAGGTTATATTTTTTCTTGTTTTATTAGAACAGAAAATAATTAAAGAATAAAGTAAACCTTTTTTTTTCTCTTAAATATAACATACATTTACAGAACAAGAACAACAGGAAGCTATTTGTGTAGTAAACTCGCCAAGTACGACGCGGTAGTCCAGTACAGCAATCCTCCCATGACAGATAGATATTCTCATATTTGCAATTTTGGCGAAGGCGCAGAAATGGTTTTGCATAGTTCATTCTAGAGACCCAAGATATTCTGGTATATCAGAATATCTGTCATGACAGATCTGTTAGCATCTATTTTTTGAACAATTAGTAAAAAAGCACTCAACAGATTTCTTTTAAAATGGTTTCAGTGCTTCGTAAAATAACACGTTCGCGACGAAGGTGTTCTCGGTAAAACTCAACTATACAATTGTTTGTATTTTGCTAACATCGTATGTAATCCATATATTCAGCCGAATGCGAACCTGGTACACCTATGTATATACATTATATGTATAGTTTTAACTCTAATATCGTAAGTATTACTGATAAGCAGTGGATTTAAAGGCGTATAGTAACTGAATTAAATCGTTTATCACCGGTGGCGCACGTCGTCGTGAACGTGTTAAGAGAATTTAGTAAAGATTAAAATAAAATAAACTTTTTCAATTAAAGTTAGTAAAAAAAAGCGATGTGTTTAACTGTAAATTTTGTTCAAATAAATGCATCTAACCGCAGCTTTTAAATGGACCAAATATATTTATAAATCTATTTCTGCGTTAGTAAAAAATAAAAATTTGTTATTGTTATTTTTTACGTTTTTCGATGTTTTTTTTTATATACAGATTTTCGTATAGAATTTGTCAGATATGTAGGGAAAGTAGGGTAACCGTGCGCAGTGGGTAACCTTGCACTCGACCGAAAATTCATCTGGCATCCATGGTTGAGGGGCTTGTCTAACAATTCGCTACCGCCAAGCACGGCGACTAGCACATAACAGTGGTTTACAATATTTGAATACGTCTGAATCGATGTTCGTTATTATTATTTTGCAGGTGTACTAAATAATATGGTAATATCATAATTCCTAACCGATTATTCTAAAATAAATATATTCTTGAAGGATATGATTATTTGCATATATCCATGCAATTTTGTTAAAAATTAAATAGTTTTTATTATGTAAGGCGATTTATTTTTAAGTTCATGATGAGAAAATGATGCGCGTGTGCCCTCATTCAGTTAAATGGTAACAAAATTAAATAAAAAGCAAGTTTTTAAAGTTAAAACGCTTTTATTAATTACATGTTACGTATAACTAAAAAGTAGAAAACAAGATATTGTATAAGTTTTAAAGCGATCAAAAATTCCACAACCTTTCTTTTAAAAATCTAGTTTTTGAAAACCTGTATAGATATTTTTGCATTATTTTATTTTTTAATTTTGGTGCATAATTTTCCAACAAGTGCGCACCATTGCCCCACGGGCTGGGGAATTGAGCGCAAATGCTCTTTTGTACTTTTACATGTTTTTTTGTGATTATGGTAAAAGCTACTTAAATTTTGATAATACTCGTTGATAGTCTGTTAAATAAGGCTTATTTTGCCACTTATAAAATTTCTGTAACATACGTAAGGTGCCAATCACATCAAGTTTTGCTTATGTGCGCACCATTCCCCCACTATCCCCTAATACCCATCCGGTGGGCGTAGTGGAAATTTAATTCAGAGCATTTAAAACTGGTCAGTAAATTAGATTGCCCCCATTCTTGCGTCTATAAAAACAAAAATGAAGAGCTGGACCACTCTAGAATATTAGTCGATAGTAGTACTATGAATTTAAATTGGGCCACTTTTGAAAAAAATCGAAGTGGGTAATTTTGAGATAACACGATTTTTATATTTCGCTAAAAATGTTAGGTTAGTTTTTTTAGTTATGCCAAAACTCAAAGTATGTCTTGAGATACAGCACAAAAAGGAGATTTTAAAGCATATTTGATTTTTTTAAATAGATCAATATTTCTAGGAGATGTATGTTTGTAGACGGTACTCGGTCCAACTGAACACTCTTTATATATTAAGCGAATGGATGCATTAAAAAAATATGATACAATGGTATAGACCTACTAGTACTACAACTATTTTAAGTTTAGTCAAAATCCTTGAGATGAGTGCAAAAGGGTGGTACGCTAGGCGCAAATGCCTCATATGCAAAAAAGATGATTTTGGCAAAAAAAATTAGTTAATATCAGTAAAATTTGTAATACAACTTTGAGCTAAATACTTTTTAAAGAACTATAATAGAGGAAATTATGTTTTTGTTAGCAGCAGTATTTTGATAAAGCCTACTATTAAAATTGTTAACAAAGAAATATAATATTTTTTATGTGAAAAATGACAAAATTATTCAGAAAATAAAAATAAATCTAGTGTTTAACTACCTCATACATTTAAAGAAATAAAAATCACCATATCCTGAAAATATCATCAATATTCTTACTGATCTGCGAATATTGATGGATTTATTTGAAATATATATACACAGAAAAAATGTATTAAATGCACAATTTTTGTAAAATTTAGATTGGTTATGACCATACTTCGACGATAATCCGGTTATGAGTCATAAATGTTGAAAATATAAAGCGGATTATCGCAAGAGTATGGTTATAAGAAATACTTTATTTTTATTTTGTTTGTTCTGTCAAGATAGATAGCGGATAGATTTTATCAAAATACAAGAAATTAATTTTAATTCGTAAATAAAAATGATAAGATGTAAAAAGAGCCGTTTATACTGTGAATATTTACATAAAAGGAAGAAGGAATATAGTAGAAAAATATGTAACAATAACCAAACGTTATAACCGCACTGCAAGCACGGGTATTTTAATACCAACTGGTTCAACCGCACACAGTGTCGGTGATGTTTTTGTTTTTTTCTTTTTTTTGGTAATGAAAGTTTTTGGCAAATGTAAATCAAAAATTTCATGGCCTTTTTTTTAGTTTGGTAGGGGTAAAAACGTAAAATTTTTTTTGGGGGATAAGGACCTTTTTTTAGTCATCAAAATTTTTGGCAGGGGTAAAAAATTCTTTTTTTATAGTGATCTAAATTTTTTCCAGGGGTAATTTTTTTTTTCGGGGATGAGGACCTTTTTTATTAGTTATCAAAATTTTTGGCAAGGGTAAATAAAAAATTTCGGGGGTGAGAACCTTTTTTCCTTTTTTTGTATTCATCAAAATTTTTTGGATGGAAAAAAATAATATACTTGGAGGACCCCTAGGTAAAAAATCTCACTAGACTCGGGCTGCCCAGTCCGACACTGACCGATACCAAACGTATGACCAAAACATTGGTAACTAAAACGAAAAGGCTTTAATTAAGAATTATTTGTTTGGAAAATGTTAAAGTAAAATTCTAAACTAATTTATTGCAGTAGAAAAAGCAAAAAAGCGTACAAATTAAAATTATTTTCTTCAAAAAAAAACTGAAATAAAACAGAAAGTAAAAAAATGGTTCCAGCCTAAAACTTCCAAAGCATATACTGGAAATTAAATAAAATCTACAGTGACTCAGCTGAGAATGTGTGGTAAAAGGCGAAGATCATACCAGTTCGGGTGCGACTCGCATAATTTCGTCGAAGCTTCGCAAAGGCGCACCCCTTATAAGAAAGCAGCAGAGGTATGAGTCACTGCAGGTTTTATTGAATTTCCAGTATAGTGAATTGCAAGTAAATAGTAACTGTTGACTAAAATATTCGGATCAGCAAGAGAAAATTTGGAAGTAAAAATAAAAAAAAAACAATTTTAATATTTTAATTGGTTTTTACAAGAATAATGAAATTGACAAATTTAAACTTAAATATCGAGATTGATCGCACTTCATTGGGAAGATAAAATATATATGTATAGTGGCTTTTTTTATCTCTTACTATTATATTTTTGTTATATGTACATATACATATGTATTTAGTAACACGTTTGTAGTTAAAAATTATTTAGTTAAGGTTTTTTAGTCATATTTAAGCAAATGTATATGTATTATATGTGTATTTATATTACTTATATTGAATGTATATTGTAAAAAGGAGGTATCCCGTATATAAATGAATAAATAAATAAATAAGCTGTTTAATTTTTTTTAGTAGTAAGGGAACTTTTAAGTATTACGTAACGCAAAATGTACCAAAATTCATACTTCATACCCCGGTTCTCGCGTTATTATAGATTATAGAGATTTCATGTTTTGACTACCCCCCCCCCTAATAGGGGGTGTATTAGGGGGGGTAGCCAAAATATGAAATCTCCACAGCCTTAAATAACGCGAGAATCGGGGTATGGTGTATGAATTTTGGTACAATTTGCGTTACGTAATACTTGAACGTTCCCTAACCCCTTAAATCGTAAAATATAATTTTTTCCAAAAATCTCCTACCACCTATATTATACATTCAGTAGGTCCTACAGACGTTACATTTTATATATTCCTTTGACTGAGGGGCTCACAATTGTTATTATAGTATTATAGCTTTTATTCCGCAAGTTAAAATTAATTAAAACGCAAAATAAAATATTTCTGTTAACTAAAGAATACTTCCCAAAAGTCAATTAAAACAAAAAATTAAGTTTTTTTTAATTTTTTATTAAAAAAAATCTTTTTTTTTAACCATATTTTAACATTTCTATCGCTTACGAGCTACCTAGCGAAATGTGAATAGTAAAATAATAATAGATAATAAAATTTGAGGTCGATAACAATACTTATTTTATTTTACTGTATGATAACATTTCATTTTCAGTTTCTTTGTAGTTTTTTTTAGTGTAAACTATTCGTCTGTTCGAGAATGTAGGGGCTATAAGAGGCATTCAGCATAAAGATTGATGATCCAGCGATTCTTTATGGCTCTTTCCAATGTAAAATTCTCCGGGATAGTATCCGAGTGTTTAAGTTGAAGATCTGTTCGACTGTAAACTATGAGTTTTTTGACTCAAAGATGGATATTGTTTAATTTTTATGATTGATTTTTTTATAAAGCGGGGAGCGTAAAACCGACACAATAAAATATCAATTTGATATTAAATTTTCTACCCAATTTACAAATTTCAGACTAAAGGACGTAAGTTTAATCAGACTTTTTTTGTTTTTTGTGTTTCAGACCAATCGGGCGGAGCTATCGCTGGAACCGTTTGCCATGTTAGTTTTGAAGTCTCAAATTCAGCGCGTGCTGCACGTTTATTTATGACGGCAAAAAAACAAAAAGTATTTTTTTTGTTAACTTTAAAAGTTGCCTAATACTTACTACTACTACTACTTAAAAGTTTTGCACAAAAAAAATAATACAGGTGTTCTAAAAAAATAAAAAAATCGTAAAATTTTTGCTTTTATATTTTGGGATATGCTCTCTATAAGGTGCAGATTAAAGGCCCGTAACGTTCGCTTCTGAGCTATGGGCACAACACCCATTTTTTGCCAAAAAAACATTACTTGAACGTGACGCGCGCAAAACCATTAATCTGATAAAAAAAGTAACACAACCAAAGATATTGCTTTTAAAATTCTGCATAAATATGTTGTTTTTTATATTGGAGAAACCCCAGTTTTACTCTTGTTTTTTGGCGCTGAAAATTAAGGGTAGTTTTTTTACACCTTCGTTTAAAAAAGTGTGTATTTTGTAGATAATTATCCGCTTTATAAATTTGTTTATATTTCTTTTTTTTTTAACTAACCAGTTACGAGATATTTCTAGTATAAAACCGGTAGTTGACTTTTCACAAAAAGTGCAAAAAACTATCCTATCTATTCGCGCCAAAAACTATGGTAATTAGGGGGTTTTAGCAATATTACACGTTTGTTCAACACTTTATACGAAATATTTTTGGTCCAATTTTCTTTCGTCAGATCTATGATTTTGGGAAAATGGCGGTAAATCAGACGCGAGCTTTAAGGCCTATCCAGAAGCTTGCATAAGAACATAAAACATAAAAATGCGATGCCGTGATTGGCTTACAAGATACATGGCGGCACGTCAAGCCAATCACGGCATCGCATTGTTATGTACTATGTTGTTATGCGAGCCTGTGGATATGCCCTTAGGTAACAAAGCAATAATCCAAATATGAAAGCATTTTTGAGTTATCGTAGTCAAACATTTTCTGAACAGACCAACCGATATTTTTTTGTTCATAAGGTTATTCCAGCGTTACTTGCGTTACATCTTGAGCCTATTTTAACTTTAAAATGTATAAATTTGTCAATTAAATTAAAAGGCATAATATTTGAATACAATATTTATTTTTAGTAAATAACAAAATAACAAATCATATATTTATAATTAGTATACCTAATAAGTTTAATTTGTGATAAACTTATAATTTTATGTAGTGTTGCCTACTTTACAATTTGTGACACAGATTTTGACTTAAGTACATGTATCTTTAAATTTCTGTTCTATTCCGGAATATAAAATCTTTTTAAAACTAAATGTGCATTTAAAAATGTTTTAGAGGTCAGGCTAAAATGTTATAAATCTTTAACAGTTGCTGAATTATGTATTAAAAGATGAAATATCTGTTGCTTAAGTTTTAAGGGAATTCGTTGCTTACGTTACATTACAAGTCCCTATATTTTTTTGCATTATAAACTGACTCTCCTGACAATGTATCGCGATGCTGAGAGTGTTGTACTTCGACTGGTAGACTTTCAGTTTTTGTCACGGGTATTTCTTTCCCATTTTAATGTTTACAAAATTTTGTCTTGTCTTGTATTCTTGCAAAAAGTTTCATTTTTTTGCGTACTTTTTCGTTTTATGACGTTTTATTTCGATATAAATCAATTTTGAGCAAAAAAAATATTGTCGGTCTGTTAATTTTGTCGGTCGTTCTACCCAAGAAATCTTGTGGGCACGATAACTTATGAACGCCTTAAGCTAGCTAATAATAATCTGTATTTTATTTAAAGCCAGTCATGTCAGGATTTTCTGGATTAACGCCATACACGTTCTGTGAAAACTTAACAAATAAAAAAGTTGTGTTGCATAATGAGGCCAGTAAGTCACCCAAATGCATGCATGTTATAATAGGTTTATTCGTTATTAAACTCAGATAGTAAAGCTTTTTTTTTTATTTTCTCCATTCTTTTGTAACATATAGTGCACTGGATTTAATAACAAATTTCTTTGTATTCTCTGGATTACAAAGTGGTATGTCAGAGGTATGTACATGAAAACCTATCGACACCTCAATTCTAAGCTGTTCTACACTGTAAAAAAAGTTTCCGTTACGGAAAACCTGCAATTCAATTACTGGCTATAGCGATAAGGGATCATTTGACATATTATCGCTCAAAGTGCAAATTTTACTTTATTTTAGTTTGGTGCTAAATTGTGGCATTTAAAATAAACGCCACAATTCAGTAGGGTCTCTGAATAGAGTGGATATTAAACTTTACACTGTGTAAAGTGTGAAGTTTAATGTTATTTTATTTAGGTTTTTTATAATTTAGAACAACAAAGTAAAATTTAACATACGACATTTTATACTTTGAGTGACGATATATATTGTAAATCTTCATATGATCATATTTAATGAGTTTTTTGATACCCTGAAAAGTCTGTATTTAGAAATTCTGATATAGTAGAAGTTTTAAATTCCAAGTCTCTCTGTCAAAGCGTTCTTAAAATATCGTAGTGTAAAGTTGTTTTGCAAGTGACTTGCATCTTCACACGAACTATATCTGATTTGTTCCTGGTATTGTAGTTATGTATATCACTTCCGCAAACAAAATATAAATGGATTGTCTGTAGTGGCATAATACCCAGTTTTATAAAATACTGTTTGCACTGCATATTAGTCGAATTCCTCTTTTTCGCATCAGAAATGCTCTAAATAGCTTAACATGAATAACTTCAAAGGCACAGTTTAGGTGTGAATAGAAAAAAATAATTCATTTTTAAAATAAGACTGATTTTTTTAATTGTCAAAGCACAAATATAACAGTTGAGAGTCTTTTTTACAGCTCTTGTACATGGTAGCATAAGTTAAGTTTACTGTCCAGTACACTGATAGTACAACCAAATGTTGTTGTAACAAGTTTGAGGTGTATAATATCATTTTTCTTCAAGCGTACTAAAATGTTCATATTTTATAACTGAACACACTAGTTAGAAGTGATCTATTTTTTTACAGTAAAAAAATGAGTTCATTGTTGTACGCCGTAAAAAAAAGTTAGTTAGCAAAACCACCACTGGCGGCAGCACTCTTTGACTTTGATGACAGCCATACTTTAAACTTTTTTGTTTATTATGTAAACAGGTGGTTGACTCGAGATTCTGTGCAAAAACCTTGTGTGAAATTGATTAAAAATGATTGAAGAAGAATATATGGTTTATACACCTACAAATCTCTCCGAAATTGCAAATGCTACATTGGACAAGTTACCATCGAAATCGCGAAAAGTGTACGATTTAGCCTGCGAAAAAAAATTAAAATGAGCTAAGGAAGGTTTAAGTTCATTTCAAAAGGGTTTTATTGGCCTATTTTAATAAACAAAACATACTTTATTACTGAATAAATTAAATTCAAAAATTAATATTTAAAAAATATATATAGGATACTTGAAGAAAAAATAGTATGTTTCACTCAGAGGAAAAGTGTTTTTTTACTCGTCTGTAGTTTCCGGACTCCGCTTCGCGTCGTCCGTAAATTCTACAGACTAGTAAAAAAAGCTTCACTTTTCCTCTTAGTAAAACAATATACTATTTTACGATTATACTAAAACATTATAACGTTATATTAAATACACTATTAAAATTTTAGATTCATATTATTAATACAACAACGTTGAATAATAGAGATGGCGACAATCAGCTGATTCTAATAAATGTTTTACCAAAATATTGAAAGTAGGCAGTTTGGGCTAAAATTTTTATGTGCATAAGTATACCCAACGATAAGCATGTACATGTAATTACATGTGATATGTAGCTTCTATGTGCACATAAATGAATTTAAAATATATTACACCAAACTTTGAAACGCAGTAGTGAGCCGACGCATCCCAGGTTCAGCTAGCCAGCCGCATGGACGGGTCAGCTGAATTGCCTGCGTTTTGAAGCGAGGATCGTGACGTAATAAGAAGCGACAATCCGACCCTGCGAATTTGCAAGCCCCGCCCAGCTCGCTCTCTGCGCCATAAAGAAAAACCTCATCGCTGTAAATCAAACAACTGCACTAATTTGTAAATACCGAACATATTTACTTTTTTGTTGTTGTATTATATGCAATATGTAGTGGTTGGTGCATATACAACTATTTATTGTTGTATACTATAACCTAATTACGTTATTGTTCTATCAGTTCTATCACTTACACCATTCTCTGGAATATTTTTCGTAAAAATTCGAGCCTTTGTGTTTTATGTGCTTTCATTTGATCCCAATTAAACTTTTTAAAATGATGTCCCTTGACTCACGTGAATAAAATTAAACGATGTCCCGCTCAAAATAAAAAATTATTTTTTCTAAAAAACATTATTTTAGGTGTATTTTACACTGTATATGTGATGTGATGTGAATGAACATAATGTTCTAAACTATTGTATTTCTGATATAATACAATTGCTCAGTTTTTAAACATTGTATAGTGATAAAAGTTTAAAACTGAGGTATCGTTATGCTTTTAAAAGCTTTTTTTCAGCACGATAATAAAATTTTGTTTAAAGTAAAAGCTTGTTTTCCTTGCAATATTCTCTATTTAATGCTATTTTCCTCTTTTTTGTTTGATAAATTTACATTGCCTGAAGGTAATTATACTTTTTAAACAAATTAATTAGAATACTTGTTTTGTATTTTTCTTTGACTTAATAGTTTATTTTTCTTTTAAAAGAGAAAGTAAGCAGCATACACGAATATTAGTGCATTTCAAAACACACAATTTTTTTTAAAGTTTTTGAGTCCCACCGTTCATATCATGTATTGTGTAAAAAATATCAGCTTAAAAATATGAAATTATGTGCCCCACTTTATTTGTAAATTGGTTTGGACTTTTTTTTTTAATAACAAGATTTTTTTTAATGAAAATCTGTGCCAAATTTTGGCTTAAACAAACGAAATTTGGCATGCATCTACCTTATTTCAAAAATAAATCTAAATAACTGGTATTGTTTTTTATTTAATCTAACACAATATTATGTGCCACTTCATTTAATAATAAAAATTGTAAAAAAAACATTAATTTTCAAATGGTGTTTTGTTTTTTTTTTAAGTGGAAATTTGGCACAGATTTATATTTACAGGGTGATCAGTAACTGCCATGGCAAAATTTAAGATGGATTGGATTCTACATCCAAAAATATTTAAAAATCCATAAATGGTGGTCCGAAAATGATCCCTACGGGAGCTACAGCCCTTCGAAGATGATATATTGAAAAGGGAACAAATAATGACCTTTTAAAAAGTAACGTTTTTGGTGGCACAAAATGTTACTTCCTATAAACTGAATTTTTCATGAAAACGGTTGTTCCTACAGTGTTACACTATATGACATTTTTTATGTATTTTTACTCAAAAAATCTATACTATTTAAAAAAATCCAAAAAAACTACACATAAAAAAGTTTGGGGCAAAAATGTGTTAAGCCTCACATATTTTGTTCATCTAGACACGCCTCTGAATAAATTAAAAAAATAATAAATTAACATAAACTTAAATAAAGCTTGTCGCTCTAGCTTAAAGGGTACCAGAGTTATTAATTAAAAACCTTATTTTTATTACAATTTTAAAGGGCCGTAGCTCCCTTAGGGCTCATTTCCGGACCATCCTTTAAAGAAACTTTTTTTATATTTTTGGAGGTAGAATCACCTTTTAAATTTTGGCATGCCAGTTATTGATCACCCTGTATACATATGCATATATGAATTTTTTCAAGAAACCTACTATAATTTTAAAAAAATGTATATTAAGAGTAAACAAAATATTATTTAGATTTTTTTTGACTTTAAAATTAAATCATATTTTTTATTTGAGTTGGAATTTGGCACTTATTTTGAATTTTTATTTTTCAAGAAATAGGTGGATGGCTTAGATGTAAATGCAAAAATTTTCGCTTTATTTTCAATAACATTTCCGATTTTTAATACCTTGACTCTAGCTCCGATCAGAAAGAGTAACAAACTTGAGGGCTCTCGTAGGCTACAGTGTATTGGAGAGAATTGGAAAGGTAAGAGGAGAAGTTAGAGCCTACTTAAAGATATTTTGGAGAGTGAGTTGGGATTTTCAAGAGAGGAAGGCCTAGAATAGAATACAGAGCACAAATAAAGGATGTAGTGTGGAGATATTTTAGGGATATATTGAGAAGCAGGCTCAAACCAGTCTTAAAAACTTGATGATGATAATGTAGAGTATTTAGGTTTTTCTCGCGTTGCTCTTACTAAGAGCCTTTTTTTAAAATAGAGTTTTACATAATGAGTCGGATAAAAAGCATTTACATCAAGGCTTAGACAGGAAAAGATAAATAGAGAAAACCCCCAATTTAACATTTCAGTTGTTTGTCCTTTTTGTGTCCTTTGAAGTGAAAGCAGTTTGTTAAAAAAGAATCAGGTGTAAAACCCAACTGTCCACATACAATTTGCGACTTTTCTCTATGCCTACTATCTAAATCCCTTGGCCTACCGCGATTCGCTGACTTTGACGAATGGCTCAGCATTGTTCGAGGTCGAATAGCAAATCCTTTTGCTGTTTTTCCTTCCACGGCCATCAATCTTTGTAGTTTAATACGTTTTTTTACAAAAACTTAACCAACTGAATGTGGTTTAATTTACATTCCTTTCTACCACCAATAGTATATTAGTTGTGTGATTGAGGATTTTGACTGCGTACAGTGGGCCCACGACCCGTGCCTAGCCGGAAAAAAATAGCAGACAAAAAATATATTTACGAAATATTTTATTTATTTTTTGTATTCTAGACAATTCAGTGTACCATAAAGTAACTAACTTTTTTTTATAATATTTCTTAAATATTTAAATAATCGTTATTTAAAAATTACATTTTAAAGACATTTCTCAAAAATAAAATAGCATTGTCAAGAAAGTATGAAGTATTAATTTAAATAAAATTAGGGGCAACATAGTTAGTATTTTATAATCGATGAAGAAGTAAACGGTATGTACTGTATACTTCTGTATAATTTACTTTTGGATGTTTATTTTTTGTAAAAATAAGTGCTAAGATTGGGTTATTTCTGTTTTTAGAATTTCTTATTAATTTTTAAGAAGAGTTTTCTACCACCAATAGTATATTAGTTGTGTGATTGTGGATTTTGACTGCGTACAGTGGGCCAAGACCCGTGCCTAGCCGGAAAAAATTAGCAGACAAAAAATATATTTACGAAATATTTTATTTATTTTTTGTATTCTAGACAATTCAGTGTACCATAAAGTAACTAACTTTTTTTTATAATATTTCTTAAATATTTAAATAATCGTTATTTAAAAATTACATTTTAAAGACATTTCTCAAAAATTAAATAGCATTGTCAAGAAAGTATGAAGTATTAATTTAAATAAAATTAGGGGCAACATAGTTAGTATTTTAGAATGGATGAAGAAGTAAACGGTTTGTACTGTATACTTCTGTATAATTTACTTTTGGATGTTAATTTTTTGTAAAAATAAGTGCAAAGATTGGGTTATTTTTGATTTTAGAATTTCTTATTGATTTTTAAGAAGAGTTTTAATCGGGCATTCTGTACGAACGGTTCAATATTTTAAGGTATTTAAATAGAGAATTTCATTAGTTTTACGCCCGTCTAGGATTAAAAATGGAAATACTGGGACTATACCCCGTCCAGTTATGCAAGATAGTAAGGGACGCACCCCGTTTTACACCACAGAGCGCATAAATAGCATAATTATGCATAAATCGTAGTATATCAAAAATTTAACAGGTACTGTTTTCTTGGAAAGGGCCTATCCAAAGACTCGCAATACAAGCATACCCGTGCATGGGTAATTTACTTGCCGCTGCTGCTGATGTGAATTTACACTCGAAGCGTTAATATAAATGCGGTGTGTATTATATTTTTAAATCCAGTGTGTAAAGTTTACACCAACGCGTAAATATACTTTTTACCTAAAACCCTTCAATTTATTAAAAAAAATAGAATAACCATTTTGTTATTTTTCTATTTATGAATAGTGTTTTATGGAAAAACTACGCAACAGAAAAATAAAACGTATATTCGTAATCAGCGCTACAAAAAGTACCAATATAAAATATAAACAGAAAACATACACAAGTCTTAACAACTCAAAATTTGCAGGCCAGTCTTACCGCCTAAATAAGTAAAATATTATAAAATGTATGTTTTAAGGATATTGTATTAATCACAATTTTTAAATTTTTAGTTTTAATCAACACTTACCAATAATTTCTTTGAAAAATCTAACACACACAAAATCATACGTACGCTCTTACAAACGTAAACAATTATAATGGTCGACAGCCATCAGACTCGATGAAGCAGGGATTATGGCTTCTCGAGTCACGTAACTAGCTTAACACCCGCGATTGGCTGGCTTGTACATCAGAAGTGTGATTTTTGCACTTCGGGTGTATTTTTGCTAAAGGTATGGATGTAAAAATACACACTCTAGGACAAAATCACCTAACCTGTGTAGTGTCACATCAATGTTGATGTACATTTATATAAAGGTGTAAAATTTACACATTTATAGAGTGTATTTTTTTACACCTTTTCAATGTAATTTCCTTCAGTGTAGTACATAAGAATACGATGCCAGGATTGGCTTGATGTGTCGTCATGTATCTTTTAATGGTTGTTATGCGAGCCTCTGGATAGGCCTTAAGTTGTAACTGTAACCTAAAAATTTGACATTTTCCTTGTGTTCAATATAATTTACGTTTGTACAATATGTAGAATATACTAATTTAGTGTTAGTGTATAAAGATTAAACCAAAAAAGTACCTTTTTTAATACCATACAAGATAACATTAAGTATAACCATTTTTTTATGTAACTTTCTCTTCTTTTATTAGCTTTAACGACCGTCAATCATTGTCATAGACAAAAAATGTCAAAAGTTTTTAACCAATGATGTAGCTTAAAAATCGCGGGAATTTTAAACTACTATCTTGCGTAATTTGACGGACTATAGTACATGTAAAAAAGTAAGTAATAATATGATTTTAATAGTAAATTCCTAGTTAACACAATAAAGAATTATTTTAACGAATTAAAAAAAAACTTAATATCACCCCTGAAAAGAAAAAATAAAATTCCGCCAATGACATTATAAAACTCTACCACTTTAAAATTATATATAAGTAATTATAATTTATTAAAAACATCATAACATAATTTTGTCCAGCTAGAAACAGACCCTGGGCCTACTATGCTGTGTCAGCAATTTTCACGCTTGTTTTTAAAGAAGAATACTATTATTAGATGTGAGTTATGCGAGCCCAAAAAAGTAAACTTTTTGGGATTCATCAGGCGAAAAATTGTAATCGGGGGCTAGGGTGTGGGGATTATGTAAATGCCTTTTTTTATAAATCGGTTACGATTTCAGGGGTCGCCGAGCAAAATAGTGGGGGCCTTGGTTTTAATTATATGCTTCTCGTTATCGCTTATATTTTGGGTATTTTTTAAGAAGAGATTTATAAACTTTTTGTATTTTCCCAAGCTTTGGAGTTCAGCAGTTATAATGCAATGCTCAAAATCCAGTATCGGACTAAGAGGGGTCGGCCAGAGGAGAATACCTCTCGAAAAGCAGACCATTTTTTCATGTTTTCTTAGTATGTTACCATGGTAAACAATGTATTTTGGTGTTAAATTTCTACAATTACTTTATTATCGGCTTTTGAAGGTGTAACATGCTTTATGATAAAACACAAATATATAGATATTTTTTCTTAAATAAAAAAAAATAAATATAAAAAAACACAGGGTCGAACTAGAGGAGGGCGGCCAGGGTCAATAACAACTAGAAAAACAGAATATTTTGCCTTGTATTCGTGCAAAAATTTTCATTTTTTTTTGCGTATTTTTGCTTTTTATGACGTTTTATGTCCATGTAATCAATTTCGAGCAAAAAAAAATTGTCAGTCGATCGGTCTGTCCGGGAAAATTTGTGTGCACGATAACTTAAGGACGCTTTAAGCTAGAGGTTTGAAATTTGGCATACAGGTATTTTACCAAAGTTCTCGTTCGGGATTGTTTTTGGTGAACATTGGGGTGCAGCAAGGGGGCAAATGGGGAAAAATACATTTTTTTAAGAAAAATTTTAAAATTGCTATATAGGGGTTTTTGAGGTTGCTAAAATAGAATCTGATAATAAAATTTTTCTAACTCCGAGGGGGTGAGGGGTAAATATTTTTTATTTTCAATATTTTCGTCAAAATTGGTATATAGGGGTTTTTGGGGTCGGCGAATATGAATCTGATAATAAATTTTTTCTAATTTCAACACCTGAGGGGAGGTGGGTAGTTTTTGTGAAAACTAGTATATTGGGGTTTTTGAGGTTGCTCTGATAATAAAAAAAATCTAAATCCACCCTGTAAGGCGAGGTATGTTTTAAAGGTTGCTAAAAGTGAATCTGATAATAAAAAATCCATTTTAAGCGCGGATGTGAAAAATGGGAAAGCTTTTTTACTGGGTGTATTTTTACTTTTTTTCGTATGTTCTTAGTATTTAACCATGGAAAAATATATTTGTGTTTAATTATAAAGGATATTATGCAAATAATAAAGTAAATTTTGATATTTTACACCAAAATAGATTTTTTATCATGGTAAAGTACTAAGAAAATAAGAAAAAAGTGAAAAAATGGTCTGCTTTTGGACTTGTTATAACCCCCTGGCCGCCCTTCCTTAGTTCGGCCCTTGACTTTAAGCTTTGCATTATAATTGTAGAACTCTAAAGCTTACTAGAACACTAATTTATAATGCTCTGTAAAAATATTTCCTCGTTATAAGCGATAACGGAAAGTATGTCATTAAAATCAAAGCCATTTGCCTGGCGCTCCTTGAAATCACATTCATTAAAAAAAAAATAGCGTTTACGTATTTCAGGATCCTTAACGCAAAATTTAAGGGAATGCTGAGATGAATCCGAAAAGTTCACTTTTTTTCAATTTTTTAAAATTTATTTTTTTTTATTTAAGAAAAAATCTTTATATATTTGGGTTTTTTCATAAAGCATGTTATGCCTTCAATTTTTTTATAAAGTTCAGTCAAAAGCCGGTAAAGTAATTGTAATACCAAAATACATTTTTATCGCATGGGGTAAAATACTAAGAAAACAGAAAAAAAAGTTGAAAAAATGGTCTGCTATTCGAGTTGTTATCGCCCCTGGCCGCCCCCCTTATACCGACACTGAATTTTGAGCTTTGCATTACAATTATAGAATTCTAAAGCTTGAGAAAGTACAAAAAGTAAATCTTAAAAAATACCCAAATTATAAGCGATATGAAAAGCATATAATTAAAACCAAGGCGCCCGGGCTATTTTGCTCGGCGCCCCCTGAAATCGTAACCGATTTTCAAAAAAATGATATTTACGTAATCCCCACACTCTAGCCAACGATTTAAATTTGTCGCCTGATAAATCCGAAATAGTTTACTTTTTTGGACTCGTATAACCCACCTCTTCTATTATACGGTAATTTCGTTTTTTCAAAATTTTCAAAAATGATCCTATGGGATGAACTCACCCGCCCATAGGCACAGGAACATGTATATATTTGATCTGATATTGTACGTTAATTTATTTCGGTTTTTATCTGTCGGATGTGTGTCTTTTATACGGTTAGTACACACACCCGCCCATGGCACACAGGTCCAGGATCGTTTCAAAAGTGGCAAAAAATAGTTTTCGTTAATTTCTGGTGATGTTTTTTATGAGGATCTCTTATTTAGACATAATATAATGTATTTTAAGTATATTAGTGATATTAACCCGTCAACTGCCATGTGAGACAAGGAACAAATTGTCAAATATGTTAGGTACTGTTTTGAGAGTTTATCGGAACCGATATTTGCGTCTATTTATAAATATATAATGTGAAACAGAAGGTACCTAACAAATAAAAATAAATAATTATTTTTTACTTACTCAAAGATGTTTTGGAGAGTGAGTAGGAAGTAAGAAGAAAGGTCTTTAGACGTCTGAAATGAAATACTGTATACAAACTATAAAGAGAGATGGTGATGATAAAGATGATGATGATGATGATGATGATGATGATGATGATGATGATGATGATGATGATGATGATGATGATGATGATGATGATATTATTCTATTATATGATTGTAATTTTTTTGACATTATTTTGTTTAATCACTTTCACTTCCGGATTGGTATTCTGTAATCGGATCTAAAAGCTCCAACATTTCTGGGTAAATTTTGCAGTATTTTTTTTGTGGTAAAGGTCGTAAGCTAGTTATAAAAGGATCTGAACTAACTAGCAATCTATTAACCAAATCGATGTTTGTTTCTTTAATTTAATCTTGGACCAAATTTTGAAAACATCAAATACTTTCAACTGATTTGATTCTAAAAACAATATTTTACTTCTCTCTAATACCCAATAGACCCAAAATACTTACCATTGTATTTTTTATGCATTATTATAAATAGTTATTTATAATTTATTCTTAAAATAATATTTAATACGTATTTTAAATAGATCACAACATAAAATGACAGATTGTCAAATATAAGTCTAAGTAGTAAGTTTTTGACTTTTATGTTAGTATTTGACATGATTTTTTAAAATAAAATCTTAAACGCTGTTCGATTCCGCGGGGCTCCGCAGCTAGATTTAATTAAAACAATAAGTAAATACCTTTACCTAATTTTAAATAATACATAAAAAACTCGGGCTGACTAGCGAAACTTTATATCTCTTTTTTAAAATTATACATTTTTTAAAAATTGACAACTTGCATTTCTTTGAATATATCAGATTATTATCTTTATTGTGACCTTTATTACAGTTTCTATTGTAGTTATGAAAAGTAAAAGGTATAACTGCTTTAACATAAAGGTATTGATTTCCTATATAATCTAATATGTGAGATATTAATTTTTAAAAACACACATGACTTTTTTTTTAAATCCATACTTCAGATACTTATTAAAACATACTGAACTTAGGTCCATTTTATTAAGATTAAAACAGTTTTACGCA
This sequence comes from Brachypterus glaber, assembly GCA_958510825.1. Taxonomy (NCBI): domain Eukaryota; kingdom Metazoa; phylum Arthropoda; class Insecta; order Coleoptera; family Kateretidae; genus Brachypterus; species Brachypterus glaber. The sequence goes on from OY294044.1 coordinate 95,330,574, forward strand.
GTTTATCTGTTTATATCATAAATCATTAACTATTTTTCTATCATTTAATATAAATTTTGGTTTAATTTGATAAAACATATTTGCTGAATATTTGCCACTTTTGAAACGTTCCTGGACCTGTGTGCATGGGCGCAGATTTATGTAAACATTTTATCCGATTTTATACGTTACTTAATGTAGGTTTTTATCTGCACATGGCTATGGTATACCCACGGAAGTCTGCCGCTGCCCATCAATTTTGTCTGTCTATACACGCGCAAGTGTGCATATCCCTGTCAATTATATCTGCGCAAGTCTGCACATTTACGTCGGTTTTGTCTGATTATCCACCCAACTCTGCATATGTATGTATACACTCATTATTTTTATCTGCTATCAACCGCATTTGTATGTCTGCGTTTGTCTGATTTTACATGTCTTTTATCCGGTTAGTGGCACCATCGTCAAACACCCGCGCAAGTATGCCTATGCCCGTCAATTTTGTCTGTTTTTACAAAAGTATATCCATGTCTGTCAAATATATCTGGCTTTACCCAAAAAAGGATCGTTAATTTTGTCTGCACAGGTATTTTTTTATTTTACTCGCGCATACAAGACGCACATGTGCAGATTTGTGCGGGTAATAGCAGACATTATTGACGGGCATGGACAGACTTGTGTGTTTGAAAAGAGACAAAATTGATGTACATAAGCAGACTTGGGTGGGTAAAGCCAGATATAATTGACAGGCATGGACAGATTTTTGCTTTTAAAAACAGACAAAATTGACGGACATAGGCAGACTTGATCGGGTATTATATTTGACGATGTATATCCAAACACGATGACAGGCATAATCTACAGTGGCATGTAAAAAAGGTCTTAGTTTAAATGTTATTTACAACCCCTTACATCCGACATTTTCAGCAGGGTAGAAAAAAAAATCTTGGATAGAAATTTGTCTCATAAAAAAAATATGAAACTTTTTTTTCCGTCCGTCCTTCGTCTGATGTCACGATTTTTGTGTACAGTTATCTCAAGAACGGATTATCCGATCGACTTAAAATTTTCAGGAAAAATCAAGTTCTATGAGGGAAAGATCCCTTTTGGTTTTAAAAATAATCCACAAAAAAAAAAAAAGTTATGGAGGGTTAAAAAATCGAAAAAAGCCGATTAACGTAACTGTTTCAGGAAAAATTACTTTTATTATCAAGGATCAGTTCTATCTATTTTGAAATTAATCCACCAAAAAGAAATAATTTATTTATAGGGTTAAACTTAAAAAAAATATACAGTGCGTACATTAAGTCTGGAATCACCCGATTTACTTTTCAATTATAAGACTTTTAAAAAAACGCTCGGACAGGTCGATTTTAATTTTTAATTTTTCAAATTTTGGTGTAAAAAAAGTTATTAAAATTTTCACCCCCTTGCACCCTCCCATCACAACTTTTTTTTTTCAAATAGCAACCTACCTCTTGTGACACATCGTTAGAAAGGTTATTTAATAAGCTTTCTAACGGTGTATGCCAAAGCCTTATTTAAAAAGGGGCTTAGAAAAAAATAGTGGCTATTTGAAAAAAAAAATTGGAATAAGTGGGTGCAAGGGGGTGAAAATTGTGATAACATTTAGTGTAAACCAAAATTTGCAAAATTAAAAATAAAAATCCACCTGTATGAGCATTTTTTTTTAACTTCCCAGTTACAAGTTAAAGAAAAAAATGCTTAGACAGGTCGATTTTTATTTTTTATTTCGAAAATTTTGGTTTACACCAAATGTTATCACAATTTTCACCCATTTGCACCCACTTATTCCAATTTTTTTTTTTCAAATAGCCACTAATTTTTTTCTAAGCCCCTTTTTAAATAAGGCTTTGGCATACACCGTTAGAAAGCTTATTAAATAACCTTTCCAACGATGTATCACAAGAGGTAGGTTGCTATTTGAAAAAAAAAAGTTGTGATGGGAGGATGCAAGGGGGTGAAAATTTTGATAACTTTTTTTACACCAAAATTTGAAAAACTAAAAATTAAAATCGACCTGTCCGAGCGTTTTTTTAAAAGTGTTATAATTGAAAAGTAAATCGGGTGATTCCAGACTTAATGTACGCACTGTATAAAAAAAACTATAAGTTTCCAAATACTTTCGTTTTCGCAAAAAGAAAATCAAAAAAAAAAAAGAAAAAAACTTGAATTTTTTTTTAATTTTTTCGTTTTTCAAAAAAAAAAATAAATATGTATTTTCTTTTGTTTTTTTTTATTTCTTTTTTTAAAAATATTTTATTTTATTATTTCGTTTTTTGCAAAAAAAAAATTAAGAATTTGTGAATATGCAATATACCATTTACTGTATAACTGAAATTTTGATATATGTATTACATATATTATATATAGATCTCCGCATGAAAGAAAGTCTCCGACGAAAGGGGGAGGAATCATTTGTGCTCTCTTCTTTCCGCCAAGATATATAAGGCGTGCGTGCTTACAACGAGCCTCCCACATGCACACACATTCCAAACATATTTCCCGTAGCCACAGATCCGTACATCAAACTTTTTTTCTTAATAATTACTTTTTAAAGTGCATGTACTATTTCATGTGTATTAGTTATTTTATTTGAAATATGAAGTGAGTTTTGCATATAACTGTTTATTTGCGTTTCATATAATAATAAATTTATATTATTATGAAAATGTTATTTTAAAACTATGTATATGCATGAACGTGTACGTTTATTTAAACCAATAGGTTGTATTTTATTTTAATAAAGTTGGTTGGCAAAGAATAATAACCCATAAGGATTTATTGCTTCGTATTCTATAGTATACTCGCAAAAAAACTGAAAAAGAAATCGGATTGATGTAATTTTTTTGGAAAAAAATAATTTTATTATAGAAATTATTCTTACCAATTCGTCAATTAGGCCATAGCAGCGAAAAACGACGTTAAACAGTAAAACAAACAAAACAATTCTTACCAATTAAAAAAAAAATCCATTCAAAAAAAGTAATTATAAACCAAGGTAGGGAGGACATTTTTTATAGATGAGCGTATTAGTCCTAGCCCTAAAAATCCCTATTTTTAGTCAAATAAATAATTTAGTTCTCAGGACCAAATCCTACACAAATAAATAATTTAGTTATCAGAACCAAATCCTATACAAATAAATAATTTGGTTATCAGAACCAAATCCCACAATACTAAATAATTTATTTCTCATAACCAAATCCTACAAAAATAAATAATTTTGTACATACAAATAAATATTTAATTGGCCATATCCGACTAAAAAATAAATACTTCTATTAGTGTATTTGATATTTTCAGCTTTAAAAATCTAGACAGGGGGGCATTAAGGCAATGTAAATGTAAGAGGTCGCGTGGTGCATTATTTTAAAACTTATAAAATTCTCTATTTGTCTACATATTTTTTTAATTTTTTGAAGCATTTTTTGATGGTTGAAAATGTAAATTTTCGTCAAAATTTCTTTAAAAATATAAAACAATTCTTGAAAAATGGTTGATTTTATAATGCAAATATGTAAATTATACTAATTTTTAATGATAAAAATAATTTTACAAAAGCCATCTTAAAACGACGCATTTATTAGCAAAAAAAAATAATGGTTATGAAAGTTCAAGATCCATTGTATTCAGGGGTAAAGGGTACAAAAGCCAAACTCTTGATAAAAACGATTAATTTTTTATTTTTAAAACACCATGACGAGTTTCAAAAGACCAAAACAATCATATTGTATTGTATTTATTGGTTTCAAGCCGTTTAAAGTCATACTACAGTTCATTCCACGTAAGAACTAAGCATTGATTTAGATATGAAGTAATTTCAACCAATCACAAAGCTTATTTTCATGAGAGAGTTTACAAGATACAATAATCTTCGCTATCTTTGTCATACACATTGGGTACACTTTTATACGTATATCTTGACTTGTTTATAATAGAATAATAACCCATAAGGATTTATTGCTTTGTATTCTATAGTATACTCGCAAAAAAACTGAAAAAGAAATCGGATTGATGTAATTTTTTTGGAAAAAAATAATTTTATTATAGAAATTATTCTTACCAATTCGTCAATTAGGCCATAGCAGCGAAAAACGACGTTAAACAGTAAAACAAACAAAACAATTCTTACCAATTAAAAAAAAAATCCATTCAAAAAAAGTAATTATAAACCAAGGTAGGGAGGACATTTTTTATAGATGAGCGTATTAGTCCTAGCCCTAAAAATCCCTATTTTTAGTCAAATAAATAATTTAGTTCTCAGGACCAAATCCTACACAAATAAATAATTTAGTTATCAGAACCAAATCCTATACAAATAAATAATTTGGTTATCAGAACCAAATCCCACAATACTAAATAATTTATTTCTCATAACCAAATCCTACAAAAATAAATAATTTTGTACATACAAATAAATATTTAATTGGCCATATCCGACTAAAAAATAAATACTTCTATTAGTGTATTTGATATTTTCAGCTTTAAAAATCTAGACAGGGGGGCATTAAGGCAATGTAAATGTAAGAGGTCGCGTGGTGCATTATTTTAAAACTTATAAAATTCTCTATTTGTCTACATATTTTTTTAATTTTTTGAAGCATTTTTTGATGGTTGAAAATGTAAATTTTCGTCAAAATTTCTTTAAAAATATAAAACAATTCTTGAAAAATGGTTGATTTTATAATGCAAATATGTAAATTATACTAATTTTTAATGATAAAAATAATTTTACAAAAGCCATCTTAAAACGACGCATTTATTAGCAAAAAAAAATAATGGTTATGAAAGTTCAAGATCCATTGTATTCAGGGGTAAAGGGTACAAAAGCCAAACTCTTGATAAAAACGATTAATTTTTTATTTTTAAAACACCATGACGAGTTTCAAAAGACCAAAACAATCATATTGTATTGTATTTATTGGTTTCAAGCCGTTTAAAGTCATACTACAGTTCATTCCACGTAAGAACTAAGCATTGATTTAGATATGAAGTAATTTCAACCAATCACAAAGCTTATTTTCATGAGAGAGTTTACAAGATACAATAATCTTCGCTATCTTTGTCATACACATTGGGTACACTTTTATACGTATATCTTGACTTGTTTATAAATTATCAAATATTAAAATAAAATACTCGTAATACTTGGAAAATACAGTTTTTCATATTTTTAATCATTTTCATTTAATAAAAAATTAAAAGAAGAATGTATTTGCAACACATGAACCTAGCCGATTTGCACACATGAACAGATTTTAAAAATTTACAAATTCCATTTAAATAATAAATTAAAAATATGGTATTTTATACACCTCTTAATCTTATAGTTTCGTAATTTTCGTGTGTCCATAATTATAATTATTAATTAGCTATGATTAATGTTACTTTACTTTTTTATTAATTTAAATTTATGTTAAACTTAATCCATTTTTTATTTGAATAAAATCTGACCCTGTATTCTTGAAAATCGCTACCTCAACTTCGCCCTGTAGTGATAAATTAAATAGTTAAGTGTATAATAAATAAGTGATGAATAAGTGATATAATAAATTTAAAAGCATATTGAGACTTCCGAGCTATTTTCCAATCATACAGGGTGGCCCAAAAAAAACGGACACTTTTTAAACCGTTATAACTTTTTTGCCTTTTGACCGATTTATACCAAATTCGAAATAAGTATAATAAAAACATGTAAGATTTGGAAGATAATTTTATTTATTTAAAGTATTATCATATTGTTCAGTAATAAAGCTTTTTTCGAAGGGGTTGTTTTAAAGCGTTGGGGATTAGGGCAAAATCTATAATATGAAACTTTCTGACCTAACTATGTTCAGTGATCTTTCTTCAATAGATAAGAATGTTTAAATTTTAATTTAAAATTGTAGTTTATTTTTTATTCATATTTTTCTGAAAGGTTACATATTGCAGTGAATTGATTTTTAAACGTAAAAAAAACGATTCAGTAGGCTTGTTATTTATCTGACATCTCTCAAAAAATAATCTCTTAATTTAAAAAGTATGAGTATGAGCAAAAAACTAAAAAAATGTCTATTTACTTTAAAAATCAAGGACAAAAATGTTAAAGCTGAATTCTAGATGTATATTTTAAGAAAAATGGGTATTAAATAACACAAAAATTATAAATGGCGTATGGAAATTCGAAAATTTTACTACATTAACATGAGAAATAATAAATCGCTAAAATAAAACAAGATTTAAGTATTTGCTAAACGAAGAAAGAATTTAAAGAAATATATTTATATTACAAATAAATTAAATTATATTAAACTCTATCTTATTTTTTACATATAATATAAAAGCATATTATTGTACAGGAACTTGGTTGGTTATTTATACTAATAATTCCATATTCGTTTACAAAAATTCCCATCATCCTTTATTTTAAGTTCAAGCACTTTTTTTCGTTTTGACAAAAACTAGACTTATTTCTTTATTGTTCATCTTCTTTAAAATATATTTCCACCACAATGCAGTTTTAATACGTTTTTCTTAGTTTTTTGATCGTTGATTTTTAATGTTTTTAATTTGACATACTATTTTTTGAGATATGTCAAAATTAGATAACCGCCTACTTAATCATTATTTTCAAGCTAAAAAATTCATTTAACGCTATCTGTAGCCTTTCGGAAAAATAATTATAAAAAATAAATTACAATTTTATATTAAAAGGTAAACACACAAAACTATTGATGATAGACCATTTAACATAATACAGACGAAAAGTTATCATTTTTTACATTTTGCTCTAATCCCCATGAGTCTAAAATAACCCCTTCAGAAAAAGCTTTCTTACTAAAATATATAATAATAATTTAAATAAATAAAATTATACACCGAATCTTACATGTTTTGAGCCTATTTATTTCAAAGTAAGTAAAGATCGCTCAAACGGCAAAAAAGTTATAACCTAAACGCATTTTCACATCACCATCCCTCTCAAAAACGCTCGGTAGTTAATTCACTTGTTCATAGGGCTTTCATGATTTCAGACAAGAATTCCCTAGACACAGAACTCCTTAAACTAACCAAAGCCTTGACCATGAATGGTTATACCAAAAAAGACATTAATAAGACCATATACAAATACAGAAATCCCAGACCCAAACAACAGTACAATAGTGACAATGACAGACAGACACAAGTTATACTTCCCTATGTAAGCGGTATCACGGATAAAATAGGTAAACTTTTGAAGAAGTCAAATATTAAGCCTATATTTCGGTCCAACCAAAAATTAGGTCAATGTTTGACTTCAACAAAAGACAAAATACCCCTGAGTTCAGAAGGCGTATATAAAATACCCTGCTCCTGTGGTACGGTTTACATAGGTGAAACTAAAAGAAAAATTTCTACAAGACTTCAAGAGCATGAGCGCAATATAAGAAAGAAACAAATTTCCTTATCGGCAGTAGCCGAACATGTACATGAAACAGGTCATAAAATCAATTTGTCTGAAACAAAACAAATATTAACAGAAAACAGAAAAATGCCAAGGAAGATACGGGAATCGATAGAAATCATCAAGCATCCTAACAATATCAATCGGGACACTGGTTACCACTTACCTGCAATATGGAAGTCTTTGATAGGAAAAACCTCGTCACGGGTGAATAACCACAACTCGTCATAAATAGTGACACAAGTTGATTCGAAACTTAGTTTCAGATTAATCCCTGAAGATGTCTCTAGTAGTAAGAGACGAAACGTCGGAAAGTGAAAATCCATTAACACGGTCTAAACCCGAAAGTTCTTTATAAATTATAACGGTTTAAAAAGTGTCCGGTTTTTTTTGGGCCAACCTGTATTTTAAAATACTGCTAAAAAGTTTACCACATTTCCGCCTTATAACGTATATATTTGGATAAAGCTAAACAACATGCATTTCCTCATTTTTGTATGATATGAAAAGTTTTTTTATTCTGATATAATGAGGTAACAACATAACCCATTTTTTACGTATTAATTCTATACTTTAATTTTACGCAAAATTAAATTTTTCAGAAGAAGATCCACTTGCAAAACTAAATTAAACCTATTAACGTTTTTAGGTACTAATAGTGAAATGAAATATAGTATAAGCTGTAGTTTCCTATATTTTCCACTGTATAATTTGTGTTCGACTGCTCTTGGGTAAATCCTCTATCTGCATACAAAACCACAGACCGCAGGATTATTTTGTTTAACAGATACTAATTTAAGGATAACAATTTTTTGTTCAGTTTAAAAAATCAGAGATGTAATAGTACTAGTTTCACAACACCCGTTTTTAGCGCACGAGTAAAAGTTTAGAAAACGAACCGTTTGCGCAGCAAATGTTTTAATAATATGAAGGCAGAATAAGCCTTCGACTGCGACGGTTACTGTGTAATTTTATTTTGTAACGTAAACATTATTCTTGTTTTATTCTTTTTACCCGACTGACCAAGAAAGGAGGGTAATGTGTTTAACGGTCTATGTATGTATGTATCTATGTATGTATTAAGGTCTTAAACGATTCGTCTTCATTCCGCGGGTGACATAGGCTATAAAAAAAGTCCATGTTTCGCCCATTAGTTGTCATCATCAGGGAGTTATAAAGAGAAAAAAATAAAAAAATCATCCGATTTTTATGAATTATATATCAAACGATACGTCTTAGTCCCATTAATAATAGTAGTTATTATAGTTATAGATGTATTTGCCCACGTTTAGACTATATTCGATTTATCATTTTATCATCAACATAAATTAAGAAATTTGCTCTACAGCCTAAACTCCTTATCCGAATTTGACAATTGACGTGTCAAGCTAGTTTTCTTGATACCGAGGTTTATACAGTTCATATAAAAGTCCATGTTTCGCCTATTTGGGCTGCTATCATCAGGGATTTTTAAAGAGAAAAAATAAACAAACTCGTTTAATGTTCATATTAATAAGGCATCAAGAGATGCGTCTTGGTCCCATGAATAGTAGTTATTATAGTTATAGCTGTATTTGTATATGTTTCGACTATATTAGCTGTATTCATCAGCCTAAAATAAAACCTTTTATTTAACAAAAAAAGTACGTTTAAAAAGATTGAAATAAATAATTTAATTAAAAAAAACCCCCGACAGTTATACTAAAAAGTATCAAACAAGAATAATGTTAAATAAAATTATATAGTTAACTTTGAAGTCGGGGGCCAATTCTAAATAACATAATAATTTTACAAATCTTCAAACTTAATTTAAATATACAAATGTTTTAATAATACGAAGGCAGAATAGGTCTCCGACTGCGATGGTTACTATATAATTTTATTTAACATTATTCTTGTTTGATACTTTTTAGGTTATCAGTCGAGTGTTTTTTTAAATAAAATTATTTATTAGTTAATCAGTCAGGGAACGCAAATTTTGATCATTTTGGAACTCCACCCCCCCTAGGAACGTAATACTTGAACGTTCCCTCAGGTGTTTTTTATCAAATTATTTATTTATATATATATATATATATATATATATATATATATATATATATATATATATATATATTCTTATGGCGTACAAGGTGAGCTCCTCCCATGCTAAAGTTGCGGCTAAAGTGGGCTCCGCGGCAAGGTGAGCTCCGATACACGGAGCCCACTTTGCCAAACGCTAAAAATATCGCCAAACATCTTATTTTAAGGTGTAGATTCATTCTCTAAAGTTTCAGCTGGACTCCATTTTGGTCGCTATCATGAATATGTATACTTTTTTAGTTTGCGTGTATATTATTAGATGGCAGCAATTGTAAACCTTAATATACAGCTTTGGATACCTTCAGCGGTCAACCTGGAATCCACTACGCTTGGCAATGCAGCATATGTATATTTTATACACCTAGCGGTTATGGTAAACTCATATAAATAAAAGTGAATCTTTGACGGCTTATAATAATGCAACAAGAAAACAACACTCTATTTTATTTGCCTAAACTAGTAATATGAAAATACGGATCATTTATTTTGCTATTTAGTGCATCATTGTGTTCTCGGGTGGGATCATTGAGTTCTCGGATGGGATAATTGAGTTCTCGGATGGGATAATTGAGTTCTCGGATGGGATCATTGAGTTCTCGGCTCGGCTCGGAGGAAAAAAACTATTTTATATAATAGGCTGACTGAAATTATTGTTTATTACTTGCAAAAAGTATTACATAAGCATGGAGAGCCCCAAATAAGCTTTTATAAACCAAGAATTGAGATCCCAGTAACTTTGAATACCTATAGCAAATAAGTTGGGCTCCTTAGTCACGTGGTTGATGTATATCTTTCGAAAATATATTGAATACCTATCTAAATACCTTTAGCAGATAAGTTGGGCTCCTTAGTCACGTGGTTAATGTATATCTTTGGAAAATCTATTGCTCTAGCGTTTAAGTTGAGCTCCATGGAGCTTGATCTAGCGATGCATCGACATTCTCTTTTTAGTCACGTGACTATTGCAATGGTTCTCTGTTATTTGTTGTTAAATTGTCTAAGAACGTAAAGAAATTTTTTAAATATGTCGAAAAGAAGTAAGAGAATATTGCTTTTGGCCACAAGTCAAGCTTCCAGATGTAAGTATTAAAAAGTTACTATATATTTTAAATCAAATACGAAGTAAATAAATAAATATTGAGCAAAATTATAATCATCTACATATTATTATTACAACATAGAGTAGAAAAAAGCGGGAGAAGGAGGTTCAAGGTCACGGTTCGGCTAAAAATCGGATATTGATACTTGATTTCTGATTGTTTTTTATTAAAAAAGTAAAATAATGCAATTACTTTCCCCTAGGAAAACCTTTTCATTGTTTTTTTACGTTTCTGGAAGTTTTATATCCAAAAAAGATGATTATGTCAAATAAAAAAATCGCGTGTCGGTCTGTATGTTGGTCTGTCTATTTGTCTGGGGACTTTGTTACCACGATCACTCGCGGACATTTTGAGCTATAGACTTCTTTGGCCCATAGCACAATGGGCCAGCACATAATAAAACAGGGACACAATTCTTAATTTTTGCATACGACTATTTTCAATACCGCTGATTTTAAATAAAAAAACAAAAAAATTAAAAAAAAAGTCGCGCCCGTAGGATGGTCAAAAAATTTATTTCGTTTTGATCTTTCTAAAAATGTATCAAATGCTTCCTTTGATTACGTTGATGTAGCAATGTCCATAACTTAAAAATTCAAAATGGCGTAGTCAATATGACGAATCGCGTGTCGGTCTGTCTGTGTGTCCGGGAACTTTGTAACCACGATCAAGTGAGAACTCCTTGGGCTAAAAACTTCAAATTTGCAATTTCAAAATTTTATACTTATAAAGATATGATCAAACTTAAAACTACATTTAATACCCTGTTTTCATAAACATCTGTATTTTAAGATACACTGCCGGATAATAAATTCGGGACACCTAAAAAATTGCCATTTTTTAAATTCAAATGTTCGAAAACTACTTAATGCTTTTGACTGATTCTTTTTTTGTTTTAACGCTTAAACATTTGATAATTTTGTTTGTAGTAAGAATGATTAAAAAAAAGTATTTTTGTTTTGTTTTTAAAAACCTTTCAAATAAATACAATAAACGCCATTGTTCGAATCAGCCAGAAATCACAAAAGTCGTCCGCCATTTTGACCAAAATTTTTTAATATATGGCACAGAAAACCCCCAGATACCGATTTTGGTTCGAATTGGCAATTAATGACACAAATCATCCGCCATGTTAATGCCGCCATTTTGATTTTTTTGTAATTATGACAAAAAATTCGTAATCTACTACCCCGAAAAACCCCTGATACCGATTTTGGTTCGAATCGGCCAGAAATCACAAAAGTCGTCCGCCATATTGGCGCCGCCATTTTGATTTTTTTAATCTTAACAAAAAATTGGTAATCTATGACCCCGAAAACCCCCTGATACCGATTTTGATTCGAATCGGCCAGAAATTACAAAAGTCGTCCGCCATATTGGCGCCGCCATTTTGATTTTTTATTTTGACCAAAAATTCGTAATCTACGACCCCGAAAACCCCCTGATACCGATTTTGGTTCGAATCGGCCAGAAATTACAAAAGTCGTCCACCATATTGGCGCCGCCATTTTGATTTTATTAATTTTAACAGAAAATTCGTAACCTACGACCCCGAAAACCCCCTGATACCGATTTTGGTTTAAATCGGCCAGAAATCACAAAAATCGTCCGCCATATTGGCGCCGCCATTTTGATTTTTTTAAATTTTGACAAAAAATTCGTAATCTACGACCCCGAAAACCCCCTGATACCGATTTTGGTTCAAATCGGCCAGAAATCACTAAAGTCGTCCGCCATATTGGCGCCGCCATTTTGATTTTTTTAATTTTAACAAAAAATTCGTAATTCACGACTTCGAAAACCCCCTGATACCGATTTTGGTTAAAATCGGCCAGAAATCACAAAAGTCGTCCGCCATATTGGTGCCGCCATTTTGATTTTTTTTAATTTTAACAATAAATTCGTAATTCACGACCCCGAAAACCCCCTGATACCGATTTTGGTTCAAATCGGCCAGAAATCATAAAAGTCGTCCGCCATATTGGCTTAAAAATACCAAATAAAGGGCGACTTTGTGCGGCCATTCAGTGTAGGTGCGACCACGTAAGATCTATCGAATCCACACGAAAAAAAAAATTCTGGCGCCCCCGCCGTCGCCCCCATATCAAATAAACGTTATTAAAAATACCAAATAAAGGGCGATTTTGTGCGGCCATTCAGTGTATGTGCGGCCACGTAAAATCTATCGATTTCACACAAAAAAAAAATGTTTTGGCGCCCCTGCCGCCGCCCCCATATCAAATAAACGTTATTAAAAATACCAAATAAAGGGCAATTTTGTACGGCCATTTAGTGTAGGTGCGGCCACGTATTATCTATCGAATCCCCACAAAAAAAATTTTTTGGCGCCCCCGCCGTCGCCCCCATATCAAATAAACGTTATTTCGAAGTGAATTCCTCCCAGATTAGGTGAAGTTCAAAAGTTAAAAGATGAAAATCCTAATATTTTTGACAACAAAAAATGGATGCAAATTAAGGTCTACGTTTGCAATAAGTATAGAAAAAATTTCAAAAAATAATTTGAAATTGAAATTCTTATACATTTTAGTTAATAAGGAGTTGAAAAAATAAAGATTTGTAACATTTTTATTTTATGTTTTCAAATCATTTGATATCCTAGGTATCACTGAGCGTTAATGGGTTAACCCATTAGCGCCAAGATTTTTTGTTTTCTAATTTTTATTTTATTTTTTGTATCAAATCAGTTGATACCGCTTATACTATTTACAGAGCCTGTGCTAGAATACTATTATACGGTAGTTTTCAAAATTTTTCAAAAATCGCTTGGAGCTAGCGACTTAAAATTTGGTATGCAGATTTATTTCTTATATTATCTTAGACAAGTTCGTATTTGAGCAAAATCGGTTGGGGAAGGGGAGTAAAAGGGGAGGTTATATTTTTTTGTTTGTATTTTTTATTATTAACAATAGAAGAAAAATTTAAATAAAACTACAAAAAATATGTCATTATCATTTTTTGGTTATAATTTTTGTCATTACCTCTCTCTCCCCAAAATGTACCATAATGTTTCTGGACATAATCTATTTTATAAGAAAGTATTCTCGCTCATTCGAGACGGCTCACAGTAACCCAAAAGTCTTCAGTCGTAAATTTGACTATCTGGGATTTGAAACCCATTTGTCAAAAATGAGAAACGCTAATCTCGATCATTTCAGACTAAACATATTGCTGCTCACCGTCGCCCTAATCAATATTTTATTTAAAAAAACATGACAACACCGCAAGGAGCCCAGGTTGCTTAAAATACCCAATACACGGAGCCTGCTTTGCCGATAGGTATGGTAATACACGTCAAAGGAGCTCAACCTAACCGCTACATGTATGGGATCCCGTCTTGTACTTTATGTGTATAGTGGTATACACGAAATATACACAAGGACTCCACCTTTCACTCTATGTATAACGGAGCTCACCTTAACCGCTATCTGAGTATATATATATATATATATATATATATAATAACATTTTAAATTAAATTTACTTGACAAAGAAATAATAAATAAATAATAAGACTGTTCTTATGTTAAAAGAATTCTTTTATTTTTATTCCTTTGTTTATGTTGGTTTTTAATTTGAATAACTACGTTGTAGACTCTACAAGTTGCTAATGCACTTTTCATTTGGAGTAATTAACTTATATCCTAAAACTAACTTTAAAAAGTAAGTTGGACCGTGAACTTACACAATAGGACATCCGCATATAAAACTGCAGAGAAATAGTGTACCAAGACTTATTTTATAGATTAGCCATAAAAAAAGTAAGCATTAAAACTCGTGTAAAATACCCATATTGTATTCTGATAACTGAGAAATTCGGCCTGCATTGTTGAATTACTAAAGGTCTAGATATTGATAGAGCTATAGAGCCCTAGCATTAATATGGTCCTCGCGCAATATTGGTAAACAGTACCAAGGCTCCTCTCTGCACGCTGATTAAGAAAACAGTCCCTAACCTTACTCGCAAAAGAAGTAATGTCATCAGACTGATGTAGACTTCTACGCCATCTATTTCTGGATGTAGACAACTACTCATACTTTTCTGAGTCTGGAGACTTTGAATGGTAGTCAATTTTTCAATTTCAATTCAATTTATTTCTTTCTCATAAATTTACAATAGAGCATATTATTTAACATCAGAATAATTTATGAAAAAGTGGATCCGCCTAAGCAAAATTGCTTGTTTTGCGGCATCCCCAAGGTTATTTTAATAAATATAAGTAAATAATATACTAATAAGATAATAAAAATTAAGAAAAAGTTAAATTATCAAAATAAAAAAGTATAAATCTAAGATATAATTAAAAAAAAGAGCTCATGCAAAAAAAAATTAAAAATAACTATATTAGTTACAGAAAGGAAAAAAAATTAAAAAAATGAGAGATCAAGATTAATTTTTAGGGATAAATAAAACGAGTGAATAGAAATATAATAACAAAAGGTAAGTAAAAACAATGTAGGTACAATCAATTAATAAAAAAACATAAAGTAATCTATTGACTAGTTTTAAATATACTTTGTATTTTGTTAAAACTTGTCTTTACAAAGTCTTTTATTTTAGTTTTTAAGTGATTTTTATTTTTTATGTTTTTTATATGAATTGGTAATATATTATACAACTTAGGCGCATAAAAAAAGAAGGATCTTTGAATGTGCGACTTTTTAAATTGTGGTAAGTTGAAGACTTGTGTGTCTCAAGCACATAGTACCACTAAAGTGTGGTTAGACGTATAATTTATAAGAACAAAAATTTTTAATTTTAAACAAAATTATAAAAATAAAAATAGCAAATCGTTCCATTTTCCATTACTGGTCCTGCCCAAGTTTAAGAAATCAAATATGCTTTAAAATGTTCTTTCTATGCTTTATCCTATGATGTACTTAAATTTTTGGCATAACCACAAAAAATAACCTAAAATTGTTAGCAAAGTACAAAAATCTTCTTTTTTTTTCAAAATATACCCCTTCGATTTTTTTCAAAATTGGAATAATTTAAGTTTATAGTACTCATATTGTATCGATCAATAGTCTAGAGTGGGACAGCTTTTTATTTTTCTCTTAAAGGCGCAAGTATTGGGGAAATTTAATTTACTAACCAGTTTTAAATGACCCGATATAATTTTCCGCTACTCTGACCGGACTAAGAAACAATCACGATTATATATTTTTTATAAAAATTTATAAAGTAGAAATTAACTTAAACTTAAATTAACTTAAATTAAGCCAATTTTGCAAAAAATTGGGGGTAAGTTTTAAGAAAAAAAAACGGTTTTTATATTTTGCTATAAATGTTAGGTTATGTTTTTTGGTTATGCCAAAAATCAAAGTATGTTGTGAGGTAGAGCGTAGAAAGGAGATTTTAAATCATATTTGGTTTGGACTTTTTAAATTCGATCAATATTTCTAGGAGATATGGGCTGTTAATTGTATGTCTACTCGGCCAAATTGACCACCCTGTATATGTTAAACGAATGATGGATTTTAAAAATATATGCCATCGTTTATATACCTACTAGTGCTACAACTATTACAAGTTTGGTTCAAATCCGTGAGATGTGCAAAATCTTGGCACGCTTTAGCGCTCTAGGCGCAAAACGCCTCCTATACAAACCTATACGAGTTGTTTTATTGCTTTAGTTTATTTTCATTTTGTTTACTTTAATTAAAACTTTTCAATTCTTACTTTATTTTATTTGAAATAATTAAAATAGAAATTCACGAAATAAGTTTAAATAAGTTTGAATAAATTAAGAAGAGAATATCTGCATGAAAAACCACAGAGAGCAGTATTTTGTTATATTTTACATTTTAAATGTTATTCTATTAATTCTATTAATGTGTCAGTTGTGATCATTTATAGTTCTTTACATGACACAGGGTCTCCGACAAAAGGGGGAGGTATCATGCGCGCTCTCTTCTTTTCGTCAAAAGCGTTATAAGGCGTGCGTGGCTGCAACGGGCCTCTCACTTGCACACACATTCATCACATATTTTCCGTGGCTACAGATCCGTGTTTCAAAGTATATGATCTTTTTCTTTAAAGTCCTTTTAAGTACTTGAAAAGGCTTAAAGTGTTAAAACTTTTTTTATTTATATCTATGACAAGTGTAAAACATATTATTAACATAAATAAACCATCTTATGTTATATACAAATTGTTGGATCTTTTCTTTTTAGTCAAAAAATCATCAATATATAAAGCTTTATAAAGTTATTCAAATATATTCATGAGGATTTCAATTCAATTTTACCGCAAAATGGAAAGTGTGAAGCAGGGAAACAAAATTGACGATTAAAATAAAAATAAACTCAAGTTTTATAAGTTTGAAAAGTTAAGCTATCATTCATGTGTATTTTTAAAGTACTTTACTGTTTTTTTTTAAGAAAAACGCATAAGCATGAAAAGTCATGTTTGAAAGTCTGAAGATAGATTTTATTTTATATTTTGTATACCGGGTGTTTTTTTTTAACCTGAAACTTTCAAATATCTTGAATTTTAGAAAAAAAAAATGGCGGACAAAATTTGTTTATTTTAATTTAATGGTGGAAACAAAATGGCGTATTTATTTTTTTACGGATATTTACGTTTGGACTTTTTAAGTCCAAACATATATTTTTTTACTGTTATTTAAGTTCCCTCAAAAAAATAAAAATCTTTTGTAAAAAACTTTTTTTGATCGGACTTTTAGTTGCAGAGAAAACACAGCCACACAAAATTAAAAAAGTTGCATCTCCGACGGACTTGACTAGTCAATTCCTATGTATTTTGAGCCGCTGAATCCGAGTCTGAGGTCGAAATTTAAAAGTTAGCTCTCATTTTTACCATAACCTCAAAAAACATATCATATCATTGCGAAAAGTATGTTTTTGAGTTGGGAGCTAACTTTCAAATTCCGACCTCAGATTCGGATTCAGCGGCTCAAAATACATATGAATTGACTAGTCAAAAAGTCCGTCAGAGATGCAACTTTTTTAATTTTTTGTGGCTGTGTTATCTCTGCAACTAAAAGTCCGATCAAAAAAAGTTTTGTACAAAAGATTTTTATTTTTTTGAGGGAAATTAAATAACAGTAAAAAAAATATATGTTTGTACTTAAAAAAACAAAGCTGACCTTGAAATGACCTTGAAAACCTTGTTTCCACCATTAAAATAAACAAATTTTGTCGGACATTTTTTCTTTTAAATGCATAGTATTCGAGATATTTAAAAGTTTCAGGTTAAAAAAGAACACCCGGTATATTTTTTTTATATTTTGGAAAAATGTATGCCTGTTTTTTTAATATTGGTTAAACTTAATAAATACGTAAATGTATTCGTTAAAAGTCACAAATTAGGTGCTTTTTGTACAAGACTTTTATTTATATTTCTTTTAAATCAAATTACAAGCCCAATTAGTTTTATACAGAACGGTCCAACAGTCACCTCCCTTTAACTTTTACTTCAAATTTAAAACACCTAAATAAAACCACTCAAAATATTTTTGGATATATTTGATATTTTCAGCTTTTAAAATATGGGCAGGGGGGCTTAGGGGCAATTTTTTTAGATAGAAAGAGGTTTCCTGTGATACATCATTTTAAAGCTTATAACATTCTTAATTTGACCACCTATTTTTTATTTTTTTACATTTTTTTTTTGTTTGAAAATGAGAATTTTCCTCAAATTTTCTTTTAAAGGATCAAATAGTTTTTGAAAAATGGAATTTCATGATGCAAATAAATTACACTATTAAACTAATTTTAAATGATGTAATTAAAATTTTAGAAAATAAATCGTATATTTTAGTAAAAAACTTTTAATGTCACTATCAAATCAAAATTTAGGTATATTTGTCAAATACTTTATTTTTATAAAGTTTAAGTACTTATGTTTATTTAAATTACTAAAATCATTGTTTCACACTATGTGAAGAATGTGCTGGAGATGTTGGTATAAAACATTGCGCAATGGATAAAATGGAATGGTAAAAACGATTGAAGCACTGAAATTTATGGTTTATGGATACTCTGTGATATATAAATACCTTATTATAATATATAAGGTATCTACATAAATAAAATAAATAAATTAATACATTCTAAAATATAAAAGTAAAAAAACTGAAAAATGAAGACCTTAAAAAAATGTCAAAAAGAATTAAAAATTATACGGACAAATGGAAAATTAAATTTTTGTTTAGAATGATATATTACACGTTACCCCTTTCTATTTAAAAAAAATTCCTCCCTACCACATATTTTAAAAGCTAAACATGAATACATGAATAGCCCGGACCTCATTCTACCAATATCCATTGTTTGTTTGGTGTTACCATTCTTTGAAAGTTTTATTGGTTTCAGGACTACCGTTCGGCTATAGCGGGTGTTTCAGGAAGGTGGTTCACCCCCTTAGCTTTTTTATTTTTTTAGTTAGGTTCGTGATTTGCAGTACCTACATTATGTATAATTTAAGACTTTTGACATAGTCTTTTGGCACTTCCGGTTTCGCCAAAAATGGATCGTACTTACGATTTTTAACCCTCTATATTTTTACATATTTTGATTTAGAAATGAATTCCGAGAACAAGCATTTGTCACTTGTCAGTTTTTGACAGCTCGTGTCATTTTTTATTTAAATTTTTATCTTAAAACTTTAGTGTTGTGATGCTAAGTTCTTCCAAATAAACGGTTTATGTGTGGTATCAATTTTTTTGCAACAAAATTCTCTCTTATTTTAACCCAAAGATCTAGTGTCCTTAAATGAGCCTCTCTCTTTCCATTTGAAAAAAATTACTTATGCGCCAAAGTATGACTTTCGAACTTTTAAGAGCTAATTTAAGGTACTCTAGGTTTAAAATAAAAATTTAGATAAGAAATTGACAAATGACACATGATTGTTCTCAGAATTGATTTCTAAATCGAAATATGTAAAAATATCGGATGTTCCATATAAAAATCGAATGTTTGATTCATTTCCAGCGAAAACGGAAGTGTCCACAAATTTCTAACTAAGTCGAAAATTCTTAAATTATACATAATGTAGCTCCTGCAAATTTCACGATTCTACCTAAAATAGTAAAAAAGTTAAGCGGAGTGAACCACCTTCCTGAATCACTCGGTATATTAAATATAGCCTAAATTGCTGTTGTATAATTTTGTAGAAAAAATCTGTTTGTTTAAGTACAAATTTACTTTTAATTATTTTTTTCCGTGTAATTCTCTATTCGACGTTTAATATAACCTAATGTTATAATAATTACACAGAGAGTCACAGAGAATTTATTTACGTACAAAAATATGAAGCTAAACCATTGTCAAATGAAAAAGAACACGCTAAAAGTTCAAAAGTCATTGTTCCAAGCAGAAGTAATTATTTAAAATTGGACTATTATTTAGCCTTAATCCTTTTGAACTGTAAAATCCCCAATAAGAATATACTTCTGCTAAAAAGCCAAGCAATAGCCATGCAATTTCGTACTGACGTTCTGCCCTACGTATACCAAAGGCCGTAAATTAGTTTTTAGTGCATTATTTTTTGTTATAAATATTTTAAATTTGAGTAAATTAAAAAATTTAAGTTTTAGAATGTGTGTGGTATCAAAATTTTCGCAACAAAATTCTCTCTCATTTTAACCTAATGAGCCTAAGGACACTAAATCTGCAAACACTAGGTTATCTAAATTATATTAAAAAACAATTCGACATTGCTATTATCAAAAAAAAAAAAAACGATAACTTACCGTGAAGTTTTGGACACTGTCCTAGTTTATTAAGAGCAGTTGATTATGTGAGTAAACAAACTATGGCAACGGCATTTTTCATTTGTCACCCTAACGTGCCTGTAGTGCCTGCGCCAAAAATCTAGTGTCCTTAAATGAGCCTCCCTCTTTCCATTTGAAAAAAATTACTTATGCGCCAAAGTATGACTTTCGAACTTTTAAGAGCCCACCAAATTTAGAGGATAAGCTAATTTAAAGAACTAGGTTTAAAATAAAAATTTAGATAAACACAAGTGACACATGATTGTTCTCAGAATTGATTTGTAAATCGAAATATGTAAAAATATGCAGGATGTTCCATTTAAAAATGGAAAGTTTGATTCATTTTCGGCGAAACCGGAAGTGTCAAAAAATTTCTTAATTAAGTCGAAAAATCTTAAATTATAGATACATAATTTCCTCCTGCAAATTTCACGATTCTACCTAATAGTAAAAAAGTTATGCGGGGTGAACCACCTTCCTGAATCACTCGGTATAGTTAGCATAGCCTAAATTGCTGTTATATGGTAACTGTATAACTATATATTTTGCATTTGCGGTCTTTGTTTTACTTTGGGCAGACTAGCCATGCAATTTGGTACTGAAATTAGAAAGATTAACTTACGGTCCTATTTGCAAGATTTTTTACTCGGCAATTGAGATAAGCAGTCTTTCCTAAAAGGGCTGTGACATTTTTTGAAGCAGCCGCATCGAAATGGGGACCCCTCGTCGTTGTGTCACTAACAGAATTGACGCTATTTCCTTTGGCAGCAGGTTGAACTGCCCCCAATACTGTAACAAAAAATAAAAATATTAATTTAATGTTTACACTACTTGTTTATCCCTCTGCTTAAAAAATAGGCCTCCCTTTTAACAATTTAAAAGTCGAATTTTTTTTTTTAATTTTGATTTATTTTTGGTTAAAAGTGTTCCTTATAGCTTTTATTATTTAATTAGAAATTCAATAGAAAATAATATTTAAATGAGTTTTTTATAATATATAATTTACACTATAATGTTATTTTTTTTTTAATTTTAACTTGTACCAATTGGTAGAAGAAAAAAAAATATAACATAAAATTAAAAAAAATAAAACAACACAAGCATAAAATACTAAAAAAAATTAAACTTTTTTTTGCAATGTATAAACCTTATTCTTTCTATTCTTACGTACTTACAGACACGGCATATTTTTTACGCCACCAAATTTTAAATGAACAAGTGAAAAATCACTGTGCAAAAGCCAAACCAACTTCTCCGCTCAGATTTAGAGCTTAAACTGAATGTCCGAAAGGTACTGAGACGCGGAAAGACGTAGTTAGTCGGAGTTGGGGGAAGTTACAAATTGCATACTATCCAGGCGTAAAATCTGCGCCGTGTCTATGGCAGAGGGTTATAGGTCATTTTATTCGAAACAAATAGTTTTAAATCATAAAATTTGAAGACGAGAAATACTATTTTTAGGACAATTATGGAGATTGCCAGCCCAGTTCGGGGAGTGAGGTAGGTAAATCTATATTATTCAATCGTGGCTATCTAAAATACAATCTGCATTAGGAGGTTTAGGCTTTTAGGCTAGCGGTTAAGGCCGTGTAATTAAAATACACGCCGGCTATCGTTCCATTCTCTTTTCCGCCGACTGCCTTTTTCAGTTAACTAAAATTTGGCGAAGGCGACATGTGAAACAGAGACACTTTCTATAAACTGGTTCGTAACTCACTTAAAGCCGGTAGTTCTCTCTACTACTAACCCACTCAAGTCCTGGACTTAGGGGATGCTTAATTAAATAAAATAATAAGAGGTTAAACAAACATGTAAATTAGATTAAATGTAATGTCAATATGTCAATGTTATTACTTTTGTATTTTTAAAATTTATGGTATAAATGCAGTTTAAACGAGTAAAAGTGTTGCCAAAAGAAAGAAAAGCATGAGTAGATGCTATACAGTTTACAAAAAATGTTAAAGATCCACATCAGACTTTTTCGTTGCAAAATTTTTGACGAGAATACATACCTTTTGAAATATTTGTTATTTTTATCAAAATTAGTGAACAGTCCCTAACACAAGCTTAAAGCTTATTTGGGGCTCTTCACGACAATGTAAAATTAATCAAATAAATAAAATAAAATACATTTAATGTATGTACACTCAGAAAATGTAATTGTTATTTTAATACTAAATTTTACTTATACTAACTTGGAGACCGTGTTGGTACATTTGGATCGCACGCAACATGTGTTACAAAATTACTGTACCATTTGGTAAAGCATATCACACTTATATTATGGTATACTTGAGTTGTTGTTAAGTTGTATTACTGATTTAGTTTAATGAATTTTTTTGTTTAACCTCGTACTATTCTACTTAATTAAGCATCCCCTAAGTCCAGGACTTGTGTGGGCTAGTAGTAGAGGGAACCACCGGCTTATACTGACTTTCGAACCAGTTTCTAGGGAGTGTCCGTTTAACTTATCGCCTTCGCCAAATTTCAATTATTAATTAACTGAAAAAGGCAAATCGGCGCCAGTGAGAATCGAACTCACGATAGTAGACTTGCTATGCATACGCGCTAGCCACTACGCTATGCCTCCCATTAAAGAATGTTACAGTATTCAGAAAAATTAACAATCGGTATATAATACCAAAATTTTGATTAGTAATAATATAAAGATTGCTACCACCCACAATTACACACTGATAAAATAATCGATCCTTTTTTTACTTTTCTCTGTCTTATTATTAATCAAAATGTTGGTATTATTACCCGATTGTTATTTTAATAAATACTGAGACATACTTTAAACTAGATCAATAACACAACAACTACAACTTGAAGAATACCAAACTATAACTGTGGTATAATTTACCAAATGTTACTGCATTAATAAACACAAGTTGGGTGGGGATCCAAATGTACCAGCACGGTCTGTACTTTAGTATGATAATATTTTGTATACAATACAAATTACATATTCATTTTCTATATTTCTATTCTTTTTATTTTAGCTGACTTTACATTTTGTACTTTATATTTAAACAAATTGTATCATAGCGCGTCACTCTATGACTTACCTTTGAATTGTTAATGTTAATATTTTAAGTAATTTTTTGTAGCTTTTAAAAATAAATTGTTTTTAAAAAGCAAGTTTCCCAGTTTCAAAGTATAATTGGCGCAGTCGTGCGGATTTTTCGAGTGAACCTGAGTTTTCTTTCCTGGACTTTCACGTTTGTTTTAACAATTTACGAAAAATCGGACCTTCGTTGAAAAAATACAGTGTCGTGCGGAACCCAGCGTGGACTTTTCGCAGCCCTGAAAAATCGTGTGAACCGGTGAACCTAGTGATCATCTAGTGACTTTGATCGTAATAAAAAAACTTTGAAGTGGTGAATTTAGTAACCCTTCAAGAAAAAATCTTTGGAGCAACAGTGACTTCCGAGAAATATCGAGGACCTGTGTGCAAGGAGATGTTTTTCTGGTAAGTCATAGATGTCAAATTCTGATAGTGAAAATTCTGATTTGGACTCTGACGCTTTGATACAATTTCCCAAAACTAGGGAAAGAAGCCGTTCGCGTTCCCCTATAAGAGAAAGTAGAAGAGAAATCAAATCTAGAATTTTTTCAAATTTAATAGAAAATTTTGCAAATCTAAACACTAACGATAACTCGCAAAATTTAATTAATAATCACGGTAACTCTCAAAATTTAATAACTTCTGAAACTCCAACAAACTCAAATCAAAGTAATACAAATTTTAATTTAACTTTGAATATGGCTAACCAATTTAAAATGGAGTATTTAAGTATTGTGCCAGAATTTACTGGGGATCCTGGTACACTCACAGAATTTTTAACTTCTGCGGAAGAATTAATTAATCATTGTTATAACAGGCAAGATACCAACGATTTTAACAATATCCTACTGCTAAAATCACTTAAAAATAAAATTAAGGGTAAGGCCGCTACAAACCTTACTTCGTTTAATGTAACAAATTGGCAAGAACTTAAGGATGCGTTGCTAGCCTCATACGCAGATAAACGCGATCTTCAAACACTAGTGCTTGAATTATGCAATATTAAACAAAATACTTTTAAGCCTATTGAATTTTACAATAAAATCTAATCTAAACTTACAAATATCTTACATTAAAACACACGGAAAAGACGAACACGAAATTAAATATTTATCTAAGTTTTCTCAATATATGGCATTGCGTATTTTATTAAAAAATATGAACAATCCCTTGGGCGATTATTAAAGTACCAGAAATCCAGAAACCTTGGCCGACGCATTGTATATTTTAACTAACGATTTTAATATCCAGGATACTAAAAATATACCCGTAAATAATAATAATAAACTAAAACAAATGCCCCCTCACCAAAGAAGCTTTAATAATGAAAGCAAATTTTTCCCAAATCAAAAACAGAACCAAAATTTTAACAGGCAAAACCAAAATCAAAATTTTAACAGGCAAAACCAAAATCAAAATTTTAACAGACAAAACCAAAATTTTAACCAGTCACAAAACCACAATGTTTTTGCGCCAAATAAAAACTTTGTCCCTACCAATAAGCCAACACCCATGAGTATTTCTACTAGAAATTCTTTTCAGCCTAACCGAAACTTTCAGTATAACCTAGAAACTAGGGAATCTACAAGCGCAGATACAGATGATTGCGGTAATGATTACGGTAACGATTACGGCAACGATTATGCGGATTTCCAAAGCGAAGAGTATGAAAATAGCGATTTTTTAGAGTTAACGGCCTCGGACAAAC
Source organism: Brachypterus glaber (assembly GCA_958510825.1). Lineage (NCBI taxonomy): Eukaryota > Metazoa > Arthropoda > Insecta > Coleoptera > Kateretidae > Brachypterus > Brachypterus glaber. The sequence goes on from OY294044.1 coordinate 95,355,718, forward strand.
AAACAGACGACCAAGAAACGTTGAATTACTAAATATTAATAATCAAAAATCACATTTACCATACATTAGAATACCTTTTAACAATTTCGAACTAAAATGCTTAATAGATACTGGTTCGACAAAATCTTTCCTAAATCCAAAAATAGCAGAAAAATATTTTTCCAAATTTATACAGCACGACCCATATATAATAACCACAGCTCACGGTACATCTAAAGAAAAATTTAGTGCTACTATTCCATGTCCTACAATTTTCAAAGTAAAAAACAAAAATCTAAATCTTAAATTTAATATTTTTAACTTTCATAAGTTTTTTGATTGTTTAATAGGTTTAGATATATTAAAGCTTTTAAATGCAGATGTAAATTTTTCTTTAGACCAGTTGGTTTTACCTAATACTAAGATAAAGATAATGTTTAAAAACATATCGGATTACAACAGTTTTATCAGAGTCTCTCCTAGATGTGAACAACTAGTAAAGTTAACAATTTCTAACGTAACTAATGGCACTGCATTGTTGCCACTTCAAAATTATTCCGATTTACAAATACCCGCAGGTATAGTCACAGTTAAAAATAATGTTGCTCTCGCTTGTGTTAGGAACCACACCGAAAACGTCAGTACCCTCGATTTGTCTCAACCTTTTGAAGTTATACCAGAAAAACTTTTCGAAGTTTCTCTAAATAACTTGGAAACTCCAAGAAAATATAACTTTGATATAAATAAAATTAACTTAGAGCACTGTAATGGCGAAGAAAAATCAAAATTAACAAAACTTTTAAAAGAATTTTCGGACATTTTTCATTCAGAAAAAAACGCACTAACGTTTACTAACGCGATTAAACATAAAATTAAATTAAAAGATGAAACCCCCATTCATTGTAAAACCTATAGATACCCATATATACATAAAGAAGAAGTCAAAAAACAAATAGAGGAGATGTTAAAACAGGGAATAATTAAACATTCCAACTCTCCCTTCTCTTCTAACATTTGGGTGGTCCCCAAAAAGTTAGACGCCTCTGGCAAAAGAAAATGGCGGATCGTGATCGATTATCGAAAGTTAAACGAACAAACTGTCGATGACCGGTACCCGATACCGAACATAAATGACATTCTTGATAAACTAGGCCGATGTCAATATTTTACCACCCTGGATCTAGCTTCAGGTTTTCACCAAATAGAAATCGATCCAGCTGATACTGAAAAAACAGCTTTTACGGTGGAAAACGGTCATTATGAGTTTGTTAGAATGCCATTTGGCCTTAAGAACACGCCGCGAACGTTCGAACGCGTAGTAGAGAACATGCTGCGATCGATAATGAACGAATATTGTGTTGTGTATATGGACGATATCATAGTTTTTTCGACGTCCCTTCAGGAACACTTATTACGCTTAAAAAACGTTTTTGATCGTTTAAGAACCTTTAATTTTAAGGTACAGTTAGAAAAGTGCGAATTTTTGAAAAAACAAGTAAACTTCCTTGGTCATGTAATAACTCAAAATGGTATTAAACCAAACCCAGATAAAATTGATGCAATAATAAACTACCCAATTCCAAAAAATCAAAAAGAACTTAAGGGCTTTCTTGGACTAATTGGTTACTACCGCAAGTTTATTAAAAATTTCGCTAAAGTGACAAAACCCTTAACATCTATGTTGAAAAAAGACAGACAGATTAACATAACCGACAAAGACTACAAAACCTGTTTTGAATTTTGTAAAACTTTGTTGACCAACGAACCGCTTCTACAATACCCAGATTTTGACAAGCCTTTTGTCCTTACCACGGATGCCAGTTCCTACGCATTAGGAGCAGTCCTTTCTCAAGGACCAATAGGCTCAGACCTCCCTATAGCCTACGCGTCTCGTACTCTAAACGAACACGAGATAAACTACTCTGTAATTGAAAAAGAACTTCTTGGCATAATCTGGGCAACCAAATACTTCAGGCCTTACATCTATGGGGCCAGATTTAAAATTGTAACAGACCACAAACCCTTACAGTGGTTGTTTTCCCTTAAGGAACCCAACTCAAAGTTAGTCAGATGGCGCTTACGCCTGGAAGAATTTGACTACGAAATTGTTTACAAAAAAGGAAAGTTAAATTCAAACAGTGATGCCCTTTCTAGAATCCCATACTTAAATGTCTATAGCACAAGGCAAACCCCTTTCTTTAAATACATAGAAAAATTTAACGAAGAAATGGAAACCGATAATGACAACCAATCAATTATTGCTGAACCACCAGAAAGTACAGATCAAAATTTAGACTCCGATATCGACGACGAAACCCCCGACGAACATTTTGAAAACTTAAAAAATAACAAAAATCCGAATCCCCTTAATAGCGAAAACCCAAGGGACGAACCTAGTCCCCTTAATGATGAATATGACAACGTTGCTAGTGTTACTGCCCACACAAGTGTAGAAAATCCTATATGCCAAGTACCCATAAGCGAAGACCCGCTTAACTTTGCAAAAAACCAGATAAAGTTTATCTCTGTTGAAATGAATCCCTTATCTCCAGACATTATTACATTTTTTAATTATGCTAAACAACGTATCATAGTCAAAATTTCCGAGAATGACTATGAGAACGATCTTGTAAAATTTTTCCAGACATATGTAGTCCCAAACGTATCTTATTCCTGTTTTTGGGAAAGTGATAAACTTTATAAACAACTCGCTTCTACTCTTCAAAAACATTTTAATAACAATATTAAAATTAAAAGATGCTTAAAAATCTTAGAAGATATAGAAACATTAGAAGACCAAATCGAAAAAATTAGAAATTATCACGAAGGAAAAACTAATCACAGGGGAATAAACGAAACTTATCTTCAATTATCTCAAAAATACTATTGGCCCAATATGCAAAAATCTATCCAAGAGTATATAAATAAATGCGACACATGCAAAGTAGTAAAATACGATAGACGGCCTTTGAATCTTAAATTTAATATCACGCCCACACCTAATAAACCGTTTGAAATAGTTCATTTAGATATCCTTAAATACAGTGGTAATAAATTTATAACAATACTTGACGCATTTAGTAAATACGCACAAGTCTACCCCATGGAAAATATCCAAGCGGTGGAGATTGTAAAAAAACTGTTACATTTCTTTTCCCATCATTCTGTTCCAGGAATGATTATTTGCGATAACGGCTCAGAATTTGACAATGGATTAATTAAAGACCTTTTAAAGACGCACAAAGTTGAGATTCACCTTTGCAGCCCCCATCACCCTGCTAGTAACGGTTTGTCAGAAAAATTTAATTGTACATTTCTACAACACCTAAATTTATTAAACAATAGGACCGAATTTAAGAATGACCCCATTGACGTTAAAGTTTTATATGCTCTTATAGCCTATAATAACTCTATTCACAGTTCAACAAAAATGACCCCATTTAATATTCTTAACTATGACATGCAGGACGTGACCGACATTGATCTTGAACACAAAATTGTAAATTACTATGTAGATTCGCATAGAGAAAAACTTAAAATTTTATATACAGAAATAAATAAACAACTGTTAAAAAATAAAGAAAATATCATAAACAAAAGAAACGAAAATAGAGAAGACATACCAGAACTTCCGGAGGATGTTTTCGTCAAAATTAATTTTAGGTCAAAAATTAGAAATAAGTACAAAAAGGAAAAAGTCATTAGTATTGATCCCGAAAGAAAAACATTTGAACCCCAAATAAATAAAAGTAAAACTGGACGCAAGTTCGATAAACTCCATATTTCAAACATAAAACGTCCCACTAAACAACCCTCTCCTATTCCAGGTACATCTGCCTCGGGCTCGTAGTAGCAGCTCAAAAGAACATAACAAACAACCCCGGTATTATACCTATAAACTTGGGAGACGCTAGAATGCAGGAGTCATCACACGTGTTTGTCTACTACTTCGAGTTAAGCGAACTCATATCTCAGTACGATAACATTTTGTTACAGATAAAACATTTTAAAAATACTACAGATTCAGACCTTGGCTATTCCCGCGAATTAAATAATTATTACAAAATTTTAAGGTACACAATAAATTTAATCGAAGAAAAACTTACCCCCTTTTCCAAAATTTCACGCAATAAACGAGGACTTATTAATGGTATTGGCTCTTTTATTAAACAAATAACAGGTAACTTGGATGCTTACGATGGAGAACAACTTCAAAAATCTATCGATATTATAAAAAAGAATCAGTATGATATCGCTACCCAAATCAATAATCAATATTCCATTAATAATGAAATGATAAAACGTTTTAACGAAACTATTATTAACATTAAACATAATGAACAACTTATGGTCAATAGAATCGAACATTTAGAATCAATAATTGATGAGCAAGCAACATATTTGAACGTTCTTTGTGCCAAAGACGCTTTAAACCAATTTCTCAATATTCTTCAAACCATTTTTAATATTCTGCAGGATATTGAAAATTCGTTGACATTTTGCCAGTTAAGAGTTCTACACCCTAGTATAATGACTAATTTGGAATTATACAGGGAATTACAAAAAATTTCAAAATTTTATTCGGAAAAGCTACCTTTTGAGATTTCACTAACAAATATTCAGAATTACAAAACTATTATTAAACCTTCAAGTTTTGTAAAAAACACAGAAGTAGTTTATACGTTAGAGATACCCATATTTGAAGTTAAAAATTATAAAATGTATTACTTTTTACCGGTACCCAACGAAAATTATCAAACAATAATAACTAGTACACGTTATGCGCTAGAGTCCAATTCTGAATTGACACCTCTGAGGGACATTTGTGACAAAACTGGAAACGTTTTCCTTTGCACGCACCAGAAGAGAATTCTTCACAATGTCACTTGTGAAAACAACATACTTCAACACAACAAATTTGAAAACTGTTCATATCAGCAGATACCAATCAATCCTATACTAGAGTACATACCGGAAATTAATCAATATCTCGGAGCTTTTCCCACGGAAGTAACTTTCAAGTCAAATTGCCAAAAAATCTGGACAACTCAAAAGATCACCGGCACATTGCTGTTCACCGATAACCAAAATTGTCAATATTTTATTGATAACCAACAGTTACTATTTGGAGACAACGCTACCGGACAACCCTTAGTCCTAGAAAATCACCAAATTAACTTCAAACCATCCAAACTCTTAGAACGAAATAAACTTCAACTAAACCCCATACAACTGTCGCAGTTAAACAAACCGCAAGGATTCGTGAAAATCCTGCAAGAAAATGATACCAACCCCTGGCATCTCTCAGGAACCCTGATCCTGTATGGGTTTCTCATCATTGGCTTTATAATCATCACTATAAAGTATTTTAAAAGGAATAGTTACCAACCACCAACAGAGCAATCCAACGTAGAGCCAAAGGACCTCAAAATCTAGATCTCTCCGGAGTTTCGACTTAGGAAGGGAGGAATTACATATTCATTTTCTATATTTCTATTCTTTTTATTTTAGCTGACTTTACATTTTGTACTTTATATTTAAACAAATTGTATCATAGCGCGTCACTCTATGACTTACCTTTGAATTGTTAATGTTAATATTTTAAGTAATTTTTTGTAGCTTTTAAAAATAAATTGTTTTTAAAAAGCAAGTTTCCCAGTTTTAAAATATAATTTACACATATTGCAGTATTTAATATCACAAGTAAAGTATTAAATACCAATGTGGCGATATAAATAAACAATATGTATTAACAAATAACATTTAGTGTATGTAAAAGATTCTCAAAGTAAACCAAAAACTGATTTTTTCTACGAGCTTGAGGAAAGATGTCTCTTTCCGCACGCATATGCGTGTGGAAAGAAGGTATTTTCCAAACGCATAATTATTTCATTAAAACAAGTAGCTTGATTATACAAACGTGTAACATTATTGGCTAATACACTTGTTTCCTTGCCCAGCAAACGCATAATTGTTGGCCGATGATCGGATAAACGTAGGCAACTGTACATCGGCTAGGTAACTTTGGCTAAACGTAGGACCGACGTAGAATTTTTTTAATTATCGTTTTCAGTGGTAACGCCGACGGTCGGTTAAACGACGGTAAATGATCATCCCCAGCTAAAGTCGGCAAAATGTAGGACCGACGTAGAATTTGTGTTTACAACGTCGGGCCAACGTCGCTTGATGGTCGGGTAATCATGATCGAAAGACCATCTCCCGAGGTTTCCTATCGATTTAGGTCCGAAGTCTATTTCCAACGTCGGACCGATTAAGAATTCGTCGGCATACGACGGACGGTGCGACCGATCAACATGATAGCGTCGTAAGCTACTTTGTTCGTGTCAATTGTGTTGTCAATTTTAATTGTAAAGCTTTTATAAAAGAAAATAGTAAACCTTAAAGAAGAAGATGAAATGTTACCTGAAGGAATAATAGAAATGGCAAATGCAAATGAATACTGCAACAAATTTATCATTAATGTTCAACCCAAATAGAATTGGTAAGAACTAATGTTAGATTCTTTTCAATAATTGTTAAAAGTGTTTAATATCTTAATTTTGTCGTGTTATTCTTGTTGTATTTATTCACAAAATAATAAAAATGTTTAAATTTCTTAATTATTAATTGTTTTTCTATTGGAAAATATATAAAAATAAAATTTAATCATTCAATTAAGTAAACATATATCGTCCACTAAAGGCTCTAGTTGTCTAACTCCAAATTTTTCAAAAATGAGATTTTTATCAAATTTGCTTCATTATCTGATTACCAACATACTTCAAAAAAAAAAGTTGCATTAAACCAATATCAGCCTCAAAAAATGCAAAAATGTAAATATTTTAAGTCGCTAAGTGTCTAACTCCATCATATGATTGTGAGAAAACAATTAAATAAGAACTGTCACTAATGTCAAACTATTTCTCGACAACAGGGGATCCCGTTTCAAATATTTGTTAATTTACTGTTTGATGATAATTATAATTATTGCCATTAATAATGTATATATATTATGCCTACCTAGTAGTAATATTATATATTAAATATAAAAATATAATTTTTTTGTAATAATATTACGCGATATAATACGATAGGTATCCTCTTTTATCTTCCCTTGGAGTTAGACCATTAGTGAATTTAGATTCTGTGGTTAAAATTTAATTTTCAAATAATTTATATAAAATAGATAACAATGAAAAGTTTTAAATACATTAACACATTTCAAACATTTTTACCTGTGAACAAGCTAGTTTTAAAGTTCTAAATTGCTATAATTAAGTTTTAAATCGTTTTTTACGTCTCCTGAAAAATATGACGTTTTGGAGTTAGACCGTTAGAGCCTTTAGATGACGATATATAAAAGCATATTTTATATTTAACTCGATTGTAGAAAAAATATTGTATGCGTAAAGAGGCTTTTCCGCACTCAAATGCTCGCCTGAACTCCGCTATGCTTCGTTCAGGCAAATGCAATATAAAAGAGTCTCTTTCCACGCTTTTTAGGAAAATAGCTATTACCTACGACCTAGTTAGTAGTTGGTGCATATTTTCCACCCCTTGCAATGACAGCAGTTGAAAAGTGACAGTCAGGTTATTTTAGTATAATAATAAAAATAATAATAATATTAATAATAATAATAATAATAAGTAACCACTAATACATTTTTTGCATATATGGTAAGTCAGGTAAAATAATACACAATAACGGGAATCATAGCTATACCTAATAGGCATACCTATACCTATGTATAGGTATTACCTATGCATAGGTATCAGTTTCGACTACTACATAGATACATACATATATTGTTAAATTCTATAATATAATATAACTTGGGCATAAAGTTTTGGGATATTGGATTGAATTCAACGAAACTCAATTAAGGACTTCAAATTTCACTAAAATTGAATATAATCTCTTTGCATATACAATATTAGTCTGTAGGTTCGAAATATAATGCTGTGGATAGAATATTAACTAGTGGACCAGAATTTATCAATAAGAGATCAAATAACTCTGAATTTTACTCACTACTCTTAATAGAGTATAATAATTCAAAAAATTAAAATAACCAAAAAAATCTAAAACAATCCCAAAAACATTGAAAAAAAGTAGAAAAATAAAAAATATATGATCGCATAGAGAAGTTTGTTAGCTTACACTTTCAGTGCTGACCAATATTCAAATCGCAAACTAAGCCAATTTTAAGTAAAACTGAACTTTTCGAAAGTGGTCTGACAATCCGGATACCTTCGCAAAAAGCGTCCCTCTAGGAATAAAGCGATGACGCACCGGTGCGTTATGAGCTGCAATGGTGCATCACACGACCCCCTTTCGTTTAAAAAATCCTCAACTGTCCTGTCCCATTTTAGAAGTTAAAAATATTACATGTTCCAAATTTGATATCTTAACTCGTTCAAAAGTTAAGAGAGGTAAATCACTTCTGGACCGCACTGTATATGTCTTAAAGTAAATTTAAATACACTGCCCAGTAAAAGAGCTTTCCCATTTTTTTACCTCCGCGCGTAAAATGTTTTTTTTTACTATTAGATTCACTTTTAGCAACCTTAAAAATATTCCAATACTAATATACCAAAAAGTCCAAACCAATTTTCACGAAAACTATCCCTCCCCTCAGGGGGTGGATTTAGAATTTTTTTATTACCAGATTCACTTTCAGCAAACATCAAAAACCACAACAAACCAATTTTCACCAAAACTACACCCACCCCTTAGGGGGTTAAATTAGAAATAATCTATTATCAGATTCATATTCTTCGACCCCAAAAACCCCTATATACCAATTTTGACGAAAATATTCCAATACTAATATACCAAAAAGTCCAAACCAATTTTCACGAAAACTATCCCTCCCCTTGCGGGGGTGGAGTTAGAATTTTTTTATCAGATTCAATTTCAGAAACCTTAAAAACTCTTATATAGCAATTTTCAAATTTTTGTAAAAAAATGAATTTTTCCTATTTGCCCCCCTTGCCGCACCCCAATGTTCACCAAAAAAAAATCCCGAGCGAAAACTTTTGGCAGTGACTAAGTATAAATTTATTCTCCTCTTTAACCAATGCTTTTGGTAACATATCTGTATGCCAAATTTTAAGTCTCTAGCTTAAAGCATTCTTAAGTTATCGTGCTACAAGATTTTCCGGACAGAACGATCGACCTACCGATTAACCGACATTAAAAATCTTTCGGTCTGTCTGCGAAATTTTTGACCACGATAACTCCAGAACGCTTCGAGCTAAAGACTTTAAATTTGGACCATAAATTTTTGAATGGGATTTTTGGTAACAATAGGGAAAGAGTAAGGGATAAGGGGGTAAAAAAAAATTTTGCACATTTTTTTTTTAATTTTTCGACTAAAGAAGTTTTTAAATTAATATATTAAATCCATAAAAAACATCACTCGCTTAGAGTGGAGGTCCACATAACATTGAGGAGGGCGAGCGAACGCCCTAAAATGCCCAATTTTTAAATTTGCATTTTTTTAAGATAAGTCTGTAATAAATACAGTATTAAAATAATATAAACCAAAATAAATAATTAAAACCTTTATTTTGTTAGTTATTTTTACTTATATTTAATGTTAATTAAAAAAAGCAAGTTGTTGCAAGAAAAATCGTCCGTGATACTGCAACTCTGCGAAAGGTCATTTCACAGAAATGTAAAAGTCAGTCATGTGCCATTGTTATTCAATAAACATAACGACTTTTTTCATATCTTTCAAATGACGATACGCGAAGTTGCAGTATCATGGAAGAAATAGTATTTTACGAAGTTATTGTAAAATTCTCATATATAATTACTCAAGAGGCTGAGAATTTTTTCCGATAATTCGAAGAATCATTTGTAATTCGGAAGATTATTTTTTAACGATTTATAATATGTCGAACCAACTTTTATATTTTTTTAATCTCAAATTGATATAAATTGTTTTATTACTTATAATAATTATCATAATATTACTTATGATAATTATCATAATATTTTTACGGGCATATTTTTTGATTTGGTTAATTTATTTACATTCTCAACTGCTAAACTAAAACCTTTTTGTCCATTTTTAAACTGCAAATTATAGTTTAGTAACTTACTGCAGTACTGACTAGCGCGGTACTGCGCTAGGCTTGCAAGCATGTTCATAAAAAGCCATGTATCTTGTAAGCCAATCACGGTATCTCATTCTTATGTTTTATGTTCTTATGCAAGCTTCTGGATAGGCCTTTATGCAATAACTCACATTACATCTCATATTACCGGTAAATATTTAAACAGCTAATCATGTCACGTACTTTTGAAATTAGCAGAGTCGAACTTGTGTTAGTGTGTTGGTTTTTGTTCAAAAACGTGCTTTTAAGTTCCAAATAATTCTAAAAATTGTTGTTCATTACCACATATAATTTGTGAGCAAGTAGATATTAGTATTTTTTAGCTTTTTATTCGTTTTTGTGCTTTAAAGGCAATGTAATCGATATCCAACATTTTGTTATAAACTGTAATGTTATGACTAACACTCTGAAATATAAAATACCCATGATACCCTAGACAGAGTAGAAATATAAATAAATAAAATGTTTCCGGGGTATAAAAAGAAATGCTGCCAGTACGAGATAAAAATTATGTTCTTCGAACGTATGTCGAGAAAAAACGCAATACACTATCCATTGTGAAGACTGAAGTACGTAATGAGAAGCATTCCATATCGTAATAGTAAACTGGGTTAATTCACATTTAAGTCCCTACTGACTCAACTGCAATGAATATTTTATGGTTTGATAAGTCAAAAATGGACGTGCTTTTTAATAGTATATTATGCACCTAGTATGCGAACTAAGTCTTTAGGGATCGAGACTGAAGTTTTTTTATTGAGAAGGAGTCGAGTTTTTGCCCCCGCTCCGCCGAGAACACTTAAAACAGTTCGAATACATGGTGCATATAATAGTTTTTCTACTTCCTAAAGATAGTAACTTCAAATATCAGTTAAAAATATAGTTTAACAATTATTTTGACATAGCTGTCAGTTTGACATTTAAGTTGAAAAAAGTTAGTAGATATATTAAGTTTTTTTCATTATTGACCGTCGTCGATAAACAATGCCTAACCACAGTCAATAATAAATGAGTTCACTGATTTCATTGGTTGTCATGGTAAACAAGCCTTGACAACGGTAGATAATATGTAAGCTAGTACTTAATTATGTAGTAGAAAATAGTTATGTATGTACCAAGGGTATTAAGTAGATGTTTATGCCCTGAGGGCGACGAGCTTACAAACGCGAGGGCTTCTGGCCCGAAGGTTTGTAAGTCGCCCGGGGGCATAAACATCTATTAATACGCGCAGTGCATACAAACTTTTATGTCATACTAGTTCGTTATTGTATCCGCAATATAAATATTTAAAAAAATCTGAAAATTCAATTTGATTTTAACACTATCGTTGCTAGGGAAATGCTGTATTAATAAGTTAATCAACTTTAAAACATTGACATCAAAATTATAAGCGTAACATTTTTTATATAATATGGAAGAATTGAGAAGGAAAATATGTAATTTACATAGGAGAAAGTGAAAAAACCAATTAAAGATGGTTTGCAAATGAAGGCAAGCTTGTCCAAATGGAATTATATACAAATATGTTTTGAACAAATTTTGGAAAATGAAAATGTCAAATTGTCACTATTAAAAACCAAAATCAAAATTTTCTGCGAAGAAGGAAGTAGACGCTCTCAACCTTCTATTTAAGAACACAATATTCTTTCTGGTCAGTTCTAGCGCTTAATATTGTTAAAATAAATAATAATAAAAAAAACTGTTTTTTTTAGTCTTCATGCTCGCGCGGGCCATACAATGCACTTTATGCCCACACGGGCATAAAGTACACTGTTATGTAGTTGGTAACTAAGCAATAAAAACAACACAATAATGAACTACGATTACATAATCGTAGTTTTCGTAACGACTTTAGTTCTTAGTGCACGAGAATGAAGTTTTTTTGACGACGCGAAGTCCAAACCAAAATGATCAAATTTTGCTTTACGTAATACTTGAACGTTCCCTTTCTCCCCCTTGTCGAACCCCAATGTTCACCAAAAACAATTCTGAGCGAGAACTTTTAGTAATATACCTGTATGCCAAATTTCAAGTATCTAGCTTAAAGCGTTCTTAAGTTATCGTACACACAAGATTTCCCGGACAGATCGACCGACCGACCGACAATTTTGTTTTTGCTCGAAATTGATTTATATCCACATAAAACGTCATAAAACGCAAAAATAAGCATACGAAATTGTTGGTTTTTTTTTTCAGGAACACCTACATGGCTTTCCTAAAATTTTAAAATTTTCAAAATGGGAAAGCAATGCAAAAAAATTTAAAAAATAAAACCCAACCCGATTTTAACCAAAAATAATCCCAGATAAGTACTTTCTTGGAAGTCCTTAGCTCAAAGCGTTAAAATACACTGCCCAGTAAAAGAGCTTTCCCATCTTTTCGCCTCCGCGCGTGGAATATACAAATTTTCAAGAAAACTAACCCCCACCCCTCAGAGGGTGGAGTTAGAATTTTTTTATTATCAGATTCACTTTCAGCAACCTCAAAATCACCAATATACAATTTTTTCCGAAAACTACCCCCCGCCCCTCAGGAGGAAATTAGAAAAAATTTATTATCAGATTCAGATTCGTCGACCCCAAAAACCCATATATGCCAATTTTGACGAAAATATTGATAATATTTGAAAATATTTACCCCCGCGGGGATGGAGTAAGAAAATTTTTATTATCAGAATTAATTTCAGCAACCCTAAAAACCTCTATATAGCAATTTTCAATTTTTTGTAAAAAAAATGTATTTCCGCACCAAAAACAATCCCGAGCGAGAACTTTTGGTAACATACCTGTATGCCAAATTTCAACTCTCTAGCTTAATCTTTCTTAAGTTATCCTGCTTATAAAATTCCCCGGAATGAACGACCGACCGACCGATTGACCGACAATTTTTTTTTGCTCGAAATTGATTTATATCGACATAGAACCCAAAAATTTGCAAAAAAAATGTTTGAAAATTTTTGCAGGAATACAATGCTTTCTCAAAATTATGAAAATTTTCAAAATGGGAAAGCAAAACTAACACTATCTAGCTGCAGAGAGGGAGAGCTGAGGAGAATATAAAAGTAACAAAAAGACAAAATTTGTTTAAGAGTTTTCTAATTACCTCTGCAGTGTGTTAATTTCTGTAGCTTCAAATATTGTATTATTTAAATAAATTTCCCTAGTGGAAATAATATTTCCTCTATAGAGTTTAATTTAAACTGCGGATACATTATTATATTGTTAAAACTATTGGAACAGAACATGGTTTTACGGTTTTAAGCATACATGAACTCCCACCAGAAAAGGACCTTTATTTTCTTTTACAGATTATGAGATACAGTACGTGTACCTAAGAACTCCTCATAGAAATGTGTACTAGAGCGGCATCCGGGCAACACGGAACAGTGAGTCGAGCATGCGGATAAAGGAGGGTATCACATTTTGGGCTAAATCGCCTGCAACGATAAGACTTTACATGCTTATAGATACATAAAAAATAAATACTTAGCCAAAATTTCAGCCCTTTTTACATCCCGGAACATACTTTAATTAATTATTTTAATTAAAAATTTTGATATATGTCAATGTACGATTTGGCAACATTGCACGAAACTTCAAGTGTCAAATGTCATTAGTGGGGCCAAAGTGGATCTGTGTTGTGTTCACTGCTCTTGACTATAATATTAAAATATTTGGTTGTGTTTTATAAGTTTTCACGGATTTAATATACTGTAATTCAATGTGTAATTAGGCTGGACTTATGTGACTAGTTTATTAAGTTTCAGTACGATTATGGAGTTATTTTTGAGGTATTTATAATAACATTGTAAGCAAACCATTAGCTTCAACGATAACCCAAAGCATCTAGTTCCATGGGACAGTGTTACCCAAGACAAGTAATTTAATCTAGCTTTCAACATGTTAAATTAGTTTATTTCCATGATATGATTTAAAACTAGATTATGAAAAAGTTACACATAGACTTTTAACTTATAATATTAATTAAATATATTTATTTAAAAATAAATATATTTAATTAATATTTAATTAATATTGAACAGTGTTTTTATTATAAATTCTGTCTAAACGTATTTATGTTGGTTTTGTAAATAAACAAAAAATATTGCTTTTTTTTCAGTATGATAGTCACATTTAGCGCAAGAATAATGCGATTTTGTCGGGTTTACGATATCAAATAATTCCTTATTTTTAATTTTTTTTTCATTTTGTTCTTTATCAACAAATAACACAGTTTTTTTATCATTTCTTTTCATCGTTTTGCACTTTTTTAAACAAAAACATATTTTTCTTATTTAGCCCAAAACTCCTATTTAAAACGATACCCTTCTTTAGTGAGAAGTATTCTTTAGTACTGGGTAACTGCATACCTCAGTAACACAGCCTCCGGTTGCGTTTCTGAGTAAAATAGAAGACTTATATTTTTTATAGGTTTTACTTTCCTCAAATAATTGGTTTTATGATAACTTTTGAATTAAAATTTTTCATTGAAAAAGCTTAAAAACCTCGTTACAAACTTGAAATTTGGCATTTGAGCTTATGGTAAAAATTACAAAAAAAACAATAAAATTTTGTAGTCGCAGAAAAAGTATAGTCTAAAACACGTTTAAAATACATACGCTATACTCGTAGAACCGTCACACTCGCCTGCGGCTCATTAGAATATGCGTTATTCCCAACTTGTTACAGAACGATTTCAAAACGTTTTTAGAAAGTACGTACTTTTTACAAGTTAAGAAAACTGCCGGCCGCACTCTCAGCAAAAAAAATGTGTTGGTAGGAACCAAACTAGTTTTGAATACCGACTATAGTCGGTATTATATATAAGGGCCGTTTTCTAAGGTCACATATATATTTATACCGCATTTAAAACAAATTAGTTTTGAAGAAAATTTAAACTAAGCGTGTATCTACAGGATTTTATAAATTAAATTCATACGTCAGTTGCATAGATTTACTGAAAGACTTGAATATTAATTTAACTTTTCATCTCACTTACCTCTCGCGAAAATGTTTCGATACGTTTTGAGGTTTTTATTACACAGAGCTGCTCAGAGCTTTTTTAATGGTTGCCAATTTCTAAAAATTAATTTTTATAGTTTTGTATCCTGGCACCAGATAAAACAAGACCTCTTTTCTTTTTAATTTGACACCTACTACTAGAAAAACTTATTATAAATTGAGGCTACACGAACCAAAACAGCCCAACCCACTGTGTACTTGGCTGGTTTTAAAATTAAAAATTAATTTTAGGTTAATTAACCTCAAATGGTTAAAATCAATAGGTTTAAATTAAAAATCCCAGGGCTGCGAATAGTCCAAGAGTTGGCGTCGAAAATGTGCAAGAGTTTTCTGAAGGCTAATACTTTCAGATTAGGTTACATTTTAGTGATGGAAAGTAACTAGTACTTCCGGTACCGGGACACCTGGCGCTGGGACTCTCCCAAAGGTGTAATATTAATTAACATCTCCAAACTGTTTTCTGAAAGCTCAAAATTTACAGAAAACTAACAAATATAATATAAAACAGGAATCCAACAGTCAGACAGCAAAATATAGGGACTTATGCCTACCTGGCCTTGGCCATCACGATCCAAGTATACATGCTTACAGTAACCCACATTACATTGAGTTATAAAATAAATGATATACTGTGCCATAACAAATATCTAAAATTTGTATGCATACCTGACCTTGGCCATTACGACTCAACTATACATGCTTACAGTAACCCACATTCCATTGAGTTATAAAATAAATAATATGTATTGAGTAAAGACGTACTAATGTGCTCAGTTACAATTCTCACCTTTATTGATTGCTGACTGACGTGGTCCTATCACAAATGAGTCTGACTGTCTCCTTTATTAACTTTATAGTTTTAATTAATGTTTTGGAGAATTTCAGCCTTGTGAAATCACTTTGACTCACGTCATTTTTTGACAGGTATGGAGTAGCGCTGACGCCTCGTGTCCCTATATTTTGCTGTCTGACTGTTGGATTCCTGTTTTACCTCGATAGAATTATATTATATGCATTTAAAATACTGTTGCATGTATAATTTCGCGTGCTTCTAAACTCATGTACCACTTTATAAAACGCATTGTAATTAATTTATACATATTTCTGTATGAATAAATTATTTAAAACTGTCAGAATAAAACAAAACACTCGCTTGTTATGTGATTGACAGGTATAAAATACATTTCATATAACATTCATTTTATCCAACACTTTATTATAAATACCTAGTTAACTGCAGTTTTTAAATGATTTATCACATGACCCCCTTTTCTTAAAAAAATCCCCTACGCCTTATCACCTTTTAATAGCTAAAAATATTAAATATTTATCAAAATATAGCTTAAGTTTTCTTTTCTTTCAATATTTTAGTAGTAATAGTAAATTTTTGGGTTGGCCAAAGCCGGACAACTAGGCCATTTCTGGCCCTTTTTGTCACCCCAGGCAATCCCAGCCATTTACTAATTTGAGTCCTTCTTGAACCTCAATAAAGGTCCGGATATTGGCCCAGGGGAGATCTCTTACTTCCTCTTGGTTGAGTCTTTGAGTTTCAAAGACTTGCAACCTGATCCTGTCGTATCTGACACACTCGGCTAAGTAATGAGAGGATGTTTCATCCTCTTCGCACTCTGGGCATAGCAGACTCTCTAGAATCCGCATTGTTGCCAGGTGCTTCCTTAGCCTGCAGTGGCCCGTGAGGACCCCTACAAGTTGTCTGAGTGCAGTTCTTCCTTTTTCCAGCAACCAGTCGGTCTTTGATTTGCTTGGGCCAGCCAGGAAGTTCCTAGCTTGCCGGCAACCGTCGACCGCTCTCCATTGCTCCTTTAGCTTGGTATAAGCCCACTCATCGAGAGCGGTCTTTACCTGCTTCCTTGTAACACCCAATATAGGTTCCGGCCCCGTGCAGGCCATCCCTGATACGAGTCTTGCAAGTTCATCTGCCTTCTCGTTTCCGGGAATTCCACTATGACCCGGTACCCATACCAGTTGAACGTTTTTGGTCCTTGCTAGCTCTTCCAAGGCTTCTGCAAACTCCCTGACTAGGAGTGACGTAGTGCTGGGATTGCACAATGCCTTTAGAGCGGCTTGACTGTCCGAGCAGATGTATATATCGTGCCCCCGGTGCTGCCTTATTTCCCTGCAATTTGCCGCTTCCTGTATGGCATAGACCTCAGCTTGGAAGACAGTGGAAAAGCGTCCAAGTGGAAAACTCTTTTGCAAGTCCAGGTCCTCCACGAAGAGTCCTGCCCCAGAGCTTTGGATGCCTTTCATACGCTAGCCATCTGTATAGCACACCAAAGCGTTTGGCACAAATTGGCACAATATTTTAACAATTTAAATTAATATTACGTTTTGTCATGCTTGACAGTAATTTTGACGCAAAGAAAAAGTAGAGCTATCGTGTTTTAGATGTACATAATATCTGGACGGTGAGTTGCTCATTATATGAAAGGGTATATTAAGTGTTCCAAATTTTAAGTCCATATATACCTTAACTCGTTCAAAATGTAAGAGGGGAGGGGGTGACTTTTATACTGCATAAGGATTTTTCTAGTACTTTTGCTTTATGAAACTACACTACGCGTCGTGTAATTTAATTTATGTGACGTCGCGACGTCATATAAATTATGAACCACCCCATTTAAAATTAATTTAAAGCTTCGGCTTCCTCCAAAAGTCGCAGTCGCTGAGGACTGCGACCGGGTAGCCGCGACCGAGTGGTTGAGACATCTCCAATGCATTTTAAATGTCCCGGTTTTCCTAGCTGCTGCCGAGTAGTTACTAATAACTACCGGTCGCCGTTTGTTTAGTAGCCGGTCGCTTGACCGTTCCGGGAGCAGACGCACGACTATTTCGTCACGAATTTGACGGTGAAACAGGTAGTTTTGCGCTGTTACTAGTGTCTTTCACTTTTTCACTCAATTAAAATTGCTTGAAATCCCTCCACCTCTCTCAGCCAAAACATCTTATCAACTTCTACCCTTTTTTCTTCATAATGTAATGTTAATAAGAGGAGGAGATTCTCTTCTTCCGCTTGATAATTCAGAAACATTAAGAGAACTGACTTTTTAGAGATATTCCGAGAGATATTCATACTGATTGAAAGGCATAAACTCGCAAACAAAAAAACAGTTGTTTATAAAATGGCCAGCTAACAGAATGGCTACTGGAGACTGGCGAGACCCAGGAAAACGGGTAGGGTCATGACGACCTGGTCGCGGCTACCCGGTCGCAGTCGTCAGCGACTGCGACTTTAGGAGGAAACAGAAGCTTAAGTTCGTTAATACTAGAATTTAAAGTAATTGAGATCTGTTGTGTAAGAAAAATTATAATCCAATTTAAGGTCTTACTAAAAAGTTAATTTTTAATTATTTGCCCTATTTAAAGTTTATAATAGCATAAAATAAAATATTAATAAATTCATTAAACAAGACAAGCCATACAAAATTTTGATGCTTCGCATTCCATAGAAAGTAAAGTTGTATTTTTCCTTCATGAATGTCACGGCTTTCCGAAATTTTAATAATTTTCAAAATGGGAGAGCAATAAGTAATTTTGAAAATTTACATCTGCCCGTCCGTCAGATGTCACGTTTTTTAGTTAGCAAGATAACTTAAGAACGACGTACCAGATCTACTAGAAATGTTTTTTTTTTAAATAATCCCCTGAAAACAAAGAATTATATGGGTTCAAAGTTAATTGTACTTGCCTCATTATTGCAGCAGCAAAATAGTTATTATTCTAGTCAAAAACTGTGAAGAGAACCTATAAATATAAAATATTAAAAAATGCAATTCCATATAAATAAAAATTTAATAAGGGCATATTAAAATTGCATTTTAAATGGAATATTCATAAAAACTTGTTTGCTAGATCTGTTTAATTAATTTTTTCCCTAATGAAACCCATAAAATGGTAACGTAAAACTTACTAATCTAATCAATTTTATAGCGAGGGGCGATACGCATTTAACTTGAAAATTTTACTGCCCTAGATTTATTTGTTATAACCAATTTATACTGTTTCAACAGATTCCTACTTGATAATACAGGGTAATTTTGCCCAAATTTGACCACTACTAATGATCAATATAAACAAAACTAAAAGCTTTTTCATAATTGGAAACATCACCATGATATATACAGAAAAGGCTAAAAACACGTTTGATGGTTTGCATTTCCCTAGATTTTTTTTTAAATTCATTTACTTATAGTATATATATCAACCAGGTAGATTTATATTGCCCTAATAAGCTAGAAAGCAGTAACTCCTTTTGTTGTATAGCCACGTTTTCACGTCAACTCTGATGTAATATTTTGAAACCGCTGCTATTGACAAATGGAGTTACTGCTTTTTAGCTTAGTAAGGCAGTATAGGTCTCTTAATTTAGTTAATGATAATAATTTAAAAAAAATGTAATATTAGTATAGATTATAGGGTTAGATAGTTTGATATTGCACAGATTAGGTGGCATCTTTGAAAAAAATATTCAATTGTAGTATACTCCGTCCAATTATGCAATTATGTGGTTAAAAACTCGTACCTTTTAACGTCCAAACATAAAATATTGTGACATTTTTTGTCTATGACAATGATTGACGGTCGTTAATGCTAATAAAAGAAGAGAAAATAACATAAAAAAAATGGTAATACTTATTGTTATTTTGTATGGTATTGAAAAAGGTACTTTTTTGGTTTATTCTTCATACACTCACACTAAATTAGCATATTCTACATATTGTACAACGTAAATTTTATTAAACACAAGGAAAACGTCAAATTTTTAGATTACAATTACAACTTTAGGCCTATCCAGAGGCTCGCATAACAATCATTACAAGATACATGACGACACATCAAGCCAATCCTGGCATCGCATTCTTATGTACTATGCTTGTTATGCGAGTCTTTGGATAGGCCCTTTCCAGGAAAACAGAACCGACATCTGTTAAATTTTTGATACACTACGATTTATGCATAATTATGCTATTTATGCGCTCTGTGGTGTAAAACGGGCCGCGTCCCTTACTATCTTGCATAACTGGACGGAGTATAGTAATAGGTAGCTTTGAAATTTATCATTTTTATTAAAAATATTTTATCAAATGTATTAAGACTAATTTTTAAAATTAAGGTATCGACTCACATGATATTAAAATTAATATACCAACTTAACCACAAAAAACTGGG
This sequence comes from Brachypterus glaber, assembly GCA_958510825.1. Lineage (NCBI taxonomy): Eukaryota > Metazoa > Arthropoda > Insecta > Coleoptera > Kateretidae > Brachypterus > Brachypterus glaber. The sequence goes on from OY294044.1 coordinate 95,376,033, forward strand.
TTCTTGTTCCAGGCAACGAACCCTACATATTTTCAATATTTTAACAATTTAAATTAATATTACGTTATGTCATGTTTGACAGTAATTTTGACGCAAAGAAAAAGTTGGGCTATCGTGTCTTACATCTTGACATCTTAACATCTTGAAGGTGAGTTGCTCATTATATGAAAGGGTATATTATTTAAGGTTATGTATAATAACCGTTATTTATTGATAATAGACGTTACCTATTGCAAAAACGAATAAAAAATGCCCTTGCCGTTACTAGAAGTAGAAGAAGAAATAAACGTATATTTACATCATTAAAAAAACCGCTGTCCTTTTTTTTTAGTAGATAGTACAAAACCCCGTTAATAAGATCGATTTACAGTTAATAAGAGCGATTTACAGCCCAAATGAACAGAAAAAAAAAGAAAAACGCCGGTAAAGTGTGTTCATTAAATTTATTTACTTGCCAGTAAAGTACCTATCACCTTTTTGTTGGAAAATTTTACAAAAAATAGTTATTAAATAAAAAATGTTACATTTTTTACTAAATAATTATTTAAATTCTAATGAATACTCATGTAATGGAATTTGGAGCTTAAACATTTTAGAGCTTTTACCACGAAACATACACGGTAGTTATTGTAATCCGGAACAAATTAAATGTAACTATTTATATTTGTACTTTTAATCGGGATTTAATTTTATTATAGCCGTTACAGCTTTCGAGCTACAAGACTATACACTACAAATCTGTATACTATACAGATAAAATTTCCAAAATAGACAAAAAGACAACTTTTTTTTTGCTCTAAGTTTTTCTTACCAATCCGAGGGCGTAGAATCAGAATCTTTAAAATTAATCTATTTATAAACAACAAAGTTAGGTTAAAGTTATAGGGAGTGCTGGTTTTCAAAAAAATATTAACAAATGAAAGGAAAAGTCCGTTAAACTTTAAATTTTTAGAAAACATTACTTTGAACAATTAAATACTTGTACCAATACCAGAAAGGGCGCCATATACGTTTTAAAAAACTGTAAGCACAAGCCCAAAACAAATCATATTGTAAAAAGTATCTTGAGAGAAAAGGTAAGTTTCGAAACATCTTGCCTCAAACAAATCAGTTTTTGATTCCTTGCACTAATTACCCCTGTACATGATAAACAGTATTCAGCGTAAACTCAGTTATGACTCATCAATGTTGAAAATAACAGAAACATAGGCTTAAGGAATAATTTTGCCGAATTATGAGGGAAATTTTTATAAATCGAAATATTTGACGGCTAATTTGTTACCCACAACAATATTAACTCTACATACGTATATATATATATATCGGTGTTTTTCAAAGAAAAAAAAACGACATTCGATTTTTATCTTTTAAGAATACGAAAGTTTTTATTTTTTATTTGTCGATAACTTTTTTTCCCGCCTTACTCGTTTAAATGGAATCATTAAAAAAATCAAGATAAAAAGGAATAAAAATGTAAATATTTAAAACCTCGCCTCAACGCTAGAGTCGACGCGGCGCCTATGCGAGTACTGCAAATTCGCCGACTACTGATGATAAATGACAACATATACAAACTCTAATTAGTTTACACTCAGAAAATTTCGTTGTATTTTTAATACTGAATGTTATTTGTTAATACATATTTTTTATTTATATCGCCACCATTGGTATTTAATACTTTACATGTGATATTAAATACTGCAATTTGTGTATTTTATACAAAATGTTGTCATACTAACATAGAGACCGTGCTGGTACATTTGGATTCCCATGCAACATGTGTTTATTAATACTGTAAAATTTGGTAAATTATATCACAGTTATAGTTTGGTATACTTTAAGTTGTAGTTATTGTGTTATTGATCTAGTATAAAGTATGTTACAGTATTTAGTAAAATAACAATCGGTAAATAATACCAACATTTTGATTAGTAATAATAATAAATAATAAATAATTTTTTAATTATCTGACAACTAGATTGACTACAATGATGTCTTTTTTACATAAAACGTTTCAATTGTACATTTAATGCGATTTCAATTTTATTTGTGTTTGTGAATGTTTCTTACTCGATATATTAAATCGGGTTAATACGTATTAAAGTTGAAGCACACTAACCAAATACAACGGGATTATAGTTTAAATGTAATTGTTTACAAATTTGTAACTACTGATTTTTTAATTAAATAAAATACTGGAAACAAATTAAATTAAGGCTTCTTTAAAACTAACAAAAATATTAAATATTTGCAAGGCGTCCTTGACTTCCAGGCCGGCAGTTGGCTTTGATATAGCCAACTAGAGTCTGACAACACAGGTACGCCAACATAAAGAAAAAATTACTATAAATAATACTAAGAATTTGCTATTGTCAATTTAACAGTCTTATATTTTGAGGCTTAACATCTGATTATAAAGTGGTGAAATGTTTAAAAATGTGGATGCAATTATAAAACTGTTTTTGTTTCAGTTTAGACTTTAAATGTACCAAAATAAATTAATTTTGGTGTGCGAGAATTCTGAACTATTTACTAAAATAAAGTGAAAAATTAAGCTCCCGAAGATACCGTAGTTTCATGTATGGCAATAAACTAATTAATTAAGTTAGAATTTATATATATTTATTATAAGGTTTTTACTTACAAACGCCAGTAAATAAAAATATAATACTTTGTATATCTAGGTACACTGTTTTATAATTTAATGAAAATAAAAGTATGTAATTTTAATAATTATTAAAGAATTTTGCTTTTCAATGTAGTAAAGTTCTTCTCTTGCACATTTTTTCTTTATTTTTTATATTTTATATTTACTATTATTGAAAAAAATAACAAATTTATTTTCTCTCACAAATAACACAATTATATTTGACAAATATGTGACATTTTGCTTCAAATTTTTCAACCTAGCTGGCCATGGAATGGCCCACTAGAAAGTCCGGCACCTAAACAAGTAGCGCGGTCTGTAAGTGAAGGACGCCTTGATATTTGCCATTAAAAATTAAAAGAGTTCGAGATGCGTTTGCCAACTTCTGCTTTAAGCCAAAACTTCCCTGTTTGTGTTTAGTCATAGGAAAGCAAGAAAGTTTATCAAGAGTTTTTAAACTAAAAAAGTAAATAAAGCTTTTAGAAATAATATTTTGGCAGAATGGCTTACGTGGCAAAGTTATTATGAATAATATTTGCCATTAGAGATCAAAAGAGCTCGACAAACGTTTTCAGCTTATGCTTTAAACTAAAACTTCCCTGTTTGTGTTAAGTCGTGGGAAAGCAAGTAAGTTTATCGAGAGTTAACACGGCGGGCTTGGATCAATTTTAAAACAAAAAGTCCTTGGACCGATGTGATTTTTTTATAAATATCTTCTACGATGTTTCACGAGTAGGTATTTATTGTTAATATGAAAATAATCGGTAGAGGGATTTGTGCAATAAATCAAATTTCATTTGTTTTTATATTGTTTTAGTGAATGTTAAATGTTTATCACGGATATCGAAAGAGTTTATTTTTAAGCAATTTTGTAGAATATCTTTGTTTTTATTTTCATTTGTTTCTAAATTATTTAAAATCAAAATTGACAAAACTCATTTTTTAGTAACCTGTTATAACCTGTTTGGACTTTTTGGAGTTAGACCTGTTTTTTTTTTATAATTTACGATTCGCTATCTACAAATTTTATGTTAGAAAATTACTACAAAACGGCTCTAAGTGCCAGAACCGAGCCAGAACACAATATCTTTAATAATAATAATAAAATTAAGTTGGCGTTGGTACTAAGTTAGAGCCATTTTGTGGTAATTTTCTAACATAAAATTTATAGATGGCGTTAAGCTAATTTTAAATTATTTTAAAATCTTTAAATATCTCAACAGGTTACTTGATTAAAAAATGAGTTTTGCCAATTTATATATTCTACAAAATTTCTTATATAAATAAACTTTTTCGATATCCGTAATAAAAATTATAGATTCACTGAAAAAAATATAAAAAAAATTAAATTCGAATTATCTCAGGAATCCCTCTACCGATTATTTTCATATTGACAATGAATACTCGTGAGACATAGTAGAAGATATTTTAAAGTTGATCCAAGACCGCCGTGTTGAAGATTGAAGTATGAGTTTGAGAAATAATATTTTGACAGAATATGAATTTAACGTGTGCGTGGCAAAATTATTATGCATAATAGCATCACAACAAACAAAAGCAACTTGATAGTTTCCAGCTTAGTTAAAACAAAACAGGTTGGATGTGGCAGCATACTGCTAGCTACAAAGTTAGACACATTATGCAAATTTTAACTTAAATATGTGTAAGGGGAAATACTGAAATTTGTTTAATATCTAAAAATATATGACATACTTCACGGTGGGTCTGAATGCACCTTAAATGCGAAAATCGAGAACACTAATTTTTTCTCTTGAATAATAGTCCCCGCATCAGTACGATTAATTTGACACCAAAAAGAGAGCAAAATCCGTCCGTTGTTTTGCTTAAATGAGTACTAATTTTTCAAATTATTCCTCTCCTAGTAATTTTACATTGTATGTATATTAAAGAAATAAATGACGAGTACCTAAAAACCTATTATGAAAAGATAAGAGTTTTTATACTATTTTTCTCCTTAATTTTAAAAACCCTAGCAACCTAATTTTTTAATTTTTTTTTTCAATGGTCTATTTTTTTATGAAACGTGGTAAAATACAAAAAATAATAGGTGTGAAGCTCATTACGACATCCATGTAGGTATCATACGGTAAACTTTATAAAATGCAAACAGTAAAGATATTTTATCTACGTTTTACTTAGTAATAAGCACACATTTGGGTTTATGATTTTTGACATTATAACACTAAGGCTTTTTAAAGATATAAATCGAGAAAAAATACGTTTATTTTATCAAAAGTATCAATACAGAATATAAATCCTTTTGGAAAAAATCTCTGTGGCCGCCACAGTACTTTCCCGACCTTTCACCGCGTTGGAAACTGATTATGCCTTAAAAATGTTCCATAAAAAAAAAAAGAAGAAATAAATAATTAAAAATTTTGGTTGGTATTGTTTTTGGTCTCCAGAAGAAAAAATAGTATAAAAAATCGTTTCATAAGACGTTTTTAAGCACTCGCCAATTTTTTTAATATACTATAAAATTTTAAATTACCACAAAAAAATATTTTGAAAATCTACCAACTATTTAAGCGAAACAAAAAAATATACTACAAAACCTTGGCTTTTCGCTGGTTTTTACATAAAATTAAAGTTTTCAGAAAAAGCGCCCTACGGATTTTTCTCCTTTTGGTCTCAAATTAATCGTACGGATGCGGGGAATATTGTTCTCGATATTCGCATTTAAGGTGCATTCAAACCCACCGTGACTTATATTAGTTTAGCAGCCAAAATGTTTGTAGAGTTTAGGGTATAAAGGGTTGAATTCACTGCTATTTGGACTAACGTCATAAAAAAATATGTTTTATGCAGTCGTATTTTGCATTTCGTCGTCACGCACTGTCGTTTTCTGCAAAGTTTAACTTTTTGTTTGGACTTTTAACCCCTGATTTTTTTCATAAATTGTTTAAACACACCAAAATAATGATTTTTGTTTATTTAATTTTAGGGTAAAATTTAAAATAACTTGATTTGTTTTAATATGAAACGGTCAGTGCCACATTTATAAATATTATTTTGTAGGTAGGAGTTTATAGAAAAAAAAATAAAAAAAGTCTTTATAAAAATATATTTCTTCTTTCATATAATCTATTTAATTTATAATTTAAAATAAATATAAAATTTTTACATTAAAAATTATTTTTTATATACACTGTATCATATAACCCCAAGGCTGCGGGTTATACGAATCACAGATTTTTGAAAAAAAATATATAAGCCGATGGGACTTGTTTTTTTTTTTGTATACATTTTATTCCTTACCTCAACTTATTTCACAAGTAATAAAAAAATACAATATATATTATAAGAAAGAAATACACAAAATTTTTTCAAATCAAAGTTGCATTGTGTCAATGTTACTGTTAAATGAAGGCTGGACTTTTTGTATTGTTTTGAAAAAAAAAAAGGTAGGACCAGCCATCTTTTTTTTTGTTATTGTACTCCTACTTACCAAATTTCAAGTTTCTACGACCTCCCGTTCGAAAAATGTCACTTTGAAAGGTCGGCCATGTTGTTTTTTGGTTTTTTCAATTTTTGTTTGTCATTATAACCTTAAATACAAAATTTAAAGTTTCTACGACCTTTTGTATTTTCCTCATTTGCGGCCCTTGTTCCACCCTAATGTTTACCGAAAGCAATCCCAAGCGAAAACTTTTCACGGTTCGCCGTCATTCACTTTTAGTTCTTTACTTATAATGTAAATATCGATTAAAACCAAAAATAAAATAATCTATCGGGCAAAACGTTTTTTAATCACAAAAAAGGTCATGTGACCTTCATAACTTTTGAATAAATAGGTCAATTTGAACCGTTATATTCTATTACTTATAAATTAAAATCAAAAGGCAATTTATTATAAAATTATAAAAAAAATAAGAATTTAAAAACCAAAATAAATTTTGAAATACAAAAAATAAAATAAAAAAATATATATTTTTTTAATTGTTGGTATTTTTAGATTAAACCGTCTTTTGTTTGCAATTAATAAACAAGAAAATGTAATGTTCCAAACCAAAGTTATTCCTCAAAATTCTCAAAAATCGTTTCATATAATAATATTATGTATCGTCAAATGAGTCTAATATATTATATTAAACTCATTTGACGATTCAGTATAATATAATATATTTTACACATTTTAATCTACTTGATAATCTGATAATAATAAATAATAATTTGCATGCTAATTTCATGAAAAACAGTTTTCAATTAGTGTTGTCAAATTATAAACATATAGGTGCGCAATGTTGGTGAATTTATTTATATCAATAAATTAAAATCTGATAGGTGTGATAAAGTACACTTCAGTTCAAAACACATTTAATCCATTACATTTAATGTATTCAATAAGCATAAAATGGCAAATCTGGGGGAGAATAAGTTAGGTTGTGAATCACAACTTGATGATTTTTTTAATTTTTTTTTAACCAAAAATATTTGTTTATTATATATACGAAATGATTTTTTTTTTAACAAAATATCTTGTATATATAAAGAAATAAAGGCTTTACCCCTCTCTGATTTTATTATACCCGGTATGTTATATACAGAGTGTCTCAACGAAGCCGACTCGGTCGATATATAGCAAAGTACCACTTTAGAGAAAAACTTGAAAAGGGAAAGTTGTATGGTTTTAAAAAAGGCACATTCTAAAAATACTTTAAAATAAAAGTCCTCCTAGGGTGGGTAATATCTGACTCAATTTTTTTTAATAGAATGGTATATTTTTGATTATGTTATCTTACTTATCATAAAAATTCCTTTATTTTAATATCATATTATATGGGTCTATTGTTTATAGTTTTTGAGATAATTTTTTTTGAGATAAAATGCATTTTTAGTAATGAGATAAAACCTGCTTTAATTTCTTTACTTTTTGTCAAAAATTAATAAAATTTTGCAAGCTTATCTTAAAAGGGTCTACCTAATTACTTTATGTACAAAAAATTAAATAAAATATACAGGGCGATCAAAATTAATATTCAAACTTTTGAATTTTCAAACATAAAAAACTATTTTTTTTTTTAAATGGAATGCTATATTTTTTATTTGCTACTTAAATGTAGAATATGGACTTCTTTTTAGGGACGTTTTAAAGATAACTGATTATGATGTCTTATAAGTATCGGTACAACACGTCTTAGCTTCGATACTCGTCGCTAAAAATAAATTAACCACAATCATTTATTAAAAAATTACCATTTTTTTTTAAACAAAAAAGTTATTTTTTTTTTATTTTTTTTCATTTTCTTTTTACGAAAAACGAAAAAATTAAAAAATAAATCAAAAAAGAAATTTTCAAAAACAAACTGAAAAAAAAAATTAAAAAAAATCACAATTTTTTTAATCTTTTTTCGACAAACAAATTACCTCTCATTCTAATTCTTATTAGGCTTTTTATATCAATACGACCGTACCTAGAAACGTAAATGGGAGGGGGTATTATGTTGTAAAGTCGCCTGTGCAAGGCGTCAGTAAGGCGTCTTAAAAAAGATGTCTTGAAGACCTTACTTTTTGTAACATACGAAGTCGTTAAAACGTCTTTGTGCTGTCTGGGTGTGGTCACAAGTGAACACATTATTGTGACCACATCAATAGATGACACCATGCTTTTATATCTATCTAAATAAAACGTTTGTTTTTAACTTTTTATAAATATATATTTTCGGTTATTAACCGACATACGTTCAGTATATATTTTTATAGGCTTTTAATTTTTTATTATATTATTCACAGCGCCAGCGGTAGAATAATATTATAGGTACTGTAGTTTCGAATTTTCAAAAAATTCTTGGAAATTAATTTGTTTCATGAAAAAATAAGCAACTTTTTTTTGTCTGTCGGTCCGTCTGTCCATCTGTCTGTCTGTCAATGTCAGGATTTTTGTAGACACGATAACTCAAGAACGAATAATCCGGTCGTATTAAAATTTTCAGAAAAAATCATGTTCTATGAGGGGAAGATCCTTATTGTTTTAAAAAATGATCCCCCCAAAAACAAAAAGTTATGGGGTGTTAAACTTTTAAAAAAATCAAAAAATGGTGAAAGAAAATTCCGATTAACGTAAGTTTTTCAGGAAAAATTACTTTTATTATAAGGATCAATTCTACAAAAAAAAAATAAATAAATAAAAAAAAAATTGAAAAATTTTGAAATTTTTAGATTTTTTTTTGTTTTTTGCAAAAAGAAAATTTAATAAAAAAAATAAAAATTAAAAAAAATCAAGTTTTTTTGAAAACTTTTTTTTTGAAAAAAGATCTCTTAAAAAAAAATGTATTTTTTTATTTTTTTGAAAATTATTTTTTTTTAAGTATTTGGGAAATGCAATATACTATTTACTGTGAATGCGTAGCATTACATATCTTCATGGCTTGTTTATTTATTTGTATATTAACCCTGTATACCTCGACATTCATTGAGTGTTGCCCGGTATAATCAATAGTTACACACACATTTTTCTTACTTAAAGTAAAAAAGTTTTAAAGGTATAAGCACTCGATAATGTAGTATACGACTTAATAAATTTATAAGGAAATAAATCAATAGAGATATTGAAAGGGGTAATAGCTCAATGGGGAAAACAAACTTAGTTCGAAAGTTAGTTAATTTGCTAATGTATAAGATCGAACTTCTCTAAAAACTTAGTTTTTCCTATAAATCTCAGCGGATTGGATATTCTTGTTTTCTTAAAAGTATGGAAATACAGTTTAGAAAAAAAAAATAATATAGATGGCGTAGTAAAAACATTTTTTTTTCACTACTGGCGTTAAAACTTTATAGACTTTTTTTCGCTTCGAAGGTCTGTGATAAGTTTCTTATTTCTTTGGGAGGATTGGTGTTGTGGTCTACCGCGTCTGTACATGACAAGTCTACTAGCCAACTAGCGTAGGTTAGATTCTCACTGGCGCCGATTTTCCTTTTTCAGTTAATTAATAATTGAAATTTGGCCAAGGCGTAAGTGAAGCGGACACTCCCTATAAAAACTGGTTCGAGAGTCAGTATAAGCCGATGGTTCCCTCTAGTATTAGCCCACACAAATCCTGGACTTAGTTGATGCTTAATTAAGTAGAATAGTACTAGGTTAAACAAACTAACAAACAAACAAAAACTAGTAGTTAATAAAAACTAGTTTTGTTCATGTGGGTTTTATTAGTTGGAACTCATTTTTATGTCATTTAGGTATTTTTAAATTTAAAATTTGTTATTATCTTGATTTACTCAATAATTATGACTTAACTAAGAATTTAACCAATAAGATAAAATAAATTATTAGATAATAAATTTCATTGGTCAAATTTTTAGTTACTTTAGTGTTAATTATAAGGTAAACAATCTTGAAAAACCCACATCTCGTCTCTTCTTATAGTATAGTACTTTTCTTACTATAGTAAGTACTCTATAGATACATCTTCAGGAACCATACACTTTTTCTCTCCTTGGATCATTCGGAAGTAAAAACTCTTGCTTATTCTGGTTGTAAATAGATATTTTTATTTCCATTTTCTTTTATTTATTAAAAAAGGAAAAACACTCAGTACACGGTTAAAAAACCTGTACCTATATTTAAAATTTTGAATATTAAAGACAAATTTTTACTTAAAATTAGTAGATGATAATTATTCCAGGTAAAAATGTATTAGAATATTTGAATGTACTCTTAAAAGTTTTATAAAAATTAAGATAGGCTTGTATTGTATTGTATTGTATTGTATTGTATTGTACTCCAAATATTTACTTAAAATCATCTTTTTTTTTATAATTATAATTATAATTATGCTTTTAAACTTTTAAATGACATAAATAATTAGTTATTGTGGGCCCGATATAGTGCGACCTCAATAATCCGGACCTTCAGTAAACCGGATTCTTCGATAATCCGGCCAAGCATTTTAATGGTATTACGGCTTTTATAATGAACCAGAAAAGGATCAAGCAAACAAATATTAAAAATTACTTTACAAAATAATATAAAATTTAAGTAGGCTTTTATTCTACATAATTTTTTGTTTATGTACTATTTTCTAGTTGTTTTGTATTAAATGTTTCACTTTTTAATACTAAAACTTTCCCGCTTCATTTATTCGAATTATTTACTAATTCGGAAACCATGGTTTTAATTAGATTATCGAGGTCGTACTGTATATAAAAAGCTCACGTGGCCAACCGTGGTTGAGAAAATAAGCAGACCAGTGATTACCATATTGCTTTTTCCTAAAATAACCTTAAAGTTTTGAGTTTCCCATAAATTGACATATTGGTACTTTATCGTGTTGAATTATCAAAAGCAAAAAAAAACATGATTAAGTACCAATTTGTCGGTTTATGGAAAACTTTGAGGTCATTTTAGGAAAATCAAACATGATAGTAAATACAATGGTCTGTTTGAATTCTTATCTGTATTTTATTGCATAGTTTTATATTAATTTTTGTCCATTTTTCAAACATATGTGCGATTAAAAACGCCGTTCTCTTAAAGCCACCCACTGTATAACAAAAAAGCATGTTACCCTTGAAGGGTTGTTCTGCCAAATGGGGCACTTAGATTTTAGGCAGACTGTAATATCAATCACCCAGTGACTTCTTTTCGCAGCGATACCTCGAAGGTGTTGTTCGCCAGGTAAAGTGACCATAGGATTTTGATTAAATTTTCCATCAATCTATTTTCTAATCATCGAGTGATATTGGTTGACAGTTTTGGGCTGCTGGCCTTCTTCAATACCAGTATATCAATAATAATGTTACTCTATACGATGATTAGAAAATAGATTGATGAAAAATTTAATTAATATTTTTATAATTTTGATAAATTAAAACTTCTTGCTATCATAGGATTTTAGTTCTGTTGAGTATTTCACGTTTAATATTACACGTAAATTAATGCTTTTGCATGCGACGACAGTATGCATTAACCTTAAAATGATTAAATTGGTACTAAATGATTAATTTGTGCGTCGCCTTAATGGGTGGTACAGAACTTTGAGTTAAGAAATGCAGTTTTAAAGGAAACGGACGTTTGTTACCGGGATAGCATTTTATAGTGAATTTTAATCGGTGAATCTAAAATCAACTCGACTGAATCATTTATCGATCTTATCCTCATAACAGGGCAGTACTGCAATATACAGGGACGGATCGGTGCATAAGAATATTAAATAATATATTACAAAAAAATAGAAAAATAAAAAAATAAAAAAATATACAAAATAACAACTAAACAAGGTTTTTAACTAGATAAATATTATTTAGATAATATTGCTTCTAGTACAAAAACGTCTGAATGCCCAATCATTTTTTTAACAGTGTATTCTGACCTATTTTATGTTTATTTTCTCTCAAGGTATGGTTTTACTCTGAGAGAAAAAAGAAACTGAAAAGGCTATCGGGTCATCAGGGATAGGGAAAAATTGGACACAAAGTGAGAAGGGTTTATAAAAAAAGTATCCTAAATAAACAGATTTTACCATAAGCAAACAAAATAAAAAATTTCAGCAAATCCTCCGGGCAATTAGACTAATAGATTTACGCCATGAATACCCTTGGTAAGTAATTAATTTAACCACTAGGTGTTTATTACACAACACATCCAGAAAAACATTTGCCGCAAAAGTACTAGTATGAAAATAGTATATTACGTACCGAGTACGCGAATCTTGTTTTTAGTGCACGAGAGTGCTTATTTTTTTACGTGGAGCCGAGTAAAAGAAATCACTCGAAGTGCACTGAAATAGGTTTGGAGTGCGTATACTATTTTTCTTACGACCTAACACCTAAATATCCAAAACACTCAAATTAATTTTATTAATTTGACGTTTTTTGTGTTTGAAGTTCATTTGTTTTCTGACAGCAGACATGTAAAATCAGCTGACTGTCACTTTCCGATCGCTGTCACGACAAAGGGTGAAAAATAAGCACTAACTACTAACTAGGTCGTAGGAAATAGTATATGAATATAAATAACGTATACGAAAAGTGAATGCCAGAAAAGGTACTTTTTGACAAGTTAGGTACACTTATTTTCTGTAAAAAAGATAAAATTATCATTATTTAAAATTATTATATTTATTAAAATTAAGTAACTATTAAAAAAATACCAGTACTTCTCAAAACAAATAATAATTTAGCTGCAGTTTTTCTAAAATTCCCGAATTCGACAAATAAAATTATTTATGTTTGTCGACGTAACAAGGTGTGGATTTATGAATTTAAATTATTACTTCAGATTTTTCTTTTAGAATATCGTTCATTCATAGACATCTTTCAAGTATAAAGATAAAAACAAAAAATCGTTATCGTGCTTTAAAAAAAAAATCGATTTTCTTTTGTTTTTATACTTTAGGTTTAATTTTAATTACGGATATCAAAGAGTTTCTTTTTCTAAGCAATTCTGTAGATATCTATTTTTTTTTATTTGTTTTCATTATATTTAAAATCAAATTTCATTCATATTTCAAAATTTTTATATAATTTAAAATAAACACATGGCCACCTACAAATATTATATTAGAAAAAATACCAATTAATTGATCTAAGCGCCAGAATACAATATCTATACAAAAAAATTAAGTGCCTGTTCACAGGCTCGCATAAGAACGTAATACATAACAATGCGATGCCGTGATTGACTTGATGTACGGCCATGTATATCTTGTAAGCCAATCACGGCACCACATTCTTATGTTTTATGTTCTTATGAAAGCTTCTAGATAGGCCTTAAGTTGACGTTGATACTAAGTTAGAGCCATTTTTATTGCAGATTATGTTAAGAACATTCCACATTATTCAATATTTTGAAATATGTCTATATATAGGTCACAAGGGCAGACTTGACTAAAAAATTAAATTTGCAGACAATGATTTTAAATTAGGTACTAAAAAAAATTAAAATTAAATATTTTGTTAAATATTTAACAAAATTAAACTATTGTCTGTTATAAAAATTGAAAATATCAACCAAAAACGAAAAAAAAATTAAAAAAGAATTATGAAAAAAAGTTATTCAAAGAAAGTTTCTTGTTTTGTAAAACAAAAAATAAAATGAAAAAAAATGTGTTTGAAAAAAAAATATTTTTACCCCATTTTACCCCCTTACCCCAATTCGATTTACCAAAAACAATCCCAGCCTAGAACTTTGAATATTCAACTCATGGTCCAAATTTGAAGTCATTACCCCAAAGCGTTCTTGGGTTATCGTGGTCACAAATTTTCCGGACCGACAGATCGACCGACAGATCGACAGATTTTTTTTTTGACTGACGGAATTCACATTTTTTGGATATAAAACCCAAAACGTAAAAAAAGCAGTAAAATTTTTTTCTTACTAACGCAATACTTTCCTTGGGGAAAGTAAAAAAACGCAACTTTTGATTTAAATTCACCAAACTACACCGTGGTAAGGTTATATTGGCATTTTATGACCGTTCAGGCTAGAGGTAAAATTGTCTATCAGGTTGACAGGATGTAACAGATATTTATAAATTATTTTGCTATAGGGGAATTTTAAACATAAAATAGTCCAATAGCAGCTAATGTAAATGATTAGGGAAAATCTTATCTTGTCAAAAGGGCTAATTAGGAAAAGGAATCAAATGTTGACATGGGAAGCGAGCTGGGAGTGAGAGAAAAGGTAGTTAGAATAAAATACTGCTCAAAAATAGCAAAGGATGTACTGCTCCACTAAGCTAAAAAGCAGCCACTCCAATTTTTCTGGATTTTTCATTAACCTTACTCTTAGTTGTGCCAGTCCATGGGCTATTTATTGAACCAATCAAATTTAAGTAAACGGCTTTATTTATTCAGTTAAAGACTTATGAAAATTGCAGTATCTCCAAAATAAGGGACTGTTACTAAGCTAAAAAGCAGTATGTTTTATTACTAAATATATAAAAATTAAATTGGAAGGGTGTAAAGCATTAATAAAACAGTTTCTTTTTGCATTATTATAGTTTTTGTATGACGTTAGGTTTTCCGGAAATAACAAAAAAAAAATTTTTTTTTTAAGTCGTTTTAATTTTTTTACTAATACTTGGGTCCAAGGGGAAAGTAAAATTGATTTTTAAAGGGAAATTTAAAAAAAAAAAAATTATATTTTTGAGCTGTTTTCTCCTTATCTTGTCACATACTGCTTTTTAGTTTAGCGTTGCTAAAAATTTTTACTACGAGATACTAGGCTAAAAATCAGTATGTGCCATTTTCTATTTAAATAGATAATTAATAATTTCGAAACTTGTGTTATAATAAAGTTACTTTAAACCTAAATTTATACTCCCACTTTCTAGATTCTAGCTATAACACAAGGGTGTGGCTAAGAAGATTTACTGTTTTTGCAATTATCTCAGTTTTATTAAATATGGAGTTGATGCTTTTTAGGGTAGTGTAGGTTGCAATTTTTTTTTAAGAAAAGGTAAGAATTCGCAAAGATACATAGTGAAATGGAAAGATGGCTTTAACTAGTCTTGGGTCTTATAACTTGATGGTGATAATAGTATATTACGCACTGAGTACGCGAACATAGTTTTTAGTGCTTTTTTAGGAGACGCAGCCGAGTAAAAAGCAGTCGATGTGCACTGAAATGGTTTGCTTCGCGGTGCGCATACTATTTTTCCTACGACCTCAAATCACGACATAAAAAAAACGCAAAAATTATCTTAAAATTATTTTGTCAATTTGACGTTTTGTGTTTGACATTTTCTAATTTATTGACAGCAGATATGTAAAATCAGCTGATCGTTACTTCCCAACCGTTGTCATATGCACCCGGTGGGAAATAGGCACTAACTACTAACTAGGACGTAGGAAATATAATATTAATTAACAGTACCCGGCTTATTTTCAGTTATAGTCCAGTCTTCGTCAATAAAAGAGGCTTTACCTGAAAATAATTCAGGGAGTTTTGGTTTATTGGGTGGGGTTTAAGGCCGCAAATAAAAAAACAATTTTGCAACTTTGAACTGTTATTTTTGTAACGTATTTTTCACAAAAAAAGGATTTTTCAAAATATCTCAAAATCGGTGCATCAAAAAACATTCTATATAAAAATAAAGGGGATCAAATTTACAAAAAAAATTGTTCCATGTATTTTTTTGTACGATTTATAGGTTTTTCGATTTTTTTTTTTCGAAAAACTAAAATTTTGTTTCGAGTCGGTTAGGAATGCTCATTAGAACATTTTGGGTAAAAATTAAAAACAAATTTATCTGGAACAGAAAATGTTGTTTTGGTCCTCATATAGAACGTTTTTTTGTCCTAGGATACACCGATCTTGAGATATTTTGAAAAATCCGTTTTTTTTTTTGAAAAATGCGTTAAAAACATGACAGTTCCAAATAGAATTCAACGTCGAAAAATTGGTTTTTTATTTGCGGCCTTAAACCCTACCCAATAAACCGAAAATCAAAACTCCCTGAATTATTTTCAGGTAAAACCTCTTTTATTGACCTGAAGACTGGACTATAACTGGAAATACGCCGGGTACTGTTAATTAACCTAAAGGAGTTAATTCTCAATTAGACGTGTCGCATTTTTCTCATCAATTAAGGCTCGTTCAGAAAAGACGCATTATCAGTCCTTCCTTCCATTTTGCCACGCTTTTATATTTTTTCATCCGTGATTAAGCTTTTCACTTTGTGTGACCTTTGACCCGTTGACCCTCACAATACTCTTCAAAGCGCGTAAGCTCTAGAAAAGTATAATATGGTAGATTTGAATTTTCCAAAATTTCCACGAAAAGTACTACACAAAAAATTCTTGAATACAAATGTGTTTCGTGAAAAAATAAGAAACTTTAAAAATGTCCGTTTGTCCGCCTGTGCGTCACGTTTTTTGTGTACCCGATAACTCGATAACTCCAAACAAAAATTTCCGAACTAAAGATTGACATTTTCCCAACTTTTTCCATGGCGGCAAAAAGATAATGACCAAAAAAAGGTCATCAATTCTATAATTTTTTTATGGAGGGCGGGAACCAACCAGAATAATATTTTTACGCTTTCTTGCGTTTCAAGTTCGAATTCCAACACCTACCCACTTTTTTTGTTTTATTTGAACTTTTTTTAATATTTTGCTTTTTAAATAATTTTAGCTTGAGTTTAAGTATTTGGAAAAATGCAATATACCATACTGTGAAGAGTATATAATGGAATGCGTAGCATTACGTATCTTTATGGCTTGTTTATTTTAATTTGGTAAACATATACGGCAAAGAAAACATATCTTTTCACTAGAATTTTCCCGGATTTTCCTTTCAACGATTATCTTGAATGAAAAACTCTATTCGTGTCGTTTTTACGTTATTAGAAAAGTTTTGTATGCCGAAAGCGTGCGAATAATAATTTCAGATGTAGGTAAATAATATTATGTATATTACGGGTATATTATGTATATTATACCAGTATACAGTGTGGCATTTTTAAAATGAATATATTCGATAACTTAGAAATAATATATTTTTTTTCAAAAAAATCTGAGTAAGTTTTTCAAAAAACATAGTTTTCTACCACTCCTTGTCGGGTGGGGGTTAAAATAATTGCAACATTAATAGTATTGCTAAAAAGTATATTAAAAGGCTTTCCATTTCAGGTATTGTAAAAAGTATATTGCTATTTAACAAAAAACTTGGGGTAGCTGGAAAAAAGGAGTTTAAATTAAAAAAGTTATAAAATAAAGTATAAAAATCAACCTTTTAGGGGTGTCTGAGGGTACACAGTGATCACCGGATATGATTAGGTTTTAAAAAAAGGGCATCAGAAACAAACAACGGATCTTGGTAGTACAGGGTATGGACATCGTAGATCCATTAACAGTTAAATCGAGTTTGCATATCTTTGAAAGATATTGGTCAAAACTCTTCAGGAGGAATCCCGATCAACAACAACTACTTAAAAGAAAAATTTAAATTTATTCTAGTAGTAATTTTCGCGCAGATTCTAACAATGATTAAAAAATTTAACTATCTTTTGCCGATTTTGAGAAAAACGCAATAAAGCAAGATTTTAGTACAATTTTTCGACTGGCATAAAAACTCTATTTCGGTGAATATTAAAACATGACTGGTTTTTAATAACAGCTAAAATAGTTAAGTTTAAATGTATAATAGCAAATATAAAGAATTTTAATCCTACTGACCCGAAAGAAAGTCTTTCTATAGCAATGTTTTAAAATTACGGGATACTGGTGGCCAGTGTATAATATCTTCACTCAAAATAAAAAAGGTCTTACGTTAAGTTTTACTTTATTTTATTTTTGTGCTAAATTGTGGCATTTTAATAAAACGACACAATTCAGTAAGGTTTCTGAATAGAGTGGACATTAAGCTCTACACTGCGCAAAGCGTGAAATTTAATGTCATTTCATTAATGTTTCTTACAATTTAGAACAACAAAGTAAAAATTAAAATACAACCTTTTATATCTTGAGTGATGATATATTTCAAATTTTGACTTAATTGTCAATGTACTTAAACTTTTTACTACAGTAGTTCCCAAACAATTTTAAACTAGATTTTTTTTTCTGTTTATAAATAAAATAAATTTAAACTGTTTTAGGGATAGTGAAGATGTTAAACTTCTGTAATTAATTTTTTTACGGTGTTATGAATTCATTCCGTACTTGAAGTAAAGTATATTTAGATCTTTAGTTTGAAGAAGTCAAGTTGACGTTTTGGCTTTAAATTTATATAATAATAATAATAATATTTTACTTTTTAGTGCATTTATTTACAATAATTTACAATATTATTGCTGCGGCTTCTTTATGGCAATGTTTAATAAAAATTACAATAAGAAATACTAAAAAATTATCATATAATATAATATATTTGATAAAGAACAAGAAAAATAATTTAAATAAATAATTTTCAATAAAATCGTGTTTTTAAATTGTTTTATAATTTTTTATTCTTTTTAGTCGTTATAATACTAATATTTTTAGTCGTTATAATACTAACGCATGTGTAAGATAGAAATATTTAAGCTGGGCGACCCCAAAAACTATAATTCCGGGAATCAAAGCAAACTTGCTAAGCATGCAAAGACTAATAATTATGATTATCATAGTGTTCACTATGATATCGGTCTTACCCTTTAGCAATCCTAAAATTGTTTTGGAACCACTGTAGTTCATATGTTTAGCTAAACATTGACAAGAAAGTCAAAATGTGAAGGATATAATATACTGGCCACCCTGAGGTGGTAAAAATTGATATAGAAATATTGTCTTTAAAGTAAATAGGATAAAATTTCATTAAATTTGCTATTATACTTTTTTACTTCTATATTCGGGATATTATTTTAGTCTATTTACGTTTTAATAGTCATTAAAGTAAAGGTATTATACCAATCCAACAATTGCACTAAAATCGTAGCTTAATGTTTTTTTATCAAAAATTAAAAACGATAGGTAAATTTGCCAAAGGCTGTTAGAATTTACACAAAAAATACTATAAGAATCGATTTTTAGTTTTTCTTTTAAGTAGTTGGTGTTGACCGTCATGCCTCCTGAAGAGTTTTTACCAATATCTTTCAAAGATATGCAAACGCGATTTAACTGATAATGGATCTATGATGCTCATACCCTGTACTACCAATATCCATTGTTTGTTTTCGATGCCCTTTATTTAAAACCTAATCATATCCGGGGATCACTGTGGGTAAGGGTTAAAAAAAGTGCAATTTGAATATAATAGTAGAGTTATTAAAATTGGAGTTAGGGCAACTGGGTAAGATAAAAAAATTAGTTTAAAAAAAAGGATTGAAATTAAAAATGGATTTGTCGGAGGAATTTTTTGAAAAAGTTTAATTTTCTAGAGATAGCAAAAGATAGTAAAAGGTGGGTAGGCTCCGACGCCCTTTTTGTCTGCCCCAATAATTTTCTAAGTTATCGAATTTATTTATTTTAAAAATACCACTCTGTATATCAGTTTAACAAATTAATCGTATAAAGTTTTCTATAGTGAACAAGCATATATGCTTGCATATAATTTATGTATAATATTCATATTATGCAATTACATAATGTTATGTTGCTGTATTATATTTAATTACTGATACCAACTTGGGTACATACAAAAATAGTTTTTTCTATTTTGCGACTCTTATGAGCTCATAATCACCCGCATTTTGCGTATTCTTATAGGCCTATAAGAGGTTTGGACTTTTTTCTTTTGGGTTGGCAATACAGGACAAAACACAATCGCTTGGCATTTTCCGTGCAAATGTTAACAAAGCTTTTAGGTTTAGTTTTCTACAAAATTGTGTTTTAAGTTAATTTTTACAGCGTTAAAATTGTGGCATGGTTAGTTTCAAAAAAAATTTTAGAGGACCCGACTTCGGACTGCTAGTTTTACACGGTACTCTTGAATGATCAATGGGTTGAACTAACGTGGCAAAAAAATCTGACCATGGATGATGATAGTAGAAAGTTCACTTGTTATAGAACCATCTACAGCCAAATCCCAAAAACTTGTTTTTGGATATGTTGAATAACCGTCTGCAGAGTTCATGGTCAATACAAACTTAAAGTGTACATTATGTTGCTTGATTTTGGTAGTATTTCTCGTGCTGATTCCGAATATGTTTTAAGTTACTCTCTATCTTTTTCCATTTTTGAGAAAAAAGCTTATAAAAATCACAAAAAATATTTTTTCGCATGTTTTAATGTAGCCTAGACATTTTGTTATAAGACGATAAAATAACTTTCTTGGCTTAAATTGTAGTCCGATTCTCGTTCTGTATAGTTCCAAAGGAATATCTTGGATTTTTTTTTTCTTTTGGTAAATCTAAATACATATTTAAACACCCTTGAAATCGCGTTTTTATTAAAATACTTTTTTTTTGTTAATCAGTGTCATTACAGATGTTTCAGATTTGATGGATTTGTCCAACACAGAGGCGCGTTAATAATTTTTACCGAATACTTGAGAATGTTAATAATACTATTAACCTACCTATTACTAGCTTGTTATAAATTGACTTATTTGTCAGAAATAATGTTATAACAATAAATGTTGAATTTTGATGAAGGCTTTTATTTTTTACCTTCAGTATTATTTACATATATGTAAGTATTTTGAACTTAATAATTATATATTTGATTTAAGAGTGATATTTTGCCAAAAAGAATTTATATTACGGTTATATAAAATAAATAATAGCTTCTATACTGATAACTTTTAAATTTATCTTAGATAATGAGCGACCACGAAAATAATAGAAAAAAAGTTTGTGCTGCCTGCGGCGTGAAAATTTAATTTAAAAAATGTAAAGAAGTCCATTTTAGGATAACTAAAAAATTGGAAGACCTTATGAAAATACATATTAATGAACACTATGATGTTAACAATTGGAGGTTCCCAGTATCAATTTGTGTTTCTTGTCGTCATCTTATTATTTTGTTTTATTTAGATGAATAAACCTATGTTTTACATAAGGGCATTTTTATTTTATTTTGTTTAGACATAATATGCTATATGCTTAAGCTTTAATTATCATGTATTAGAAAAAAAAAACAAGCAGCCGTTTTTAAATTCATAAGCATATAAACCTAATTCCTTTAATTTTTACTTATTTTTTATACAGAAAATGAAAGAAGGTAGTTCAGAATTTGATAAAAAAACGTGTATATTGTAAAAAAATTTTGATCTGAGGTAAATTGTTGATGAGTTTTTAATTTAATTTAAAAACCATCGTTCAATACTTCACACTGTGAAGTCTATAATAATAAATGTTTTTGTCTGGGCAAAATATAGAAAATAACTTTAGGAACGTCTATGTACACATCTGACAATTACTTTTCAAAGTGAAAGATATATTATGAACACTAACAAAATAATTAATTTTTTAATTTAAACACGTTTATAATAAAATTTTAAAAATTTTCACAAAAATGTTAGACGAGATGTTCCTTTATAATAATACAGAACGAGAATCGGACAATAATTTAGGCTAAGAAAGTTATTTTATTGTCTTATAGCAAAATGTCTAGGCTACATTAAAATATGCGAAAAAATAATTTTTGTGATATTTATACGCTTTTCTCTCAGAAAGGGAAAAAGATAGAGAGTAACTTAAAACATATTCGGAATCAGCACGAGAATTACTACCAAAATCATGCAACATAATGTACACTTTAAGTTTGTATTGACCATGAACTCTGCAGATGGTTATTTAACATTATTTTCCAAAAACAAGTTTTTGGGATTTGGCTGTCGGTGATTCTATAACAAGTGTACCGTGTTTACTTCTTTATAGGGAGGAGGTAAGTCTCAGAGTTACAAGCGTTATATGGGGAGAGATGGGTTCAAAATTGCAAAATTTTCCGCTGCTACGTATTTTAGTATGACGCCCAAGCTAAATTTATTTAATTTTATTTTGGGTTTTAATTTTTATAACATTTACCAATAAGATTTTGGTTTTTAAGAAATCTACTAATCAGGGACACAGTTTTATTTTTTTAAGAAAAGTCAACTTAGAGGTTAAAACTGATTCAAATTCCTTAAAAACTTAATTGGTAAATGGCTTAAACATTAAAAAGTAAAATAAAACTGGATGAATTCACCCTGTATTTAGCTAATCAACTTTCTTAAAAATATAAAATAGGTATGTCTGCACATGTACATATGTGTACATGTTTATATGTATGTATATATGTGTGTATATATATATATGTATATATATGTATATGGGTGTGTACATATGTGTATGGTGAATTTCATAAAAAATGAGAGCTAATTGGTAAAAACATTAAACTGGGTAAATCGCCTTTAAGGAATGAGTTCAAAAGAATTAAACCTTGTGAATTCCTAAGAATTCTTGTCAATGTCTTGTCTTCTTCAGGACAAAAATAAGAAAGTCGTATTTAGCATTGTTCAATGCGATTTGTAACCAGACCAGGAATTTGACCTTATCCTAGAAAGTGGATTTAAAGTAATTTGAAAGCAGAGGACTCACTGAAGGTAGTTTAATATAATTTAGTTGTTTTCAGTTTAATTTCAAACGCCCATTGAGGTCTTCAATAAACAGTGAACAAATGCAATAAATGTGATTAAAGATAGAAACACCACACAGAAATATTTTTTCAGAAAAAAAAAAATAGGCAATAAAACCAAAGATATAAATTTTACACATTGACCACTGTTTAACTTTGAAAATCCAGATAAAGTAAAGTACCTTGGCATATTTTTGGATTAATATTTAAACTGGAAACAACACACAGATGAACTGTCAAGGTCACTGTCAAACACAATCTTTGTTTTTCGCAATATAGTAAAAATGGTTTCTCTAGATGTATCGAGGGCTGCCTATTTTGCACCTTTTGAATCAAGGGTGAATTATGGTCTGATTCTGTGGGGTCAAGCAGGGGTAGAACGAATATTTGGTTGCAGAAAAAAGTACTAAGAGTTATTACTGGGTTGGGGTATCAAGATGAGGTTCGGCAAAAGTTTATAGAACTAAATTTACATTACTTTGTGTAAAACAAAATCCCGAAAAGTACACTGATAAAAAGGATTTATTTGGATATGGCCAATTAAACTATTTGGTTGTGAGTAACAAATTTTATTTGAGTCAAATAAATATTCAGTTCATGTAAACCAATATTTTAATTTCAAAATGATTTATTAATGGGAACAAAATAGTTTATTTGACAGAAATAAAATTTATCTCTCACAACCAAATAATTTAATTGGCCATATCCAACCAAATATTTAGCTGATTTAATAAACAGTTTTATCAGTGTATACTCTGCAAACTAATATTTACGACTTCAACACCAGAAGTAACAATATTAGGCTTTCTATGTTAGGACTGGAAAGCAGCAGGTTCAAATTTCTTTGGTCCGAATTTTTTTAACCATTTGTATTGCCGTCAAAAACTTACCCCTAAATGCGTTTAAACAAAAGTTGAAAAATTACCTTTTGCAGAAGCCATTTGTAAGTGGGGAAAATGTTTTAATTTTATATTGTAATGTCCCTTATTAACCGACTTCAAAAAAGGAGGAGGTTATCAATTCGACGACGTGTGACTTTTTTTATGTTTGTTCCCGCATAACTTTGGAACGAATGAACGGAATTTGATGAAACTTTTTGCAACTTAAAGATGGCATTCATGAGGTGGTCCCGTTTTAATTTGACGATCAGATAATGCCGGGTAAGCCGTATAATTAAGATAAATCTAATCATTTTAACGCAATTTCACTTAAAAATGGCTTAATTTGGTTCTACTACCAGCTAAAGAAATATCGGATAACTCGAATAAGCCGGATAACTTAATTAAGGGGTCACGGCACACTGAAAATCTTTTAAATTCCGCTAAACTTGATTCTCTGGACCTGTAATATTAAAATACCAAGAGAAAATGATAAATGTTGTGATTTTACCAAAAGGCGTTGTTTAATTATTACTTAACGCTTAAAGTTTAACAAGATTTTCTTTAGTATTTCGTTTAAAATAAGGTTGGTTGGACTCTTGGGCGCTGAAATAAAAATATTACTTTTATTTTTTAGAAATTTATTTTTAATCGTCAAAACGCACTAACAGTGCGTTGTGACGTCAGCAGCTTGCCGAGATGGAAGTACAACTATAATTTAGCTTAGATGACTTTACAAATCTACAATTTCTGTGTCTCTATAAAGTAAGAAATAAAAACTTCTCGCAAAAAAAATAAATCGACTTCTATGTCTCTAAAAAGTAAAAAATAAAAAATACTTAAGTCGGTGCCAATTTCACAGGAAACAATAATAAAATAATAAAAAATAATTGTTAGTAATTAATTTAGGGAATGGTGAAATTAGCACCGACTTAAGTATTTTTTTATTTTTTAATTTTTAGAGACATTCATTTTTTTGCGAAAAGTTTTTATTTAATTTTAATTTATTATATTTGACTAATGTAAATCCTGTATCACGATAAATAAATGAACTTTGCACTATGAACTATAAGGACACTAAAAGATTTTTTAAAGGTACACTTTAAAAATATCTCCTGCAGTGTAATTACCGGCTATCGGTACCAAAATTAAAAAAAAAAATTGTAAAATTTTCCGACTTTCATACCGTAATTTTAAAATACTTTTAATTTTAAAACCTGATTTTATGCTATTATGTAGTCATTGTAAATTTAAAGGGTCAACTTAAAGATTCAATTAAATTTCTTATAAAAATAAAAAAATCAGTTTAACCCTTTAGGTGTCTTCCCACCGACTTTATATTCCTTCCAAGCTGTGCCCAGCAATGAAATCTATTCCCTTAATTATTTTAAATTATTAGTATACTGCTAACGTTTATTAAAGACTTTGGGACATACGTACCTGAGTCATAACATGAAAAAAAGTAGTTTTTTTTTTAATTTAATGAAAAAGATTAAAATATAATTATTGCCCATTTTACTGAATTTACTGAAGGTTATAAAGGCCTTTCTGTGTAGTAATTCGGTCTTTAATTACATTTATTGCATTGTTTACTGTTTATTATAGACTGAAATTGGCATTTGAAAACAAGTAAATTATATTATACTCAACTACCGTAATTGAGTCCCTTGTTGTCAAATAACATTACTTCCACTTTTTTTATAATTTTTGTAATGCCGGCCGCGGTGAAGTAAGTCGCAGCGCGTTCACTTTGTAATGCCGAGGCCGCGGATTCGAATGCCGCTTGGGGTATGGATATACACGCTGGGCCTTAAATAGTTTTAAATAAAAAGTCAAGCACCACCAATTTTTTTTTATTCAATCTTTTTCATAGACCTAACCTAAACAAAAAACACCAAAATTAAAATAATCGTTAGAGCACTTTTTGAAAAAAAAGTTTTTTCCGAAAAAAAAAAATGAAAAAAAAAATAAAAAATTTAGTTTTCCAAAATTATTGCTAAAAAATATTATCTACATTATACTCCTTTATTTGAAGACTAATACCATCTACCAAGACGTTCATTAGAATAAAAAAGTCATTGGCGTAGAATAAGGAACGTATAAGCCGAAAAAAAATTTTTATATAACGTGGCGTTTTTCAAGTTGTTGATTCAAGTTGCATCATTCGACAATATTGAACTAAGCTAATTCCTCTGCTTAAAATCATTAATGATATAATAAAACCTATATGGAAGTTTGTTTGGATAGAAAAATCAGTAATTATTAAAAAACAAAGGAAGTAAATTTCACTAAATCGTTGTTATATTAGGCAAAATACCAGGTACAATGATATGTGCTTGAATGGGTTTCTTCATGCGTAAAGGAACAATTTGTATATTAAACTGATTTTTTGACTCCATGTCTAAAATGCTTTTTTATATCTGTGATTAAAAAAAAACGGCGTACCTATATCATATGAGCACAAAAACAGTCATATTATTGTATGTTATAGTGAACTTTTTTTACTTTGTTCTTAGATGTATATCCACCCCCCGAGTTACATTTACTACTGGGTGTTGTCAACACCCTGGTAAATCATATGCTAATATACTGCTCAAAAGATGGAGAGAAATCGATTCAGGCCTGCAATGTACAAAGGGATCTTATGTGTTGTATTAAATGCTTAAAATATGTGGATGCTTTTAAATGTTTTGCATCAGTCGTTCATGACTGTTTTGGAGTAAAACTTGAGCAAACTTATGCAAAAAGTATTAATGATTTTAGAGAAAGTTACTTAAGTTTAAATATACCTGTGACACCTAAAGTACACGCAGTTTTTCATCAAGTACAACAGTTTTGTGTAAAGGAAGAATCTGGTCTGGGCAGAGAATACAACTCTCTGGTCTGGGTTCTATAGTGAGCAAGCTGTAGAATCCCTCCACCATGATTTTGCGCAAATATGGTCTAAATATAAAGTTCCTAAAAATAATAAACTATATGTAAACAGACTATTAATAGCTGTTAGGGAATATAATAGTAACCATATATAATTTTGCGAATTCGCCAATTTTAGTTGTTATAACTTTAAATATTTATTTTTTAGTTACATTTTGTCAAATTACATTTTATATAATTAAAGATGTTCCAAAATCTGAATAAAACACGTAAACAAAGTGAAATTAACCGATTTTGTTTTTTAATATGAACTTCCTTGTTTCTACGTCATAAACTCTACGCCACTGACTTTTTTTTATCCTAATAAACATCTAAGTAGGTAGTATAGGTCTCTAAATAAATGTATTAAATTTTGGTTAGGTAAAAA
Organism: Brachypterus glaber; assembly: GCA_958510825.1. Taxonomy (NCBI): domain Eukaryota; kingdom Metazoa; phylum Arthropoda; class Insecta; order Coleoptera; family Kateretidae; genus Brachypterus; species Brachypterus glaber. The sequence goes on from OY294044.1 coordinate 95,402,854, forward strand.
GTTTTAATTCTCAAAAGTTATTTTAGAAAAATTTGTTTTTTTTTGAAATATTTTTTTTTTCGAAAAATTTTTTTTTTTCAAAAAGTGCTCTAACGATTATTTTAATTTTGGTGTTTTTTGTTTGGGTTAGGTCTATGAAAAAGATTGAATAAAAAAAATTTGGTGGTGCTTGACTTTTTATTTAAAAGTATTTAAGGCCTGCAGTGTATATAGTGTCTTTAAAATTAATAATTACTTACTTATTTGAACTACATATTAATAGGCCATAGCCGACACGGTTGAATGCCGGGGTGTAACTACCAAAGGGTAGATACAACCTTAAAAAAAACTATAGATCTGTGCACCGAGGTTTCCAGGGCGAGAAAAACAGTTGATTGTATTCAAGGCTAAGTCAAAAAAAAAAAAAAATAGGCTAGCCTAACTTGCAAGCATGTTTTCCAATGATTTGGAGAAAAGTACTGCACATTGGCCTTCTGCGCATACAAACTTTTGGTTTCACCCTGATGTCAGCCATTATCGTTTTTCTTAATCACACTGTCTCTGTCACATGCGCCGTTTTGTAGGCTATTTTAAAATCGTAAATTCGTTAAATTAGTAATTTCTAGGGATTTTTTGTTACAGTTGGTAATATATCCCATCCCAATTTGGTAATTTAAGTTTCGTGCAATAAATAGGACACAAAATGGATGCCAGTCGCGCAGAATTGAAGCCTTATTCATTGATCTTTTCTCTCTTTTATGCGATTTTTTGTAGATAGAGCGTGCCAGATAGCAAAAACTAGTAATAATTACTAGTTTTACAATTATTGACTTAGTTTACACCGGAAAGACTATTTTAGTGCTGGTACTAAAATGCTGCAAAAATATATCGTCGGCTTACAAGTAAAAAGCACTAAGTCACTTTTTTGCAAAAATTAGATTTTTATGGCACTGTATTTAATTTTTGATGATCTATGTACAGGAAAACCGAACTAACTTCTAGGTGGACCATCAAGGGAGTTACCCACTATACAAAACGCACCAATTTAATTTTGATTGAAATTTTATCTGGCAATACTTGTAGATTATTTCAAATGTTTCTGCACTAAAGCCCGGTTGTACAAACCTGGTTTAACTTTGAGCGAGGCTTCTTTACCATGGAAACGTTTATTGCAACAATCGTTTTCATGACAGACAGGGTAGGTTCAGACTTGAGCCAGTTTTGTACAACCGGGCCTAAGCGACTTAGTGTTTGTTTGTTTGCCGAAACGTAGTGTTGTTTTTCGTTTTCTTTTTGTATTTTACAAGCTAAAATTAAGTTAAAATGTGTAGTCCGGGTGCCAAAATATTTTCTTTGTTAAAAAATAAAGAGCAACCAGAAAAATAATTATTGTTATTATTTCTAAAAAAGATTTAATTTATAAAAATATGATTGCTTGAATCAATTATATGATACAATATTTAATTTACTGGCAAAAGCATTAAAATTTTGCTATGTTAAAGTTGATGGAATAGAGACAGAACAGAGAAACAGAACTTTACCTGTAAAATGACAGTGCTTTTTACGTGTACTTTCGATGTGTTTATAATTATTGACTTTAGGAGACCCTTCTTTGCCGACACAGCCGATGGCCTCTGAAAACTGTCTTAGTTCTGGCATATTAAGCAGTTTCATATAATTAATACTAATTAATTATTATTATTAATTTTGGAAACGTTCTTTAAACAATCAAAAAGTCCAAAACCTTCTTTTAAAAATCTAGTTTTTGAAAATTTATGTAAACATCTTGTTATATACATTACGTTTAATTATCATGATAATAGAGGTTTAACTTTAAATACTTGTTTTTTATATTATTTTATTGACTTAGTGCTCTTTACTTGTAAGCCGACGTCGTAGGTCTATAAGTAAAAGGCAC
>OY294044.1:95404950-95456587 GCA_958510825.1 Brachypterus glaber
GGACCAATCCCAGTCTAGAGCTTTAAACAAGGAACCTACAGTTAAAATTTAAAATCTTTAGCTCAAAGCGTTCCCGAATTATCGTGGTTACAAATTGTCTGGACAGACAGACCGAAAGACAGACCGACAGACAGAGACCGACAGATAAATTTTTCCTCACATTTTTTGAATATATAACGTTAAAAAACATTTTTTTTCAATGCAAGAATTTCCTCAGGGAAAGTAAAGATAAAAATAAAAACTCAGTTTCTATTACGACTGCATTTTATATAAAATTCAACAATATTTTTGCTGTTCCTTTTAAGATTCTTATTCCAGAATAGCGTGACTCATACAATTGGCCTGAAAGATTCGTGGGATTCAGGTGGCCGCAGAATGGGGCATTCATTAATGTTTTATCAGGAAACGAGTAAGACTCGGTTTATAATTCAGGCCTCTATTAAAACTCTTAGAATGTAAGCGAGCTCAAAAAACACTTTCCAGGTCCGACCCAAGGGACTATATTCACCTACATATAGTAGAATTGTTAATTGAAAATATGTGGTTGCTGTACGTTAAATTATGGTTTTAACTTGGAACTTGTAAGACGTGCATGATTTTACCTTTTTAAGTAACTTTAAAGTAAATACTACAAATAGTCCAGTCAAATAATAAAGGTAAATTGCAATAAATGTACACGGGCTGATATTTCAAAGGGTAGTAGTGGGTGGTAACAGAACACTCCTGTTAGTTTTTAACAAAAATTGTTGGAAATTTTCTCCTTAACAAAATTGGTTATATGCATTTTTATCGTAAGATGCATTTTTAGCGAGATAAGCGCATCAACTCCTAAAATTCAAGATAGCGGACCCTCCTTACGCAACTCACCCGGTGAAAAACTAACAGGAGTGTTCTGTTACTATCCTCTACTACCCTTTAAAATATCAGCCCGTGTACATTTATTACAATTTAACGTAGGAATTTCTCGTTATATGACGACTAAAATATTGTTTAGATGTTCTACTGATAATGCCGTGTAGAAACATATTCGATTTATACGTTTTCTTAGCCGTTTATGCAGTAAGTATAACCACAGTATTTATCTAAGACCTTGTATAAATTTAGTAGTTCATAGTTTTGGTTAAACTAATTAAAAAAACAAAATAAAAATAGAAGCATATTTATATTATACTAAGGCAAAACATTTCTTTAAAGTTTTATATGTTTAGTTGTGTTTAGGTGTTTTTCATTTTAAAACATACTAATTGGTCTATAGACTAAATTTTATTAACACAATCACTGTAATTCTATAAATTTATTAATTAACTAAACAACATTACTTTTATTTTTTACATTATATAATAAAAATCTAAATAAAAACGTATAAAAATTACGGCGCATGCATATAGACGATCTGTATAGCATATATTGCAGTTCCAAATATAAACATAACTTGGTTTATACACGCATGAAAAAACTACCTTGTGATTGGATGTTGCATATTGGTTCAAAAGTTATTCTGGTTAGTGGAAAATCTTTTTTTAGACAAATTTTTAATAAAAACTAAAATTTTTTGTCGGATATGGATAGCAACGATATGTAGGTTTAAAAAAAAATATGCAGATAATAAAAATATTTTTGAAAATTTACAAATTTGGCGAAGGCGCAGTGTAAATGCAAATATGGTAATTTTACCACAAATAAAGTAGGTCATGTGCAGCAAAGAAGATGGTAAATTTAAATCAGTACTGGAAATTCACAGTTAACTGTAAAAATGTGAATTTTTATTTTGGTAATTTACTGCTATCTTTTGTAGAATGTAAGCTATTATTATGGTAATTTTCGGGACTGTCTGTAAAAGTGCCTGGTTTTTGGACCACATGCCAGAATTTTAATGAAGAATTATTATACCGACACGAAAAGAGCTGAGATTTTACTAAACCCAGTAATATTGAGGTTAATTTAATAAATATTGTAAATTCACATTCTGACATTGTAAATTTGCTTTAATTATTACAGTTAAAACTACTGTAAGATTGACGGACAAATTTAGAGTGTGGTACATGTAATTAATTAATTATTTCTAAATATTTGGTAAATAATTTTCTATTAAATATACAGTTTAATATTAGAAACGATAACAGATAACTGTTTATAAACATATAAACTGCTCAGCAATTGAAGTGGATCACTAAAAAAATTACATTTTTTAAATCACTATATTCCAAAGACCGATAGCTTCTTTTGAATATTTTTTCTTTTACCTAAAAGGATGGTCTGTTGGCTTTATTTTTAATGATAAAGATTTAAAAAATTAGTTATTTATACACCGAGTTGTTTTCTTAGGTTCAGTTGTCGTTTTTCCCTTTTTTTCAAACATTATTTTATATAGTCTTAACTACATAGGTAATTTTTTTTATAGAATGTTTCATTCTTAAAAATTGGATTTTTTTCTAAACATGTATACGACCTATTTTATTCAGATCTATGAAGGATATTGTCAAAAAAATGCATATTTGCCTATTAAGGCTGTTATCAAATAGACCTAATATCGTACTTAAGTTTGACCTAATTATTTAAACTACATTAAATTATTTATTTAAGATTATTTTTAAATTTTGATTATAAAAAATTCAATTCAATTCAATTACAATTCACTCCGCCCGTAAAATGGATTTTTATTATAAGATTTACTTTCAGCAACCATAAAAACCTTAATATACCAATTTTCACGAAAACTACCCTCTGCCCCTTTAGGGGTAAAGTTAGATTTTTTTTTAAATCAGATTCACTTTCAACAACCTCAAAAACCCCAATATAACAATTTTCACGAAAACTACCCCCACTCCTCAGGGGGTGGATTTAGAAAAAAATTATTATCAGATTCACTTTCAGCAACCTCAAAAACCCCAATACACCAGTTTTCACGATAACTACCCCCACCCCTCAGGGGGTGAAATTAGAAAAAAAGTATTATCAGATTCATTTTCGTCGACCCCAAAAACCGCTATATACAAATTTTGAAGAAAATATTAATAATATTGAAAAATATTTACCCCCTCACCCGCTCGGGGATGGAATTAGAATTTTTTTATCAGATTCAATTTCAGCAACCTTGAAAACCCATATATAACAATTTTCAAATTTTTCTAACAAAATGTATTTTTCCCCATTTCCTTGCCGCACCCCAATGTTTACCAAAAACAATCCCGAGCTAGAACTTTTGGTAACATACCTATATGCCAAATTTCAAATATCGACATAAAACGTCATAAAACGCAAAAATACACAAAAAAAATTGAAAATTTTTGCACGAATACAAGGCTTTCCGAAATTTTGAAAATTTTCAAAATGGGAAAGCAATAAGTAAAAATTATTAAATTAGTGTTCTACTAAAAGTAATAATATATATTTTCTTAATTAATCATAGCAGCTATTAAAGACTAAATATTGTTAAATGAAAACCGTCGCTAGCAGAATGAGCTTAGTTATAAAATTTTCAATACAAACGGTCAGATTTAGCGGAAAACTTTAACTGAAAATAGTCTTTTTTTGTTATTTTTTAAACAAAAAAGAAATAGCTGTTTGACACAATAAAAAAAGAAGGCACTTTTAATTAGGTAGAACAAAATCTAATATTGAGCTTATTATAAGACTTACTAAGCCATTTTGTGGCCATAGAAGTTAGATCAAAAAAATCTTAATTATATTTGCCGACAGCTTTAAAAACAAGCAAATGTGCACTCTTTTACAAAATCTTTCACAGCTCTGGAAAAAAAGGTCGTAGACATATTCAGAAAAAAACAAATTGTTAAGAATGAAACGTTCTATAAAAATAAGTGGTTAAGAGTGTACGAAAATAATTTTTAGATAAACGGGAGATCCGACAACTTTACCCAAAAAAAACAAACTTTTTACGGTTCACCCTGTATAAATAAATATTTTTTTAAATATTTATTATTGCAAAATAGAGCCAAAAGACCATCCCTTTAGGCAAAGGAAAATTCATTTGAAATACAGTAATTAAAAAAATGTTTTTTTTTTTTTTTGTGCCAGCTAAGCAGTTAATATAATTATATACTGCAAGAAAATATAAAAATGAAATATAAAGCTAAAAAGGAAAACACAATGTTTTACGTTTTTAAATAGAAACTCTGAGCTTGCTATTTACGCTTGTTTAGCTTTATTTACTACAAAGTACAGTATACTTATAACTTACTACAGATTAAAATTTTCTTCCTTTCCTAAATCGAATAACTTGCCCAATTTAAATAATCTTTTCGTCTAAATCTATTATATAAAATGCTCTCACTTCAGCAATCAACGCCCAGCCCAAACCCCTGGACCTAGAAACTTGAAATTTGGGTAGTTTGTTTCTTTTACCATGTAAGCATCCACTAAGAAGCGATTTTTCGAAATTCAACCCTTAAGGGGGTGAAACGGGGGTTGAAAGTTTTTTAAAAATTGTGCGTATCTTAGAGACCTCTTAATCTAGAATCTTAATATTTTGTTATATGTTTCTTAATATTTTGTTGTATGTTTTTTATCGAAATCAAAAAGTTTGTTTCAGGATTTTTCGATATTCTACCCATGAGGTGGTAAAAATCGTAACATTTAAGTCGTAAGGGGTTAATTATTTTAATATTAGACCTTTTTAAAAAGTGTGCGTATCTCAGAGACGTCTTAATCTAGAATCTTCATATTTGGCAAAAATATCGAAATCGAAAAGATACGTGTTTTAGGAATTTTCAATATTCGGCCTCTAAGTCACCCCCTTAGGGGGTAAAAAGGGTTTTTGAAAAATGTGCGTATCTCAGAGACCTCTTAATCGAGAATCTTTATAGTTTGCAAAAATGTTTTTTATCGAAATTAAAAAAGTAAGTCTTTCAGGATTTTTCAATATTCTACCCCTGGGTGTAAAAATCGTCATATTTAAGTCGTAAGGGATTAATTATAATTAACCCCTAATAATTATTTTAATATTAGACCTTTTTAAAAAGTGTGCGTATCTTAGAGACCTCCTAATCTAGAATATTCATATTTGGAAAAAATATTCCTTATCAAAATCGAAAAGATACGTGTTTTAGGAATTGTTGATATTCGACCCCTAAGGGGCGAAACGGGGGTTAAAAAGGAATTTAAAAAGTGTGCGCATCTCAGAGAGCTCTTATCTATGGTCTGTTTTATCAAGCAAGAGAGTAAATAAACTACGCAGTATATTCGCACATTCAATATTCGAAACTGTTTTGAAAATATTCATTGTGCGATTTTTAATTTGCTCTCTTGCTTGATGAAACAGGCCATAGAATCTTTATAAATTGATCAAAAATGTACTTTATCGAAATCGAAAAAGTACGTGTTTCAGGATTTTTCGATATTCGACCCCTGGGTATAAAAATTGTGATATTTTGGTTTTAAGGGGTAAATAATTTAAAGATTAGACATTTTTAAAAAGTTTGCGTATCTCAGAGACCTTTTACTTTACAATCTGGAAATTTGGCAGAAATGTTCTTTATTAATATCGAAAAGATACGTTCTTCAGGAATATTTTATATTCGGCCATTAAGTTGGTAAAAATCGTAATATTTAAGTCGTAAGTGGTACACTATGTAAATATTCTCCATGAATCATGGACCGTGCCACTAAGTACAAACAGCGTCGATATGACATTACGCTTGGTCTATTTACTTGAAAAAATAGTTTTTTTTTAATTCTAATTTTTTCATGCCCCCGGTATAGCTACTTTGATAAGACCCGTGTAATAATATTACATTTTATGGAAGATATTCGTAATAATTCGTTATTAAATTCATGAAATATTCTAGATTAAAAGTCTATAATAACATTTATTTCTAGTACGGCTCTGTAGGTATTAAGGTTCACGAGTTGACTCTTGACTTTAAACAATGCACTTTTTTAAAACCATAGGCCTTTTCACTCATTTATTTATTTGTTTAATTCAAAACGGTTATAAAAAGTTCATACAACAATTTACCCAAGTTTCTTACTTCCATATTTCCGTCAACAGTTTTCTCATACTTTTTCTTTTACGAAAAATTTAAAGAATCTATTATGGTAAAGTATTACGTTACTTCTCTTAATGCCAGTAATTTCTAAGTTTATAATTGATAAAATTAAATACATTAAATTACATTACATGTTTGTTTAACCTCGTACTATTCTTAATTAAGCATCGGCTTATACTGACTTTCGAACCAGTTTTTATAGGGAGTGTCCGCTTCACTTTCACAAATTTTAATTATTAATTAACTGAAAAAGGCTAATCGGCGCCAGTAAGAATTGAATTTACGCTAGTTGGCTAGTAGACTTGTCATGTACAGACGTGGTAGACCACTACACCAATCCTCCTTAATAAGAAGAAAATTTTAGTTAATCTCTACTTAAATTACACGGTATAACAAAGTTTTTAATTTTTAATGGGAAATTCTTACCACATACATAGGTCAACAGCTGGAAATGAGCTTGGGTCCTGTCAACAGATTCTAACTCTACCTAATGCTACAAGCCTAATAACTAAACGTATTCTACTATATATCGTTTTTGAGATAACTGATCCGAATTGAGATTAATTGGCCCAACATAGAATTTTGACAAATTACACAATATTATTAAACCTTAATTAATCTCTATTTAAATTACACGGATAACAAAGTTTTTAATTTTTAATGGGAAATTCTTACCCAATACAGAGGTCAACAGCTGGAAAGGTGATTGGGTCCTGTCAACAGATTGTAACTCTACCTAATTTTACAAGCCTAATAACTAAAAGTTTTCTACTACGCATCGTTTTCGAGATAACTAATCCAATTGGGATCAATTGGCCCAACATAGAATTTTGACAAATTACACAATATTATTAAAAATTGGTATCCTGAGGTTTTTGAGGTTGCTGATACCGAATATGATGTTAAAAGTCTTAAACTCCAAATGGCGGATCCAATATGGCATCGATTTTTTTTTATATATATTGCCAAAAATTTGTTTTTTTTTTTAAGTCGCTAAAACCATTTATAAAATGCCATATTGGAAATCAATTATCCCGAAAACGGCATGTAGTAGAAAACTTTTAGTTATTAGGCTAGTAACTAGGTATTAGGTGGATTTAGAATTCGTTGACAGAACCCAGGAACCTTAAAATGTGTTGAAAGACCATGGCACACAAACATTGTTATTTGGTGACCTATAGATTACTTCAAATTTTAATATGTTATTACCTATAATTTCGCTGTTCTTTTACACGATTTCGGGGTATATTTTTGCAAGGGTATTTGGAAATCTCTGAATTTTTGTGCGTTTCCACATACAAGTCAATCCTATTGGCAATTTATTTTCTTGATCGTGCCCCAAACTCTGCATCCATCTACCAAAACATCATACTTTGTCAGAAAATCCCCAATTTTTTCATTCTTGGTCAAAATTGTTATTATAAAATATATTGATTTAAAATTTAGGCAACAAGTTACCCTTATGAGTGACTATAATTTTATAAAAAAAAATGTTTTGATTTTAACGCACAGGGGGCGCCGTGACAATTTTTCTTAAAAGAATACCTTTTTTGTAGATCAAAATTCTAGAGGGGGCAACGATGTTCAGAAAAACCATGATATATATGTGAAACTATTCTATGGTATTTCCACAGACTAACGATGCCCCCGCTTGCTAGATCAATTATAGTAAAGGTCTGCACGTATCCCATTTTCCCTGTGTTTTTTGGGTAAATTTCATCGATTGCAGTCTTATAAAACAAATCGTTGCATTTTGTATAGACATTTAAAAAAAATTGGATCTTTCATAATGTGGGGTGAAAAAGTGATTTTTTTCGACTTTTGAATAAAAAGCAGTTTTTTGCCATTTTCTCGTTAACGGTGAGAGATATTATCAAAATTTAAAAAACATAACTTAAAACTTAACTTTAACCAAAAAAAAGTGTCTATTTTTTTTTTGTCAAAAAGGAGATAAGTGACAAAACTAGGCCGACAATTATTTTTTTGGTAACATGCAATTTTTATTAAATATATATAAAAAGCTATTTTTTTAAAACAATTTTGGTTTATTAATCTTTTATTTACTTCATTTGTTTTCGAGTTATAGCACGTCAAAGTTGAAAAATTGCAAAAATAGTGATATTTTAAAAACTAGTGTGTAAGAAAAAAAAATTAAAAAAATCACTTTTTTATCCCACATTAAAAAAGTTTCAAAATTTTGTTAAATTTTTACAAAATGCGACGATTTGTTTTGTATAAGGCTGCAATCGATAAAATTTACCCAAAAATCACAGGGAAAATGGCATAAGTGTAGACCTTTACTATAATTGATTTAGCAAGCGGGGGCATCGTTAGTCTGTGGAAATACCATAGAACTAAAAAGTTGGATACCTATAGTTTCACGCATATATCATGGTTTTTCTAAACATCGTTGCCCCCCTTAGAATTTTGATCTCCAAATAAGGTATTATTTTAAGAATAATTAGAATAGAACTAAAAAGTTGGATACCTATAGTTTCACGCATATATCATGGTTATTCTAAACATCGTTGCCCCCTTAGAATTTTGATCTCCAAAAAAGGTATTATTTTAAGAATAATTGACCATAGCGCCCCTATGCGTTAAAATCAAAACATTTTTTTTATAATATTATAGAGTTACTCATGAGAGTCAAATGTTGCTCAAATTTTAAATCAATACAATTTATAGTAACAATGTTATATAAAAAAGCCCTTTTTTTTAAATTCTTGTATATACAGGAATTAAGAAAATAGGGCTTTTCTGACAAGGTATGATGTTTTGGTAGCTGGGGGCTGACTCTGGGGCCCGAGCAAGACAACAATTTAGCAATGTGGTTAACTTTAACGTAGGAACGCACAAAAAAAATCAGGCGATTTAAAAATATGTTGAAAAAAACAACGTGTGAAAGAACCGCGAAGTTGCAGTTAAGCGTAAAAATGTGTGTACCTAAGTGAAGTTTGAAGCATTATAACTCGTTGCATCACAGTAGTTAAAAGTAATAGCAAATTCATGACAGAAATGACAAAAATAATGTCACGCTTTAACTAATTTGGCTAAAATACAAATATTAGGCCAATACACCATCATTTCATGTCTTTTTACGTTAGAATAGAATAGAATAGAATATAATAGAATAGAATAGAATAGAATAGAATACTTTATTAATGACAGCTAAGCACAAGTGCCTTTACATACGTCATATAAACAGAAAAATAATAAATTAATATAAAGTAATTCAACATATACATTTAAAATGAATGTACATATAAATAAACACATTAAAAAATAAAATAATTTAAATTAAACTAGATCGCCGAAGTTATTTGCAAGAAACTCATCTGTACTAAAGAAAGCCCTCTGCAGCAAGTAATGTTTTACTTTAGTTATAAATACTCTAGGATTAAGTTGCCTTATAGAAATAGGTAATACATTATAAAATTTTATACAATAGTAGTTTGTACCAACCGAGGTCCTGACCAGTCTCAGATTCTCCTGTCTTACAACTTCTCCCCTACGTACAGAATTTTGGATCGAGAAATTGTTCATGTTATTTTTTATATAGATTAAGCAGTGTAAGATATATAGGGCACGGAAATGTTAAAATTTGTAGCCTTGTAAAATCATCCTGGCAATCGTCTCGATAGTTCAGTCCGGCTACAATGCGTACTGCTCTCCTTTGCAGGCGGAAAATTCTCTCACTGGATGAGGAGTGACCCCAGGCTAAGATTCCATACGACATAACCGACTGAACTACCGAAAAGTACACCGATCTAAGAACACTTTCAGAAAGTGAGTTGGAAAGACTTTTCAAAAGATAACATCCCTTGCCAAGTTTATTTGCTAGATCATTACACTGCTCAACCCATAAAAGCCTCGAGTCTAGGTTCTTGGGATACCCTGTTTACGGACTAAGAGAGCGACAGATAGACATTTTTACAACATGGTTTCAAAAGTTAAGAAACGTGAGAAAAGTGGAAAATTAAAAAAAAAGAAAAAATCTCTATTTTCAAATTTTCTTAAAAAAAAAATAAGTTTAAAATTTTAAAATTTAAAATTTTTAATATTTACCTATGGGTATAGTATAGATACCAATAATTATTGACTTCCAATATTCTTTTTTATTCGTACCTGTAACAAAAGAAAATAATTAATAAAAACCAGCCTAGAAGATATAAAATGCTTCGCATTCTTTTGTATACTCCTCGCAGTTGACGTTTTTTTACAGGTAAAGTTTGAATATATATTTTAAATTTTTAACTTTTTTTATTTTAAATGGATTTTTTTTTTTTAATTTCATAATTAGGTTTTACCTCTATGACTTTTTTATTTTTGTAGGGATTTTTTTTTTATTTGGTTGTGGTAATTTTTTTTTGGGAAAATAACGTTGATCACACGTTTCTTTCTATTTCTTTTTTCAGTTTTTTTAAGTTTCACTTCTCCAACTTTTTTATTTTTGTGTTTTTTTTATTTGGTACGATTGATCCTTTTAATAAAAGTTATGTTTTCTAAAAAAAAAGGATTTGTCGCCGATTTTCTTTCATTATTTTCCATTTTTTTTTAATTTAGCCCCTATAACTTTCTTATTTTTGGGAGAATATTGTTCTCAATTTACTTCGTGTTCTCATAAAGATTGATTTTTTCTAAAAAGTCGATCGTACAATTATTTCTTGAGTTATCGCGCGGAAAAGAAAACGTTACATACAAAGAGGCAACCGGACTTTTTAAAACATCCATTCCATAATGGCGGACACTACTATTCGAACAATATTTAATCAAATATTTTAAAAAAGTACCAAAATCTAAAATCTAAAACTGATCACGGTTCGTTACAAATGTTTTTTTTTTGTTGACAACACCCTCTTACAGTTTTAGTAGTTTTTGATAAGTTTTTACAATAATTTTTGAAAAAATTTATGCATTTTACAAGAAAATGCTTCTTTTGCTGGTTTGTTCGATTTTGGCAAAATTTGGTTTGAAGCATATTTTATAGGGGAAAATAAAATAAGGGGGTGGCCCGTTAAAATTTCAAATTTTCGCATTTTAAGAAGCACCCATTGGTAACTAAGGCACTGAGTAATAATACACATTATTATCAGACCTGGTAAAAAATAAATTGCCTTGTACAAACGTTAAAATTTTTATGTTTCGTTTTTATTGCAAAGGTTTACGGTATTTATCAATGCATGCAATAAGCGAGTAGTATGTACTGGAACAATGAAAAAACTTATCTGAAATTAAGCCTGTGGTTTTGAAAAGAAATTAAGTTTTTCCCCTTAAAAAAAAATCATAATTCGGTCCCTGTACAAAATATTTTAAAATGTAAAGCGGGGTTATATAAAGGAATGTTATAGCTACAGTTGACGGTAATTATAAATATATAGCTTTACAATCTACGATGTGGGAATTTTATAAGTTTACTATAGTGAAAATTAAAATTATTTTAAATTTTTCGCAAAAATGCAAATAAAAAAATAATTGACTGATAGAAGATTTTAATAATAATTTTATTTTAATGGTCCATAGGTTACTTATCAAAAACTACCAAAACTTGAAGAGGGTGTTGTCAAAAAAAAAATCATTTGTAACGAACCGTGTGATATTAAAGCTGGTATAAAAAATAGGAAGTGGAGATGAGTTAAAATAATAAATACAATAATTATTTGGCATTTAGGGTTAACAAGATTTTTTAAACTTTGATGACGGAAGCTACAAAAAATGGAAGTGGAATAAATGTATTTTATGTTTCGACCGAATATTAGTGAGTTGAAAATAGGATTAAATTCTAACTTTATTATAGTATGCTTGGCATTCGTACTAGATATATATTTTTTTAATTTAATACTAGCTTTAGTTTAAAATACAGCATATGAGAAACTACATGGCGGACCCTACAAAATTTCCACAAGAATTTTAATCTTTTATTTTCTAATTTAATTCAAAGAAACAAAAACAAAAACTACAATTTGAACAAAAAAAACTTTAAATTTAACAGTAAAATACAATACTACTTAAATACGAAATATGAATTATAACTGAAATTTCTTGTTTGGCCGGTTTGTAACGAACTGTAACTTAATTTCGTAAAAAAGTGTTTTGATTGAATAAATTTTGATTCATTTTTTAGGGTGCTTTCATGCTGGGTAAAATATAGTTTTATGGGGTTACACGGTTCACCTGGGCGATTTTAAATAAAAATTTCGTGGACCCCTACATTTTTTGTACTAAAACGTACCTGATGACATAAGAAATCAATTTTCATTTGAAAGAAAATCGTAAAAGATACACTTTTTTAGAAAGATAAAAAAACGTTTTTTTGAGTAATAGGGTGTGTCAAAAAAATTCCGATTTGCGAAATCGAAAACGCTCTCTGGCTCAAAAGTTGCTCCTTAGTAAAAAACTGTGGCCACTCACAAATGAGCCAAATCGATTAATGTTTAGAGGTAGCTCAAAGCACAGAAACTTTGAAAAATATCGGTACCTGTTTTTCGGATAAAAAGTGATTGTATATAAAATTAAGAAAACTTTGGAGGGTTTCTTTAGTAATATTTAGGTAATATTTAGAAACAATACTAATTGTGAGAAAAATAAAAAAATTATATTTCCCCTCCCCTTAAGTTAGAACATAAAAAAATCGCCAATTATTTGAAGTTTTTGCGAAAATTTATTGAAAATGGGCATATTAGGAATGATTTTTTGACCAAGGTGCATATAAACTTTTTCTATGTTTTTAATGTTAAATAACCACTCATTACTAAAATATTTGTTTTTTGCTTTATATTTTTTAATTTTTTTATTTTTGGTTCTTCATGCGTAAAAATTTACTTTTAAATGCATTTATCTTTAAACGGTTAAACCTGCGATGTTAAACCACAGAAACTTTTTTTGTGTATTTTTACATAAAAAAGTATTCCAACCAAAAAATCAAAAAAAAAGTACACCGAAAAAAGTTTTAGGCAAAAAACAGAAAATCCACCCGGTTTCTAATCGAAATTAATTTTTTTTACTCAACTTGAGGAAAAAAAATATGTTTTCTGTATAGTCATGTAGGTTAACATGTATATATGCTTATATACTAATATATAATTTTGCAGATTTTTTATTTAAAACTATTTTTTATGCACTTTTAAAAACTTGCAAAAATAAAATTTTCGCGAAATCTTCAAATAATTGGCGATTTTTTTATGTTCTAACTTAAGGGGAGGGAAAATATAATTTTTTTAGTTTTCTCACAATTAGTATTGTTTCTAAATATTACCAAAGAAACCCTCCAAAGTTTCCTTAATTTTATATACAATCACTTTTTATCCGAAAAACAGGTACCGATATTTTTCAAAGTTTGAGTGCTTTGAGCTGCCTCTAAACATTTGTCGATTTGGCTCATTTTTGAGTGGCCACTGTTTTTTACTAAGGAGCAACTTTTAGGCCAGAGAGCGTTTTTGATTTTGAAAATCGCGATTTTTTGACACACCTTTTTACTCAAAAAAACGTTTTTTTTATCTTTCTAAAAAAGTGTATCTTTTACGATTTTCTTTCAAATGGGAATTGATTTCTTATGTTATCAGTTATGTTTTAGTCCAAAAAATGTAGGGGTCCACGAAACTTTTATTTAAAATCGCCCAGGTGAACCGTGGTTACTAATGAAAAATGGATTAATTTTAAATTAGATATATAAATAGAATCTATAATTTATTTGAGGCGTATATATATTTATAGTATTATTAATTTGAGCCATTTAGCCTCAATGATTATTTATATCGATAAAAAATCTAAAACAGAAAATAATATTAAAATGTTCTTATCATGCCCACCTATTTCTAGATGCATTGGTAAGGTATTGCGTTTAAAATAATACTTATCTGCAATATCTTTTTTATATAAAATTTAGATCTCAACAATTATATTCCATAATAAAAGTATGGCATATAAATAATTTTAAATTCTGCACCTTATTCTATGGAATGGCTGAAAATTTCTTTTAGAATTGTATCTAACGCTCTTTGATACATTTTTTTTTTTTATTTTGGACAAAAATTTTGTTTTTTAGGGGTCCAAAGTAAACGTATAATACTATTCTGCTGGGAAGCTACGATAATAAAACAGACAAAAACTTTTCGTGAATCAGACTCCGTGATAATCAAATTAATAAATTTAATAGAAACAATTTTCAGACCCGGCTTGGCAAATGTTATAATTTCCATTTTATGTGATAATTTGTAACGACTAACTTTGACAAATACCACCGTAAATATATTTTGACCTAAACATAACACTATGCTGTGAAGCCAAAAGGACACAAACAAACTTAATTTAATTATTATACACTGTAAATGCAAATATGGTATTTGACAGCAAATAAAGTAGGTCATATGTTGCCAGCAAAGAAAGTGGTAAATTTAAATCAATACTGTAAATTCACAGTTATCTGTAAAAATGTGAATTTTTATTTTGGCAATTTTACTGCTATCTTTTGTAGAATGTAAGCTATTATTATGGTAATTTTCGGGACTGTCTCTAAAAGTTCCGGGTTTTTGGACCACATGCATGAATTTTAATGCAAAATTATTGTAAATTATTGTACCGACAGGAAAAGAAGCCAGTAATATTGAGGTTAATTTATTAAATATTGTAAATTCACATTCTGACATTGTAAATTTGCTTTAATTATTACAGCTAAAACCACTGTAAGATTGACGGACAAATTTAGAAGGTACTATTCACAGAGCGTAAGCGCTAGAATACAGTAGTGTCTAATGTTCCAAAATCGCCAAAAAACGTCCGGATGCGTTCTAGGCAAAGAATTCTTGGATACAAATGTGTTTTATGAAAAAATAAGAAACGTTGAAAATGTCCGGCTGTCTGTCCATATGCGAAATCAACAAAAACAAACGTAAGAATGCAGTAGGCGCTGATTGGTTTAATTTCAGCGTTTTTATGAACTGACCAAAGAAGATTTTCCTTTCAGTTTTTATAATTTGTAAAAACTTGCACCCACTATGTTTTTTTTTGAGAGATGTTTTTTAATAACAATAGGGTTCTACTTCTCGCAGAACATGATTTCTAAAATTTTCAGTCGGATATCTCGTTCTTAATGTATGATGCACGCAAAAAATGGTACACCTGGACAGACGAACGGACGTACAGATAGGCAGATTTTTTTTAAGTTATTAAAAATTCGATAGAAAAAAAAATGTATACAAAATTTTTTGATCCAGGGTAGTTTTTGGGGATTTTGAATATTTAGAAAGCATCGTATAAATGACGAAACATTTATTAGATTATATTGCTAACGTTGTATAGGACCAGTATTAGATATCCAAATTAAATGCTAAAACCTTTTCGCTTTGCTTACCAAAGTTGCGGTTATGGTTTTGATTGGTAATATATTGGTTCAAACCGTTTTCCAATCCTTCAAAATGTGTTCCTTACACTGACAGCTAAGGTAGTAAACATAACCTACAAGTAGTGTATTTTGTTTGTTCTTTCAAAATAGATAGTGGATAGATTTTGGTCAAAATACAAGAAATTCGTTTTAATTTTGAAACAGAAATACATAGTAACATATAAAAAACAGCTATCGTTAATATTTTCCTATAAGAAAGAAAGAAGATATTAGAAAAATATGAAATAATAACTATAACCTCTCTGAAAGCACGGTTACAGCTTTTATTACCAATCGGTTCCACCGCACATCACCAACTCATTTCGAAATCAAACGGTAAATACCAAACGTATGACCAAAAGTTTGGTAACTTAAACGAAAAGGCTTCTAATTGATTGTCCCTTGAGCCTTCTTACTCAACAACAATGTTTCATTGAAATTAGACATTGCTAACATTGTTTCTGTTTCACCGAAACAATACCAGCCAAGTGAACTCCTGTTAAGTTTAAGATTTAAATCGCTTTAATATTTAAATTAGTCCTCACAGTTATAAATTAATTTAAATGGTTATTTTCTTAGTTAAATAGAGCTTGGGAATACCTACCACGTGTTTTTAAAAACGTATCGCATTTTATAAAACAACTAGAGATTTTTAACATAGGGCTATATTTTTTCCAACATATAGATAGATTTCGTTCTTTTTAGATATATTTGTGAATAAAAATAGACCGTTGTTTAAAGAATTTATATAACTTATATTTTTCTATTTTGCGACTTTTTTAAGCTTATAATCATACGCATTTTGCGTGTTCTTATAGGCCCATAATTATTATGGGCCTTTTATAGGTGTGTACTTTTTTTCTTTTGGCTTGACGTTTTCCATGCAAATGTGAACGTCGCTTTAAAGTGTAATTTTCTACAAAATTTTGTGTTCAGGTTACTTTCTACCGTTGTGGCTTGGTTAGTTGCAGTGAAATAGAGAAGATATGACTATAAAATATATCAAAATATCATTTGTTCTTAGAATTTTACAACACGAAACAAAAAATTAAAATTTTAAAGCAAAATAGAAAAAATTGTATAAAGCACTCGTATCATAACACGTTTTTAGCGCACTAGTACTTTAGAAAACTCGGCGCAAGAAGCTCGTTTTCTAAATGGTGCAAGGTCGTCTTCAAAAGTACTTTACAATACGATATTTTTAGGAACGCTCTGACATAGAGACTTGACATTTTGACCAAAATTTTCTTGCTACTTTGAAAATCTTCCGTCCAAAATTAAGGTCTCTGTGTCAAAGCGTTTTTGAAATATCGTAGTGTTAATTTGTTTTACAAGCGACCTGCATCATTAATATGTCTATATAATAATTTTAAACAATTATATAGTCGTATTAATTATCCAGATCGCTAGTGGGTTTTCCACCTAGTGTGTCAAATTTATGTATTTCACTTTTTTTTTGGATTCTTATGTAAAGAAGCTTGGTTTTTCACATGAGCTATCGCTTACACTAGGCAACAAATCGCAACTTTTTTTTTTGC
This sequence comes from Brachypterus glaber, assembly GCA_958510825.1. Classification (NCBI taxonomy): domain Eukaryota; kingdom Metazoa; phylum Arthropoda; class Insecta; order Coleoptera; family Kateretidae; genus Brachypterus; species Brachypterus glaber. The sequence continues at coordinate 95,421,873 of OY294044.1, forward strand.
CCCGATCGGAAAGTAATTTTTTCTTACTAATTCGAGAGCGTAGAATCCGAATCTGACCTTAGAAAAATTCCAGCAATTTTTGAGATATAAGTTCAGGTAATAATGTCGTTTTTTTTTCAAAATCATTAAAAAAAAGAGTAGAATTTTGAAAATTTTAGTGTATATTAAAAAAAATACGAGGAATTCAAAAATCTATATGACAAGAACCTACTGTCAGAGTAAGTACGCGAAAAAAAAATAAAAAGGTTAAAATGAAAGTGCAGAGTTTACTTAATTGCTCATTTGTGGCAAAACTATCAAATTTTTTTAAAAACTTTATAGAACTTAATTTGTAGATTATAAAATTCTTTACAAAAATATTTATACAAATATTTTTTTATTTTGCTTAGTTTCTTCCTAAAAAGTAAATAAATGAAAAAGATATAAAATTAAAGTACACAGTGTAAACTTTTTTCCCGAACCCAAAATAGTATATTGTTTTACTAAGAGGAAAAGTGAAGCTTTTTTTACCAGTCTGTAGAATTTACGGACGACGCGAAGCGGAGTCCGGAAACTACAGACGAGTAAAAAAAAGCACTTTTCCTCTGAGTGAAACATACTATTTTTTCTTCAAGCATCCTATATATATATTTTTTTAATATTAAATTTTGAATTTAATTTATTCAGTAATAAAGTATGTTTTTTTCATTAAAATAGGCCAATAAAATCCTTTCGAAATAAACTTAAACCTTCCTTAGCACATTTTAAATTTTTTTCGTAGGCTAAATCGTACACTTTTCGCGATTTTGATGGTAACTTGTCTAATGTAGCATTTGCAATTTTCGAGAGACTTGTAGGTGTATAAACCATATATTCTTCTTCAATCATTTTTAATTAATTTCACACAAGGTTTTTTGCACAGAATCTCGAGTCAACAATGTTTACATAATACACAAACAAGTTTGAAGTATGGCTCTCATCAAAGTCAAGGAGTGCTGCCGCCAGTGGTTACTAGCTAACTAACTTTTTTTTACGGCGTACAACAATGAACTCATTTTTTTACTGTAAAAAAATAGATCACTTCTAACTAGTGTGTTCAGTTATAAAATATGAACATTTTAGTACGCTTGAAGAAAAAATATATTTATCTTATCAATTTAAAGGCGCAGAATCCAAATTTGACCTTAAAAAAAATTCAGCAAGTCTTATTTTTTAAATTTTAGTACATGCAATTATGCCAATTTAAAAATAATTTATAAAACAAAATATTGTGTATTTTTTTTTGTTTTTTAATGGTTCTACATCATAAAAATGTTACTTTATTACATAAGAACCAAAATACGTAACATTTTTTTAGTTCATTTTTGACCCCCTAGTAATGATTTTTGACAATTTTTAGCATAAGTACGTGGCGATAAGCTTGTACCCTTATGCACCCTTCTTCTTACCCTCCACCCCTACTTAGTTTTGTCACATTATCCATTTTTTTTTAATTGTTTTTTTCATAATATCCCTATTTATTCTACCTATGAATTTAAAGTTTCTATGTTTTAAGTTGGGTATTTTTTAACTAATATTGAGTCACCGAATCCAAATTTGTCCTTGAAATATTTTTGTCTCCCTTGATTTTAGAACAAAAGAGGGATAAAATAATGATTTTTTAACATTTTTATCTTATTTTTCTCAGAAAACTTAGGTAACAGAAATATTCTGAGGCCAGATTCGGTTTCAGAGACCCAAAATTAGTTAAAAAACATATGACTCCAATCGGGGCAAGAAATCGTGTTGCCTAGTGTTATGAAAGAAACAGGTCCTCGATTAATGGAAATAAACGGAAAAGATTGTACATATCGAGCTATAAGAAATGTAAACTTTAAACGCGTTTTCTGAGAAAAGTAGTTTAGACACACTAAGTGTCTTTCTTTATGTAGGGTCGTATAATAATAAATACAAAAACACTACTGATAATAATAAATACAACACTACTGATAAAAAAATATAAAAAAAATATCTCTGCTATACTAATAATTTTCACTATAGGCCAGCGTGCTCTCAACTTTACGCTTTAAGCGTCATAAGGCAGGATGCTTGCAAGTGGGAGGCACAATAGCCTATAGTAATTGCGACGGATATAAGTAAGTTTGAACCTTGTATCTTTGGATCTGTAGTCCGACGCGCTACCTATTCTTCCAATACTGATTATATTTTAAAATATTAAAATGTAAAACTTCTTCTTTGATTAATATAAAACGAAAAATGATTAAAAATATAAATTTTCGAAATATATTTAAACAAAATAAAAAAATTTATTTTAATACGTAATTATCGACATAGCAACAATTTGGATTAGTATTATTAAAAATTTCTATCTGCGTACTTGTTAGACACTGCCGAGAAAAATGGCGACTTCCAAACTTGTATAACTGTAAAATAACTAAAATAAAAATGAAAAATAAAATAACTAAAATGTAATAAACTTTAAACTTTAAAATTATATAATAATAGACACATTCAAATACAACTACAATGCTGTGCTTGTTTATTACAGGTATTTAATAAATATGTTTTAATTTTATACAAAATAATATCCAGTTTAGCCTCAGGGTTCTGCCAGATGCACAAACCGCAAATATACGTTCTAAGTTATAGAAATTAAATAAAACAAATTTCCACAGCTCTATGTTTTAAGGGTATACATACACAGACTTAAAGTTTAATTTTCAAAAAGTATTAGATAGAATATAATTTATACTATAATCAACCAATAGAAATGAATGCCTAGTTACTAGTTTATCACAGCGATGGTAAAAACAAAATATTTTATCAACTTATTGTGCTCCGTTGCTAGAGTGTTCTTTACTTGTGAAAACTAGCGTCATTGAGTGTTTATTACTATAACTCTATGTCTTAAGATTCACATTTCTATAATACCTATAAAAATATAAAAAAGGAATATAATAGTGCTCTTTCTCATGCCAAAAAAATGTCATATAGTTTTCAAATAATCACAGCAGAGAACAAGTCAAAATGTGTTTGGGGTATAATAAATGAAATACGACACAAAGGAAACGCAAAAAATAACTTATCACTTGTTGGAAAAGCGGAAAAAGTTGTCAATGATTTTAACGACTTTACTATAAACTCTGTAAAAACATCAATATCAAAATCTGAAAATGTACCTTTAAATTGTAAAATACCTGTCAACAATAACTCTATGTTTATTACGCTTGTAAGTGAAGAGGAATGTTTAAATTTTTTTTATGAATTGAAAAGTAAAAATAGTAGCGGAAATGATGAAATTTCAACTAATTTATTAAAATATTGTAAAAATGAGTTATATAAACCTTTAACTTTTATTATAAATAACTCCTTATTATTTGGAATCTATGCAAGTATGCTATTGTGGTCCCTGTTTATAAAAAAGGTGACCCAACTGTGATAGAAAACTATCGACCTATAAGCCTGCTCCCTGCTTTTTCTAAACTTTTTGAAATGGCTATGAGTAAAAGATTACTAGGTTTCTTCGATAAATTCAAATTGTTTAAAGGTACACAACATGGTTTCTTGAGGGGTAGGTCAACGGCCACTTCGGTGTATGATTTTGTACTAAGTATTTTAGAAGGTTTTGAAAACAAACAGGAAATACTAGCAATACTACTAGATCTATCAAAAGCTTTTGATTGTTTAAATTATGTAATTCTTTTTATAAAACTTGAAAAATATGGTGTAAGGGGGCATGCACTGCGTTGGCTGAAGTCCTACCTCTCAAACCGTACACAGCAAGTACAACTTTTTGAAGATTTTATCAAGTTCCTTTCGGATGTCAAAAATATCACTGTTGGGGTGCCCCAGGGTAGCATTCTTGGGCCTCTCCTATTCATTATTTTTATAAATGATCTGCATGAGACTCTTCAAAACCCAGACCAGGCTCTGGTCAGTTTTGCAGATGACTCTAACTTTTTAATTAAATCTAACTCTTTTAAAACTTTAATTTCTGATGCTGATATACTTTTCCTAGCAATCAAAAATTGGCTAATTAGAAATAAACTTATATTAAATGAAGAAAAAACAAATTTTATGTTATTTAAGTTGCGTCGTGATGCACAAACAACAATAAATGTCAATAATTGCGAAAGAAAGGTTGCAAACGATGTTAGATTTTTGGGGCTGCATATTGACCAGGGCCTGAGCTGGTGTTCACATGTGGACCATTTACGTGCAAATTTAAACCGAGTTAGCTACTCATTTTTAATATTACGGAGATTCATACATTAAAACTAGTTTATCATTCCAATTTTCAGAGTCTTTTAAGGTATGGTATTATTTTTTGGGGAAGATGTAAAGATATTGAGTCTGTTTTTTTATGTCAGAAAAAGGCACTTCGTGCAATTTTTGGTCTAAAATATCGTGACTCTGGTCGAAGTCTCTTCAAATCAAAAAATATACTTACTGTGTTTGGTTTATATGTTTATGAATGTATCATGTTTTTAATAAAAAATAAAGAACTTTTTGTTAATAATGAGCCAAGCTCTGACAGAGTTACGGACTATAAGATTCCAAAGCACAGGCTAGCTGCCTTTGAAAAAGGCCCTTACTACTCAGCTATGTATTTATTTAATAAACTACCACAACACATAAAAATACATAAAAATAATAGAACTTTTAAAAATCTGTTATTTAATTACATTTGTGCTTTGGAACCTTATTCTCTGAAAGAATTTGAGTCATACAAGCCAAATTAAACCTTTATTTGACAATATTTCAATCAATGATTTTATTTAGGTGCTATATGTATTGTATTTAAAAAAAACATTTTTTATGAAATAAATCGAGTTATTATTATTATTATTATTATTATTAACTCTGAATAAATTAGTATAAATTAGTAATAACCGTTGGGGGAAATGTTAAAAACGAGAAACTAAACGGTAAAATGATTAAATTTACATCGAAAAATATAATTAATAATAAGCAGTGTTGTTACTTTATTGACTTTTTTGAGGTAAAGGGGTGCGAGATTAAAAATTATTATTATAATTATTATTTACAACAGCGGCATAGCCGATGAGACTGCATTCTATAACAAACTAATAACATAATACAACTTTTTTTTTCTTCGAACAGGCATAATGACACCAAATACAAGAAATAATTTAAATCTTCCAATTTCGCCTACCCTCCATTTTCATAGATTCCTCCTACCTTAAAAACCATGCTAACGATTCTCTATCCAAACTTTTGACAATATTTACATAGAATTTAGAAATTATAAATACAAAAATATTGACATCGACATTTTTTTTTAAATAAAATAACTGAAATGTTCTCATTGAGCCCAAAACTTAGGTACCTTTAAAACGATATCCTTCTTTGTGGCTTTATTTATTTTGAGCAGTCTCGTTTACACGAATGCTACGTCTCCGCGATCCATATATTTAAAGCAGTCACTGTATAATCATTTACGGATTTTTTTTTGTGTTTTGGATTAGTACTGATCGATCCAATTAATACTCTAAAACCCATCTCTTACATAACTGAATCCGAAATCAAGTCCATACTTATTTTTGTCGACGAACGCCCAGAGCAGAGAATTCCTGACATTTTTAGGAAAAATCTTGGGAATAACATTATGCAAATCAATTCCCTAACTACCTTTTAAACACGGTTTTTCGCAAGCGTTCGCTTTAATAAAAGCATGGCCCTTAAAGCTCTGAATTCATTATTAGTCTAAGAGCTGGTAAAAAGTTTTAACAATTTCTTTTCTCCCGGCTAAATGTTACATTGCTCTAAAGTACATTCTAATTACATTATTTCCAAATCGCGAGGAACTGGATTCAAGTGTTTTGAGTATTAAAAGCTCAAAAAAGTGCTTATGCTTATGCTAAAAACCTATTTTTAACTTATCGAGTAAAACTCATTAATATTATTATATTTAGATAAAGCTACACAATTTAGTTCGTTTAACATAATATTATAGTAATTAAAAAAAAATCCATTAAATCAAAAAGCTTTTTTCATACATGCTAATTTATTAAAAAAATTAAAACATATGTCAATGGACTTTTTTACCCCTTGTATCTAAAATTATTGTATTTAACTATTAAAATAGCGCTACCGTCTAATCTGAATATACATATATACAATACGTTTTTGAGGTATATCTTTTCAGGTTTTTAAAGTAGATCTTTATCACCCAAAGAAACCGGATCCGGATCCTGTCGAATTAGAAATAATAATTATAGCTTATTTTAGGACATATGTAAAATTCAGCCGGAAAAAAATAGCTTGTTGAAAGTGTTCATCTAGACGTTTTGTACTTTTAATAGAATGAAGGTGATGCATTTCGTCGTTTCTTTGTCATGCAAACCGTTTTGAAAATTTATTGCATTTATTATCACCTTTCTTTTTTTTGCCTTTGTGACAATATTGATTTTGTTAATGGTATTATGTTTAAATTCCATACATTAGCTTTTTAATTTTTATTAATTATAACGATGAATTTTTTAAATTAATTAATTGTAATTATTGCATGCAATGATAAAAGTACACTAAATGTTTTAAGCTTCTACTGTAGAAATTCTACATTTTACTTTCCCCCGTTCCAAACCAATACAATATTGAATTCCTTATACCTTAGGGAACGTACAAGTTTTCTGCCCTCCTAAACAGGAATGCGGCATGTATACCTGGCACATACGGTTTTCGAGCTTACTATTATTTTACTAAGGAGAATAACGGTATGTACCAATCCTAAGAAAATCTGCTGTAAGTACATCGAAGATGTTACTTGCCGCGTTCTTTCTATGTGAAATTTTGTTTTGAAAAGAAAAACAGGATAAAGCAAATTCAAAAGAAAGCAAAATTATAGGTATTTTAGTGGCAGTCAGACAAAATTAATAGATAGATACATTTATCATTTCTAAAGAAATTTACATTTCTTATAAGAGTTGATCAATCAACAAATAAAAAAAAAGGAATAAAATAATATATTGTTTAGTATTATACTACTATTGTTTAATGCTATTGTTTAATAGTATAGGTACTACTATAGTATCTACTGGTAGATATATCTGTTTGAATATAATTAAATAATAATATAATATAAAAACTGCTGCCAACAAAATAATACTTTTCCTTATAGGCCTAGGTTTATTAAAATCAAAAACGAAAAAAAAAATAAAAAAATAGAAAAAAAAATAAAAATTTGAAAAAATTTTTTAAAATTTAAAAAAAATTAAGAAAAATCGTAAGTATTTGGGAAAATGCAAATTTACTGTGAATAGTATATAATGGAATGCGTAGCACTACATATCTTTACGGCTTCTTATATTATAAGGTATCAAAAATTTATATTGTTACAGAAAATCATAAAAAATATTGGTTAATTTATTTCAAAAATTTACTTGCACGCACAAATTAAATTTGATTTTAAATATAGATACCAGAAATTAACAGATTTTTTAAATACCAAAAAGCATATATATAGTTAGTTTAGATATTATTTCGTTTATTAAAAAATTAAAATCCATGCCAAACTTTTACATAGAAAGAACGCGACAAGTAAATTCTTCCTTGTACTTAATGCAGATTTCCTTAGGATTGGTACTTGCCGTTATTCTCCGTAGTAAAATAACACTAAGCTCGATAACGGTATGTATACATGCCGCGTTATCTTTAGGAGGGCAGTATTACGTAACGAAAAATTTGGCCATTTTTGACCCACACCTAATGCGGCGTAACATTTTCAAGACCCCCCATACCCCACCCTCCTCTCATTTGTTGCCTATGGTTTTCCATCTCTATCTTTTTTTGTTTAGAGGATTTAATGAATGCCGCACTGTCGCCAAATGAAAAAAAAGTATTTATACAGTACTATTAGAATAGTTTTACTTGTATCTGATGAACGACTATCGACGAACAAAACTATTCTTAAATTTTATGTGCCACAGACACATAGAAAGAAGGGCCTCAAGTTTATCGCTAGAATTTTACATCAAAAATGTTTTTTGGTACATATTTATAAATAAATCTTTAAAGACATATACTTGCTATGATTCTTGCCAATTTTAAGCAAAAATAGTAGTTTGTTTAGAAATTAGGATGTTTTTTATGTAAGAATGTCAAAATAGGTTTTTAAGCAACAGCTGTGCATAGACATGAATACTGCATTGGCGTATACTCCCAAAATTGCAATAAGTTTTTCTGATGTAGAAAAGTATAGTTAATAAATTTAAATGGTTTTGATCCTTATTTCTTAATTTTATTTGCCTATTTATGGACACTTTTTTTCCCGTTGGCAATATAGTGTGCCGTGTTTAATAAAATTTGCATTGAATCCGTCTTAGGCCTAGATCATTGTTAAAAACGTGATCAAATAAACATTTTATAAGTTTATAATTTTTTAAGTGATACGTAACTTTTTTACTGACACCATTTCCCCCTCTGTAACGCAGCGTAACGTTTTCGAGACTCCCACTATCCCTAGAGCGTTACGTATTACTTGAACTTTCCCTTATGTGGTCTGGATCATCTCACATAACTTTTATTTAAATCAAAAATCACAATTTTATTAAGGCTCCTATCGAATAAAAAAAGAATGTATTTATGAGTTAGTTAGACTCTATTCCGATTGGTTAAAACGCAATTTTTGATCCGAAAATTCTCGATTATATTAGAGAGTTTTTGGTAATTTAATTAATAATTATTAATAAAGTTATCGATATGGGGTTTTCACTCTAAAGAATTGCTTGAGTGGTCAACGTCGCCTTTTTTTCGATTTTATTGTTTTAAATTTATTTTACTTTTAAAATTAGTTAATTTTAAGTAATTTCAATCATAAAAACTAGTAAAAAAAAATGTAATTTAGGTTTTGAAACTAAATTCTTTTTAATTTAAAATTTCATTATTATTAATTTATATTATAACATTGCTATATTTAATGCGCTGATTTCATCAAAACCTTTTTCCGTTTTTCATGATCAGCTCGTCTTTTTGAGATTAATGGTTTTTGAAGCCTATAAAAAACAAACGAACAAACATATTTTATTTTTTCGCACTTTTTTGGTTTGAAGCCCTATTAATAGAGAACCAATCCCCGAAAAAAAAAATAATTAGACCTTAATTCTTTTACTACAAACATGAGCAAAAAAAATACTGTGCGCTATATCTAAAAAAAAGAAAAGAAAACAGACTAGAATTTAGTTGATGGCCTCGAAAATTTTTAAGTGAAGAGCAGTGTAGCTTTTAAAGTTTGTAGAATTTTTACGGAAATCTTTTAACAAACCTAATAATTCTGATTTCGCAACATTTTATAAAAATTTATAGCCAGTAAGAAATAAGTAAAAAGGGTAAAATTTAAATAATTCAGCTATTTAAATATCTTAAATGGGGAAATTATGGATTCATTACGGAAAATAAATAAACAAATAAAATTAGAATAATGGTTACAATACTTAAATCCTATATATAGTATAAAATAAAAGATTAAAGGACAAATTTCTATTTAATACTTAGTGCCCGTTAGTCGTTGCAGTCCCAGAACACTTGATTTCCTACTACTAATTTAGTGTAGTGGATTTGGAAAGAAACTGGTTCCAAACTCGGACAACCCTCGGGATAACCTTATTTGGGGGTACTTACACCAAGAAATTTAAACTTAATTTACAGTAAATCTAAAGGTCAGTTTATTCAATTATTACACACGGCAAGCCTTAAAAATTTTAAATCAAAAATCAATCCGGTTTGCAGCCCCACTTTTAAAGTGGGTAAAACATATGAAAACCAGCCAATTTCTTTAAAGAAATAGGTACCTAAATTGCAGGCCTTTCGCGGGCCCAAAAAAAAAATTGGAATGTACTTTACATATGAGTAGACTACCCTTATGAATCCTGATCCTGAATCCCAATTTGACCTCACAATTTTCCCTAAATCCCACAATTTTCCCCTAGCCTAGGGTAAAGTGTGAAATCTTGGAAATTTCAGGCTCAGTATTTTGAGTGCTGAGTTTATCTTATATTAGAAGTTTCCTACATTACCTCAGAATTCCCCAAGCCTAGGGGAAAAAGTGTATAACCAAGCAAAACTTAAGTTTTCACAGAGGTTTTATTTTTTGCACGGAAAAGCTGGCATCTTTCCGTACTTTGAGTACTACATTGCCTTCGAATTCCCCTAGCCTAGGGAAAAGAGTGGAAGATTGAGAAAAACTTGAGCATCTACAGAAAGATGCAAGCTTTTCCGAGCAAAAATAAAACCTCCGTAGATGCTCAAGTTTTTCTCAATGTTCCACTCATTCACCTAGGCTAGGTAAATTCTAGGGCATTGTAAAAAAATTCTGATGCCAGATTTGAACTCAGATTCTCAAAATACGGAAAGATGCCAGCTTTTCCGTGCAACCCCAGATTCGGATTCAGCGACCCGAAAAACATAGAGAAATGTTTGTATCGTTTGGTGGATAAGACTTTTTTTGTCTAGGTACACAGACACACAAAAAAAAAAAAGTTTGTTTCAGACTTTAAAAAATGTTGGAATGATTCAACTATCATCACTTTTTTGAGGTAAGCAACCAAATTCGGCCTGATCGAGTCAAACCAATGCCAGATTCGGAATTTTAATGCAAAAATCATTGCACCGCACTGTAAATGAAAATATGGTAATTTCACAGCAAATAAAGTAGGTCATATGTTATCACACGCTTCGCAAAAAAGGTCAAATAAAATAAAAAATTGCCCAAAAGCTTTGAAAATAAAATTTGATTCCTGGCCCTTTTCTTAAATAGGAAAAGCAAAAATTAAAAAATTTCAACGACAAAATTTTTTTTATCGCACTTTTTTGTTTTGAGTATTATAAAATAGATACACGCTAATTTATAATTTTCCCAATTCACCAATATTAGCTACAGTTTACTTTTTTTTTGCTTAAACTTTTTACCTGTAACTCAAAATTTAAATTTTAAATAATATCTAACCAATAGGACCCCCTTGGGGGGCCTTAAAGAGGACGAAAGCCTAAATTTTTAAATTTTCCTGGGTTTATCTTGTATGCTCTATTTATATACCAATATAAGCTATTCTAGTACTATATTAAATATTTTTTTAAATAGGAAGGTTTGGGGGGTCTCGAGCCAATTTTCAGATTTTTTTTTTAGAATTTTGATGTACAAAAAATATTATAATATTATAAATATTTTCTAGATATTGTAAAAGAGTATTTAAAATGTCGGTTTTGGGGGTTAATTATTATATAATATATATTATTATATATTATATTATATATTATATTATATATTATTATTATTATATATTAATATAAAAATTAAAAATTCAATAATATTTTATAACAACTCTCATATATAATTACTATTAAATATTAATTATTATTTTTTTAATGTTAAAGTTTATCATATAGTTTGCGTTAAATTTTTATTATGTTTATTTACCCAGCTATAGAAAATAAAATATTTTTGCTTTTATTTTTTCTGTACTTTTATATTTCAATTTTGTTTAATACAAAATATAATTTTCACTCATTACTTTACTTTGCTTTTAATTTATTGCCTTTCCTCTGGAATTAAAAAATCCCTTCAAACCTTTAAAAAAATATTGATTTGTAAAGTAAGTTTTAAAATGTTTTTTCTTTTTCTTTCGATCGTCTGATATCTCTTCTTTAAGCTGAAAGTAGAGATTTTAAAGTTTTAGGCATAATGTATTATAGAAATATTATGTACATAATTATGTATGTATAATTATTAGATATAGTAAGTCTCTTATAAGAGACTTCTTTAACAATTTTCAGGAGAAATATAAACCAAATTTGGCACGTACGCGTACATAATAATATTATTATTATATATATTTTTTATATTAATATATAATAATAATAATATATAATATAATATATAATAATATAATAATTAACCCCCAAACCGACATTTTAAACACTCTTTTACAATATCTAGAAAATATAATATTTTTTGTACCTTAAAATTCTAAAAAAAATATCTGAATTGAATTGGCTCGAGACCCCCCAAACCCCCCTATTTAAAAAAATATTTAATATACTACTAGAATAGCTTATATTGGTATATAAATAGAGCATACAAGATAAACCCAGGAAAATTTAAAAATTTAAGGCAACCCAACGGGGTCCTATTTGTTAGATATTATTTAAAATTTAATTTTTGAGTTACAGGTAAAAACTTTAAGCAGAAAAAAGTAAACTGTAGCAAATATTGGTGAATTGGGAAAATTATGTATCTATTTTATAATACTCAAAACAAAAAAGTGCGATAAAAAAAATTTTGTCGTTGAAATTTTTTAATTTTTGCTTTTCCTATTTAAGGAAAGGGGCCAGAAATCAAATTTTATTTTCAAAGTTCTTGGGCAATTTTTTATTTTATTTGACCTTTTTTGCGAACCGTGACCAGCAAAGAAAGGGGTAAATTCACTGTTATCTGTAAAAATGTGTATTTTTATTTTGGTAATTTTACTGATATTTTTTGTAGAATGTAAGCTATAATTATGGTAATTTTCAACCAATATTGTAAAAGTAGCGGGTTTTTCGACCACATGCATGAATTTTAATGCAAAATTATTGTACCGACAGAAAAAGAGCTGATATTTTACTAAACTATGTAATATTGAGGTGAATTTAATAAATATTGTAAATTTCCATTCTGACATGGTGAATTTGCTTAAATTATTACAGTTAATACTTGCAAGATTGACGGACAAATTTAGAGTGCGACAGGGAAAGAGCTGAGATTTTACCAAACCGAGTAATATTGAGGTTAATTTTAATAAATATTGTAAATTCACGTTCTGACATGGTGAATTTGATTTAATTATTACAGTTAATACTACAGAAAGATTGACGGACAAATTTAGAGTGTGGGGAAACAGACCTTTTTTTTTGTGTGCTTGTGTTATTTTTGTATTGATCGCTAAAACAATTTCCTCAGTGTAAACAGGTTGTTTATTATGAGTTGTTTGATAAAGTTACTTTATCTGCTTAGCGAATTAGAAGATTCAAATTTCGTCAGCCCTTTATTCAGTGCACTCGAAATTTATCGGTGTCTGAAGCTCCGTAACATCACGTACATCAAAAACATTCTCGCGTGAAGGTATTTGACACTGCTGCAGTTAAATGCAGAGTCCAGGAAGAATACGAAATACTTTTTATACTATTCACAGCGTGTTTGCTCTAGCATAGCATAATACGGTAGTTTCTAATTTTCCAAAATCTCCAAAAACGTCATAGACAAAAAATCCTTGGATATAAATGTGTTTGTTAAAAAAATAAGAAACTTTCCATCCGTCCGTCCATTTGTCCCGCCGTCTGTCCGTCTGTCAGTCTGCCAGTCAGCCGTCCATTCGTCTGTCCGTCTGGCAGTCTGACGCTCCTTCCGATGTCACGCTTTTTTGAGGGCTCGAAAACTCAAGAACAAATAATACGATCGACTTGAAATTTAAGGAAAATTCAAGTTCTATAAGGAGAAGATCACTCTTGTTTTTAAAAAAATCCCTCTAAAAAAAACAGTAATTTGGGTTAAACTAAAAAAAAAATCTTCCCCAAAGTTGTAATCTGTTTGTTTTTAGTAAAAAAGTATTTTAATACTTAAATACTTTATTTTAATAAAAATCAATTTAAAAAAACTTGATTTTTCGTTGATAAACCTAGGCGTGTAATAGGCCTACCATAGGCCGCCCACAGAAAAAGTATTCTTTTGTTGGTAACAATATTTTATTTTTCGTTTTCAATAATTTTAACTTACGTTTAAGTATTTGGACAAATGCAATGTACTGTGAATATTATAATATACTAATTATATTAGGTATAATAGAATACAAATCATTACATATATTTACGGCTTGTTTAAAATTAAGTATGTATGTGTATGTTATGTAGGTTACTCTGGTAAAAATGGTCTCAATATTGAGAAAAAAAAAGAAAAGTAAAGTTCTATTTGGGGAAGATCACTGTTGGTTTTTAAAAGAATCTCTCAAAAACAAAAAAGTTATTGGGGTTAATCTTAAAAAAAATAATAAAAAACTATCTTTCTCAAAGGTAGTACCTATTTTTTTTGTTTTTCTTAAAAAAGTATTAAAAAAAACTTGATATTTTCTTTAAATAAACCTAGGCGTACTGTAGGCCGCCCACAGAAAAAGTAATATTTTGTTAACAATATTTTCGTTTTATCGTTCTGATACGAAATTTTGGGCTAAATTACAAAAATATATTTTTATCTACTTGCGTTCCAATAACGTTTTTGTAGTTTTGGTTTACTCGTTAAAATAATCTTAATTGTAAAACATTTTTTGTAACCTGTTTATTAATTATAAAACAATTTTGGGGATTTTTTTTGTTCATAAGTTGTTAACAAAAACAAATGAAATCTGCCATGACATTTGTAAGAATTTTGGTATTCTGTATCCACAGTATCTAAAGATCTAAAAACAGGTAAAATCCTTAAAAAATATTAATAAATATGTACAGGGTGTTCCGTGAGGAAAGGGAAATATTTTAAGGATGTGTTCTAGAGGTCAAAATAAGAAAAAAAGTTCCCATAAACATATGTCCAAAAACCAATCGTAAGAGAGCTACGCCCCTTCAAAGGGGTTCTAAAAATTCGATTTTTAATTAATAACTTAGGAACCCTTTGTGTTATAGCAACAAGGTTTTGCATGTAATTTATTCTTAATAAGGCCTATCAGCCAATGGTATTTGTATGCAGTTACTTAAACCAGGGGCGTGCGAAACGAGTCATCTTATCACTTTTTTGCCCCAAACTTTTTTCTGTTTCATTTTTTGTGGGTTTATTATTAGAATACTATTACCGTAGAGCAAAAACTAAGAAAAAAAATGATACTACGATTTTTGGACCTACATGTATGATATAAAAACTTTTTTTCTACGCTTTTTATGCAGAATCACCCAGCATTATTGAAATTTTTATTTTTAACATTTTAGTGTTTAATTTTTGGTTCTACGAAGGTGTAATTTTGCCTTTAATTCTATTTTTCTCGAAAACGGTTAATCCTACGGTATTACAAAAAGAGTACCTTTTTTATGTGTTTGGACACCCAGTTACGGACGCCACTGGTTGAAGTAACTACATGCATACACCATTGGCTGATAGGCCTTATAAAGCATAGATCACATGCTAAACCTCGATGCTATAATACAAAGAGTTACTAAGTTATTAATAAAAATCGAAATTTTGGAACCCCTTTTGAAGCGGCGTAGCTCCCTTACGAGTCGTTTTTGGATATATATTTATAGAGCTTATTTCCTTATTTTGACCTCTAGAACGCATCCTTAAAATATTTCCTTTTCCTCACGGAACACCCTGTATGTTTTGTGTTGTTTAGTGTGTGATTTTGTGCTGTGTATGATATTGTGTCAGTTAAGTTCATATTATTCTCAGGTATGTCCTAAACAGTAGAATTGGAGGTGCTCGGCAGGAGAGATGAGACACCTCTGAATACCGGAGTACATGTTAACCCTTCCTCGTCGAATTTCATTTAAAATAACTATTAAAATAAACTTAAACCCTAAAAAGTTTATAACCATTACGAATTTGTAATTTAAAAAAACAAATGACAAATGTCAAATTTATGTCATTGTTACCAGTATAAATTTTTCAAATCATCATACTGAAATTATTCAAAACTAAAGTACTTTATAAGCACAATAAAACTCGCAAATAGATAAAATAGTGTAAAGAACTCTTTCCATAAGACACTCGGTTGGAAAACATGGACGCGTGCACCAAAATAGAGTATTATGCAACTTGTTTTTATTATACTATTAATAGTTGAAAGAATAATCATTATGAGAAGCAAATTTAAACTTAATGAAATTCAACTGGTACTTATTTATTCTGGTGGATTCGGATTTCGTAAATTTAATTATTTACATCATTAGCACACTACAGATAAATAAACACTAAAATACAACGACGAAATAAGTATAAGTATAAAATTGAATAATACCTGAAATAAAGTTATATTTACATCATTGAAAAAACTGCTGTCTTACTTTTTTCACGAATAGTATTATATGTACAGTCATTGGCGAATTTCCAGTGCTCGCATATGCGCCGCGTCGATTCTAGCGTTGACGCGAGGTTTTAAATATTTACATTTTTATTTATTTTTATCTTGATTTTTTTTAATGTTTCCATTTAAACGAGTTAGGTGGGAAAAAAAGTTATCGATAAGTAAAAATTATTTCGTATTCTTAAAAGATAAAAATAGAATATCGGTTTTTTCTTCGAAAAACACCGATATATATACATATTTATAGTTAATATGTATAGTCAATATTGTTGTCTAACAAATTAGTCGTCAAATGTTTCAATTTAGTGACCTTTATAAAAATTTCCCTCATAATTCGGCAAAATTATTACGTAAGCCTAAATTTCTGTGTTTATTTTCAGCGTTGATGAGTCATAACTGAGTTCCAGTTACTGTATATGTATAATACATGTTATATTTTTAACAGTATAGCGTTTATCGCCTAATTCACTGATAGGCTAATTTTGCAAATCTGCAACGAAGTATTTATGTTAAGCTGAATATAAATTGCCAATCAAATTTTGTCAAGAACAAAATTGCAGAAAAAAAAAATAAATAAATGGAGTAATCCGTATGTAGGTAGTTGAGTAAGGCAATAGTTGAGTACAAACTCAAGAGGACCTCTATTTGTCCTGTTTTCCATTTTTTTTTAATTTAATTTAAGTAATCCACAAAAATATTGACATGCGCGCATTTATGTGCTTAAAAAATGTACTAAAGTGACGGCCAAAAATAGGTTGTTCTGCCGAAATTTTTTAAAAAGCATTAATCGGTTTTATCAAGGTGGGCATTGACATCGTATATTTTACAACATAGTTTGATTTAGTTTGACACGTAAGAATTAATTTTTAAAGTAAGGTTATTTATTTGTCAAATTCAAAATATACCAAAGCAAAAACTCTTTGATTTTTTTTATAAAAAATTTATCGGAAAAATAAAACAGTCTAATTTACATACCATTTCTAATTATAATGTAATAAGAATAATTTAATTAGTAAAATACGAAAAACTAACAAAAAATCCAGAACTTACTGTATTTTATCCTGGGCGGTTTTTGTCAAAGGCTTAACACAACTTTTATAATCTCTTGTCAAAATGATATGATGTTGTAAAATTTACGATTCAATGCCTCCCTTGATAAAACCTAATAATGCTTTTTAAAAAAAATCGGCAGTGTTGAGTGTTGACGATATAACAGATCGCTGCCAATACAGCGCGCTGCAGCGTGAGAAGTTACTACAATTTGGTTAGTCAATACAGCAACGTCGTATTTGACAAAATATGATCACGGTGTAGAAAACAACCTGATAATAAGTGTTTCTTTCCATGTTAATACTTGTTTGGATTACATGTTTGGATTACTTGGGTGTTTAAATATTTATACAATACAAACAGATAATAAGACAATTACCAGCTTTATTTTAAATAAATAAACTCAATAATAACCCCCGCGTGGATTTTATTTATTTTACCCACTCAACTGTGACTTGTCAAATTATTTTCTTGTAAATGTCATTAAAATTTTTAATAAAAATATGAATTCCTAAGCTATTTATTGGATAAAATCTTGTATGGCACTCATGGGTAAACCGATATTGCCCTCTCGAAAATTAACCTGCTTAGCTGAACCCTCGCAGGTCAATTTTCTCATGGGCAATATCTTACTTTACCCACTAGTACCATAAATAACTATTTCTTTAAAATTATTATTAAAAATTATATTTTGTTAAAAATATATTTAATGATTAATTTATTAATGCATTAATGAAAACCATTCTCCGGAAACTAAATATTTGCAATTCCATTATAATAAAATTTAATATTTAATTAGTATCAATTAATTAATTTAAAATTAAAACTGAACAAGAGGCTTTATTGGATATTTGCAGTAATTTTCGCATTTTAACATTGAAATTTTAATGATACAAAATTAAAATGTCAAGTGGACGTGTAATATATTAACAATGCTAGTTTAATCATTTATTAAAAAAAAAAAACAAAAACAATCATTTGTTTTTTAATAAAAGTGTTGACCGTAAAAGAAGTTTATGTTGTCAAATTTAACAAAAAAAATAGAGCATACAAAAATCCGTAGAAAAGCAAGTAGGGGTGACCGGGGCTAGTTGTCGCAAAGGTAAGTTGTCGAAGTGCATGTATCTCAAAAAGTGAAATAGTTTTCTGCACCAAACCGAGATTAACTTCTGCATTATAAAAGTGAAATTAATCATTTGTAAACTTAAAAGCAATAAGTTAAAAGATCAGCAAGATAATCCAAAAAAAATGTCAAAATTAAATCGTCCAGTATTTTTTTTGGGGTAAATATTTTTTCTTATTGTGAGTTATTTAAAATATTACGAAAAGAAAATTATATGATTATTAATAGTTTAAGGTGTATATTATTTTTGATATTATCATTTATTAGTATTTATTCGTTAATTAGAAAGTACTTAATACATAACGTAAAATTACCCACTGGGTTGCATTTGTTTTGGGGCTAGTTGTCGCATGATCTAGAGATATATGTTCATGGTATAACATTTCCTTTTTCGCATTTTTGCTTTCCCATTTTGAAAATTTTAAAAATTTCGGAAAGCCTTGTATTCGAGCAAAAATATTGAAACATTTTTTTGCGTATTTTTGCGTTGAGTAACGTTTTATGTCGATATAAATCAATTTCAAGCAAAAAAAAATTGTCGCTCCGTCGATCGGTCGGTCGATCGTTCTGTCCGGGAAATTTTGTAAGCACGATAACCTAAAAACGCTTTAAGCTAGAGACTTGAAATTTAGCATACAGGTATGTTACCAAAAGTTCTTGCTCGGGATTGTTTTTGGTGAACATTGGGGTGTGGTAAGGGGACAAAAGTCCAAATGGGGAAAATACATTTTTTTACAAAAATTTGAAAATTGTTATATATTTGAAGGTTGCTGAAATTGAATCTGATAATAAAAATTTTCTAACTCCACCCCCGCAGGGGTGAGGGGGTAAATATTTTTTAATATTTTCGACAAAATTACTGTCGACGAATATGAATCTGATAATATATTTTTTTTAATTTTACCCCCTGAGGGGTGGTGGTAGTTTTCGTAAAAATTGGTATATTGGGCTTTTTGAGGTTGCTGAAAGTGAATCTGATAATAAAAATATCTAAATCCACCCCCTGAGGGGTGGGGGTAGTTTTCGTGAAAATTGGTATATTGGGGTTTTTGAGGTTGTTGAAAGTGAATCTGATTATAAAAAAAATCTCCACCCCCAAAGGGGCAGGGGGTAGTTTCCTTGAAAATTTCTATATTGGGGTTTTCGACGTCAGGAAAACTGAATCTTATAATATTTTTGTTCTAATTTCACCCCCTGTGGGGTGGGGGTAGTTTATGTGAAAATTGGTATATTGGGGTTTTTAAAGTTGCTGAAAGAGAATCTGATAATAAAAATATCTAACTCCATCCCCTAAGAGGCGGAGGGTAGTTTTCGTGAAAACTGGTATATTTTTAAGGTTGCTAAAAGTGAATCTGGGTGGCTATTCTCATTTCAGTGAGTTTTATTCACGCGTGAAAGCCAACTTCATAGTAGTTCTTCTAATGATTTGATTGGCCTAGACCGTGTAGCTCCGCCCATATTCATCTAAATATCAGGCGGAAAAAATCCGCTCGAAACCAGAATAGACCCCCTGATAATAAAAAATAATCCGTTTACGCGCGGAGGTGAAAAATAGGAAAGCACTTTTACTGGGCGGTGTATTTTTATTCAAAACTGTGTTAAAAAGTGAAACTTTGTAGGATAGCAAATAAAATCGTTTATTAAATTAAATTAAAAAAAAAAAAATCGAAAAAGTTATAAAGTTGACAATTTTGGGACAAGAGTGAAAAGTTAGATAACAATCGGTTTTTGGGAAGGCATGTCTTATTAACTATTTATAATTTTTATAAATGCCTTTAAATATACTTTAAGCGCATTTGTCAAGATGTCACAAAAAAAAATCATAACTCTAATTTTTTCTTTAAATAATATTACTAAAACATACAGCTAAAATTACCATTAGGTCGATTAAAAAAAAAAACAAAAATAAAGGAAAAAACTGACTTTGAATGAAAAGTGCGACAATTAGCCCCGGTCACCGCTACTTGACTTTCAGACCATTTTTAGAAATTGTATAAACTCTAAAGTACCACTTCTTATTAAAAAAAGTGGTACTTAATAGAAAAAGTTAAAAAAAGAAATTAATTGAAAAGCTATTAGGTTTTGTATTTTATATTATACACTGCCGCACATCAAATTCCGGACACCTAAAAAATTAACATTTCTTAAATTAAAATATTTCGAAAACTAATTAATGGATTTGACTAATTCTTTTTTAATTTTAAAGCTTAAACATTCTCTACTTTTATTTGTTTTAAGAATGATTAAAAAATTTTTTTCGTATTAACAGCAACAAATAATGTACAACTATGTTTCTTACCCCATCTTCTAGGACTTGCATGGTACGCCACTGCAACTGTTAATCAAATTATTAGAGTCTTTCTTATTGCCGCAGTTTTAATGAGTATTTTGTTTTTTACTTTTTTCCTTCTGGTTTAGGAGATATCAAGATTTTCCTGAAAGTTGTCATTTTTTCAGTCAACTCAAAAAGTACTAAATCAGCAGAGTTTTTTATTTGAAGCTCATGTCTTTCACTTCTTCTTATACGCTCATGTCTTTTACTTCTTCTTCTACAGTTTCTTCATCACGGGGCAACTTTTTATTGCCGTCTGACGGAGGCTTAACGGTGATTTCGCAGAACTGCCGCCGGACGGAGTGACCCTATTTTTTCTTCTACTCAAGTTTTTTAAACCCAGTTTATGTTTTTGATAAACTTGATTGGAAGAAAAACGTAACTCGGTTAAGCTTCAAATTTAAAGCACAGCATCAATCAAATTCATGTAGTACTTTTTAAGTTAACTGAAAAAATGAGAACTTTCAGGAAAATCCTGATATCTCCTAAACCAGAAGTAAAAATGTTAAAAAATAAAAAAGAAAATATTTATTAAAACTGCGGCAATAAGAAAGACTTTAATAATTTGATAAACAGTTGCAGTGGCGTACCATGCAAGTCCTAGAAGATAGGGTAAAAAACATAGTTGTACATTATTTGTTGCTGTTAATACGAAAAAAAAAATAATAATTCTTAAAACAAACAAAAGTAGATAATGTTTAAGCTTCAAAACAAAAAAAGAATCAGTCAAATCCATTAGTTTTCAAAATATTTGAATTTAAAAAAGGTCAATTTTTTAGGTGTCCGGAATTTAATGTGCGGCAGTGTAGTAAAGCTATTTGAAATACATAAAACGTAATAAAATCAACTTTTTTTAAAAAACATAAAAGGTACATTTATGTGATGAAATTTACGAAAGCAGATTTTAACAAATGGTCATAGTAAAAGTTGTCGATAAAATAGCTTTTCATAGTAACGTATTTTACATAAAGTACCATATCGACGTTCTTTTGAATATATGAACCATTAAAATCCTATAGGCTATTTCTTTTTGAACACCTGCCGTATTTTGTGAAAAGGTAACTTGTTACCGTATTAAATAAGATTTTGTATACAGAGCGTGTCAATATAGAACCCTAAGTTACTTATGTTATTGAATACAAGGTTACAGTAAAACATAACGTTGTTCTGTTTACATACGTTACTCAATAAAACTTCACAGAAGTTACTTCGAATAAGAAACTCTCTTAAAGAAACTTCGCAAAAAACAGTAGTACACACTGTCGTATTTTATTTATAATGACATTGCCATACTATTTCCTTAACCTAAAAAATTTAAAGTTATGACATATATACAGTGTGTAATAATAAAAACTAGCTGAACAGTTGCAAGCACCTTGTCAAAACATCGGCACTAGACACTAATTTGAAACGATGAAATAGGAAGTTGTATGAATAGGCAACCATTAATACACCTGCGTGTTGCATAATTTATTAAAGTTTTTGTTTCGCAAGCTAATGTCCTCGCAAAAATGTTACCTTACAAAAATAACTTCGTCCAAAACAAATTTAGATATATGTATATACAAATAAATATTAAATATAAATTTAAAAGAGACCAGATAATAAAAGAGATTTTCAAAAAAAAAACAACCAATCTCAATCAAAACCAATAAAACATAACTGACAGTGTATAAACTATTCTTGCGAAATAAAATATTGCGTAGTTTTGTTCTTGCAAATTAATTTTATGCGAAGTTATAGGTATCCAAAATATAATTCCAGCGAAAATATTGCTAGAGAAGAATTAAATTATGCCAAATGTTTTTATGTACGGTACCGTACCGCGGTACGGCCCAAACATGATGAAGAAATTAAAAATCTTCTATTAGACTCTAGAATATACCGGGTGCCACAAAACAGAGGTACCCCCTATAACTTTTTTGTTTATTAACTTGAAAATAGAATTTAGAGGATGTAAATAATTGAATAAACTGCTTTTTTAACATTCTAAAAAAAATTCCCTCACTTCCGGTTTCTCCGGAAATTATCTTAATTTTCGATATTTAAATGGAACACCCTGTATATTATTACAATTCTTGACAGAAAATGTATTTTTTTAATTAAATCTTAATTTTAAATCCTGTTAGCTTTGGAATATAAAACATTATCTTTGGCTAGGTAATTTCCTTGGAACAAAATGTGAAACTACGTTTTATTTAGTGATGAACCAATTTGGAGCTTTTCCAAACTAGGCAATTTTTTTCAATGAAACTCTTTTTTTTTTAATGGAAAGGTGCCAACCGTAGTACCATTAAACCATTTTTTTTTTCTTAGCAAGGTTGATACCAATATTTTCCAATTTCAAGCAAAATTTATGGGCAAAAATTGGCTTTAGTCATTATATAAAAAAAATAATTAAAAAATTACACGTTTTGTCAAATATTGACAAATAATATATGCTTTTAGTTACAATCTAATTCTGAATGAAAATATGTAAAAATATACAGGCGAAACCGGACAGATTTGCTTTTACAGTGTTAAAAAATACAGTTTGTTCAATTATTTACATCCTCTAAACTTAATTTTTGCAAGTTTTAACTTAAGATAAACAAAAAAGTTATAGTTGGGTACCACTAGTTTG
Organism: Brachypterus glaber; assembly: GCA_958510825.1. Classification (NCBI taxonomy): domain Eukaryota; kingdom Metazoa; phylum Arthropoda; class Insecta; order Coleoptera; family Kateretidae; genus Brachypterus; species Brachypterus glaber. Next base: position 95,445,035 of record OY294044.1, read on the forward strand.
TGGCACCCGGGATATACGAATTCAATGGCGGTCATATTTAAAAGTTCACAAAAACCTTACATGAAGCACTACTGGCTAAAATTTTTGTAAATTTTTAAATATGGCCGCCGTTGAACTCGTATATTTAGAGTTTCTGAAAAAAAGCTCATTCTTTAATACCAACTAAATCAGTTACTTCTTACTTTACCTACTTTACTTCTAAAATTTCCATAAACACACAGTTACCAGTTTAACTAAATAGGGCAGATTTATATAAACCATTTCACGAAGGTTATATGGAAGCTTGCAATCATTGAATGGTATTTTATTTTGGTACACGAGTTCCACTTTATAGCACTACTTTGCATCATTGGAATAGAGGAATTTTTTTTGTCTCTCAAAGTACACTATCAAAAAAAACTGATTTATGTACAATAAGTTCAAAATGTTTTTAATTTGATGAATTACGTTTACGAAATAAGTTTTTTTTTTAATAGTATATTAAAATACTAGTTTCACTATATTTTTGGCGCATGCGTCAAAAAAAAAAACGCGCTAATAGTTAAATATATAACAACGAGCATTTTATAGGTACTATTTTTTTGTAAAAGTCCAAACCGGGGTGAAACCAATCAGCAGGGGTGAAACCAATCATCACGTTAATTTTTGCTAATGTTTTTAGTACTGTAAGTATACAGCAGTCAGCACGCGGCGAAAGTCGACAAATTACTGCAGTCTTTACGAGAATTGGCACGTCTGTCTGTCGACAAACGTAGATTGTTTAAGAGGTGTAAAAAAGTAGTCTTTGGAAACTTGTGGAAACGATTGGTTGGCCAGAGTCACAGAAAAGAGCTGAGAGAACGTGTTAGGTAAATTTTAGTTTAACTATTATCTGGCCCTAGTAGTTAAAAGTTTTTAGTTTTTATCAACATTGTGTAATTTTTTTTTACATTTTTATAAAAAGTCAAATATACATGAAATAAAAAAGGTGAAACCGATCAACCTTTAAAAAGATATACAAAAAAACTACTGTAAATATTTTTATTTTTGTAAGAAAACCGAAAAAAAACCAAAAAACAGCAAATTTTGACCGGTTTCACACCCGTTGACAGTACCTAAACGTGATTTTTTATATTTCTTGGTATAAATTTCTTAGTTCCAAAAACAGCAAGCGATATTTGTTTGTCCTGTTGCAAACACAAAAAAAGAACAAATTTCTTGTATTTATGGGTCCATAATATACGTAAAATGCGTGTGATTATGAAATTAAAATGTAACACCCGCACAGTAGAATTTTCGGGACCAGAGTTGGCCATTTCGGAAAAAACGTTTTTTTTTCCTTTTGGCATAAACTATACACCATTGCATTGCTAAATTATTGGGCTGTAAGGTTTTGTAAACATTTTTGCATTTTTTTGTTAGTAACAGAGCCCTAAACTTGAACTTTTCAACTTTTACCGTTTTCGTAAAAAGAGGAGCTCAATGTTTTAAGTGGTATAACTTTTTGTCAAATAAATTAATTCAAACAAATGATAATAAAATATAATCTTGCAGCTATTTTAAACATTATGATGTATAAAAAACTTAATTTTTCTTTTTCTTTAAACCTAAAATCATACACTGAAAAGAAAGTATTTTAATTTTATAAATTTAATTTATACATAGAGGTTTCGTTGTTATCGAAGCTTGTCGATGTGATGTGATTTTTTTATATTATAACGAACACCACTGGAATTATTTTTTAAATTTGACTTAAGTTATTTAAACTATAGCTTTATTATATGATTTTATGCAATTTTCATAAAAAAAATATTGCGTAATAAAAAGGTTATGAGCTATTGATTACTTTTTTTTTTCTAAAAAATACATGTTTTGTTAAATTTACAAGCTTATAACGGACGCCACTGAAAATATTATTTTAATTTGAATAAGGTAATCTAATCTATAACTATTTGGGATAATGTTGTAAAACTTTTATGCAAATATCTATTGTGAAAAAAAAGTTATGGGCCAGTGACCACTTTTTGATGCAAACGAACTACTGTGACCCGCCTTAAAACTACTTCGAAAGTCAGTTTACGCCAGTAAATTCTTCTACTACTAGCTTACCAATTGTCAAGTCCTGGATTAGAGTATGGTTAATTAAGTAAAATGGTAGTATAGTTAAATAAACATGTAATTTTGTGTTTGCTTTTTCCCTTAGCCAGAAAAAACTTCGACATAAAGTCAAAGATCGTATCGATGTAATTAGTCCTAATCTGGTGTTCCGATTCTGCAAAAATCAATTAACGGCCACAAGAAAAGGACCCCATATGATTGGCGTATATTTGTTCACCTACAAGAGCCTATTCCTAAAAAATGCTTTAGCTGAAGACCCAGGATATTCTGACAGATCTGTCTAAATATTGATGGTTTCTAGGCTTAGCTAGAGCTTTTCATTTATAAATAGTTTTTATTACAATACCAAAAGCGTTATAACTTTTGACTCTTTTATAAAAAATATTAAACTTCTACTATATCCATCTATGTTAAAAAAAAAACATTTTAAATTTTGTAAGAAAAAATTTTGGCTAAAATTTCATCCTATCTAGGTAAATAAACATCTCCGATATTCGTCAGTTTTAATTATTTTAAACTTGATAAAATTCTCTCTTCTAAATAAATTTATTTATTCTGGTTTTTAGTTATGTTATTTAATTTGGATAATTCAGCATATTAAAGTTATAACTGTTTATAAATTATTAAATCCTTTTGACGTACGCTAATCAGTTTTTTATTTTGATATTTATAAATCTTAATAACTCTTTCCCTTTTTGTGACAAAAACTACCTTTTTTAAACGAAATTAAATCTAAAATCACTACATTTTTTTAAAAATGCAAGTTTTAGTGATTTTTTTACCTTATAACGAACACCACTGGAATTATTTTTTTTTAAATTTGACTTAAGTTATTTAAACTATAGCTTTATTATATGATTTTGTGCAATTTTCATAAAAAAAATATTGCGTAATCAAAGGGTTATGATTATTGTTTTTTTTTTCTAAAAAATACAGGTTTTGTTAAACTTACAAGCTTATAACGGACGTCACTGAAAATATTATTTTAATATGAATAAGGCAATCTAATCGATAACTATTTGGAATAATGTTGTAAAAATTTCATGCAAATATCTATCGTGACAAAAAAGTTATGGGCCAGTGACCACTTTTTGATGCAAACGACCTACTGTGACCTGCGTTAAAACTACTTCGAAAGTCAGTTTACCCCAGTAAATTCTTCTACTACTAGCTTACATATTGTCAAGTCCTGGATTAGAGTATGGTTAATTAAGTAAAATAGTAATATATTAAATAAACATGTAATTTTGTGTTCGCTTTTTCCCTTAGCCAGAAAAAAAACTTGGAAAAACTTCGACAAAAAGTCAAAGATCGTATCGATGTAATTAGCCCTAATCTGATTCTACAAAAATCAATTAACAGCCACAAGAAAAGGACCCCATATGATTGGCGTATATTTGTTCACCTACAAGAGAATATTCCTAAAAAATGCTTTAGCTGAAGACCCTGGATAGATGGACAGATCTGTCAAAATATTGATGGTTTCTAGGATTAGCTAGGACTTTTCATTTATAAACAGTTTTGATTACAATACCAAAAGCGTTATAACTTTTGACTCTTTTATAAAAAATATTAAACTTCTATATCCATCTATGTTAAAAAAACATTTTAAATTTAAAAAAAAAAATTGGCTAAGATTTCATCCTATCTAGGTAAATAAACATCTCCGATATTCGTCAGTTTTAATTATTTTAAACTTGATAAAATTCTCTCTTCTCAATAAATTTATTTATTCTGGTGGATCCGGATTAGGTAAATTTAATTTAAATAATTAAATTTACGAAATTCGAATCCACCAGACTACACAAATTTATTGATAAGAGAGGGTTGAATTTTATTAAGTTTAAATTTTCTTCTCATAATAGTTATTTTTTCTATTTTTAATTATTTTTCTTGAATTCATCGAGTAAAAATACAAAACATTAAAAAAAAAGCTGTAGCACGAAACCATTGTAAACTAGTACATTTACAAATTGCCTGGGAAAGAAACTAGTTTTGTCCATTGCGGGTCCCGCAATTTTTAATACAAAAAAAGAGTTTGGCAGTACAGATAGAAACTTTGCCATTATCGATTAATTTTGCAATAGTTATTTACTTCATAGTTTTTTTTTTTGAAGTGAAAACTTCTTTAGACGCGTTGAACGGTTTTTGGTAGGGGAAAATATTATGGGTTCCCTCCTAGATGCGTCTTGAGTCCACGTCAAACCGAAATGTTTTCATTGCTATATCCAGGTAGATTTCAAGTTCCCGCTTCTGGTCACCACCCACCGCTATAGTGGTTTTTTAACAAATATGTTATACTTCACCTCCTCGCAACCTCACCGCTATAGTGGTTTGTTTACAATTGGCTTTGTATATGTTCTACATAAAACAAATCAACATTAATGCCATTCACTTGAATCATGATGGCGTTAGTTGAGTAAACGTACACTGAAACGCGCTCCTGTAAAATCTTAGAATTGTGTTGTTAATATAGTGAATAAAATTTTGAAATTTATATCAAAATACGTGTTTTTAAATAGTGCATAAAACATGACAAAAAGACTAGAAATAAATGAAATAAAAACAGTGGTACGAGAAACTATAGCTGAAGTTTTCAACGATGAAAAATACGTAGATGTGATACTGGCCAAGTTTAATGAAAAAATGGAACAAAAAATGAATGAAATGAATACGGTGATTAAAAACAATACAAACAAAATTAACCTTTTAGAACAAAAAATAGAGTGTCTTGAACAGCTGGACAAAATAAACAATGTGTGCATTTATGGTTTAATGGAAAATAAAAATGAAAATTTAAATCTAAAAGTAATCGAGACTGTAAACCAAATTGATTTAAACTACTCTACAAAGGATATTGCAACTACATATAGAGTTGGAAAAGTAACTAGTTCTCAGAAAATTCGCCCAGTTATAGTTAAGTTTAAATCGTACGAACAAAAATCATATTTAATTAAAAACACAAAAAAATTTAAAAATAAAAAGTTATTTATAACTGACAAACACTAGAATTAAAATATTGAATGCTGGTAAAGAAATTTTTGGTACAAAAAATGTATGGCCCTTTAATGGTTCTATTTTTACTAAAATTAATGAAAAAAATGTGAAAATAAAAAGTCTAGAACATCTTAAGGAACTTCAGTAATTATTAAAATATTTTAAATCACTATAAATTTATCTAAAATTAAGAATAATGGAGCCATTGCGTTTCTAAAAATATGTTAGTTTTTTTTTTGAGACTTTATTTTTGTATTACTTTTTATTGATAGATGAATCAAGATTTGGAGACAGAGCTAGAGGTGAGTGAGACTATAGTTATAGAGGATGTTCTTGAGTGTACCCATGCCGTAAAACATGACAGATTAATAAATATTTTACATTTAAATATAAGGTCTATAAATAAAAATTTTGTTGAACCTTAATACATTTTCTTATCAAGATATAGATATTATTGTTCTTTCAGAAACTTGGGAGGTGTCAGAGGTTAGTAATTTTAATATCGATGGTTTTAATGTTGTTTATAGTGAATCAAAGTTTAACCAGAATGATGGTACAATAGTTTATGTAAGGGATTCCCTGGACTCAAGTGTAGAAATTGTTAAAATTAGAGAAATAAACCTTTTAAGAATAAACCTGACATTAAATAATATTACCTTTGGCGTCACCGCATGCTATAGACCCCCTTCAACTGATAAAGAGAAATTCATACTAGACATGGGTATTTATTATGAGAATTTATTAAAATTAGATGTAGAAATTTTTACGGGAGATATCAATATAAACTTCTTAGATCAAGATGAAAAGTTACTGGACGAATATTTGAATGTGTTTTACGGGAATAATATGTTTTCTTTCATAGATGTTCCGACTAGAAAAACTAAATCTAAAAGCAGTTTACTTGATCACTTTTTTGTAGGTTTGAGGAGCGGAAATTTGCGAAAGGAGTTAAATATTAAATCATTTTTGTTTGAAAATGCTCTAACAGATCATGATATGATTTTTTTAAACATAGGTCAGCGCCTTCGCCATACTACTTTTTCTGAACCCAAAGTAACCGAAATTTCTAAATTAAATTTACCTTTACTTATAAATGATATTAAAAATGAAGAATGGTTGAGTATACTCCAAGAAAATAACTCAGAAGTGTGTTACGATATATTTATAAAACAAATTAAATTTTATATAGAAAAAAATACAACTTTAATAAAAATAAAAAAACAATAAAAATAATAAACTTAAACCATGGATAACCATAGGTCTTGTAAACTCCATCAGACATAGAGATTATTTAAAAAAAAAGTTATTACAAAATTTTTCTGAAGATCGTCAACGTGAATATAGACTATATCGTAACACACTAAATAAACTAATATTCCAGACTAAAAATGATTACTATAAAAATGAAATAGAATCTTCAAAAAGTTATAAAAAAACTTGGAGTATAATCAACCAGGCTTCAAATAATGAAAATAAGGTAAAGAATTCAAAATTAAATATAATAAATAAGGAAGGAGAAAGAGTAGTTGGAGATAAAAATCAAGCAAATTGTTTTAATGACTTTTTCATAAATATTGGAAAAAACATGATAAAAAGTATTGCTCGTGTGAAACCAGTAGAATATTCATCTAATGTAATTTCCCAATCATCTCTGTTTCTCAATCCTATCTCAGAAAATGAATTAATTGAACAAATAGCGAAACTAAACAATGACTCTGCCTGTGGCCCAGATGGAATCTCTGCAAAAACAATAAAAACTCTCCATAAACATATAATTAAACCATTGATTCACATAATAAATAAGATATTTGAATCTGAAGTGATACCAACGGCCATGAAAGAGTCAACAGTTACTCCAATTTTTAAATCGGGCAACAAAAAACTTACCACCAATTACAGGCCTATATCTGTCATTAATAACTTTGGAAAACTTTTTGAGCAGTGCTTAAAAACAAGACTTATGAGCTTTCTAGATAATAAAGCGATTTTAAGTAAGCGACAATTTGGCTTCAGAAAGAAAATAGGTACCGAAGATGCAATTTCCCAATTCATCAAAGTTATACTAAATGGTATTAATGACAGAAAAAAATGCATATCCATATTTTTGGACTTGGCTAAGGCGTTTGATACAGTGGATCACAAGTTGCTCCTAAAAAGACTAGAAAATATTGGTATTCGTGGTGTAGCCCTAAACCTATTTAAAAATTACATTTCTAACAGGATTCAGCGGGTGAAAATAAATAACGTTTTAAGTGACCCATTAACTGTAACCAGGGGCGTGCCTCAGGGTCTTTTTGGGAGATACTTGGGAAGAAACATATGAGCTTGCAGAATGTGGTCTATTGCTTATTAAACAATGGTTAGACTCAAGTCTTCTCAGTCTTAACGTGGATAAAACTAGCTTTCTAACGTTTTCCTTATCAAATGCTGGTCAACCTTATGTTGATTATTTAAAAATTCATAACTCAAATTGTGGAAACGTTTGTAATTGCTCTTGTATAAAATGTGCAAATAAAGTTAAATACTTAGGAGTTATAGTTGATCAGCATTTGAAATGGAATGGGAGATTTAGCTCAGTGGTCAATGGCATCGATATAGTCTGACACTGATCTAATGATCGTGAGTTCAAACCTCACTGGCGCCGATTGCCTTTTTCAGTTAATTAATAATTGAAATTTGGCGAAGGCGTACTCCCTAGATATATTGGTTCGAAAGTCAATTAAAGCCGGTGGTTCCCTCTACTACTAGCCCACACAAGTCCTGGACTTAGGGGATGCTTAATTAAGTAGAATAGTACGAGGTTAAAAACAAACAAACAAACAAACTCAAATTATATTAGCGCTAGACTGAGAAGGCTTATCTATAAATTTTTTCAAATAAGAAACATTCTGTCCACAAAGCTATTACGCATAGTTTACAGCGCCTTAGCCGAGTCCTTGATTAGATACTGTATATGCGTCTGGGGTGGTATGTTTAACAACTCAATTAGTGGCCTTGAAATAACTCAGAACACGCTTATAAAAATATTATTTAGAAAAAATCGGATTTATTCTACTGATCTTTTATACAAAGAAACAAATCTACTGTCTGTTCGACAAATATTTATTTTTTGCACGGTACTATGGACTCGCAAAAACATAAATAGTTTTGTAACTCCCTCTCACACTTACCCCACTATGTCGAATTGTAGTACAAACTTAACTATCCCACTATATAAAAACACTAATTCACAAAGATCAATATTTTATTATGGACCAAAATTTTACAATCTCATTCCTAGTGATATTAGAACAATAAGAAATTTAAAAACAATTAAATTTAAACTCAAAACATTTATTATAAACAAATACTCAGATTTAAAACAAGTTTTTATTTAAAAAATATTTTCAGCATGTGTCTTCTTTTTCTGTCGCGCTCACTCTCTCGCTCACTCTCTCGCTCACTCTCTCGCTTACTCTCACGCTCACTCTCACGCTCACTCTCCTACTCTCTTTATTATTTTGTATGTTTAACTATAATATTTATCCTTTTATTATTATTGTACTTTTCTTTTTAATATCTTATTATTATTGTACGTTTACTTAGAATTAGTTTATTAACTTTTTTAAGATTTTTTTTTTATGTAAATTTGATGCCGCACACAAACTTAGTTTAGGCGGATCTCCATCTTGTTATTAAGCTTATATTTTTTTTTGTATTAAATAATAATAAAAAAAATAAATATCTATGTATATATGATCTAATGGTATACCGACATGATTTTTGTTGTTGTTTTAATAACTTTTCATGTACCGGCGACCCCAGCCAGTAGTAATTTTTTTGAAAAAAACCCTATTCTTATAAATCTTGAATCATAGGGATTTGAAAATTGGTATGTAGGGACATAATGACAATTTAAATTCGACGAAACGAAAAAACAAGATGGCCGACCTGTCAAAATGAATTTTTTTTAATGGAAGTCGCAGAAACATGGAATTTGGTATAAGAGGACTTGGTAACAACTGAAAATTAACAAAATGAAAAAAAGGTGAAATCTTGAAAGGAGGCGCCCAGCGCCGACGTTCACCCCTAAGGGAACGTTCAAGTCCAAAAGTCCAAAATGATTAAAATTTGCGTTACGTAATACTTGAACGTTCCCTAAAGTCTTTGCCCAATATAAGAAAATACGTTTAAATGTTTTTGATGCTACAACTAATTTGAAAATTCAAAAAAACACTGTTATTTCATAGATTAAGTTTTCGTTTATGTCGGCAGTCCCCATGAGTGCCCATGACTTTTTTTTGGTTATATATTTTTTATTTTTATTACTTTTTATACAATTATAATTATTGTGTACACTATTTTTATAATTCCAAGTTAGATATTGCAAGAGATTGTATATATATATATATATATATATATATATATATATATATATATATATATAGATGTTTAATGTCAAAGTGACTCCCATTATAATTGACGTACTTGTCACTCCCATCTGTATATGATAAAATGTGCTATTGTCACACCTCGATAACTTGTGCTAATTACACACCCAAAGTGTATGTATGAGAGAACAGTGTTGCCAGATCAACTTAGCTAATTTGTATTAAATTTTAATTGGAGATCGTGATATTGAGGTAGGACATTTTTAGTGGATTAGTCGAAGCAATTTAGACGAAAAAACCACGAATAGAAGAAATAATTTATAAAGTTTTGAAATTTCGGTTGTGAACTCCCAGTAGGAACCCAAATACAGATCCGAAGAGTTCCCACCTTCCCGGGGGGAGCTTCATCCCCTTTTGCTGAAAAAACCACCCCCCAACGTGACTTCCTGCCGCTTTTCTGCGTTTATCTCGTAAACCGTTACTCCAACGAGAAAATGTTAAAGAACTAATTATATTCTCCATTAAATTCTACATAAAATTATCCTATTAGGTCTTTGTGTATCTTTCACCCAACGCTCACAAATGACCTTGAAAAATAAGCATCACGCTCAGCTCGAAGATAAGAATGAGTCCAGCCCCGTTTTGTATATTGGAGTTTTAGAGGTTGCTGAAAGTAACTGTTAGTGCTTTTACAACCTGTTATTTAACTTGCAATGTTTGTTTATTTATTTATTTATTTGTTTATTGCAAATCTGCCAAAGGCTTTTTCGACCACTTAGAAACTAACTAGAAGGGTAAAATTTGCAAAACTTGCTTAACTCGGCTAACATTACAATTTTGTATAAAACTTACCCCCCAACCCCCCACCACTAAAATTTCAAAAATCCATTTTTTACCCCCACAAGATAATTTAAAACTAAAATTAGGTTGCATACTCACCTAGTGATAATAAAATTTTATAATAAATTTTACATTCCCCCTCGTCTCCCCATCACCCCCCGTACGCGTATAAGTCTAAGTTAACCTCCCTCTTTCACCCACTTAGAATAGGGTCTACCTAATTTGATGATCACACTCAAAATAATTAAAAAAAATTATTATTTGGTGAATATCAAATCAATTGAGTGCGGTCACTCAGGGTAGGTGCGGTCACATGTGCTCTACTGAATAGAATACTTTGAGTCAAAATACCGCCCCCAGCGCCGCCCTCACACCCAACAAATTTTGCAAATATGGGACTATTTGGTGCGGTCTCTCAGGGTAGGTGTGGTCACTCATCCTCTTCACGACAAAGTGGTTTTGGTTGTTGCACCGCCCCCACTGCCGCCCCCAGAAACAATAAACGTGATAAAAAATGCCAATATGGGGCAATTTTGTGCGGTCTTTCTGAGTATGTGCGGTCACTCGTCCTCTTCACCACAAAGTGATATTAGTTGTTGTACCGCCCCCAATGCCGCCCCCAGAAATAATAAACGTGATAAAAAATGCAAGTATGGGGCAATTTTGTGCGGTGACTCCGGGTAGGTGCGGTAACTCGTCCTCTTCAGGACATATTAGTTTTGGTAATTATACCGCCTCCAATGCCGCCCCCAGAAACAAAAAACGTGATAAAAAATGCAAATATGGGGCAATTTTGCGCGGTCACTTAGGGTAGTTGCGGTCACTCGACTTCTTCACGTATAAGTGGTTATGGTTATTGTACCGCCCCCAATGTCGCCCCCAGAAACAATAAACGTGATAAAAATTCATATATGGGGTAATTTGGTGCGGTCACTCAGGGTGGTGCGGTCACTCATCCTCTTCAAGACAAAGTGGTTTAGGTTGTTGTAACGCCCTCAATGCCGCCCCCAAAAACAATAAACGTGATAAAAAATGCACATATGGGGCAATTTCGTGCGGTCACTCAGGGCAGGTGCGGTCACTGGTCCTCTTTAGTACAAAGTAATTTTGGATGTTGTACCGCCCCCAATTCATGTTATCATGTTAATTGTTTCTGGAGGCAGCATTGGGGGCGGTACAATAACTAACACCACTTTGTCGTAAAGAGGACCAGTGACCGCACCTACCCTGAGTGACCTCACGAAATTGC
>OY294044.1:95456787-95488804 GCA_958510825.1 Brachypterus glaber
CTCAGTAGAAAATAAAAGTTTACTTCCATTCAATAAATTAAAGCTGAACGACTACACTGTAAAAACTGCATGTAAAATAATGTAAAAATACATGAATTTACATAGTACGAAATAGTAAATTTGAATTTATGTAAAAGAATGTAAAATAATGTAACATAATGTAAAAGAATGTAAAATAATGTAAAATAATGTAAAAGAATGTAAAAGAATGTAAAAGAATGTAAAACAATATATTTACATTGATATACATATTTTTACATGATTTTACAATGTCGGGCTATGTTATTTTAAGACGCGCGTGAGCTTCAGACAATAACCAAGGCGTCGAATCATGAGACGGACCGTTTAATATTGTTATTGTTAGAGAGATAGCGACGCATGCTGCTAGGTTATAGTGTTAAAAGTGTAAAAAAAGGTAAATATTATTTATGTACGATATTTAAATGCTTTATTTGTGGCCTAAAATTTACATTCATTATAAATTACGATCTTTATCAACCAATAGATCTTTAAAGAAAGATGTAAGCAGTTTATACTCGTATTAAGGGTGCAAATCGTTTGGTTTATTAAACCAAATGAACTTTACGCTACGATATTTCAAAAAAGCTTTGACACAGAGACTTGTAATTTGGAACAAACATTTTCTAAGTAGTAAATATTTTTTTTCACATTTCATGTCTATGAAAAATATTACCATTCTCGACTATGTAATTTTTACCGTTCCGGTCTATGCAAAATATTACCATTAAGGACTATGTAATTTTTACTGTTCCGGTCTATGCAAAACATTACCATTACAGACTATGTAATTTTTACCATTCCGGTCTATGGCAACATATTACCATTTACGGACTATGTAATTTAATGTAATTTATTTTTACCGTGCATGGGGGAACTGAGAGCCTTCTCTCTTTATTATACTATTCACAGCGCGTAAGCGCTAGAATAGTATAATACGGTAGTTCAGAATTTCCCAAAATCGCCAAAAAACGACATAGAAAAAGATTCTTGGATACAAAATATGTTTCATAAAAAAATAAGGAACTTTAAAAATGTCCGTCTGTCCGCCCGGCCATCCGTGTGTCCGTCCGTGTGTCCGTCCGTCTGTCCGTTCATCTGTCGTTCGTTTGTCCGTCCGATGTTACATTTTTTGTGGACACGATGACTCAAGAGCGATTTATCCGATAGAATTGAAATTTTCAGAAAAAATCAAGTTCGGTGAGAAAAGATCCATATTGTTTAAAAAAAAGTATGGGGGTTAAACTTTTAAAAAAATTAAAAAATAAATATTTTTCAATTCTTTTTTCAGTTTTTAAGTTAATTTAATTTAAATAATTAAATTGATGAAATTCGGATCAACCAGACTAAATAAATTTATTGAGAATAATAATAAATTTTAAGTTTAAATTTGCTTCTCATAATGGTTATTTTTTGTATTTTTAATTGTTTTTCTTAAATTCATCGAGTAAAAAATACGTAGGAAAATTTTGAAAACAAAATCTAAAGAACAAAACCATCATAAACTAATGTTATTGATTCCATAGTCTGATTTATGTGGATTTATCTAAAATTACCTTTCGACCGAAATATATTAAATATATTTTAAATTATTTGAAAAATTAAATTAAATAATTTTATTTCATTGAAATTTCAGAATTTCAGTGGCTCCGATCGGCCAAGGTATTTGTTTTAGCTAAAAAAATCATTGTCAATCATTTCTCATTATCATAACCAGTAATTAAATATTTTTTCAATAAACATTCTTTTAGAATAAATTCTATATTGAAAAATCCTTAACATGCAGGCTAAAATACCTCCGCAGAAAATAAAAGTTTATTTCTATTCAATGAATTAAAGCTGAACGACTAGTTGCATGGCGAACTGGTAGAAAAACGCACTAGTGCGAAAAGTCAAACTTTTCGTACAGATTTATTATAAAAAAGTGGCACTGTTAGATATAATCGAATATAAAATATATTTTTCCTACAACCTAGTTGGTAGTTCGTGCTTATTTTCCACCTATTATCATGACAGCGGTCGAAAAGTGACAGTCAGCTGATTTTACATATCTGCTCTCAGAAAACAAGTGAAAGTCAAACGCAAAACGTCAAATTAATAACAATAATTTTAAGACAATTTTTGTGTTTTTTTTTTGGATGTTTAGGTCGTAGGAAAAACAGTATACACACCTCAACGCAAATCTATTTCAGTTTACTTCGAGCGCTTTTTTTCACTCGGCTCCACCTTGTAAAAAATAAGCACTCTCGTGCACTGAAAACTAGGTTCCCATACTCGATGCATAATATACTATTGACACATTTATAACTATGGTTTGTTTCATCAAGCAAGATAGTAAATTAAAACACGCACAGTGAATATTTTCAAAACAGACTCGAATATTGGATGTGCGAATATACTGCGTAGTTTATTTTATAAAACATAACTATATTCTATACACAAACATATTCTATTCAAACCTGTTCTAAAAAAATATTTAAGTGCGATTTTTAATTTCCTATCTTGGTTGAAAAAACAGACCATAGAAGAGAAACTTGGCATATCCGGCAACACGTTTGCTGGTGGTTTCCGTTTGTATTTGCTTCTAATGCCTAAATTATGTTGCTTGAGAAAAAAAAGTCTTGCGTAAGTAAACAAATTGCTTTTTTTAAGTTTCTCGACGTTTTATATTAAAAAAAATATGGTTTTCCTACTGTTTGCTTGTCTGTGTGTGTGCCTGTTCGGGAAATTTGTGACCACGATAACTCAAAAATGCTTCGAGTTAAAGACTTCAAAGGACCAGAAATTAATTATCTAAAGTCCTAGGCTGGGATTATTTTTGGTAAAAATTGGGGTGGGGTAAGGGGATAAAATGGGGGTAAAAACATTTTTTCAGCTTATTTTTCGTTTTTGAAAAAAATACATTTTTTGAAGAAATGTTTGTTTTTAGTTTAAATGAACCTATAGGGGAAAGTATTATTTTGTTGGCAGCAGTATTTTTATTATTGATTTAAAAACTTTTTTAATTAATAATTTTTTTTACATTATTAATACACTTAAAGAAAAGAAAAATAATTAATCAACTGTTGTATAAAAATCTAACTAATAAACTAACTAACTCAAAAATATTCGAAAAAAATAACAATTAATAGTTATTTATGGTACTAGTGGGTAAAGTAAGATATTGCCCATGAGAAAATTAACGAGGCGTCAGCCAAGCAGGTTAATTTTCGAGAGGGCAATATCGGTTTACCCATGAGTGCCATACAAAAAGTCCAATAAATAGCTTAGGAATTCATATTTTTATTAAAAATTTTAATGACATTTACAAGAAAATAATTTGACAAGTGACAGTTGAGTGGGTAAAATAAATAATTATCCACTCAACAAAGTAAAAGCCACGCGGGGGTTATTATTGAATTTATCTATTTAAAATAAAGCTGGTAATTGTCTTATTATCTGTATGTATTGGATAAAAATTATTTTAGTGCGCCTTCGCCAAAATTGTAAATATGTTATTCAAATTATTTTCAATTTGGTGTAAATCAGAGCTCACGACGCGGTAAAAGGAAGATTTAGTCCGACTTTAACACGTTGTGCTGTACACTGGTGAAAAGATGCCACGATATATCGTAGCATCTTTTGTGACCCAGATATATCCTGTAATTAATTTACAGTATATACAGGAGGGCCATCTAAGACGTACATTTTTTGGCGTTATTTCTTAAGCTACCAATTTGAAACTGATACCATTGATTATAGACTTAATAAGGTATTAATCTGACTAAACAAAACTTTTTAACTAGCATTTGTTTTCGAGTTGTGGCCATATGAAACTGAATTTTAATGATAAACTTTAGTTAAAAAACTGAAAATCTGAAAATGGTTGCTTTTTCTTTAACGTTCAATACTTTTTGTTACTAGTAACGTGATTTTTTAAACAAAAAATCGAAATTGAATAATTAATATTATCAGAATGTTCCTATAGTGTATTTAAATAAAATGGTTTTATTTAGTTCGCTGTGATCTAATTTTTCTAATCCTGAATCTTTCATAAATGTCAATTTATTTTATCTATGATGTCAACTGACTTTGCAAGCAACTTTTTTTTTTTTCGAAATAATTATTTTACCTATAGGCAAACATAGACGTTCGACATTAACATTATTATATTATACAAATTTGTTTCATGAAAAAATAAGAAACTATGAAAATGTCCGTCTGTCCGTCTGTTTGTCCGTCCGTCCGTCTGTTCGTCCGTCCGTCCGTCCGTCTATGCGATGTCACGATTTTTGTAGACACGATGACTCCAGAACAAATTATCCGATCGACTCGAAATTTTCAGGAAAAATCAAGTTCTATGAGGGAAAGATCACTATTGTTTTTCAAAGTAATCCCTCCAAAAAATAAAAAAGTTATGAGGGGTTAAACTTTTTAAAAAAATAAAACTCATTAAAAAAAATTATATATTTTTTTTGTTTTTCTCAAAAAGAAAATTTCAAAAAAAATTGAAAATTTTTGAATTTTTTTTTATTTTATTTTTTTTTATTTTTCGCAAAAAGAAAATAAAAAAAATAAAATTTTTGAAAACTATCTAGCCCTGTTTAAAAAAAAACTCCGTATATGGCTTTTTAAATGAAAGAAAATTAAAAAAAAAATTGAAAATTTTTGAATTTTTTTTATTTTATTTTTTTTTTCATTTTTCGCAAAAAGAAAATAAAAAAAAATTAAATTTTTGAAAACTATCTAGCCCTGTTTAAAAAAAAACTCCGTATATGGCTTTTTATTTTTTTTTGCGTGTATGCCATTTTCTATTGCCAATCTATAAAGGTTATTTTTCAGCTTTTTGAAGTTTTTTTCTAGCTTGAAATGATTTTTAATTATTTACGACCCAAAGGTGCAAAATGGTCTTGGACAATAACTAACAAATAACGATAGAAAAAAAAATCATGCAACAAAATTGTTGAGAAAAAATAAGTTTAATTGACTGGTGTAATTGAAAAAAAAATAAAATAATAATAATTGTCTAATTATTATTGTCATTAAGGTCTAAAGACCGCTTAAAAAAATAGTTTTGTTGGGTAGACCCTTTTTATTACATCAGTCGATAGCTCTTATTTTTCTGAATAACATCGTTTCATGATTTTCTTTTTCATTTTCGCATTATTATAGGATTTTCCCCTTTATTATAATATGTCAAATTTTAGACTTACAGCAAAACCTATACTATTATATTCTATATAATAAATATATAAATATGTAGTTATAAATTATATCCTTATATTAAATTTGGTAAGAAATATGCATAGTAAACTATACAGTATACTACAGTATTATACATTATCTTTATTACTGCAGAATATTAGAGTGGAAAATAAATTATCGTGGATAAAATTACTATAAAGTATAAATTGAACTTATAATGTTATTTATCTTTAGGTATAAGCACCAAAGAGCTTAGCGGAGTAGTAGTGGAAAAAGTGCCCCAGCTCGGAATGAGCTTATATTTATAGAAAAGGTAGCTAATCTAAAGGTTAATAATTTCCCAGAGTCTTAGCCCCAAACAACCCCCAGGGGGGTAAGAAAATATTTTTTTACCCCAAAACGTTTTATTGTTTTTCTCCGGTTTTTGTGATCCGATCAATTTGAAATTTAGAATACGAATAAAGGGCAATAAGAACATTTTGCAAAAAAATTATCATACATTTGCGATCATTCTAACCTATGAAAAAAAAATACTTCTTTTTTTCGAAGTGGTCAAAAGGGCCATTTTTGGAATATCATCCCCGCCATTTTTTTATATGTTATGTATTCGTAACTGATCTTAATCATATCCAAAATTCAATTTTTTTCATGTGCATTCACCTTTTTTTTTAAAGGCATAAACATCTCTGCTCCAGAACATCTCAAGTCCAGAATCCAAACGAAAAAAAGAAGTATTTTTTTTCATAGGTTAGAATGATCGCAAATGTATGATAATTTTTTTGCAATATGTACTTATTGCCCTTTATTCGTATTCTAAATTTCAAATTGATCGGATCACAAAAACCGCAGAAAAACAATAAAACGTTTTGGAGTAAAAAAATATTTTCCCACCCCCCTGGGGGTTGTTTGGGGCTAAGACTCTGGGAAATAATTAGTCTTTATGTTAGCTACCTTTTGCATAAATATAAGCTCATTCCGAGCTGGGGCACTTTTTCCACTACTACTCCGCTAAGCTCTTTATGTTTACCCTTAAAATTTTTAAATACTTTATTAAATAAATTAATTTTATAAATCATTAAATTACGAAAATTTTAAAAATATTGTTAGTTCTCCAAAATTTTATTTACTAATTCGTAGAAGGGACATATATGTACATGTATATTATTAACTTTTGTTTTACTTTAAGAAGAGTATACGAGTAATACGGTATTTTCGAATTTTCCAAAATCGCCAAAAAATATCCTATAGTAGAGAAAAAGTCGCTTGCAAAACAACTTTACACTACGATATTTCAAGAAATCTTTGACATAGAGACTTGAAATTTGGAACACATTTTTTTACTTACTTTGTTTCAAATTTCAAGTCACTGTGTCAAAGCGTTTTTGGGATATCGTAGTTTAAACTTGTTTTACAAGCGACTTTTTCTCTTCTATAGACAAAAAAAATCTTGGAACAAAAGACTCACATTTTTTTACTTTTTTTTTTCCTGATATCCTTATTATACTTCTTGCAGCTTTGAATCAGAGGTCTATTATACGTTTACTTCGGACTCCAAAAATATATAAAATACTGCTGCCAACAAAATAATACTTTCCCCTATAAGCTAAGGTTAACTAAAATCAAAAACAAAAAAAAAAAACAAAATAAATAAATCAAAAAAAAATAAAAAAGTCTTTAGTCCGAAGCGTTCTCAAGTTATTATGGTCACAAATATCCCGGAAATGCAGACCGAGAGACCGACAGACCGAAAGACCGGCAAACCGACAGACCGAAAGACCGACCAACCGACAGAGAATTTTTTTTTTGACGGATATCGTATTTTTTGGATATAAAACGTCCAAAAACGTAAAAAAAGCAATAAAAATTTTACGAAACTTTTTTACTAACGCAAGACTGTCCTTGGAGAAAGTAAAATGTCTAAAATCAAAAATTTCCTGTAAAAGTTGGAAAATCAATTATTGTTAACTACTACTACCTAAAAAGTTTGAAACAACACATTTACCTCTCTTGGTCGGGAACTGTCTTGTGACTAACTTCACTTCACTTCAGATGTGTCAAAAACTTAAATGCATTTAAATAAAAAATGTTATGGAAAAAATAGTTTTAAGTACTTATTTTTTTTTAAATATTATTTGATACACATTTAAATTGCAATATTTTCGTATTTCTAAAATAAATTAAGTTTACAACCAATTTAACTGTAATTTCTGAAAGATCACTGATAAGTGCTGCCACCGCCACGCCGGTAATTTAACGAATTAAATACATAACGTTATTTTTATACTTTTTTAGACAAATGTTTATTATTTATATGGATTGAATATTTATATTCAATATATTTATGTTTTAAAATTCTTAATATTAAATAAAAGTTAATTTTTATTTTTTTTTCGTGGAGATCGCCATCGATGCATGCATTGCTTAAGAAAAAATATGTAACTAACTTCACCATTTTTTTTAAATTTAAATATTATGTCGGTTTTATCGTGGAACATAAAATATACAATTGTTAATAAAATAGGTAAAAATTGTGAATAAAATAGTATACAAACCTCGGCGTAAAATTTCATTTTTCCTTCACGAATTAATTACCGCAGGGTCAGCTAACTTTCCCTCGGGGAATAAAACATTTTCCACCTCAGTTTGTAATATACTATTAAACCAGTTTTAAATACGGACAATAAAATTTAATTAAGTTCAAATTAAAACTTTATCAGGAAAAGTTATTTGCTACTGCGAGAAGTATACTAAAGATTACAAAGCATTATATACAGAGCGGTCCAAAAGTCACCCCCCCCCGCTCTTAACTTTTGAACCAGTTGAGATATCGAGTTTATATTTGGAACTTTTAAATAAGACAACTTAAACTATCTTTTAGTATATATTTAATACTTTCAGCTCTTAAAATGTGGGCAGGGGGGCATGGGGGCACATTTTAAAGGGAAAGGGGGGTCGTGTAATACATCCTTTTAAAGCTTATAAAATTCTTCAATTAACTCCATATTTTTAAATTAAAAAAAAAATGGGTTTAAAATGGGGTTGAAAATGGGTATTAATGTCAAAATTCCTCTGAAAAAAACAAATAATTTTTTAAAAATCATAAAAAAATGTTAATAATACTTTTAAACTAATTTTAGTTGACATAAATAAAAATTTATAAAAAAAAATAAAAAATCGAATGTTTTAGCACAAAAAATTGAAAAATCAAAACCTTAAAAAACATTTTTAAAAATTTAAAAATGTTAGTTTAAATAGAGAATTTTATAAGCTTTAAAATGATGTATCACACGACCCCCCTTTCCATTTAAAAAAATGTCCCCTAATGCCCCCCTGCCCACATTTTAAGAGCTGAAAATATTAAATATATGCTAAAAGATAGTTTAAGTTGTTTTATTTAGGAGTTATAAATTTGAAGTCGATATCTCAACTCGTTCAAAAGTTAAAAGGGGGGGGGGTGACTTTTGGACCGCACTGTATATTCACGGTTTGTTAAATTTCAAGGATAACAAATTCGCTGTGTAATGTTAACCTTAATTGAGTTTATCCCTTCTATTGACAACGTTGAATGGCACTGTTAATAAATAATTTACTCAATTTCAACAGTATTTATTTTATCAAAGAGACCTTGTGTTTGAGAAGAAAACTGAATAAATAAATCAAGCAAAAAGTTTTTGTACTGTCTTGTGACAGCGACGCGTCGCGGTAGGGGGCTTTTAAGCGGCTTTTAAATGAAAAAATAAATACAAAATGCGTTATAAAAGAATCGAATAAGAAGTATTGAGTGTGAAAAAAAAACGAGGGGTGAACCAAGGGAAATACCACAATATATGTACACGAACTTTCAAGATTTGTGTGTGACTTCCGAGGTTTTTAATACAAAAAAAAAACGACAAAATTACAACTCATCCGTACCGAAATTCTATTTTTACTCTTGATTTTACCTATATTGTTAATGTAATTTTACCTGTATCGGTACCGGAAATTTACTATACTTAGTAAAATACCGGTTAAAATGAGTTTGTCTTCTTTTTTTAACAATGCAGGTTAATTAAAACTGTCCGGGGAAAAAAACACTTGCAACTCCAAGGAGTCGAACGCAAAACTTGTTTATTTATAATGCTACTGAAATTTCGCAGTTTATTTATTTATGACTGCTGAGGTTTTTAATGTAAAAAAAAAAACACGACAAAATTACTAATCATCCGTACCGGAATTCTAGTTTTACTCTTGATTTCACCTATATTGGAAATGTAATTTTACCTGTATCGGTGCCGGAATTTTAATATATTTAGTAAAATCCCGGTTAAAATGACTGCTAAGTTTGGCTTCTTTTTTCCTCAATGCATGTTAATTAAACCTGTCCGGGGAAAAAACTACTTGCAATTCCAAGGAGTCGAACACAAAACTTGTTTATTTATAATGCTACTGAAATTTCGCAGTTTATTTATTTATGACTGCTGAGGTTTTTAAAGTAAAAAAAAAAACACGACAAAATTACCAGTCATCCGTACCCGATTTCTTTTTTTACTCTTCATTTTACCTATATTGGTAATGTAATTTTACCTGTATCGATGCCTGAATTTTAATATATTTAGTAAAACCCTGGTTAAAATGACTGCCAAGTTTGTATTCTTTTTTCCTCAATGCAGGTTAATTAAAACTGTCCGGGGAAAAAACACTTGCAAGTCCAAGGAGTCGAAGGCAAATCTTGTTTATATAGAATCTATAAATCCAAACGAATCTGTCATAAAAAAGGCACTTCACGAGTTCATTTTCTTACTACACTGAAATTGCAGATGAGATTTTCACAATTTTAGACAGTTTTCATAAGGCTTACAAAAAAAAAAGTTGTCTGTGCTGAGGTTGACGCCCACCTATTCTTATGTATTTTGGAATACTGAACACGAATCTCTCATAAAAAAATGCATTTCATTGTCTTTTTTTTTGTTACACTGAAATAATATGAAATTTTTAGCATTTTAGGCAGTTTTTTCAGTGTAGCAAAAAAATGTGCCCATGAAGTGCGTGCGTGTTCATCATCCCAAAATACATAAGAATAGGTGGGTCTCAACTTTATCACAGACAACTTTTTTTTTTGTTGGCCTATGATCTTGGTATTTGATGTAAATTGATTCGACTAATTAACAATTTATAATATTAAAGATAATTAAGATAATAACGCATGGTAATATGGTTTTCGAGTTCTCGTGCAAAATTTATCTTTCAAATATTGGTGGTAATCAACACTTTTATATTTTAAACTAGAGTATAATATACAGGGTGATCATTAACTGCCATGCCAAAATTTAAAAGGTGATTTTACGTCCAAAAATATCTAAAAAAAATCAATAAAGGTTGGTCCGGAAATGAGCCCTAAGGCAACTATGGCCCTTCGAAGATGACATATTGAACGAGAAACAAAAAAAAAAGAATCAAAAATATTTTAATTCAGTTCAGGGTGATTCTTCATTGAAAACTGAGCAAAAAAGTATTCTTCACCAAAACACCTAAATTTAATATTAAAGGAGTAATAGCCTTTTAAAAAGTAACGTTTTTGGTGGCACAAAATGTTACTTCCTTTTAATTGCATTTTTTTTTGAAAATTCCTACAGTGTTACAATATCTGACATTTTTTATGTATCAAGGAATCCAAATTTTTACAAAAAATCAAAAAAAGTACATATAAAAAAGTTTGTGACAAAAATGTGTTAAGCCTAATACATTTTTCCGTCTAGGTACGACTCTGGATAAATTTAAAAAAACAAATTAACATAAACTTATTGTCCCTATTAAACTAATATACATGCAAAACATGCAAAAGCTGGTCGCTCTAGCTTAAAGGGTACCAGAGTTATTAATTAAAAACCTTATTTTTATTACAATTTTAAAGGGCCGTAGCCCCATTAGGGCTCATTTGCCGACCAACCCTTATAGGAACATTTTTGTTTTTTTTTTATGCAGAATCACCTCTTAAATTTTGGCATGGCAGTTATTGATCACTTTGTATATGGGCAACTGTAGTAAACAAATATTATTGGAGTATGTTTTGCATTTACCTCTCCCTTTTGTCGTAGGTTTCTTTACGTGTAACAGACTTTGTCATACTATTCACAGCTAGAATAGTATTATTCGTTAGATCCGAATTTCCCAAAAAATCGCCAAAAAATTCCTAGACACAAAATGCTTGGATACATACACGTGTTTCATGAAAAAATAAGAAACATTAAAAATGTGCATCCGTCCGTCCAGTGTCACGTTTTTTGGGGACACGATAACTCAAGAAAGAATAATCCGATCGACATTAAATTTTTAGGAAACATCAATTCCTATAAGGGGAAGAACCCTAATTTTTTTTGAAATAATCCCTCCAAAAACATTAAAAATGAAAAAACTCTTTATTATTTTTCATTTTTTTTTGTTTTTTTTAATTACTAAAAAATTTTAATTTTTCGATAATACATTTTTTTTATTTTTATTTTTTTTAAGTTTTTGTTTTTCGACCTTTTTTTACTTGATTTTTAGTCAACTTAGACCGCCTACAGGAAAAGTATTCTTTTGTTGGCAGCAATATTTTATTTTATTTTTTAAATCATTTTAACTTGCGTTATCTTAGGAAAATGCAATATATTATCCGCTGTGAATAGTATATTATGAAATGCGTATCATTACATATCTTCACGACTTGTTTATTTTTATTTCGCAGTTCATATCAGTATTATCAATGGACCTGTATTATTCTTCCCCTGGTGTCCTCGAATAAAACGCAATGAAAACTTCCTTGTTATTGAAAAGCCGAATAAAGGCTGGCGCATTGCAGACAGTCAGCGCGATTGAAAATAAAGCTTCATTCGACTTCCAAGTTAATTACTTTAGCACGCATGTAATAAAATGCTAAACTGCAAAATAGAACTGCATAAAAAATAACAAAGAATTTTTAGAAAATAACATACCAGCCGTCTCGAATGACCGACAGTACTTTCTCATTAAAAATAAATAAAAATCATTGATTTAATTAATTAATTAATTAATCACTGTCATGTCAAAATTTTTGTAAAAGTTTTCAACCGATTTTTCGGTACAATATTGGAAAATAATTATGGAGATCTTCTTTATTATATACAAGAACTGGCTATGCACCTCATATACTGCAGATGATGTATTTACATAAAGATATTTGAATAAAATTAGAAGAAATGTCCTGGTTATATGTCAAATGGATTTAAAATTATATCATTTAAAATTTTTGTAGCATGAAACAGTGTTAGGTATAAACTACCTTCAAATGAAGGTCCCTGTATCACTATAAAATAAATAAATAAATAAATTGATTAATTGGCTCTCAAAAATTTCAAAAAATTAGTAAAGTGAATTACTCTTAACCAGAATGTTTTTTTTATTATGTATGTTGTGCACTGCAAAGGTAATATTGAAATGCATTTTCCTACGATCCTCTATGAAAATGACATTTAGCACACTCTTTGGTTCTTTAGAAAACGTCTCTTATCGCACTAGTTTGATATTTTTATATCACACTCGTATGTTATTTATATATGGAGGTTTGCTTAATTTTATTTAGATATTTACCTTGTAGATTCTACGAATTTTATTAACCTTATTATGTAAACCATTTTCCACCTTTCACCACAGACTTTTATATCTTTTAAGTGTTTTAATCCAAATATTTCTGTTTTCCATGTCAAAAATAGAAACTATAGTTATAACGTTACTATTTTGACCATTACTGTCTAGTCTAGACAGTCTATTTTTTATTTAGTACCTTACATTACATAAAAAAACATTAAAATACACAGTATTTTCTTATGAAATGTAAAACAGTACAATTTTACTGTATTATATGGCAGCATAACCACAGAAATATAATTTAATAAGTAAACTCAAGTTTGCATTTATTTAGGAATAGGTAACCCATTAAACAGCTATGTATTGTATTAAATATATAACCAAGAAAACTAAAGCTAAATGAAAATCATATTTCCTGTTTGACATACCTACATATATCAATTTGTATGCTCTTTATAATTATTTTGTGCTTTGCTTTTCTGAAAAATTAGAAAATTTTAAAATAAGAAACTTCATATTTTTTCGGGATCGTGGGAAAAATAGTGTACTTAACTCGTTGGAAAGTGTATTTCATACACTCGTGGGGTTTCCTCACTCGCCTAGTGGCTCGTTCGTAAACCTTCCCACTAGTTTTGTAATATACTATTGCACACCAAGCTTTATGTTTATATCTAGAAACGTTCTTAAGTTATTGTGGAGACAGACCCATTGACATTCTTTTTTTGATTTGTTTTATGTTTCTCGACGTTTTACGATAAAATAACATGATTTACGAAAAACGATCTTTTTTGATCAGAATACTTTATCAAAAAGTAAAAAGTACTTTTTTTATTTTTTTTTCCAAATTGTTTAAAGTTTAATAACTTTAGCAGGTAAAAATTGCCAAAAAATTCCATTATGTCTAAAAAATATCACTAATGGAAATTATTTTAGGCTTTTAATTTTCTATACAAATTTTATAATTTTTATTCTTTATATATTTATCATTTTATTTAATACAAATAGTAGGTATAAATCTGGTAATTAAATTTAATGGTAGGTCTCTTTTCAAAAATGTTTGCTATTAAATCCTAAAACGTTCAACGTAATTAAAAAAGTTTTCACCTTTTAAAAAAGCTCCCTTAAGACAAGAAGAATGTTAAGTACCTTTTGTTCCTGGTTTTTAATGTATACAGGGTCATCTAAGACAAATAAATTGTTTTTTTTTACGCTAAGCCATGCATAGTTAATATAACAAAAGCTACTGTTACTAATAATAGTTTTTGTTTTTTAAATGTGCTAAGAATAAGGGGGCAAATAGAGTAAAAACTCGTTTACTTGTAAAATGAGCTGAACAGTTGCAAGCACTTTTTTAAAACATAGGCACTAGGCACTAATTTAAAACGTTATGAAAAGGAAAGTTGTGTGATCACGTGAATAGGCAACCATTAATACACCTGCATAATTTATTAAAGTTTGAAAGTCTGTATATCCAAAACGTTATATTCTAGCAAAAAAACTTATTTCTGAATAACCCTGTATATTGATTTTTTTGTAATATTAGAAAATTATTATACAAAGTGTATAATTAAAAAATTTGACTTGTGAATGATTTCGAAACTATGATAGTGTAATTAAAACTTTTATGATCGCGTGATGGGAAACGGTTTAAGGTTTAATTTCATTTGCTTGTAGAAAATTGTAACATTAAAATGGATATAAAGAATTCTAAATTAGTTTGACAACGTATTTAGAGTCAATCTTTCCATAATTATGGAAAACTTAATCAATTATAATTAATTACACGGCGCACAAAAATAAAAAGTTGTCTGTGCTGGCGTTGAGACCCACCTATTCTTATGTATTTTGGGATGCTGAACTCGTATCTGTCATAAAAATGCACTTTATGTTCATTTTTTTGCTACACTGTAATTCCAGATGAGATTTTAACCATTTTAGACGGTTTTTTTAGTGTAGCAAAAAAATAAGCAGATGGGTTGCTTTTTTATGGCAGATTCGTGTTCATCATCTCAAAATACATAAGAAAAGGCAAAAAACCCCAGCACAGACAACTTTTTTTTTGGGGCTTTTATAAGGTACACAAAAAAAACATATTCTTATTTATTTTGGGATGCTGAACACGAATCTGTTAAAAAAGGCACCTAATTGGCATAAATTTCAGGCTACTAATTATTAGTCTATTATTATAATATGAAATTTTCACCATATTAGACAGTTTTTTCAGTGTAGCAAAAAAATGAGCCCATGAATTGCCTTTTTAAGGGAAAATTCGTGTTCAGTACCCTAAAAGAAATAAAAATAGGTGAGTCTCAACCCCAGCACAGATATCTTTTTGTTGTAAGCCTGTATTATTAGTACACGGATAAAACTATGTAGCTTGATTAATACCGTAAATATGTCATAAAATCAAAGTAGTTTAGTCAATTTCGGACTTTTTACCGAGAAAATGCGCATATCTCCAAAACTAAACATTTTCAGTTATATGTTTACTGAATCTTTTTTTAAAATAGATTATGCCATGACCCAGTAATAAAAAATACTAATAAGTAAATATATGTAAAGATTTTTGATGGAAAATATCACTCCAATTTTCAACCCTATTTTAAGGTACGTAAATTAATTTTTTTTTTATTTTAATAAGAACAGTTTGTAGATAATTAGAGTTAAAATTAGAGAGGGAGATTTGCACAAATGATCCTAATTGCTGTGTAAAAGTAAATCCAAGAAAATAAAAATTTTGGAGTTGTGGATATTTAAATTAAACTTTGTTGTATCGTAAATTAAATAACCGTTAACATTTAACTGCTAATTAAACCGGTACTAAAAATTCTACCCCACCCAAACAATCGTATTACTATAAATCGGGAAACGTTCTGACAGACAGCCGCATATCGTCTTTTTATATTTTTTCTCAGGGAAAAATGGAAAAAAAAACCCTTGGTAAAAATAATAATATTAATGTTATTTATGTCAATTTAATTTGTCAATTTTAAAAATTTATGTAGCTTTAAGTATATGTCGATTTGGTTTATGTACAATTTAATTTATGTTTCATGATTTCAGAAAACAGCGAATAAATATAAAAGACAAAAAAAAGAATCTGAGAGGAACCGTTTTATGCTGTCACAGCAACATAGCGCAAGAACAGCTCAAACAGTCCTAAAGGGTCGTTCGCCATCAAAAATATACACAAGACAAACCTAATCGAAGAACGCGGGCAAGAGAGCTACAGGCCCAATTCATCGACAATTATGCCACCTTCCTCCTCCTCCTTTTTTTTTCTAAAATTATCCGGGTTCGTAAAAAATTTAAATTGTATTTTTTTTTATTTTAGATCCGCTTGAATAAAAATATTGTTTGTTTTTGGCCGTAGCGTGAACCTCGCCTCAAGCTGCGGGCCAAAAACTTACACTTTAGGCCCCTGCAAGGCCTTGGTATAAGAATAGCTATTTTGGACCTACATGTATATGTCTTTTTCTCGATGTTTTTAATAACGGCATCAATTAGGTATAACCAATTTGATTTACGTTCATATTTTTTATAATAAAAATACAATATTTATTAACTACTTTAGTCATTCAAAAATATATTAATATATTATAATTAATTTCGAATTGTAACAGAAAAGACCTTAATGAAATTTATTACTTTTTAAATATTTACTTCATTAGCTAACGTATCATTAACTACGTAAGAAAATGACATAAAAAAGAACAAAGCAGAAAAAAATTGATTAATAGAAATACGGTTTCATTTCAAATGGCGCCATGGTTCAAAGAGGTCATTAAGACTGACCCGCAAAGACGAAATGCCGTAATATTATAGAACATTAAAGTACTAGTTCTATAACATACGTTTTTAAAGTACTAGTGTGCTAAAATGTGCTATGAAACGAGAGCTTTATCATATTCTTTCTGTTTTGCTCTAAAATTAAAAAAAAAACGTACATAAATTAATGATTTATTTTTTTTTTTTTGGTTGGCATTAAAATTTTTGCCATGTTTGAAATTCAAAGCTCGATTCAAAGAACAACTTATATTTTGATATCTTTTATAGTCGGCTCTTCTTTTTTTCACTGCAAGTAACCAAGCCACAATTTTAAAACGCTAAAAATTAATCTAAAAATAACATTTTGTAATTATATAGGTACCCTGATAAAAAAGATAATTAAGATTTATTTGCCAATTAAATTATTTGGTTGTGAGTAATAAATTTTATTGGAGTCAAATAAATATATAGTTCATGTAAATAAATATTTTAATTTCAAAATCATTTAGTAATGGAACAAAATAGATTATTTGACAGAAATGAAATTTATTTGTCACGACTAAATAATTCAATTCAAAATCCAACCAAATATTTTGCACACACAAATAAACTGTTTTATCAGTGTATGTATATGCATATATTCAGAATATATCGATGGATGTAATTTATACCTTGTTAAAATGTATTAAATACCTGTAATTTATAAAAAATTAAAAATGTTAACAAAGAAAATTAGACTCCAAAGCGATGTTGACATTTGCAAAATAGAAAAAAAAAACAAACGTTTAGAGAAGTTATGTTTTTAATTGCTAACTTGCTTTTGGAAATAAATACAAATACAGAATATTTATTAATTTAAAACCTAAATGTTTTTCAAGCGGTTAAAAAATGTTTTTTTTTTTATTTCAAACACATTATTTTAGATTATTGTTATTTAAAGCAGTAAAATATTTTTTTAGCATAACTTACCAATTTCAAATATTTATTTCTCAAATGTTAGCTCATTTTAAGCCCTATATAAACAGTTTTATGCTAGAATATTTCGTTTAGACTCTCAAAATTTAATAAATTATTCAACCTATCAATACGCGGGTGTATTTATGGCTGCATATTCACACATCCTCACTTTGTAACCAGAGTTGATACTTTCATTACAAAAACAGGGTCGGACAACAGGAATTTTAAATTATTTTTTATTTTTGGTGAGTTTCTTTAGTACATACCTATGCCGAATAAGATTATATATCTGTAACAGACATATACTCTGTATATGTAAGTATCAACTCTGGTTGTAACACAAAATAGTGTCGAAGTTTTATTTAAATTCTTGAAACTGTTCATCTAGTTAAATATTCTAATGATTTTTAACAGTGTCTTTTCGAATAAAAATAGACATACATACCGGGTGTCCCAACAGGTTCTTGTCAAGCTATATCTGTTATTTTAAAAGATAGAAATTTTTGCAAAAAATAAAACTAAATGAGAGCTATTGAAGATTTTATTAAAATATCCAAAACTACCCCTTTCTTACCCTTGAAACTATCATCAACTTCTTTTTTTCAAATATCACCCGCCCTTTTTTTTAAAGAATATGAAAGTACATTTCATTCCTAATTCAATCATGTATTTTAAGTGGTATCTTATTTCTTAAAGGGGCTCCAAATAGCAATTATAATTTATTAATAATAGTGTCCCACCAGATTTTAGACGGGCTCTATCTCCGTTATATAAAAAAATAAAAACATTGAAAAAAAAAACACAATTAAATGCGAGTAAAATTAACTTATGTAAAACTCCCCTTACTTACCCTCTTGGAACCACCCCCAACTTTTGTTTTTTTAAATAGCACTCCCCTATGTTTACTAAAGAATATGAAAGCACATTACATTCTATATTCAACCATAAGTAATATATTATTTTTTTAAGGTACTCCAAAGTACAACCCCATTAGATCACAAGAAATAAAAAAATCAGTTATTAAAGATATTTAGATGTTTTTTTTTGTACAATTAAAGAATTGCTTTTAAAAGTGTCTTACGCCGTCCTTTATTTAAATTTTTACTTTAATGACATAGTTTTCTATGATTGCAATTACGTAAAATTTACTAATTTTTAAAGTAAAATATATTAGATTTATAATATTATATTATAATATAAAATTTGAAAAAAGGGCGACGTTTATGTAATTAAACAATGGTAAAAACCCCATATCGATATCTTTACCGAGCATTTTAGAATAAAAAAACTAGATTTTTTGAAAAATCTGCCTGCGTTTTTTTAAATAGAAAATCATGTGAAGGGTTTTTGTTTTTTTTTAATTATATAAAAACTTTGATTATGAAGTTTATGGAACAAAAAAATGTTTCTGGATAATAAAGCATAATTCTCAATTTTTATACCCCCTACAAAAATAAAAGGGATTTTTTATGGGTTAAAAATGATAAAAATTGACAAAAAAGGCTAAAAAAATGCACTTAGAATTTCTCCAAAGAGTCCTTTTTTCTATGATATTCTTTGATATATCCGAATTCAGGGTCTATATTTACTTTTTGTTTTAAAAAGTACTGGGTATCCAAAAAATAATTAAATATCTCAATAAAAGTTAAAAAATGCATTAAATTGAATAAAATATCAATTTTGTAGCAAATAAATAAAAAATGTTTTCAAAGCTTGTAGTATCTTATATTATGTAATAAAACACATATAATAAAGTTTTTAAAAAAAAAAAAAAAATTTAAGACTTTATTTTTAAAAATCTGAAAAAAAAAATCCGTAACAACCCAGTTATAAAAATAAACACATTTCAAAGCAATTTGTACATATATTTATATATTTTTTTTTTTATTTTTTTTATTTTTTTTTTATATATTAAATTTGTACATATTATTATGCTTTTTGGCCAAATATCATCTCTTTTATCGAAATAAAGTGTTATTTTATGAGATTTTTGTTTTTTTTTTGGACATCCTGTTCTGTTTCTTAAAAAAATAAATATCGGGCGATAATTGGTACTTTTTCTAAAAAAAATGGCCCATGAGAAAAATTTCTAAGTAACCTTTTTCTGTAGCATAAATAGTTATCATACGTCAATTTTCACAATGTTTTTACCCTGGTAAAGCCATTTTTCATGTAAATTTTTTTTTAATTTTCCCTTATCGCCTGATTTTAACGTTTTTATATTTAAATATTAATAAAAAGGCTTTTTTCTCTCTCAAAAAACCTAAAAAAAATTGAGGGTTGGTTTTTGACCTAAATGAACATTTTGGGGTTGTGACCCTAAAAAATCCCTTTTTGAATTTTGACTGGGCACCATAACTCTTCTACATATTTTATATTTGTTTCCATCATTGACAAGAAAAACTTTGTAGGGTTTTTTTTATTCGAACGGAGCCTTAAGCGGTTACGCCTTTTATTTTTTGTACTGCAGAAGACCCAAGGGCAATGTTATCAAGTTGGAAGAGACACTAAGAATTTCAGACAACAACAACGATATGATAGAGCTGATATAAAGATGTTTTGCTACATTCGAAGTTTCGTAGAAATCAGATTTTGCTACTCATTTTATTTCAAATTCCGTCTGAAACATTTTGTTTCTATGTGTAATAGGGTGTTTCCAAAAATCAAAAATTAAGATAACCCAAATACCTTGTGTGCATATCGTGAGACTTAGCCGAAAAATTGTAAATACCAAATTTTAGGCAAATCGCTTAAAATTAGACCCCCGCCCACTTGATTTGTAATTTATTATATTTCTTCTTGTCAATTTTTCACGAAATCGGTGTGAAAATTAAAAGATGACCAAAATCCATAATTTATATATAGTTAAGATTGCTTAAAAAAGTGTAAATACCTAATTTCAAGGTATTTGGTTAAAATAAGACCTCCGCCCAACACCATTTAAGGTTTAGAATAATTCCTTGTTTTTGCTATTTTGCTATTGGCAAATTGCGGGAAATCAAACAGATTTTACCTCAATGCAACCGATTTCGACCAACTTTCAAATAGTTTTTCATCCTTAAGGTACATATTTTTTAAATCTGACCATCTGATTATTATAAACAAGGTTTAAAATACAAGGGCGTAGATCTTTTTCTTCTATGGGAGAGGTAATACCCAGGGCCGGCCCCATTACCCCCCCCCCCTCATCTACGCCCTTGGTAGTCACTATATGGCAAAATCATGCTCCAAATTAAATTGGAATTTTTGAGATTATACCTATAATACTTAAAAAAAAAATATAGTGATTTTATTAATTTTATTTTCAGAATTGAAATCCACATCCACAAAAATATAAACATACCAAATTTCATAAAAATTGGGTGTTTTTTTCTAACCAAAATTCTGGCCACATTATTGAATTTCTATGCCACAATGCGGCGGTCTAATTCTAGCGGTTACGCTGAAATTTGGTATTTAAACTTTTATGACCAAGCATTATATGTAAAAAACATGGTTTGGAAATCTGTTAATTATCTTACTGATTACAAGCAAATTTTATTGAAAAATATGAGAAATTTGGCAATTAAGAATAAATGAGCCCCTCTAGCTCCGCCCCCTTAACCACTACCTCAATTTTTTTTTAATTCCTTGATTCAAATTGCCTAAGAAATGCTACCATTCATATCATTTTCTTTAAAATACACAACGTGGTAAAGGCAAAACGCTAAAAAAGACAAATCATTAATTTTGTGTTTTCTGATAGGGTCCAGTTTTTAGTGGACCGTCGCGACGGTCGCGATGACGCGTCGTCTGCAGTAGCAGGCAAATTACAAAAATCAGATAAATTCTTGTTCCCTAGACCCTAACGCATCGATTAAGCTGGTATTCTTCGGGACAGGAAGAACTATATTTTTTTGGCCTAATCCAGACGATCGCTACTAATAAGATTAAATATGACAAATTTAAAATAAAGTGGGCTGGGGTCTTAAATTCTTCAATTAAACTGAAATTTGGAACAGTATCATATTTTTACATTCCACATAGGATATAAACAAGGTACGCGTGATTTTCTAAAAAAAAGATTAGAGGTATAAATTGAAAACACCCTAATGTGTAATGCAGAATATTGTGAACGGTCTCCAATAGGGTATTGCAAAAAACACATAATATCCATAAGATCATATGTTGTTAGAATTAAAAAATTATGCTTGCATACCAAATTTGAGGTTACTTGAACGTTTTTTGACCCTCGCCCAAATCAGTTATAGTAATGAGGTATTTGTATTGTTTAATTTCTTACATTGTTACAGTTTTAAAGACAAAAGAAGCCGCCGCACAGTGCTGCGAGAAAATTTTCCAGAGAGAAAGGGATCGGAATATCAGTTTATCGACACGCACAAATTAATTACTGTGACCTGTGAATTGTAATAAGTTTTTAAATTGTTTTTAAAATAGAGCAAAATCTACAAGGTATTTACTAATTATATTTCCATTTTAAAACGTTTAAAAATAAAAATAATAAGGAACATAGCGCTAAGGCAATACCTGTATAAAAATTTAAATAACTTTTAATTTCTTAAAATACCCAAAAATGGATTTTTTAAATTTAGCATTTTATATTTTATTTTGCACAAAAATGGATAAACACGTTTATTTTTGTTTTTTCAGAAATAATTTTAACTATAAAAAATCCAGATGAGTATTCAGATAGTGACAGTGATCAGTAATTATTTTCACTTTTTTCACTTTTTCTAATGAACTTATAATTTAATCAATATTAATTTTTTGTATATTTAGATTTTCTTTATAAATATAATTGTTTTATTGCAAAATATGCATTAATTTTATGTTACTAACATAGTTTCATAGGGGTAAGCAGGTACAATCTTTGGGGGGGAGGGGGCTTGATCCCCTAAATATATGCGAAAATTTTATATTTGTCAGTCTGTGGGACTTTTATAGTTTGATTTGGAGGGGGCTTAGCAAAATTTGGGGGGGCTAAGCCTATGCAGAGTTTTATGTTAAATATATTAATATAGGTTTAAATTAAATCAAATATTAAAAAAAAAGTTATGATTTTTGTCCCATATCCCTTAATACTCGCAGCACTGTGCACCGTGAAGATATGTAATGCTACTCATTTCACAGTGGATGGTATATTCCATTTTTCCAAATGACGCAACTTCAGACAAATAAAAGGTTAAAATGCGTAGCATTACATATCTTCACGGCTTGTTTTAAATCTATTTAAATATAAATTTAAATTTATTTCACTGTTTTAGATCCGTGTGGCAATCTATATGTGAGAAGTTGAACTGCAAAACTTAACATATTCAAAAGGAGTTCCACTGCAAAACTTGATTTATGGCTATATAATTTTATATGTGAAAATATGAGTCCTAATTTCTCAAAAGGCGAATTTTATCATAAAGTGTACTTGAAACTCCTTGTATTAACAAACTAGTTGCCATTTTATTTGTGACTTGTGTTCATTTTACAACCATTAAGAGAGATATAAACGTAATTATTTAGTTGTCACCACTAGGTTTGTCAACATAAACTTATATTATACTGCAGACAAATATACAACTTTTGGCTCTATCATATTTATCTACGTCTGAAAAACTACCTAAACCTGGTCTTATATCTTTCAGTTTTGGCGATATGCAACTTTTTATCAAGATAAACTTCAATACAAGCCAACTAAATTAAATTTGCTTTTTTTGTCTTAACTTTCTGCCGTCGTGTCAAAAGGGAAAATTTAATCTTGGGTAAGTTGAGAAAATTGAAGTTTTAAATAGGTAGGGAAAATCTCAATCTTAAGTTGCGAAATTCTTTTTTTTGTCCCACCCCCAAAACAAATTCTATCGGTATAACTGGTTTTAACTTAAAAGTTGTCAAAATCCAAACGTTTGAAAAAATATCTAGGTGAAAATTAATTGTTTCAAAGGTTAAGCATTTTTTAACAAAAACATAAAAACGAAATAAAATGTCGTAATTCAATTTTTTTTATTTGCCTTATTAAAGAGTCTAAAACCACTATGCGCTATATCCCAAAAGGCGGAGGTACGGGGGCTAAACTGAAGGTATTTCTGTTATCCATTTTGAATTTTAAGTTTTTGGGCATTGGTCCGTATTAATATTACCAAAAGAAGCCTTTATGCCAAATTTCAGCTAAATCGGACATTTTTTTAAAAATTTGAACCACCCTAATCGCAATTTTTTTTTTATTTTTTTCACTATTTTTTTTGCACCGCTGATTACGAAAAAAATAGAAAAAAAATTAAAAAAAAAATTGCGACATTAGGGTTTTTCAATTTTTTTGAAAAATGTCCGATTTAGCTAAAATTTGGCATAAAGGCTTGTTTTGGTAATATTAATAGAGACCAATGCCTAAAAACCTAAAATTCAAAATGGCGGAATAAATATGACCGATTTATTTTAAAAATTTTGCCAAAATTTACGAAAATAATTTACAAAGCATACAAATATTGACCGATCTATTTTTAAGTATATATAAGGAAAATAACCCATTACATATTGTATTGAATCTCTCAAATTTTGTTTGTTTTGTGCCTTATTTTCGTTAATTTTGGCAAAATTTTAAAAATAGATCAGCCATATTTATTCCGCCATTTTAAATTTTAAGTTTTTGAGTATTAGTCTGTATTAATATTAATAACAGAAGCCTTTATGCCAAATTTCAGCTAAATCGGACATTTTTTAAAAATTTTGAACCACCCTAATGTCGCAATTTTTTTTTTTCAAATTCTGCACTATTTTTTTCGTAATCAGCGGTGCAAAGCATGGGCCTATGCAAAAAGCCTACTTCAGTAAATATTTTTTTTTACCAATTTGGACTTTGGAATTTTTACTAAATAGTAATATTAATTAATAGTAATAGCAATATTGCGATTTTTCTTTCTTAAATTTTTAAAATAAATTAAGCATAGGACTAAATAGTTTTTCTTCATAAATCTGTAATAATTTTAGCGAAATTTTGTTTAATATATGAATAGAATATAAAAATTACTCATATTTTACCAATTTTTTAATATTTTTTTTTAAACTAAATTAAAAAAAAACGAGCCAGTAGAAATTCATAAAATTTTCACAGTAATTAGCAGTATGTACAAGGATAATAACCCATAATAGATTCGGTTGAATCTCTCAATTTTTGTATGCTTTGTGAATTATTTTCGTGAATTTTGGCAAAATTTTAAAAATAAATCGGCCATGTTTTTTCCGCCATTTTGAATTTTAAGTTTTTAGGCATTGGTCCGTATTCATATTACCAAAAGAAGCCTTTATGCCAAATTACAGCTAAATCGAAGTTTTTCAAAAAATTTGAACCACAATTTTTTTTTTCAATTTTTTTTTTGAATTTTTTCACTATTTTTTTCGTAATCAGCCCTTTGCAAAAAAGCACTTTTTTTTCTGGGACCAATAGTACCCAAAAATAGATCAAAACAGGTCAAACTTCTTTGAAAAACACAAAACGTTTCACTTTGTTGGCTTGTGTTATTAAGGTATGTGGATTAGTACTAAGTCTACAGAATGATAGTAAATCCTCATTTCCAACGGTTAAGTTGTCAAAGCCGAATTTTATTTAGGATTCCTGCTTCAAAGCTTTAACACAATATTTGCTATGTTAATCAAAGGAAATCCATTCCCAAAATTCAAATTAAAGATCTTGAGTTTTAAATTAATTAAAATAATACGGTTGGGAAATAAGTATTATATTAACCCTAGGATGCATACCCCGGGCCTCCGAGGCCCGGCAGCTCAAATAATTAGCTGTATCTTACAGAAAAATTAATTTAATAACATATCCTTTCAGGAATACCTCAATTCAAGTGTTTTGCAAAATTTTTATTTTTATTTTATACCATGTGATATAAAATTTCTTTTACATCGATACCCCATATTAAGATACCTCGGGATTTTCACGCCCGTATACGCAAATATGTATTTTTTATTATAAAAAAATTAAAAACCGCTGATAAATCATTATTAGTTAGATTTATAAAAAATATAAACCCATTGAACGGAACATATTTTATCTACTTATACTTGTAAAAGCCAAACGAAAAGTTGGACAATGGCGTTTTTCCTAAATGTGATTGATGTAGCATATCTAAAATTTTACACCTCAAAACTAACCCACAGTCAATTTTTTTTTGAAGGATTTAGGCTGGGTATATCAGAGTGCAGCTAAATTTAGCTGACACGTATAACCGTAGCAACTCCAACCAAAATCCAGAATTTGCTCTTAACTTTATCTTTTAGATAAAGTTTTAACTGTACATTGATAAACTGGGCCTTAGTAAAGCAGTTTACAATACCTCATATGCTAAAGAGATCTCAAAATATATGTTTGTCACAGTATGTTTTTGACAGCATGGGTAAATTTATAGAAATTCCTAAACCATCTGAAGAACAGCCAGGACCGTCCAATGGGAAAAAATGCTATCTGTTCCCCTTAAAACTGGACATAAAAAGTAAAATGACTTGTCAAAAATGTAAAAATAATATTTTCAATGAACATTGTATCAGAATTTATAATAATTGCTTTTCTAAGGACTAAATTCTTTTCGTTTATTTATTTACTGATTATTTTAAGATATTTATTAAGATATTTTTAAGGGTTTTGTTTCATTTTTGTTTGAGTTTTTATTATATAAAGAAACAAAAATATATTAAAATATAAATATACTAGTTTAATTTTATATGATATCCATTAAACCGTTAATTTTTATATTCGGGCCTGCCAGGCCCAGGGTATGTAAATGTGTATTTTTTTATGCATCATAGGGTTAAAGTAGTAGGGGAAGATACTCATCAAAAAGGCACCTTTTTTTAAACGGCTGCCAAAATTTTATTTTTAATCTTTTATACCTATTTTTTTAGTTATCATATTTGAAAATAAAAGAACACAGTCACACAAGTGTTAAACCTCAATAATATTAATTTTTACTAAAACTACCAGCATAAAAAAAACGTAACTTGTGCCATTCAAGAACACGGTATTATTGAGTGGGACAAAAATACGAAATTGCTATTAAATTATTAAAATAGCTATTATTAACACTACTACTAATAACAATAAACCTATAATATCATTTCATAACAAAAAAATAGCTGCTACATTCTTTTTTTACATACAATTTACTTTAAATTATTTTACCAAACTTTGATTCATGTTTAAATTAATATCAAATATTAGTTTGTTTTTAGTTCTAACTGTTCCAAGTTGTTGTATGAGTAGTACCCTAGACACTCTCTGTCCTTTTAGAGTAATTTATTATTTAAAAGAGATGAATAGGAATAAAATATGCAATAAAACAGTTCAAGGAAACGAATTTTTTTCCATTCAAGAGTACTAACAATATTATCAAGAAAATTAGGCTAAAATTATTTACTTTTTTTATAAAATTCGAATATTTGGCATACGTATCGCATTGTTCTAGACTATTACAAAAACATTTCGTATTTGAAATATCTTTCGCCCGATATCGCTTCATATCGCCTCTCGAAGGGACGAAAAACCGCCCCTGTGACGCCCCTCGTTCAGAATTTATTGATGGATGTAATTTTACACCTTGTAAAAGCTATACTAAATGCCTGGACCAGTTTTTTATTATTCATAAAAAATTAAAAATTTGAAAAACCAAAAGTCCAAAGTAATGTTCACATTTGAACAGGAAACGTCCAGCTTAATTGATTTGTCCTGTTGCCAATCTAAAAGAGAAAAGTACCAGCGCAAATTGCGTGTTTCGAAAAATAAAAAAAAAAAGATTTAAATTTGAAGAGAAATTATAGATTTTTTTTTAATACTATTTTTTACAGAAAAGCAGCACTGCTGCTTCGCTGCAAAAATGTTGCTAAGTATCTGTGAACCCTACCTTAAAGTAAATAAATAAATAATGAAAAAATCAACCAAAAATAATAATAAACTTTTTGTTCTTATTAAAGTTCCAAATGGGTATTCTTAATGCAGTCGTATGAAAAATTCAAATACACATTCTATGCAATATTCCATATTTTAATTTATGAAAATTAAAATTTGACATCTGTCACTCAAAAAGAGCAATAGCCTTAGCAAACATTTTAAATATACGAGTGTGCATTTGTATACCCTATTATTATACTTTCCTTAAATCCATCAGTCATTTAAATTTTTATAAAAATCTATTTGAACTGTCAGGTATTTTAATTTAATTTAATTTAATTTAAAACTTTAAAATAAATGTCATACTTTTTTTTATTTATACGTTTAGTTTGGATCCCGAAAAAATAAAAATGTTACCCAAAATAAAAAAAATACCAAAATGCGTTATTTACACTTGTAAACAACATTTAAAAGTGTCCGTCCAACTATCTGTCTGCATGTCACGTTTTCTTTCCAGCACGATAACTCAAGAAAGAATAATCCGTTTTGACTTGAAATTTAAAAGAATCCTGCATTTTAAAAAAATAGAAGGAAAGTAATATAAAAGTATTTTTTTAAAATAAACAAACCAAATTAAAAAAAAATCCCTCTAAAGTAAAAAAAATATAGTGGGCTAAAACAAAATAGAACTTCTATTATAGAATGAATCGTGATGTTAACGTATTTTCTTCAGAAAAAAATTATCTTTATTAAACAGTCAATCCTAGCAAATTTGAAAAAAATTTATTTGAAAACAAAACATTCATAGGGGACGCACTATAATGTGTCCTCTATGACTAGCACTAGTACTATAAGGTACTAGACCCAAAAAGTTAAACTTAATTATTTTGTAGTATTTATGGTTTTAGTCTGAGAATAATGATAAAAATTATAGCCCAACCACTAGAAAGCAGGGGACACCCCGTTTTAAATTGTTTATATATATATATATTTTATAAATCAGGTAAGGGTGTTTTTGGACTCGCTAAAACTAAATTTAATATTTAAAAAAATCTAGCCACGCCCACAAGGCGGCCGGAGTATCTAATTTGTTTAATTTTCATAATATCTTTGTAAAAATGGTGTTCCAAGGATTTTTGTGGTATTCTGTGGGTACTTTTTTTATATAATATATTATGTAAACTACAATAGTTATGATGCACCCTGAAGTATAACAAAAACTTTTTAGGATATAGTTATGATGCACCCTGAAGTATAACAAAAACTTTTTAGGATACGTTAAAAAAAATAAATAGGGAGTAATTTTATGAATCCATTCTAAACAAGCTATTTAGGTACAACAATTAAAAAAATAGTACTACAAATAATACAAAATTAATCTCTCTAAAACGGACGGCTTCCAAGATGTATGGGCTTCGAATGACTGTGTAAGCGACGACGGCCGAAAAAACTCAAAATAGCGGCCAATTGTCCCCCATATATTAGGCTAACACAAGCAATAATCCTATTCTAGAAAATCCTTCAACTTCAAAAATCAAATTAAGTTCATGTTTATGGGTCAATCACCCCATAGTGGGACGCCACATAAAAATTAGAAATATTTCAATACAATTTAATTAAGTTTAAGCCACTTGCAGGTGCAGGAAATATCTTCATAGCTTCTTTTACTTTTATTATTTGTTTCTTTTATATTTTTAGCTATTGTGTATTATAATATATCCAACTATTTTAATTAAATTTTTTGTTTCTCTTGTAAATGTATAATATACATTGTATATCTAGTCTAAGAGCCCATGGCCGGCTACCTGTATGTATTTGACCAGACCTGAGTTTTTGTACGTTAAGGCCCCTATACCTACCATACATAAGTAGGGGACTCACTAAGCTCAAAGTGGTGGACGCGTTGAGCGCTCAGGTAAGACAGGTATCGATTTTTGACTAATTTTAAATCCATTTGACCACGTCTGCCGTTTTAAAATTTGAAAATATATTATTATTACTATCGGAAAATAAGAATGGCAGACCATTATCGCGCATTTTACTTTGTGGCAGACAATTTTGAAAATGCTAAAAAAAATAAAATTTTGAAAGTATTTGACCAGATCTGCCATTGATATATTTTATTTATTATAGTCTTAAAAACTTATATTGAACACGGCAGACGTCTACATTGCGTGCACACATCAACAAATAATAAAATCTTAGCTACTATCCGACCAGATGGTTGGCACAGACTTTATACAGCTATCTCTCTTCTTTTTCCTATGTATTACTATTGTACTCATTCTAGCCTATAGTATGTTCTCTTACAGTTATATTACTAGCATTCGAATAATGGAGGGTTTATACCTGGAAGGGCCTTGTAACAACCCCAACGTAACGGCTCACTATGGGACGAACCGGGCCGTAAGCCGGACATCATACTTTTCTTGAAAACGATAACTGGGATTTTGATAAAATTTGGTATGCAGCCATTTTTAGGTACGACAAAACATTTTAACTAGGTTTCGTTTTTGGGAAAAAATCTGGAAATCTGGAAAATCTGGAAAACTTAAAAAAAAATAAATTTATTTTTCTTTTATATGGTTAATTACCATTTAGTGTACAAAAAAGATATTTAGCTATGTATTTAATACGGTTTGGAAAAAATCTCCAAAATGTGTGTATCTTGTAAAATTATAATTTTAGCTAATAAATTTGGCATTTTCGAGAAAAAGTAAAACATTTAGCCAAGTATTGAGTATGAAAAAATTGTCGAAAAATTTCGAAAAAAAAAAATTAAAAAAAAAATATTTTTTCAAAAAAAAGCATTTTTTCGAAAAAAAAAATTCAAAAAAAATCGGGGGGATTATTAAAAAAAACAATAGGGATCATCCCCTGATAGAACTTGATTTTTCCTGAAAATTTTGAGTCGATCGGATTATTCGTTCTTGAGTTATCTTGTCCACAAAAAAGTGACATGGCACGGACAGACGGGCGGATGAACAGACGCTTACGGGCTGTGAATAGTATAATAACGTAATTTCCCAATAAATTTATCCACCACAAAGAATATCTGTAAAAGTCTATGTAAAAAGTAATTTTTTTTTAGTTGTTTTTTAACACAAAAATTTAAATTAAAGGGGTTCTGGGGTCTGATCTCTACATCATTTTTTTCCTTACTTAGTCCACTATATTGTAGTAATAACAAATTTGCGGGACTTTGCGGGACTTTAACGAAAAACATTTAAATGTCGGAAAATTAAAAAAAAATCGATAAAACAAAAAATAGGAGATGTACATAATATTTTATTTTTTTTATAATACACTTTAATGTTATTATTACGCAATTAATAGGAAAAGATTATATTGTATGATAAGAAAAAAAAAGACTACAAATTTTCGTAAGCATAATTTAGACATCTATATAAGCGCTAATTTTTCTGGCTAACCTTAATTATAAAATTTTGCCTGCACTCAATGTATAATATGATTAAATATAATAAAACCAAATTTAAA
Organism: Brachypterus glaber; assembly: GCA_958510825.1. Classification (NCBI taxonomy): domain Eukaryota; kingdom Metazoa; phylum Arthropoda; class Insecta; order Coleoptera; family Kateretidae; genus Brachypterus; species Brachypterus glaber. The sequence continues at coordinate 95,487,668 of OY294044.1, forward strand.
CCCCTATTTTTGAATTTTTGTTTTTTACCCGATGTCCAACCTATGGCCCGGTTCGTTCCATTGCCTGATGTTTTCAGTATATTTGTGAATGTTCATACAGATACCTCGTGTTTCGTGAATTTTATAAAATACATAGTGCTGCTTTATTTTATTTTCGTTTGGACTTTTTTCATACTCAATACTTGGCTAAATGTTTTACTTTTTCTCGAAAATGCCAAATTTATTAGCTAAAATTATAATTTTACAAGATACACACATTTTGGAGATTTTTTCCAAACCGTATTAAATACATAGCTAAATATCTTTTTTGTACACTAAATGGTAATTAATTATATAAAAGAAAAATAAATTTATTTTTTTTTTAAGTTTTCCAGATTTTTTCCCAAAAACAAAACCTAGTTAAAATGTTTTGTCGTACCTAAAAATGGCTGCATACCAAATTTTTTCAAAATCCCAGTTATCGTTTTCAAGAAAAGTATGATGTCCGGCTTACGGCCCGGTTCGTCCCATAGTGAGCCGTTACGTTGAGGTTGTTACAAGGCCCTTCCAGGTATAAACCCTCCATTATTCGAATGCTAGTAATATAACTGTAAGAGAACATACTATAGGCTAGAATGAGTACAATAGTAATACATAGGAAAAAGAAGAGAGATAGCTGTATAAAGTCTGTGCCAACCATCTGGTCGGATAGTAGCTAAGATTTTATTATTTGTTGATGTGTGCACGCAATGTAGACGTCTGCCGTGTTCAATATAAGTTTTTAAGACTATAATAAATAAAATATATCAATGGCAGATCTGGTCAAATACTTTCAAAATTTTATTTTTTTTAGCATTTTCAAAATTGTCTGCCACAAAGTAAAATGCGCGATAATGGTCTGCCATTCTTATTTTCCGATAGTAATAATAATATATTTTCAAATTTTAAAACGGCAGACGTGGTCAAATGGATTTAAAATTAGTCAAAAATCGATACCTGTCTTACCTGAGCGCTCGACGCGTCCACCACTTTGAGCTTAGTGAGTCCCCTACTTATGTATGGTAGGTATAGGGGCCTTAACGTACAAAAACTCAGGTCTGGTCAAATACATACAGGTAGCCGGCCATGGGCTCTTAGACTATTAGCACTTATATAAAA
>OY294044.1:95489004-95535546 GCA_958510825.1 Brachypterus glaber
AATTTAAACAAGGATCACTAAAACCTCCATTAATTAAATACTACAATGTAAGTATTGTATACAATATCCTGTCATAGCGTGCTGGCCTATTTTAAACCCCAAGAAACGTGTGTTTATTAATACTAGCATGTTGTAGTCAAAATTACTGCACTGATAAAACAGTTTATTTGTGTAAACAAAATATTTGGTTGGATATGGCCAATATAATTATTTGGTTGTGACAAATAAATTTTATTTCTGTCAAATAAACTATTTTGTTCCCATTAATAAAATATATATCCAAATAAATACTTTATATCAGTGTGTAACATTTGATTTATTATTACCTGATAAAAAGGATTTATTTGGATATGGCCAATTAAATTAGTTGGTTGTGAGTAACAAATTTTATTTAAGTCAAATAATTATTTACTTCTTTAAACAGATATTTTAATTTCAAAATGATTTGTTAATGGAACAAAATAGTTTATTTGACAGAAATAAAAAAAATTGTCACAACCAAATATTTTAATTGGATATATCCAACCAAATATTTTGTTGACACAAATAAACTGTTTTATCAGTGTAGTAATAGTAAGGTTGTTTTATTGACGCAGTTTAAAGTATGTTACAGTATCCAGTAAAATAAAAATGGGTAAATAATACCAAAATTTTGATATATAATATTACACAAATAAACTGTTTTATCAGTGTACAGAGAAAAGTAATAAAATAGGATTTAATTATACTAGGCAACAAATTACAACTTTTTTTTTTCGCCCTGATCTGAAAGTAGTTTTGTCGACTAGACACCTCGATGCAGAAATCAGTCATTTTGCGCTCTTAATACAAACATAACTATTTTATTTGACTTAATTTGTTCGTAAAAAGTAAATAAATGAAAAAAGAATAAAATTAAAGCACACAGTGTAAACTTTTTTCCCGTGGGAAAAATAGTTATTTTTGTAATAAGAGTGCAAAATGATTTTTGCTTGAGCGTGGTCATCACGCAAAAGCATAAATCACATTTTGCGTTCGTAATAAAAACAAATTTGGTTCTACTATCTAAAATAAATAAATAAATTAACAAATAAATTTTCAGGCAGTAAGTTTATAACCTAACAAGGGCGCAGCAATTTTTTGCAAATCTTGTAAGTAAAATCCTCATTACTGTCACTCTCCATAATTCTTTCGTAACAACAAATAATTTAGCACACAAATATATAGCTCACGAAATTGAAATTTTATTCGAAATAAATAATATTTTTATATTAAAAAAATGGCGTACCATATCTCGTATATAACTGACAGCCGTTTTACGATTGACATACCGGTTGCATACACTCAGAGCGCAAATTTAAATTTTGCGCTTGCTGTCATGGTAACGAGAGGAAAAGTAAAATGCTAAGAAATAGGTTATTTTTCGGTCTGAAAATTTCATTTGTTTTTGTATAAATAACTTTTCTATTAGATCTTAGAAAAAATATATTTTTATTATCAATTTATAGGCCCAGAATCCGAAGTTGACCTTAAAAAAATAGTACATGTATTATTTTTTTAAATTTTAGTACAGGCAATTATGCCAATTTAAAACTTATAAAAAAATATATTACTTATTTTTTCTCGTTTTTTTTTTTTAATGGTTCTAGATTATAAAAATGTTACTTCATTACATAAGGACCGTATTACGTAACATATTTTTAGTTTATTTTTGACTCCTAGTGATGCCTTTTGACGTTTTTTGGCATGAGTACGTGGCGATAAGCTTGTTCCCTTGGAGGGATGATCTCCTCACCCCACCCTACCTAGTTGTGTCACAGGATCCAATTTTTAAATATTTTTTCCCTAGTATCCCTTTTTTTTTCCTATTAATTTAAAATTTCCATAATTTAAGTTGATTATTACTTAACTAATACTGAGTCGCCCAATCCAAAATTTTCCTCATAATAATTTTATCTGATGCTTTTAGAACAAAAAAGGGCTACAATGATGATGTTTTACCACTTTTATCTCATTTTTCTCAGAAACTTAATGTAATAGAAACATGCTGAGGACAGATTCAGTCTCAGCGATCCAAAATTAGTTTAAAAATATATGACTCAAATCAGGGCAAGAAACCGTGTTGCCTAGTGTAATTTTCTCAGTGTATAATTTAATTTTGCTGTTAAAAAAAAACTTTTCTAAAATACTCCACTAAAATATAACACATGCAAAACATTTTTTAAATAATTTAATACGTTATTTTTTGTTTTTTATAGGTTCAAAATAAGCGGTATTTACGAAGATTTTTTTTTACAAAATATAAAGCTCATATCCAATTTCTAACGGAAGTTTTACTACAACCAAATTCGCCATTGTTTGCCTGAGGTAATTTTTAACCAAAATTAACTATATTACTATAACATACATTTTAAAACTTTATGTTTTTAGTTTCTGGAAGGTATATTTTTTTTTTTGCAGACAGATTAAGATTTTTTCACGGAAGGGGTCAATTTTTCAAATTTAAAATACGGATACTTGCTTGGGAAAAACTCAATATTTCCTTTTAGTTTGTAGCGTTTTGCTCATCGGAAAATGCCGGATTTAAATTTTGCTTATATTAAAGTTAACAAACATTTATTAATATATTTTTTTTGTTGATTCCATACATACATGTTTATATCGAAAATTTATTAATAAGTAAGTATATTTTACATTACTTTTACAACCAAACCTTAAATGTATTTTTAACATGCTATCATAGAGAATAAATGCATGGAACTTTTAAAAATATATTTTGTTTTCTTGTACAATTGTGAGGAAGGGTTCATTTGCAGCAGAATTCGTTCTAGAACGAAACAACTTTTTATAGCTTTTCCTAGAGTCCGTGAATATTCGGCACTTCTGTCATTACAGAAATTTCAAAATATTCGGGATCTCTAATTTTCCCATACACGGTGTATTTGAAATAGCATCGGAAATTTTAACAGATGATTCTACATCATAAAATATGACAAAAAGTTCCTATAAACATATGTATAAAAGTGCGTCATAAGGGAGCTACGCCCCTTTGGCTAAAAAAATCGGTTTTTATTTAATAACTCAGGAACCCTTTGAGATATATCAACGAGGTTTTGCACGTCAACTAATCTTACCAAGGCCCGTTTTTATTGGTATTTTCATGTACTTATTTCAACCAGGGGTGTGCGAAACGGGGGTGGTTCATCAGTTTTTTGTCCCAAACTTTTTTCTGTGTAACTTTTTTGCAATTTTATTTTTGAAATATGATTCCTCCAGTCAAAATACATAAAAAAGGTACTCTTATTTTAATACTGTAGGAATAACCGTTTTCGAGAAAAATTCATTTGAAGGTGAAATTCCACGGTTCGAGGACGAAAAATTAAATACTAAAATGTTGAAAACCAAAATTTTAATGATGCAGGGCGAATGTACATTAAAAACTAAGAAAGAAACCTCATATACAGGTACTTCCAAAAATCTATCCTAATGGAGCTATGGTCTCCTAAATATGCACCATTTTTAAAGGGCTATGGTAGCTTTAAAAGCGTTTTTTCGTCCTACATGTATGGAAACTTTTTTTCTTAGTTTTTGATGTAGAATAACATTGCATCATTAAAATTTTGGTTTTCGACATTTTAGTATTTAATTTTTCGTCCTCGAACCGTGAAATTTCACCTTCAAATGAACTTTTCTCGAAAACGGTAAATCCTACAGTATTACAACAAGAGTACCTTTTTTATGTATTTTGACCTGAGGAATAATATTTCTTAAATAAAATTGCAAAAAAGTTACACAGAAAAAAGTTTGGGACAACAAACTGATAAGGCCCCCCCGTTTCGCACACCCCTGGTTTAAATAAGTAAGTGAAAATGACATACAAAGATGGGCCTTATTAGGATTAATTAACGTGCAAAACCTCGTTAATATATCTCAAAGGGTTCCTGAGTTATTAAATAAAAACCGATTTTTTTAGCCAAAGGGGCGTAGCTCCCTTATGACGCGTTTTTAGACATATGTTTATAGGAACTTTTTGTCATATTTTATCATGTAGAATCACCTGTTAAAATTTCCTACGCTATTTCAAATACACCCTGTATAATAATATATTATATTATTATTATTAGTATTATTATTAAAGTATTAAAGTATTGACACGGAAAGAAATTTAAGTGGTATTACACACAAATGAAAAATATTTAAATATGAAATTTTTATCGATTTTTAAATAGAATCTTAAATTAAAATACTTGCATTAGATACTTCTACAAGTAGATATTAACATTAACTATTTTTTTTTAATCAACTTGTTTCAAATTCAGTTAGTACTTGTTTTCAAGACCCAGTGGGACGTATATGTCCCTGTTTCAAGTTACCTCTTGTGCACTGCATGCCCCATTTTACGTTGTTACATAACTCTACAAAATAGGCTCAACTTTTTACTCTGGGAAACGGAAAATTGGACCTTATAGACTTTTTTCTCACCAGTCTGCTTTCAGAATTTTTCCACCACGTCACGATTTTGTGCAAAAGCCGTTTATAAATCAAATATGCTCTAAATTCGTTATTTTGGAAAGGCTCTATTTTTGTAAATAAGGTTAGGGGTGCAAATTTTTATTTTGGAAAGGCTCTATTTTTGTAAATAAGGTTAGGGGTGCAAATTTTAATAATTTGTTTTTTTTTTGTGCCACCCAAATATTTACCGTTAACTATTCTTATTTAAAAAAGGTTATAAACCTATTTATAACTAGAAATTACAAGATTTTATAAATAAAAACAATCTTATAGTAAACGGGTAGGTAATGCTTTTTTAATAATTTACTTTTTTTGTCCCACCCAATTATTTACCGTTAACTATTCTTGATTAAAAAAGGTTTATGAACCTATCTAAGACTGTTTCGAATTATTCAAAATTACCAAAAAACATCCTAGACAATAAAATCCTGGATAAAAATGTGTTTAATAAAAAAATAAGACATTTTACTTTTAAAAATGCTGTCCGTCAGGCTGTCTGTCCGTCCGATGATCAAGCAATAAAAAAAAATCACAAATTTTTCGGTTTTCAAAAAAGATCTTTTTTCCAAAAATTTTTCGTTTTTCGCAAAAAGAAAATAAAAAAAAAATTAAGTTTTTTTTTTAAATTTTATTTGCAAGTATGTATTTGGGAAAATGCAATATACCATTAAATGGTAAATTACTGTAAATAGTATACAGTGCGGTCCAAAAGTCACCCCCCCTTTTAACTTTTGAAGGAGTTGCGATATCGACTTCAAATTTAGAAATCTTAAATAAGACAACTTAAACTATCTTTTAGCATATATTTGATATTTTCGTTTGGACTTAAAATGTGGGCAGGGTGGCATGGGGGGACATTTTTTTAAATAGAAAGGGGGGTCGTGTGATACATCATTTTAAAGCTTAGAAAATTCTCTATTTCAACTAATATTTTTAATTTTTTTAAAAATATTTTTTAAGGTGTTGATTTTTCAATTTTTTGTAATTTTTAAGTTTTCTTTATAAATTTTTATTTATGTCAACTAAAATTAGTTTAAAGGTATTTAATTTAATTTAATTTATTTAACATTTTTTTATGATGAAATTAGGCATTTTAAAAAAATTATTTGTTTTTTTTTTTAGAGGAATTTTGACATTAATACCCATTTTCAACCCCATTTTAAACCCAAAAATTTTTTTTTTATTTAAAAATATGGAGTTAAATGGAGAATTTTATAAGCTTTAAAATGATGTATTACACGACCCTCCTTTTCATTTAAAAAAATGAGCCCCCATGCTCCCCTGCCCACATTTTAATAGCTAAAAGTATTATATGTATGCTAAAAGATAGTTTAAGTTGTCTTATTTAAAAGTTCCAAATTTGAAGTTGATATCTCAACTGGTTTAAAATTTAAGAGGGGAGGGGGTGACTCTTGGACCGCTCTATATAATGGAATGAGTAACATTACATATATTCACGGCTTGTTTAATTTTTAAGTGTTTAAGATTAATAATTGGAAAATTGTAGCCTATTATTAAAAACCAATGTTTCAATATTTTAATCTCATTTTAATTTCAGATTTTTATATATATTTAATAGAGAAATGGGAAAAATTGAATAAAGCTTTACGATTTAAAAGAAGTTTTTCCAAACTGGTGGCAACAAAAGATTATTTAGCATTTAAAATAAATGTAAATTTATTCGCTTATTGTTTTTGTTCTGTCTGCCCTATATAGACCAAACATCGTAATTTTTTTGTCAGTAAAATAGTTTTTTTTGTACTCAGTAAAACAGATGATGCCAATTACCAATTTTCCAGGGTATTATAGATCTTACACCCTATTGGGAATACACTGCGCTGATGAGAACAGACGAATTGGAAAATATCGACAGATTTTTTTCATTAAAAATGGGGTGATATGCAGCCTCTTTTTACTAGAGATCCTTGATATTCTGACAGTTCACCAGACTGGTGACAGAAAATTATCATGATAAAATTGATCATATCATATTAAGGAAAATACACTGATAGAAAAATCTAAAAATAATAATAAAAAACGTTGTTAACTTTTGGATATAGAATACAAATTAACCCCTTTCGCTCCAGCCGGTTTTCCAAGGTACAGGTCCCCACACCAGATTAAAATTTATATGGAAAATCCCGTAAACAAATATCCAATTGTGGATATTGTGGTAAATTTTGCTATAACTACAAATATCCATGAGTTGATACAATGAAGCGGAAGGGGTTAAACGATTATTATAAAACATTATAATGTTATATTAAATATAATATTAAAATTGTAGTTATGAATGTTGTATCGTTAAGTATAAAATAAATTTATTCATACCATATATAATACAATAAAGTTGTTAAGTATATATATTATATATACAAACTACTTAATAGTATTTAATTTTACAACATTGTATAATAGTGCCGGTATTTTGTTTTCTGAGGATGGGTGATTAATAAAGATGTCGATAATCAGCTGATTCTAATAAATGTTTTACCAAACATTTTAAAAGTATGCATTTTGGGCTAAAATTTCCATGTGTGTAAGTATACCTAACGATAAGCATGTACATGTACATGTAATTACATGTGATATGTAGCTTTTATTTGTACATACATGTAATATGTGAATTTAAAATTCATTACACCTACATAGAAAAAACGGATTCCTTGAACCAAGGACACATGTCTTTGGATATGTTCAAAGCCATATTCTCTTGTTTCAAGGCTGGCATTTTCTTGAACCAGTCATTATCCTTGAATAAAGAGCGCGGATTTTTATTCCAAAACCCCTGCTCTTCATTCAAGGACATTGCCTTTGGTTCAAGAAAATTCCAGCCTTGAAACAAGAGAATATGGCTTTGAAAATATACAAAGACACGTGTCCTTGGTTCAAGAAATCCGTTTTTTCTATGTAATGCGTACAATTTGTTGTTGTAAATCGAACAATTGCACTTGTTTGTAAATACCGAACGCGTTGTTTTTTGTTTTATTCTATGCAATATATAGTGGTTGGCGCATATACAACTATTTATTGTTGTGTAATGTTCTATCAGCGTATGACGTTTTTAGTTAATATTTTGTAAGTTCAAATAACTATGAATTTGAATCTATATAAATTCCTGTGTTGTAGCCACCTTTAAAAATGTGCACGCTTAAGAAATTTTTTTTTTATGTTATTGGTATTAAAATTGTGGCTATATTTTTTAAAAAATTAATTTTTACATGAACGATTAATGTTTTTATGGTCTTTAGTTTAGGTAGGGCAGCCCTTTAGATCATTTAAACGATCAAGCGATTGTATAAATGTAAATGTAACTTTTAAATCACAGAACAAAAACTTTTACAAGTCCAATTTAATGAAAGAATTGTATAAAACTTTTAAATATTTTGTTTTCCACCAGAAAGGGCGGAGTTTTGTTAATGCGCACCAAAAAAATATTATTTTAATTTTTTTTCCAATTTTCAAATGGGGAGGGACGGGCCCAGATTTTATTTTTTTGAGCTGAAATTTGGAACAGAATTTTCCTTTGATATTTACCAAGACATGAGGTGGGGCGCTTAAATTTTCAAAATTTGTATTTTTTTAAATGCCCTAATGTTCTCCTTTGACAAAGTTACCACTAAGTGCAACGCTCAAAAAAAAATCATAAAAAGATGGTAATAATATGGGTCCACCATGTCCACCAAAGTGTTAAGCCAGTTGACCTTAAAAAAGGACAAATAAACATGGTCAGCAGATTTTATTGTGTGAAACTTATTTTTCCCCCAAGCTTTCAATTACTATTAAACTTTTTATTTTACCTTAATCAACTTTGAAAGTATTCTTCGGTTGATGGAGACATCTGATTTTCAATTTGTTAAAATTAGATAGTGGCCTTGTAGTCCACTGGCCAGGTTTTAATTTAAAAAATATTTTTGTTTATTTTTTTGTTTTTTGACTTTTAAGTTTTTGACTCGTCCAAAATTCCCTTGACCTACAAAATGTACAAAATAAATACTAAATGCATACATGTTGCTTGTATTTGCAAGCTTTTAGAAAAAAGGTTTACTATTTAATGCCAGCACTGGTAAAACAAAAATGAAAAATCAAGTGATTTATCGTCCAAGGTATTAAAAATTCGGAAAACAGCCAACAAATATAACAAAACAAAATTAAACCTAAATAAATATGATAAATAAATATATTTGGTCAAAAAAATTGAGGAAAGTAGTACATTGTTTTGGTATATACATTAATATTTTGGAATATAGGTATATATGTATGTACAAACATATATTCTTAATCTACCTGACTTCTGGACTATTGTATGACAGAGCTGATACAGTTTTTATGTTATCGCCAATGGCACGTCCTCAATAAAGGACTAGTTTTATTTGTCAGTTTACAAGTTTCATTTCAGCTCGAATAATTTCTGATTACTACGGCAGTCGAATAAAGATTAAATCTTTATTATTTTACTTAAACAATGTTGCGGCAAGAAATGGAATTACATAACACATTAACTTATCTAATCCATTACTCTCAAAAATAGTATTATACACGGCGTTTGAAGTCTTTTGGAATAAAATAAAGAAGATGATTCATCAAAAACCAGCATTGTAACATAGGTCCGGAAACGAACCCTAAGCAAGTTACTACCCTCTAAATTTACACTAAAAATAAGGTTTTTGATAAATTACTCCAGTACCCTGGAGCTAGAGCGACGAGATTTTGCACGTATATTATAAATTAATTATATATTAATAAGGGCAATTGGTTTATGTTAATTTATTTGTTTGAATCTATTCATCTATGCCTAGATGGACAAAATTTGTGAGGCTTAACACATTTTTGCCCCAAACTTTTTAATATGTAGATTTTTTTATATTTTTGTAAAAAAATTGGATTCCTTAAGTAAAAATGCATTAAAAATATCATACAGTGTAACAATGTATAAGCAACCTTTAAAATAAAAAATATGCAATATGCGAGGAAGTAACATTTTGTGCCACCAAAAATGTTGCCTTTTAAAAGGCTATTACTCCTTTAATATTATATTTAGATGTTTTAGTAAGAAATACTTTTTTAGATAGTTTTAAATAAACAATCGCACTGCAGCATTAACATGTTTTTGGTGCTTTTTTGTTCCCCATTCAACCTTTGACGGGCGGATTTTCATGTTTTGTGATGTAGGATCATCCTCTTTATTTAATTCCAAAAGACTACAAGCTCTATGATTAAACATAGCCATTTTTGTCGTTTTTGCTATTCGCCATTTTCGTGTATTAATTTTTTCATAATTCTTTACGAGAAAATAAACGAATAAACCCTTACAGCCACACTTATCGATAAACAGATAACTTTATGACAAACATAAAAGAGTTTTATTGTAAAACCATTCTGTATATTTTTATGTTTAACATTATTTGTATATTTAAAAATATGTGGCTTGGTTCTAAAAGGGCCAATATCAAAAATTTTGAACGGATACACCGATGGCCGTTTTAGCAAATAATAATAGACATGCCAACTACATAGTACATTAACTAATATTTCGTAAAACCCATATAAAATTCTTGTTTAAAAATTATGTTGTAAATAAATTATAGGGTAAATGGCCCATATGTCGGACATGTCCTAATTATCGGACACTTTTTTACGTTTTTGCAAAAAAACAAGACATTTAACATAATCAAAAAAATTTTATATAAAATTATATACAATTTTGTAATGTTGCACGTATTAAACACACACTTAACAATCATTCTTCCTTTGTATTGCGTTTATTTTTTTCCTTTAAAAATAAATGAATAAACAAATTTTAAAACCACATTTATCGATCAATAGATAACTTTTATACAATAATAAAAGAGTTTTATTGAAAAACCATACTTTATGTTTTTATGTTTAGCTTTGTATCCGAGTTAGTAATAGTATTTGTATATTTAAAATTATATTGCATAAAATAATGGACATGCCAACTCGTATGTTAACTGATATTTTATAAAAGCTATTCAAAATACAAGTTTAGAAATTATGTAACGAAAAGGAAATTACACATGTATTTGAATAGCCCTACATGTGTAAAATGTAGTTTAAAGGATATGTAGTAGGTTTAACACCGTTTGTTCCTTTCACAAACTAAATTTGGATTAATAACATTTTGTTAATTTTAAAACGGAAAATTTAAAAGCTTGTTCGTTTAATATAAAGTGTATATTATGATACATAAAATAACACAGGCCCACAAAAAAAATAATTTTTCTGAGTCTTGGATTCCAATATGATATTCCTATGTATTTTTTCCGGCTGAAACTGAATCCGCAACCCGTTTAACCCCTACACGTCAGGATTTTGACATATCCTCAAAAAACACCCGAAAAACTACTGACACCTCTAAAATCATCTATGCCATACCACTGTCACCCCCCTGTCCCCAAATTGCTAATTCTAAAACCCCAGAAACCCATAATCCCCTAACCTCATAATAACATAGCCGCATAACCTTCAAACCTCGCAACCTCATTAAGTAGAAAAATCTAGTTTGGGAAAACAGAAAAAATTCTTCAGTTTTTTTTTGTGGAACATAGTCATAGGTAAGTAACTCTATAACCCCAAAATCCCCCAACACCATAACCTCAAAATCCCTTCACTTCGTAACCCCATATACTATATCCCCTTAATCCCGTTATCCTATTCTGTGGAGAAGTCCGGTTAAAAAAATAATGAAGTAGACCTTGATTCATGACTTCACTCACAAAACTCTTATGATTTAGAGAACCGGACTTCTCCACGGAATAGGATGATGGGGTTAAGAGGTTATAATATATGGGGTTACGGAGTGAAGGGATTAGGAGGTATGATGGGATTTTAGGGTTATACAGTTACTTATTAATAACTATATTCTACAAGAAAATTTTACGTAATTGTTCTGTTTTCCCGAACCAGATTTTTCTACTTAATGAGGTTACGGGATTTTGAGGTTATGGAGTAATGGTATTCCGAGGTGAGGGGATTATGGGGTTACGAAATTACGAATTTGGAGGAAGGGGGTGAAAGTGGTATGGAGTAGATGATTTTAGCGGTTTCAGTAGTTTTTCGTGTGTTTTTTGAGGTTATGTCAAAATCCTGACGTGTAGGGGTTAAACGGGTTACGGATTCGGTTTCAGCGGGAAAAAATACATAGGAATATCATAAGGAATCCAAGACTCACAAAAAAAAAATTTTGTGGGCTTGTGTAATTTTTCAGTTTGCATTTAATAATTATAATTATTATAATAAAACAAACTTTTCAGTTTCGGGCGTTTTGATCAGAGAAGAAAGTTGACCAAAAAGGTTTTTCATATTTTGCTGTATACACGTTTTAATATGTAAAAAAAAATCGTTTTTTTATGACCGTTAACAGATCAAGACCAAACATTACACAATAATAATATACCGTGAGAATTTGTTATATACCGAGAGAATTTGTTATTTTTATTTAATATTTTCTCCCGGCTGTATTTTATATGTGTCTTAAAGTACATTCAGGGTATAGTTTTATTGAAAAACGTAAAGATCTGCCTAGCGCTTTTGGAAAAATTTAACTGTCATGTAACGTCCCGCAATTTTTATTCTAGTTTTAAGTTTTAAAGTGTTTGTAATCGTCCCTATTGCTCTAAATGTGTAAAATGTTGACAATATTTTCCCCTGCTGCACCTGTAAGTCACTGACAATGCCAGCCAGCCCCGATGATGAAATTAAAATAAAAATTCCGAAAGCGCTTGGCAGATCTTTACGTTTTTCAATAATAAAACTATACCGAAATACAAAAATATATCTTTTATTATTATACGGTATACAAGTCAAAAAAATTGATTAGTTTATAATAACTCAGACAATGTGCTATTTCTCGATAAATCAAATTAAAATTAAAATCCTGTTTTTTTTCAGTGTAATATTCAACATTAAATTCTTCTACAGATAAAAGTATAAAAGGATTATGAACACAAATTCGAATGTCAAAATCAGGACTCGACCGAGATTCAGTTTTCCTGGCCAGTTTTCCGGAAACAAAACCCATCGATTCAAATAGAAACGCATTTATACGCTTTTCTGGGGCTTTATTCGCATAAAATTCACGCCTAAAACAAGATTGTATGGACGTTAAACTTCAGTGGCCCATGAAATTGTAACAGCGATAGCCATCGATGTAAAATCCCCAAGTGCCCCTACAATTGACAGCGCATACGAGGGTTTGTTTAAAAATTACCAGCTTTTGACGGAACAATTATTACAATATTTGATTTTATTCTTTTTATGCTATTCACGGCGCCTGCGCTAAATTAGTATTATAAGGTAGTTTCGAATTTTTATAGATTTTTAAAAATCGTCTAGACAACAAAATTCTTGGATATAAATTTGTTTAATGAAAAAATAAACGTGTTTTTTTAAATATGTGTCCCTGTCCATCCGGGGTCACGTTTTTTGTGGACACGATAACTCAAGAACGAATAATCCGATAGGCTTTCAAGCTCTATCAGGGGAAGATCCCCATTGTTTTTGAAAGTAATATCCCCAAAAACAAAAAAGTATGGACTTTTTTGGGGGTTAAAGTTTCCAAAAAATTGAAAAAAGCCGAAAGAAAATTCCGATTACCGTAACTTTTTCAGAAAAAATTACAATTCTGCCAATTTTGAAAGTAATCCCCCCAAAAACCAACAAAAAAAAAATAGTTTTTCGCAAAAAGAAAATAAAAAATTAACAATTAATGAACAATTTTGAATTTTTTTTTTATTTTTTTTTGAAAATAAAATTAGTTTTTTCAAAAAAAGATCTTTACTTTTTTTTTTTTTGAAAATAATTTTTTTTAAGTATTTAAGAAAATGCAATATACCATTTACTGTGAATAGTATGGAATGGAATACATAGCATTACATATCTTCACGGCTTGTTTAATAGTAGCCTAAATTATTATACTCCTTCCAGCTACACAGCAGAGGAATATTATACGTTTACAGTAAACGGTTTACTTCGGACACTGAAAAATTTTTTTTTTATCCAAAATCAAAAATTTTACACCAAAGTGCGTTATTTACGTTTATGTTTAGGAAAAATCAATCTTAGTAAGGACACAAAGTTTATAGAAATTGAAAAGAATCAATCGAAAAATAAGAAATTTATGGGGTCTAAACATAAAAAAAATATAGAAAATAGTAGAAGGAAATTTCCGATCACCTTTTTTTTTAGGAAAAATTAGTTTTATGAAAAACATTAATCGTATCAAATTTAAAAATATCCCCCCAAAAACCTAAAAAGATAGGTAACTTAAATGGGAATCGGGAAGTTGCGATTAATGTAATTTCTTTTTGAAAAAATACCTTTTAATTCGCTTGTATTCCAAAACGACATTTTTCGGTTAGAAATGTTAAGTTAAAAGTAACACTTTTGTTAAGTTTGTCTTTTATTTTATTTTGGCGGCTGCAGCCCACCAAAGTAATTTTGCGGTGTTAAATAGGGCTGAACTATTTAAATAATCGAAAAAATAGAAGAATACGTGCTATTAACCCTATTCTGACAGGAAAATATATGTTTATTAAAAAAGTCAATTGTACGAATTAAAACAAAACTTATAGCGCAAACAAATTCAATTCAATTAAGTTTCAGGTAAAACTTTAATAGAAAAAAGTACTTGCAATTGCAAAACTTTATCAAAATATGAATATAAATTACATTTACAGCTATTTTAAACTAAAATTATGCAAAACAAAATTATAAGTTTTTATGAGCTTTATAGGCATTTTAACCTAAACGTTTTTAGGCAGTAAGAGCTCTTAAATTTTACAGTTTTACGGACAAAAGAAATATGGAGTTTAGTTTAGTTCAGTCAGGTAAAAACTTATTTTTTTACTACTAGTTTTAGAACATACCATTATTTATCACGTTTTCAGACTGTGAAATAAATTTCTTTACCTATAGCAATAATAATTTTTTCTCTTAGTAGGAGTAAATTTTTTAAACAATTGATTTCTGTCACTTCAGATGTTTCAGTTCTTTGTGCAATTTTTACTAATTAAACCCAAAAAAATAGCTTTAAATAACTTGTTATTTATTAAATGTAATTAATTATATTTATTAACAATTAATACAATTAATACAATTAATAATTAGCTAAATATTATGAAAACAGTTAAAAAAAAAACTATATTTTTAAACGTCAGTTCAAAGTATTTAAGCAAATATCAAGGCTACTTGATTTTTATAAACATTTCAAGAAATATAATTTCTGTTCATAATTTATTTAATTATTTGAATAAAAATAGTTAAATAGTGCTAGTAGTAAAAAAACTGATATATTAACTACGGTAGAGAAGACTATTATAGCCTCGCACTCATAAATCCCTTACTGCTACGCAGCTCGGGATTTAATACGCTCGGCTATAAAAAATGTCTTCTCTACCTTGGTATATAATTACTATTATAACTCGCTTAATATTGGCAGTATTTTGTTGCAAAATATCAAAATACCTAAAAGTATTTTCTGTTTTTTTTATTTGCATATAACTTCTACAGCAGTATTTTTTCTTTACTTTTTGAGTCTCCCCGGTAAAAGTAAACACGATCATCCGACTATGTTTAAATTGCATTCTAGTTCTAAATAATGAATCTGTCATAAGCATTCATAGTCGAATAGAACTTTTGTTTTATATTTATTTGAAAGTTAGTGGAAATATTTATTTTCTATTCAAGCGATTTAATTTCACAACACTTTTAACTCCACTTAACTACATGAGCTGGAATAATTATTTCCTATCATAAAAGTTCTGGGAAAGCTGTGGTTTTACTAAAAGTACACTAATTTTATAACACTAATAACGTTAATTTACAATTTTTGGGGGTAATTTAACGAGCGGAATCTAACAAAAAAAAAACTTAATCGGGCCATTAAAATATCTAATTTATAATTTTATTCTAAAATTAAAACTATTAAAGTATATATTAATTTTTTTCCATTTTTTTTTTCTTTATCCATTACTCAAAAATAAAATTTTGTCCTGATATCCTTGCGGGTTTTTAACCATAAAGGAATTATTTACATGAGATTGTAATTTATTAGGAATTTACAACAAACCTATTGAAAATTATAAAATTACAATAATATATTTGTATATTAAAAAAATTATATAATTAATAATATCTTTTTTAATTAAATAAAATATTTTTCCGCGAATTCCCTTTAATTTATTTATCCGTTAACCAGGTGGAAAAAAATACGTAATTAACCACATGGGGTTTATTAAACATCCGCGAAATGTCTGCATTAGCCTTAAAGAGCTTTCACTAGTCCCATAGGCCTCTAATAATGTGCCTATAAGCCTTCAATATAACTATAAGACTTCCATAATATGTCAATAAGACTCCCTTTGCTAAATTTACCCCCAAATGAACAAATGTTAGTCAGCCAGCAACAAACATTTTTCTGGCTAAAATAAGTTTCAGCCAGCAAAACATGTATAAAATAGTAACTTGGTAATAAATTATAAGCAATATTTAGCAGTTTAAAAATTTTTAAAATGTTAAAATAAATTTGGGATGCCAACGAGCCCTAGAGCGCTTTCACTCCTCCCTATTTCGCAACGATTTTTCTCACAATTGAGCTCAATACACGGAATGGGCTTTTGCAGTATTTTGCAGTAGACAAACGGACGTTCTCATAGAATTAGACTAAATATGTTTATTGTTTAAAATAAACTCATTGTGTTTGGTCATACCCCACCTGGTTATCGGAGGGTTAAGAAATATTAATATAGTGTAGCTAACAAAAAAAAATAGATAAGATATATTATTTTAAAATAGTTTTGACCTTCTGCGCTTTAATTTAATATTTCAACAACATACTGGGTTAGTGTTTCAGTATAAAGGCACCATTAGTTTTTAACACGCTATCTGTGCACAAATAAAGAGTATAACTTTCATAGGGTAATCAACGTCCATTTTGTCGTTATGTTTTTTTGCATGAAATCAGTAAACTCATCCTTGACCTAGTTATTAAATTATCAGATAGAAATGGTAAAATAGGGTAATCGAAAACAAAAATTCACGATAAAATGTTTGGACGACCATAACTTCCAATCTAGTAACTTTTAACATTTTTCAAAGATACCCTGGCGGGTGCGGTGTTATACATTAGGGACAGCTGTCCGACAGCCGTCTTCGGTCGCTTCTCATCAGTGTTAAATTTATGCTACGCTCATGAAAGTATAAACAGCTCGCTAACTCCCGAGGTCTACTTGTAAAGAAACATTGAAAAAAATATATTTTTGTTTTTTATCGTTTTGTTTTTACCACAACAAAATTTCCTTAATAATTTTTTTTATAAAAATAGCTCAAATTTTTAAAGTTTTGACAACGGATTTGTATTCAGCGGCCCAAAAAGTCCCTTCACCAAAATATTGATATATTTTGATTCATGCATTTAAGCCTTTTAATTATCATATCCCTAATTATAATACAATAATAACTGTACTTATACCAAAACATAACTAATTTAAAAATATATACCTATATATTTATTTCGTACTTTATCCAACCCGATAAACGTTATTTCAAAAAAAAAATATATATATTTTTTTTCTCCTAAATATCGAGTCAATGGCATTTACCTACTTATGAAAGTCAAAGTCTTCAAATATAACGTTCCTCACTCCTTCCTCACTCCCACCTCCTCCGAGATGGTATATCAAGTGTCAGCAGGCGTTCACGTAACTACCTAATTAAGGTGCGATATGTAATGCAAAGTTTCATCTTTAAAGTTAATAATAACTACAAAATGTGCTTGAAACCATGTCGAAATAAGAAAAAGAACATACCTACTTATTAAAAAAAAGTTTTAAAAACTAAAAAAAGTTTTATTAATACCTCCCTACTTATTTTTAAAAAAAGTTTTGAAAACTAAAAGATACATTTTTGTATCTCGGATAAAATAAATTCAACAAATAGTCATATACTCATTAAGGAAGTTTCAAAAATCTCTAAAATCTCAGTAATTTTCGACAATATTTCTAAGATTTTTCAGAAATCGTATCGCTTAAAAATATTGGATTTTTTATGTCGGAGATATTCAGTGTAAAGACATCATTAGTTTTTAGATGCAATATAAAGACAACTTTCATTAAATTTTGAGTTATTTTGTCTTTGAAAAAAATTTAATAACCGTGTTTCATTTGATGAGAATAAAAGTTATAGGTGGCACCAAAATTTCGATAATATAAGAACATTCACCTTTAAATTAAAACAGGGCTGTAATCAGAAAAATATAGGGAGGGCTTAGCCCCGAGGGAAGTACGGTATGAGCGCATTCTTAATTTTTTAAAATTTGCTATATTTTAATGTTTTTATGAAATCTATTAATTGTGACACATTATTGGTAATCATGTTTAGCACCGCAGGAGAAAAAATTGAAAACGTTCAAGATCACGCATTTAACAAACACCCCAGAATAAAAAAAAATATTTTTTACTTTAACTACGCGGAGGAAAACTCTTAATATTTAGCGCATAGGTATGCAAATTATTATATCTATTTATTAAAAAAGATTTTGGCTGGCGCAGGGGCTCGCTTGTTTATTATGATTAAAGCATACATAATATACAGCGCCGCAGGCAAAAATAGTAATGTGAAGGTTAAAATAACTCAAACCAAGACCAAGGGGGACTTAGCCCCCTCACCCCCCCCCCTAGTTACGGCCTTGAATTAAAACTAATACTTCAACACTTCAGCATTTATGCAGTTATGTAGTTATTTTAAAGTTGTTTTTAAGGAATTTCGCAGTTATTATACTAGGTTCATGCGAGTACTCTCAAGCGGAGATTTATGAAAGCTAAGCAGGTAATTAAAGACAACAAGGTTCAACACGTCCGCCTCATGTTTACGTAAACGAGGAGGCTTTTTTAGGACGCTTATCACAATTCAAAACAGGTTTCAACAAGTAGATCTTTATCAAACAGACAATGTCTATACCTTGTTTGATGCAAATCTAGTTTGCTTAACTGACACGTGATGGTTTCTTTTTATTAAAGTTTTTTTTCTACCGTGAAATTGTCTTATACAGGGCGAGCCGTCTAAGAATAATCAGATAATTTCAGAGATATCACTATGAAATTTTTATATAGACCGTTACCAAAACAAAAGTTTTTAGTAAAAACAACAATAAAGAAAAATATATATTTTTTAATTTTGGAATTTAAAAATGTTGTTATGCTAAAAAAATGCACAAAAAAGAGTAGAATACTTTTGTTTGGGTATTTACACGCTATTTTAAAACACAAAAAAACTATTTATTTTTCCATTTTCAGTTTTAAGATCTATTTAGGCAATAAGTGACAAATGTCACTTTCCATTTCACTGGTTAAAAGCTAACCATATCCCTACGTTAACCAGCTTGGGGTGTGAAAAACCGCATTAAGTTTATTTTGAACAAAAAACATATTTAGTCTGTATGGACACATACGCTCGCCTACCTTCGTAAAACAATTTTAAGCGCCATTCCGTGTTGCAAAATAAGAATGAACCAGAGATAGAGCTCTTTGGTTTGCGGGGTGGTTAATATGTAGAGACCGAAATTTATTTTACAGTTTTTTTTTTAATTAATATTATGCTAATTATTGCTTATAATTTTAACACATATTTTTCTGGCTGAATCTTATTTCAGCTAGCAAAATATGTCCTGTTGGCTGATTAACATTATTTTTTCATTTTGACATATTATGGGAGTAGTATATTATGGGAGTTATAGGAACATTTCGCACTCGCTGATAGCTCTTGGGGTCTGAATATGGGACATCCCATAGAAGTTTATTGTGCTAGCTCCCTGGATACTTCCTGGGAGTAATTTTGCTTACTGGGACGTTTGCATGGATCATTTTCAACCTTAATTCCATAACCACTTAAATAACTATAATACCAACCATTTTTTTTCTAATAGAATTTGTTTAAAGTTGCATTTTTTGTTAACGTTTTAGTATAGCTTCTCAGAATATTTAAAATATTGTTTTTTTTTATTTTTTATAATTATCTAAATAACATTAATTTCATATTTAGTATCATACAATAATTTTTATTGAAGTAAATATTTTATTTTTTATTTTATTATTATTATTTTTTTCTGTGTATTTTTTATTTGGCTTTTATAGTGGGAGTATAGCCGAGTTAGTTAGGACATCCTATTCAAAAACTTAGACGCCGGTTAGCGTGAGTTCAATTTTTACTGACCCGCGCGCCGAATGCCTTGTTCAGTTAATTAAGAATTAAAATATGCCAAAGGCGAGTCACTCCCTATAAACTGGTTCGAAAGTCAGTATAAGCCGGTGGTTCCCTCTACTACTAGCCCACATAAGTCCTGGACTTAGGGGATGCTTAATTAAGTAGAATAGTACGAGGTTAAACAAACTTGTAATGTAAAAAATACCTAAAGGGGCAGAACGTATGCAAGAAAACATAGTAATGGCGATAAATTTTATATTTTAGGTGTATCTAATAGATATTGCAAGGGTTAATTAGCTAAATTTTTCCACGCGGTTAATTGAGGGTTACTTGTAGTTCGTTAAGTGTGAAAAAAGTTGTTGTTAAATAGCATAGGATTAAAATACAGACGTTTTTGGTGCATGCGTTTAAAAAATGAATCGTTTGCGGCGAGTATTTCAATGAAAAAGGTCGCCAATAGTATAATAAAACAAGTATTTTATACTATTTTTTCTATTTGTGGGTTTTACAATAAAAAAATCAAAAATATGCATTTGGGGAAATTTGGATTTTTTGTAAAAACTATTGGAAAAACTGTTTTATATTATTAATAAACGTAATTTTTTATGGTTCTTGACATAAATTTATTATATTTGAAATAAATAAATAAGTTATATATTATTTTGTTTTCAGCAGAATGTTTTACCATTTTCAAAACTTTTCCTGAATTTGACCTAGTACAGCTATTTTCATAGAATTTGTCTTTATTTACATTCGAAATATATGTTACCTACATACTTCACAACACGTTAAATCCAAAGAAATATAATGAAAACTTATAGAACTGTTGGAAATATATTCCTCTCCGAAGAGTAATAAATCAATTTGATCTAGGCTAAGAAATCATTCTTATATAGATTTTACGACACAGAAAGTCGGTCTAATTTAAATGCAAACTAGTTTTTTAAGAGGAACTCTATCTAGCTGCGGTTTAAGCGCCTTTATAGGCTAATATCCCTGAGAACCCAAGCACATAAACATTCAATTGTTTTTATGATATGACATATTTACATAAATTCAAATAATTTTAGTTTGGTTCTTATCTAAAACAAAATATCATATCTACAAAAACAATGGACTTTCGGTTCTAATCATTTCTAAGATACTTATTAAACAAGGATCCCAAAAATAAGTAGATTTGAAATTTTGTTTTTTTTTGTAGATGCGATATCTTACATTAGGATAGCATAGAGCACTAGATAGGTAGGTTTGTTAGGGTAGGTGGGTAGTTTGAGCAGTTCCGCAGGAGAGTACAGACCTAACCACAATTTCAGACCGTAAGAATTTTCTTAGAAACAGAACATGTCGTTGTTACAGCAAAAACAATGTTGAAATCAAGTCTGTTTACCCATGAGTGACATACAAGATTTTATCCAATAAATAGCTTAGGAATTCATATTTTTATTAAAAATTTTAATGACATTTACAAGAAAATAATTTGACAAGTGACAGTTGAGTGGGTAAAATAAAATAAAGCTGGTAATTGTCTTATTATCTGTATGTATTGGATAAAATAGTTTTTTAAGGTGTTTTGTTTATAAATTGCGTCGAAGATACAGTGCATTCTGTTTACAGACTATTCTGTAAAATTATAGTTCTAAAATTTTTATAACTTATTCACATGTAAGTAGTAATATTTTTGTATTTCTTTACTAAATGAAACTCCAATTTATTATTAACTAATGTATTAGCGATGCTGAATATCCATTAGGGCTAACAATTGCTGATTTAAATCCCTGTTTTAAATCTTTTAAAATCTCTTGATGCAGTTTTAGGCAATTTGGTAGATTATTTATAATAATTTAATTCATACCTTATTATTAGCGAGGCTCTGATTTCACGAAATATCTCTTTTAGTTTAGAAAGAAAATAAAAAAAGCTCTTTTTACCTAAAACAAATACATAAGTTTAATTAGTTAACCAAAGCAACAAAATATTATTAAAATGCACCAAGAGTTAGCTCTGTACACGGGAAATATAATTTTTTTTTTAAAGTTAATTCATCATCTTAAATAGCGTTTATTGGAAAATATTGAGAAAATTAAAGCAAACTGTCATAAATTATTTTCTACTATTATCAAACAATCATGACAAATAGAATAACAATTAAAATAGAACATTATTTTGTTTAAATTTTCCTCTTAATATTTGTGTATTTCGGTACTCTTTTTGTGTAGTGTGTAGACTACCTACCCTAACAAACCTGCCTATCCAGTGCTCTAGGAAAGCAGTGAATGCATCTTGGCGTTGACAAGCTTTCTGCTTGTACGTCATGCAACATCATTTTTTTTAATTTGACATAGCCTTGATTACAAAAAACTCTCAAAAAACAGAGTTTAATTTGTTTTGACAAACTTTAAAAAAATACGTAATATATAATATTTTGTATATTATTATATATTTTTCTTTAATGTACGTGAAATTTTAATAAAAAAACTTCCATACCTATATCTAAAAATCTCAAAAATGAATAAATAGCAAATACATAGGTTTAATTAGTTAACCAAAACAACAAAATATTAAAAAATGCATTAAGGATTAGCTCTGTACATGGGAAATATAAGATTACACAATTTTAAAGTTAATTCATCTTCTTAAATAGCGTTATGTATATTATTATATATTATTATGTCAATTTCTTTAATGTATGTGAAATTTTAATAAAAAATTAAAATACCTATATCTAAAAATCTCAAAAATGAATAAAACCAATAATCTGTTTTTCTTTTGGAAATACGATGTCTTGTCTTAGAATAGCAGTGATTGAATCTTAGTGTTGACAAACTTTCTGTTTGTACGTCAAGTGAACATAAGTTTTTTGACATAGCCTTGTTACAAAAATCATAATATGGTTAGCAAAAGCTTTTTCTTAATTTTTTTATGTAAAAGCTTTTGCTAAATTTTTTGGTAAAATGAGTAAAATGGCAATGCTCGAGTTGGGAAAATACACGGTTCAATTCTTAAAATTGAGTCGCAGATTTCGTAAATAGGTAGAATAGTTGGGTAAAGTAAAGGGTACAGTTGGGAAATTGGTGAGTAAATTTCATCAGGGGTAAAGCATTTTTTTCTTGAGTTGGGAAAATTGTAGTAGGTACATTTAGAAATTCTTTCACAGGTGAGGATCTTTCTTCTGTCAGAGTTAAAGATTTTTTTTCTGAGTTGCGAAAATTGGAGTACAGTTGGGAATTTTTCTTTTTGTTAGGGGTAAACTTTTTTTTGTCATCAAATTTTCTGTTAGGAGTAAAGCTTTTTATATGATGTGAGAAAATTGTAAAGAGGGAATTTTTTTTAGTCGACGACAGACGTCGCTGTATAGAGTGACTCTAGTTTTCACCAAAACCCTGTAAATGTATTTTAAAAACTACGATATATCATTTCTCTCTGACAGCTGAGGTTGTTTTTCACGGATGCTTTAAGATATCATCCTACATCATGATGTAGAGTAGATTTTGAATTACAAGGAACGAAAATTTCATTATCATATGACGGTAATTATTTTCTATAGTTTACAATAGAAAAAATTAAAATATGTTATTTAGCAGCGGTTCCTAAAATATATGCTAATCATTACGAATTAAAATAAATCAACATAAGTATGGTACCAGTTTTCTAGCTCTTGTAAAATATATAGTATATATTTTACAAAAGCTAGAAAACTGATACTATATATTATATATAGGTACTTAAAGAACCTATACAAGAGCTATAACACTTTTTGGTAATCATTAATGAATTTTATATTTAGCAGTTATATTATTAGTTAAGAACAAATAATTATAATTAAAATTATTGTAATTAAAAGCCGCATGTGGGTTACTATACTCTGATAGTAATATAAAGTTTCTATACAGATTACAAAAACCGTTAATGGTTTGGTTAAGAACTATATAGCAATAGTTTCTATAAATATTTTGGTGAGACTTTTTAAAATTTTTGGTAAGGGATTTTAAAACAGTTCTCGCAGTGTAACTCATATAATCCAAAACTCTGGAAAGGCAGTATTTAATATTATTCTGTTAATTTATTGTTGGGACTATATTGCAAAAATATGTAACCTAATCACATGAAACCCTAAAACCCGCAAAATATAAGATATAATAATTTATTGGATATATTTTCTATTATCTACAATATTAGGTTATAAATAATGAAGGTATACGCAGACTAATAGCCTTACAAAGAGCCTATAGGACTGCTGACCCTTTTTGCTTTAACATGTCAAATTGTACATACTAACCACTCACTACGATTTGGATGACTGAGATTGTGTCGAAAAAAAAAACTGATGTCAACAAAATACTTTCCGCTATTATAGCCTATAATAGGCCTAGGTTCATTTAAATCAAAAACGAAAACAAAAATAATAAAAAATAAAATAAAAAAAAAATTAAAAAAATTTAAATTTTTTTTTTAAAAATCAAAAAAAGTTTCTATTTATTTTATTTACTCGTTTTAAAACGAAAAGTAAGTTAATTTTTTTTTTCAACTATTTTTTTTACCCCATTTTACCCCACTCCGATTTTTGCCAGAAACAATCCAAGCCTAGAACTTTGCATAATAAACCTATTTGAAGTGTTTGGCTCAAAGCGTTCTTGAGTTATCGTAGTCACAAATTTCCCGGGCAGACAGACAAACAGACCGACATACCGGCAGTCCGGCAAACGGATTATATAAAACGTCGACAAACGTAAAAAAAGCAATAATTTTTTTTCAAAATTATTTTACTAGATAGATAGATAGATAGATAGAAAATTTATTGTTTTAAAAGAATTACAATTCTTATAACAATATACAAAAAGAAAAAAAAAGTATATCTAAACGTATAAACTCTAATAGAAAACAAAATATTATATGCAAACCAGACAAAGTAAACTAAAATATATATATATATATATATATATATAAAAGTATATAAAAAAAAAATCCCTAGAATAAAAAAAAAAAAAAATCTCTAAAATCTGTTTAACTTTTTTTTTTACATGTTGAAAAAGAAAAAAAAAACGAAAATCAAAAACAAAGAAAAAAAAACAGTTGTAGAATTAATCATCTAATACAAATGAACGCATTTTAAGCATATTAATTATATAGTGGGCAATTGTTTTAAGTATGCTTTCTGTGCCAACATTTAAAAGATTTATAACATCTGTCCAATCAGATAAGTTTTTAAGAAAAACTGGTCTAAAACTGTTGTATATGGGGCATTTTAAAATAAGATGAATTATAGTTTCTTTCTCTTGCAAATTGCACACGGAACATATAGTTTTAGCATCAATTTTATATGATATACCGTTATAATAAAACCTTAAAATGTCTGTGCCACAAGTCCTTGTTTGGCAAATAATTCTGACAATATAAAGAGGAGAATGTGAGGTAAGAAAGTTATTTGGCAGTAGGAAGTTGTAGAAAAAGGGGTAGGAAGAACGCGAAAGACGATCAAGGTCTATGTTATGAAGGTAGTTTTCGTAAGTAACTAGAAAGTCGCTTAAAATATTCTTTTGCAAAGAGGCATTATAGTTTTCAAAAGTAGGCAAATTATCAGTTTCAATAAAAAAGTTTTTTATTTGTAAAAACCAGTTATGTTTTTTAGGGGCATTTGGTAAGTTTATTAGGCGATTAAGGCAAATTTTTGGTAACCTTGTATCTGGTAAAGAATTAAGTTTTATTAGCAAATTAAAGGCGTATTTTAAAACAAGTAGACTTAAGCTTACTGTGTTCGTCTCCAGGCGCACAACATAATCAGGGGTATTTAAAGGCAGGCCCAAAAGGCGTTTAAAAAACCGGACTTGGATTCTTTCAATTAAATCAACATATCGTAGACCCCAAATACCAAGACAATGCGAGAGAGCCGATGTAACCGAGGAATTATACAGTTTCATTCTGGCTGGCCAAGACGTGGTTTTAGATTGACCAAGAATATTTAAAACTGCACTAATGTTCTGATACGCTCGTACAGTACTTGAACTAGACATGTCTAGAAAGAGAGAAGAAGTATTAAAATTTACGCCCAAATAGGTATACTTGTTGACAACTTCAACGTTGCTTCCGTTATAAAATATATTTACATTACCAAGGGGTCCTCCGTTTCTAAAGCAAATTACTTTAGTTTTCGAAATGTTTACTGTAAGTTTATTTAATTCACAATATTCAAAGAGAGTTCTTAGTTTAGCATTAAGATCAACTGGAGAATAGCTTAAAATCACAAGATCATCAGCATATAAAAGCATTATTATATCGACAAGTGCATCAATGTCCACTCCAGTATGACCTCGGCTACGAAAGAATTCTTCAATATCTGCGAGAAAAAGGGCAAATAAAAGGGGACTTAAGGGTTCACCTTGTAGGACTCCGGTAGTAAGGTGGTACAACTTTGAGTAAAGGTTATTCACTTTTATGCAAAATTTAAATTTTGTGTATAGCTTCATAATTATTTTTAAAATTTTTGCACTTACTCCTTTTTGGTAAAGCTTATGGAAAAGGATGTTATGCATGATAGAATCAAAGGCTCTTTTGAAGTCTATAAATGCAACATAGATTCGGCGCCCTCTTAGCCTTAAATGAATTTGAATGGCTGAAGTTAAAGTAAAAATGTTATCGTCGCAGGATCTATTTTTTCTGAATCCCGATTGACATTCTGGAAGAATATTATTTTCTTCTACCCATTCTGTTAATCTATTAAGTAGAATAAGTGTAAAAAGTTTAGCAGGGCAGTTAAGAAGAGCAATTCCACGGTAGTTAGCAGGGTCATATTTAGGTCCTTTTTTATGGAGCATTGTAAGTACGCTTTCGTGCCATTGAAGAGGAATTTCACCTGATTCAAATATTTTGTTAAAAAGACAACACAGATAAAGCAAATTATTTTGTGGAAGATTTTTTAAAAATTCAAATGAGATACCATCTTTGCCAGGACTTTTTCCATTTTTGCATTTAGATAGGCAGAACGTAAGTTCGTCGACAGTAAATGGATTGTCAAGAAAAGGGTGCCTAACATCAAGAAATACAAAATCAGATCGTAACCTTGGCTGCTGTAAATTGTCGTAAAATTGTTCCCAATCTGTTATTGTTAAGTTTGAGAAAGAGCTGCGCGGTTTAAAAAGTCGTATTGTTTCCCAAAAAGTTTTTTGATCGTGTACGTTGCTCAAAAGATTAACAATATTATTTTCATAGGCACGTTTTTTAGCTCTCTTTAAAGAATTAAACTTTTTTTTTGCCTCCAGATATTCTGACGGTTGGGAAAAGTTGTTTGACTTACAGACTTTAAGAAGGGAGCTTACATGTTTTTTTAGATTACGGCATTCAAGGGAAAACCAGGGTTTATTTGTTGATTTACGAGAAAATATAATTTTGTTCATACCCAATAAGTTTGCAGTACTAACTAAGGAGTTTAAATACAGGTCATAGCTGTCGTTAATGTTATAATCAAGTCGAAGTTCCGAAAAAGTTTGCATATGTAAAAAAAACGAGTCGGCTATGTGTGGTTTCCAAGAAATTATAGAATGGCGACTAAATGGAGGGAAGCTTGGATTATTGGTCGTAATATTAATAGAAACAGAGATAGGAAAGTGGTCAGAATTAAAATTATTATCAAGTACTAGAAGGTCATTAATAAATTGAAGGTGAGTATTTAGACAAAAACATAAATCGATTATGCTAGTACCAGTATGATCAAAGTGAGTCACACTGGCAGGTTGATCACTGCAAGATCTGCCATTAATAATTGTAAAGTTATTAGAGTTGGTAAACTCGGCGAGTTTGCGACCTTTGGCATTAATATTGTCATTATTTACAACTTTAATTTCTAAGTTTGAATTTTGAAAAAATAAATCAGGGGTAGAGTCTAAATTGCCTATACGACAGTTAAAATCACCGAGTAAAAAAATAGGGATGTTTATAAATCTGAGCAATAGGTCATCAACAATTACTTGTAGCTCCTCTAAAATTGTATCCAAATTTAACGCTTGTTTAAGGTACAGAAAACATACTAAAAAACAGGACTGGTTGTAGGAGAATAAACAGATAAGGCACCAGGAAGAGAAGTGTATTTTTTGAACATTAAAATACTTTTTATAAAAAATGGCAAGTCCTCCACTGGCTCTTCCCATTGCCATATCTTTAGTAGCCGGAGAGAATAACACGTTAAAATCATCAATAACTGAAGGTACAGCAGGACAGCTTAGAAGCCAAGTCTCAGAAAAAAAAAATATATCAAAACCACAATAAAAATCCGTTAAAAATAAATCGAAATTTGCGAATCCTTGAGAGTTCCAAAACATAAATTTTAAGGCTTGCCTGTGGTTATTTTTAAGTTTTTTTGTAAATGACCAATTTCTGTACCTAAACCAGCTGGGGACGTTGCTCCTCTTTTGTATGAATTTTCTACTGGATTATTTTTATGCAAAGAAGAATCATCATCCATATTCTTAAGTTGTTCGTATGAGAAGACTTCACCATTAATATGTAGCTTGTGTTTTTCGATTTTCGCATTAAGTTTTTTCGATTTTGCTAGTTTCATATGCTTGTATAAGAGCCTGCTTTCTTCCTTGTCTTGCTTACAAAGATCATGTGCAAGGGAAATTTTAGAACCCTTAAGTTTGCCTACATTCTTGAAAATTTCTGCTTTTTTATTATAAGACAGTAGCTCCACCATAATAGTTTTATTACCAAGTGTAAATACATTATTAAAATCAGCTGGATTAATTTGAATAAAAAGCTTTTCCCTAATAAGGTTGATGACAAACTCCACTAAATTTTCAGTTGGCTCCGACCCAAAAATTAAAAAATTGTTTTTCCTAAGTTTTCTTTCTGCAAGTTTTAAATCCTGAGCGACTTTTCCAAGTTCCTGCTCAAGCTTTTTAATGGTTGTAGATTGAGTCTCGATAATTAATTTTAATTGCGCGATTTCCTGGGAAACACTAGAAAAATTTTTCTTGTTTTCTTCTGCGCTTGCATGTATTGCATCCAGAATTTGCTTTGTATCCAATTCTCCCATTGTAAACAGCGGGCCAAAATTTTTAAAAAATATTTCTCTATTATGTTAAAGTCAATGGTATTTATCGATACTAACTTGATAAGAAATATTCTAACACGCAATGTAAACAATCGGTTTAATGCACTAAAGAACGTTTTTTAACTTATACAATGATCACTTTTAAAGCTTTTGCAGTTATTACATTCACTTTTATACAGATATTAGTTTTTAAACTTTTTAAAATCACGATAACTAGTAATTTTTGGAGAGCAGTTAAAACATACGTCAATGCTGATTCATATTATTTATTTATTCATAGATAAACAACTGTGTGTCCTTCACAAACTACAAGTTTTTTGTACTGTTTTTGGGCTATGCGTTGTTGTATTGTGTGTACATAACTTTGACTTGTCTCATTTTACTAACGCAAGACTTTCCTCGGGGAAAGTAATAGAAAAGCTTAACAGCTCTACAAGAAGTAGAAGTAGTGCTAGTTGTGCTTAGACTTAACAGATCAACCTTGAGTTTCTTTAGACACTTTAATGGACTTTTAAAGATAAAAGATAACAGTTTTTCAGAATATTCGGACGTTCTATTTACGCGTGGATAACAGTATTTATAAGCTAGATCCCTACCTACCCCAACTTCCCTACAAAATTTAATTAATATACTTTGTATTAAATAAAAAATACATATGTACAATGTACATATAATGCATATATTTTTTTTTAATGATGTTTAATAATAAAAAGCTTTTTGAACTATTTATACAAAGGATGCAATTATTTGTATGTAATTTGAAAATAACTACTGTTTTCAAATATTTCATAGTTAATTTAAAGTGTATAATTTAAAATACATTTGTTTGTGTTATACTTATTCTATATTAACATAAGTACCTTATTATATTTAATATCTATATCTATTTACATAAATACCTTAATTAGGGATACTAGATCTAGGTCTTAAGTTAGCAAGGCGCCTTGCTAACTTAAGACCTAGATCCAGTGTCGCTAACCTTAATATCTACCAAGTATGGTGTATCATATATATACAGCCTGTTCCAGAACTCGCGTACCGAAATTTGAGGGTATATTAAAAACCCTCTGGAAAATATGAAAAAAATTAAAAAAAAAATCCATCTTCAATACTAATTAAAAAGGAAGCTATTTAATCTGACAAATCCTGTTGCTGATGTTAAATTACCTAAAAATTAGTTTTTCCCTACTTATTAGTAACTATGGTTGCATTTTAATGGTTGACTCGTGCATTGTTTAAGACTTTCAACTTTAAAATCTTTTTAGGTTATTATATTTTGACAAAACCGACAGAGGCTATCAAATATTCTATTTTTATAGGGTCACTCCATCCGGCGGTGGTTTTATGATACCCGTCTTAGACGGCAGCAACAAACTGCCGCTGCAACTCCATTCAGCGCGCTGAATGTAGTGTTTTTTTTTATTAGAAACTCAGATCTTTTAATTGATTTACTGGCTATAAATTCTTAATACAAATTAATAAAATAAAAATACAATAACTGAATTTTATTTATTTATTTCAAAGTAATGAACATAGGAAAAATTTTTATCGGTGTTCCGAAAAGAGAACACTCTAGCTAGAATGTAATTTTAAGATTGGTGCAGAGGGTAAGGAATTTTGGAAGTTTAAAGGCAAACAGAAAAGTGGTTGGAGACACTTCGCGAAATGCAAAAACTGTTGATAATAAAGAAGCTGTCATTTAGACTTTTGAAGAAGAATCTGGAACTAGCATTAGTATCGTGGCAAGAAATCTTTATATGTCTGTCCTGTGTTTAATGAACTCTAAAAGATGAAGAAACGCATTATTTTTAGCAAACTCGCGTTCAATGTATGAAGCATGCTAAAGAATATATTCAAAATGACCTCCACCAACTTGAACACATAAAGCAGCTCTTTTTAACAGACTTCTCCTGGCATTAATAATCATATTTGGAGTTACTGACTCAAGCGCTTCATGTATTCGGTCTCCTAGTTCTTCTACAGTGTCGGGCATATTTCTATACACTAAATTTTTTACATGGCCCCATAAAAAGAAGTCCATTGGAGTGAGATCAGGGGATCTAGGAGGCCACCTTCTGGGACCCCCACGGCCTATCCAACTGTTTGGAAAACTGATGTCGAGTTGGCTTCTTGCCGTTTCTGAGAAATGCAGCCATCATGTTGAAACCAGATGTTATCCACATTTGCCAACCTTTGAAGTGGGATGTCATCAATAAGATTTTCCACTTCATCCCTTAAGAAGTTAGTGTAGGTTTCGCCATTCAATCTGCCAGGAAACTCATGGGGTCCAACCTAAAAACAAATATTTTAAGCATTTTATGGTGGTTTATTTCTCAAAATAACTTACTACAGCATTTCCCAATATTCCGGCCCAAATATTCAAGGAAAACCTTCGTTGGGGATTTCCTTGCCTGAAGGCATGGGGATTTTCCTGTCCCCAAACATGAGAATTCCTTGAATTAAAAAAACCATTTCTTTGAAACCCAGACTCATCCGTAAAAATAATGCTTTTTACAAAGTTTTCATTTTCTTGATGTTTCTGCAACAGCCATGTGCAAAATTCGACTCCGGTGTCAAGCATTGTACTCGAGTGTAATGAAAGGGATGCATTTTTTCATCTTTTAGAATTCGTTGAACAGAGGTCTTAGACATATCAAGATTTCTAGCCACGATACTAAGGCTTGTTACAGGTTCTTCTTCAAAAGCCTGAATGACAGCTTCTTCATTATCAACAGTTCTTGCAGTTCGCGCGCGGAGCGCCTCCAATCTCTTTTTTGTTTGGAGTTAAATTTCCAGAATTTCTTGCCCTTTGCACCAATCTTAAAATAACATTTCTGCTAGGATGTTCTCTATTGGGAAAACGAATAGAATATTCTACAGATGTAGCTGAAGCACTCCGGCCACACTCGCCATATAAAATTAGCATTTCGCAATACTCTTCTGAAGTAAACATCATGAAAGTTTTGATATTTTTTTATGACATTAATAAATATTTATGTCACATTAATCACCATGTCAACCTACAGAATATGTACCTGCAATAATTAAATTTGCTTCCATAGCTACAAATTCAACCTTTAATGGTAATTTGTAATCAGCAACAGTATTGGTCCACTTAAAGCGTTCTTATTTTTAAATTGAAAGAAGATGGATTTTTTTTTAAATTTTTTTCATATTTTCCAGAGGGTTTTTAATATACCCTCAAATTTCGGTACGCGAGTTCTGGAACAGGCTATATATATTTTTTTTTTCAAAAAATAACATTATTTTGAAAGTTAGATTTTTATACGTCATTTTAATGTAAACTTTTTTATTTTATATATTAAGAAAATCTTACCGTTATTTCTCTTTTTTTCATTTTGTAGTGGCGCCTTCGCCATATTTTCAAAGATTTTTTAAATTTTAAACAAAAAAAAATAATTTTAGTTTTTTATTACGATTATATATGTTACTGTGAAAGACCAAAATCTGACATTCACCGGAGAATTTCCGAAAACTAAAATAATTGATTTTTGGCTGGTTTGGTGTTTTTTTTATGTCATCGTAGTTTATTATTGTGTTTTTATTACTTAGTTACCAACTATATAATAGTGTACTTTATGACCGTGCTGGCCTAAAGTGTATTTTATGGCCCGCGTGGACATAAGACACAAAAATTATTATTATTATTATTATTATTATTATTATTATTATTATATATTATTTATTTATTTTAACAATATTAAGCGGTAGATCCGATGAGAATATTGTGTTATTAAATGGAAGGTTGAGAGCATCTACTTCCTTCTCAGAAAAATTTGAATTTGACTTTTGATACTGAGAATTTGACATTTCCATTTTCCAAAATTTTTTCAAAACATATTTGTATAAAATTCCATTTGGACAAGCTTGCCTTCATTTGCAGAGTATCCTTAATTGCTTTTCTTCACTTTCTTCTAGGTAAATTATATTTTCCTTCTCCTTTCTTCCACTTTATATAAAAAATGTTACGCTTATAATTTTGATGTCAATGTTTAAAAGTTGATTAATACAGCATTTCCGTAGCAATGATAGTGTTAAAATCAAATTGAATTTTCAGATTTATTTAAATTTATATTATGGATGCAATAACGAACTAGTATTACATAAATAACTATAATGGGGAGAGTTTATTTAGGTTAACGTTGGTTTTGAGCCGGTTTTATTTTTTTTTTTTTTATTTTTTTGGACATTCTCCGGAAAATGTCGACATTCCCAGATTTCGGTCTTTCACAGTAACATATATAATAAGAACAAAACTTAATGAAAAGTTTTTGACTTCAGTTTATTTAAAAAACAAAATTAAAATTTTACTGTTTTTGAATTTTTGATCTATAACTCAAAAACCAGCCGTCAGATCAAGTTGGGTTTATAGAAGCTTTTGATCAGAAATATTAAATCTACATCATACTAAAAATTCAGAATTTTTGACCGAAAACCAGTTTCCATTTGGATGTTTGGAAGAAACATGCCTGTCTGTCTTATGCCCTCGTTTAAGCCATCCAGTAATAAATATACAGTGCGGTCCAAAAGTCACCCCCCCCTTTTAACTTTTAAACTAGTTGAGATATCGACTTCAAATTTAGAACTCTTAAATAAGACAACTTAAACTATCTTTTAGCAAATTTTTGATATTTTCAGCTCTTAAAATGTGGGCAGGGGGGCATGGGGGGACATTTTTTTAAATGGAAAGGAGTTCGTGTGATACATCATTTTTAAGCTTATAAAATTCTCTATTTAAACTAACATTTTTAAATTTTTTAAAAATGTTTTTTAATGATTTGATTTTTTATTTTTTTGTGCTAAAACATTCGATTTTTTAAGTTTTTTTTTATAAATTTTTATTTATGACAACTAAAATTAGTTTAAAAGTATAATTAACATTTTTTTATGATGGAATTAGGCATTTTTAAAAAATTATTTGTTTTTTTTAGAGGATTTTGACATTAATACCCATTTTAAACCCATTTTTTTTTAATTTTAAAATATGGAGTTAAATAGAGAATTTTATAAGCTTTAAAATGATGTATTACACGACCCCCCTTTCCATTTAAAAAAATATGCCCCCATGCCCCCTGTCCACATTTTAAGAGCTGAAAGTATTAAATATGTGCTAAAAGTTAGTTTAAGTTTTATTTAAAAGTTGAAAATTTGAAGTCGATATCTCAACTGGTTCAAAAGTTAAGAGGGGGGGGGTGACTTTTGGACCGCTCTGTATTAAATAGCTACGAAAAAAAAAATACTGCTGCCAAAAAAAGAATACTTTTCCTTGTATTCCTTCAATAAATGTTTTTTTTTTTTCGATAACAAGAAACATATGCAAACAGGGAAACAAATTAGGGACTTTTTCAAGATTTCTTATTAAAAAATAATCTTAATTTAAAGAAATAATATTGAAAATTACAAAAAAAAAACATCCCTGTTTTAGCTATATATTGAAATAATTTGATATTGCCGAGGTTTTTGCTAAAAACGGGCGCATTTATATTATAGAACTTTATTGAAAAACCACTTTTAGATCATACAATAAATTTTCATACGCCTTCAAATAAACGAGGAAAAAAGAGGCAATTTTTTATCTGTCAA
Organism: Brachypterus glaber; assembly: GCA_958510825.1. Classification (NCBI taxonomy): domain Eukaryota; kingdom Metazoa; phylum Arthropoda; class Insecta; order Coleoptera; family Kateretidae; genus Brachypterus; species Brachypterus glaber. The sequence continues at coordinate 95,523,362 of OY294044.1, forward strand.
ATGTGATGGGTTTCCTATACGAATAGAGGCATATAGACATTAGTAAGGATATAATAGAGGCAATATTTTTTACAAATACTTTATAGGTTATACGTTAATAATAGAGTGGTGTATTAAAGTAAGAACTTTATTTGGTCCGGTTAATACTAATTGACTTAATTTTTTTTTGAGGACCTGCAAACATTTAAAAAAATAGTATATTGTTTTACTGTAGAATTTACGGACGACGCGATGAGTAAAAAAAGCACCTTTCCTCTGAGTGAAACACACTATTTTTTCTTCAAGCATCCTATATATTTTTTTAAATATTAATTTTTGAATTTAATTTATCCAGTAATAAAGTATGTTTTTTTTTAAATTAAAATAGGCCCATAAAACCCTTTCGAAATAAACTTACACCTTCCTTAGCTCATTTAAATATTTTTTCTTAGGCTAAATCGTACACTTTTTGCGATTTCAATGGTAACCTGCCTAATGTAGCATTTGCACTTTCGGAGAGATTTGTAGGTGTATAAACCATATATTCTTCTTCAATCATTTTTAATTAATTTCACACAAGGTTTTTGCACAGAATCACGAGTACATAATAAACAAACAAGTTTGAAGTATGGCTGTCATCAAAGTCAAAGAGTGCTGCCGCCATGGCGCGCCAGTGGTGGTTTTGCTAACTTTTTTTTACGGCGTACAACAATGAACTCATTTTTTTACTGTAAAAAAATAGATCACTTCTAACTAGTATGTTCAGTTATAAAATATGAACATTTTAGTACGCTTGAAGAAAAAAGCTATTTTTTAACCGGCTTACCTAGAAAAAAAACATGAATTCATTTTTTTACTGTAAAAAAATAGATCACTTCTAACTAGTATGTTCAGTTATAAAATATGAACATTTTAGTACGCTTGAAGAAAAAAGCTATTTTTTAACCGGCTTACCTAGAAAAAAAACATGAATTCATTTTTTTACTGTAAAAAAATAGATCACTTCTAACTAGTATGTTCAGTTATAAAATATGAACATTTTAGTACGCTTGAAGAAAAAAGCTATTTTTTAACCGGCTTACCTAGAAAAAAACATGTTCTTTATTTGGTAGTGTAAAAGCAAGAAACTCTAGAATGAGTGCATTGATTTGATTTTTTATAACTATAGAAAAAATTGAAAATAGCGGATCCAGTATGTCGGTAAACTTTGGTGGATAATGGATTTTGACAAAAATTAGTAAGCTGAATCCAATATTAAAAATTAAAAATTCGAAATAGCGGAATTTTGAAAAAATGATTTTTAGTGTATTTTTATTATTTACTAAAACCGAATCCAATATAAAAATGACAAATTAGTAATGGCGGACCTAATATGGCGATATAATTTAATAAAATTTTAATATTTACAGATGAGTTAAATATTTATGTTTTAAAAGCATTTTGTTTCAAAAAAGGTTAAAAAATTTAAATTATATTTTTTAAGTACATTTGGGTATACGGTCCACGACTCCCTGTCTCTGGTCATGTAATATACTAATTATATTAAAGCTAGTAAATATGTGTAAAGTTCTGTCTCAATTAAGTATCTCCAATTAGTGTTTATTAACAATTAAATTTTAATTACGTAGTTACTGCAATGCAAATAGATATTTTTCAGTTTATAATTAATATTTTTCTCACAAAAAACTTCAACTAATTTAAATATCCATTATACAATATTGCACAAAGATTGTCTCGTCAATGGACAGCAGTAAATACGTTAGGCAACATAAATTTAGTCTGTCTGTCTTCAATACCAACCCAAAAAGATTATATTTGGATTTTATGACAGTGCAATAAAAAATGTGCATTATATGCAAAATTATTAAAGAATACATAAAACAGCTTATTAAACACAAAAACAAGTACAAAATATTCACACAACGGGGTATTTATCATCAATGACTGTCAAATTAAGGAGTAGTTCATAAGTTCCCTAGTAAACTTTAGACCTACTGTACACATAGCTGTGTAAAAATTAAAAAAAATAGTCTTTTACTTACAAAACAAATATCTTACCTTCATGTAATTTAAAATATAATCTAAAATGTTATTTTTACCTAAAATAGGTATGCATAATTTTATTTTAAAACAATAATAATTATACTTTTATCTCTTTCTGTAGAACTTCTCTCTTTATCTAATCTAAATAGGCGGCAGTCCATTTAAATAAAATATAACTTAAATTTCTTTAGAACTTCAAGCCGACCGGTCGTGACTCGGGCATATTATGTTTGACACACGGTTCTAAAACTACCGAAAGAATGCGGCAAAAAAATATACTTGAATATAAAATCTAAATACGCACACGTTTGCACTGAATTATCTTTAATTGGAGCGTTTTTTGTTGGTGTGATTCTTTGTACCTACCTTCCCCTTGTGTTGTAACTTTTTTATCATGTGTCAGACTATATTGAGAAACTGACCCAGGTATATCAAAAATTGGTATCCATTTTGCTTAGAAACAACATTAAAAAAAAGCTTGTGGGGCCAACTGTTTCAAATGTTTAGTAAGTCCACAAACATGGTAATACCAACGAATTATCTAGTAATACAGTCCAAAAGTATCAGAAACACTACTAGATTATGCAGTTAGTAGGAATAACCAGATGTTTGCTTGCACCAACCAGATTTCTAAGGGGCTTTCCATATATTACGTAACGCAAATTGTACCAAAATTCATACACTTCATACTCCGTTTCTGGCGTTATTAAAGGCTGTAGAGATTTCGTATTTTGGCTACCCCCCCAAATAGGGGGGTGTTAGGGGGGTAGCCAAACTATAAAATCTCTACAGCCTTTAATAACGCAAGAACCGGGGTATGAAGTGTATGAATTTTGGTACAATTTTCGTTACGTAATATATGGACGGCTAAATGCACCAAAATCATCAAGTAGTAAAATACGGAACAACGATAAATAAAACAATCCGTGAAGATATGCAATGTTACGCATTACTATTGCATTTTCTCAAATACATATTTTTTTTTCAAAAAAAAAACTTCAATTAAAAGTACCATTTTTTTCTTCTTGCGAAAAATGAAAAACTAAAAAAAAATAAAAATAATTTTGAAAAAAGAAAACTTTTTGAAAAAAAGTTTTTTTCAAATAAATAAAAACTATTATAGTTTGCCACTCAGATCTAAAAAGTTAAATAAATTCTACAGAGAATTTAACTAGGAAATACTGTAAAATAGATTAGATACTGTTAGATAATATATATTTATTGTATCCTTAAAGGTAGTTAATTGCTTAAAATATATATATTTTTTAAATGTTTAGACATATTTCCGAATCAAATTTTCTGTCGCATTCCTTTGACTTTCACAGATCCGTGTGCCAAAGTTTATATGCAGGAACGGAAGAGCAGTTTTGCGTTTAAAATTTATTTTTGTATATCCATATGTCAGTTCTTAATTTTACATATGTTTTTGCAGGAAATAAAAAATTGTTTTTAACTGTGTAAAAATGTTTGTCCTACTATAAATGATAAGCGAGATATTGCCAACAATTATACTTTTTGTCCGTTTTGCTCATCTTGCCCGACGCCGATGTTAACTATATTTGATGTGACGCATATAACAAAGATCCAAAATTGTTTTGTAAAATTATTTTTTAGATGGGACATTAGTTTTAACGTTTATGTTTGGGAAAACTACTTTAGTTTTTTCAGTCAACTTGTTTAACAAATTTAAATCAAACCTATTATACAATGTTATTCAGCGATAGTGAAAACGTCAATCCAAATAAAATATTACTTGAACTTCTTTAACCCTTATGATCAGGGGCAGACTAGTCTTTTAAACCGACTCAGGTATATTAAGAATTCTTAGAAATAATAGGAATGGCTCAAAGGGAAAATATTGGGAGGGGGGAAAGGGTGCAACCTACCCGGATGATCATTAGAGCTTGATTGCAATAAAATTCTGATCGTCAACTCAAAAACTATCAACTATTCTTAACGCTCATTTAAAGCAAATTCCAGTGCTGCGATAATTTTTTGAACTAATAAAATTATTTAGAGAGATCTTAACTATTTAACCTTTAAAATTAACAAAAAAATAATTAAATCGTGTAAAAACTTTAAATTCCTCAAGTAAAACTTCTAATATTTAATAAATCATTCCGGTAGTTTTCTGACAACGGCCCACCGGGAATTTAACCATGTTACCATGTGACCAATCTGCCCCTGCTTGGGACGTTACTCTACATAATTTTAACGAACATTGAACCGTCCGATGGATAGACAGTATCCATTGTACAAACAAAATATATATATAATATATTCAAATAATCAATCAATTTGTTGTTTTATGTACTTTTAGCCATTCTGGAGATTTAAACATTTATTCATGGTAAATTGCCTATTTAAAATAAAGCTACTCTATAAGCAATTGAGGGTTTCTTAACGAACAATTTAAAAACGTAAAAAGAGCATGTTACAAAAAAGTTCAAGTACTTACTAATATAATAATATATAATAATAGGGGCATATAATAGTATATTAAAGTACTAGCTTCATAACATACGTTTTTAGTGCACGAGTACAAGTTTAGAAAACAAGCCGCTTGCGGCGAGTTTTCTAAAGTACTGTGCTAAAAACGTGTTATAAAACGAGTGCTTTATAGAATTTTTTCTATTTTGCTTTAAAATTTAAACAAACTTACATTTAAATTGATGACTGATTTAGGGATTTTTATTTCGGATTTGCATTATAGTTTTCGCCCTGTTAAAAATTTTAAGAACAAATATTATTTTGATATATTTTATAGTCATATATTTTCTTTATCACTGCAAGTAACAAAGCCACAATTTTAACACGGTAAAAAATAACCTAAACACAAAATTTTGTAGAAAATTAAACTTTAAAGCGACTTTGACATTTGCACGAAAAACGTCAAGCGATAGTTAAAGCCTAGGCTTTTATCTGTTGCCAACTCAAAAGAACAAAAACTAGAGACCTCTTATGGGTCTATAAGAACACAGCAAAATGCGTGTGATTATGAGCTTATAAGAGTCGCAAAATAGAAAAAGTAACTAATACTTATTATATACCAAAGTAGAGAAGACATTTTTTATAGCCGAGATGGGTAACACTGAGGAATATAAGAGTGCAAGGCTATAATAGTCTCTTCTAGCGTGGTTTATATATTATTTTTTCACTACTAGCACATTTATTTTGTATTATTTAAATTATTTTATATCAATAATAAAGTAATATGTTTGCTTGATCTTATTTATCTGCAAAAAAATAGCATTTGAAATCGGCATTTTTGAAAACAAATGAATAAATTAATTTATTGTCTAAAACTTGACAGTACTAGTACCGTTTTTATATTTTTAAAATATGTGAAAACATAAAAAGTACTTATTTAATAAATAATGTGTTATATTAATAATATAACATATATTCTTATATTATATTATAATTAATTGATTTTTCATTTTTGCCATGTTAATTTCTTATACAGTGGCAAAATATTGTTGAATGCCTTTGCAGTTTAAGAAAAATCAAGTGATAGTTATCACTTGTTTATAAAATTATCTCCTACTAGAAGAGAAAAAAATTATTTCTCTAGGTGCAGATGTTTAATTTTCAGATTAAAAACATGATAAATGATGGTATGTTCTAAAGCTAGAAGTGAAAAAAATATTAATTTATAATTGTATTTATTTAATATAAAAATAATTATGTATAGCACTTCTGCTTCCGAATTATTAGAATTATTTGCAATTTTGGCGAAGGCGCAATTGCACGCCAGCGATTATTTAATATTAATAACACCGGCACACAAAAAAAATTAAGTAGAATGTGCATTTGACCGGACCTACCTACGGGTACGTATTTTGGTCCGCTGAATCCGAATTCGAGGTCAGTTTTACCCCTACACCCTCGAAATTTCGAGAAAACTTCAAAAAACCGTAAAAATGATGAAAATTGGCAGTTTTAATGATAAAAAAATGTTTTGGAACTAAACTAAGCGTGATTTTCATGTATTTCGATCCGCTGAATATGAATCGAAACTTTATTGAGACCACGAGCCATTTTAAATGTGAAAAATTCACACAAAACTCTCGAAAATTCCGAAAAAATATAGTTTTCATGATAAAAAAACTTCTTCTGGTCCAATTCAGATAAAATTTTATATCTTTTGATGTCTTCAATTCGCATCTTAATTTTTTTAGTCGAATCACCCTCTAAAGCTGGAAAAATTCGAAAAAATTGTAAAAATGACCATTCATAACAGAAAAAATTGATTGAACATGATTTAATGCCTAAAATAAATACTCTATAACGTAGATATATCAAATAACTTGAAATCTGTGAAAAACACAAGACATAATTTTGGAGGGTTTGTGTGATTTTTTTACATTTAAAACGGCTCGTGGTCTCAATAAAGTTTCGATTCATATTCAGCGGATCGAAATACATGAAAATCACGCTTAGTTTAGTTCCAAAAAATTTTTTTTTCATTAAAACTGCCGATTTTCATAATTTTTACGGTTTTTCGAAGTTTTCTCGAAATTTCGAGGGTGTAGGGGTCAAACTGACCTCGAATTCGGATTCAGCGGACCAAAATACGTACCCGTAGGTAGGTCCGGTCAAATGCACATTCTACTTAATTTTTTTTGTGTGCCGGTGTAATTATAATTTAAAATAAAAATTAAATGTCGTTCATTTCTAAATTAATTATTTGGTGTTTTTTATGTTTTCTTATAATACAATATATGACTTTATTGCGGCCATATTAAAAAGTTCATAAACATTTTACGAGATGACACTACTGGCAGGCAGACTTCCTGTACTAAAAAAATCTATTTTTCGCCGCAACTCTACGTATGACTGGTACTTGCGTTCAAATTTTACCAGTTTACAGGTTACCTATCATGTAAATTTTTTTAAACTTTTAAATATAATCGCCGTTGAAGTCGTATATTAATCTAACTGTTAGAATATTATAGCGTATTAAAAAATCTCAAGATTTTTTTAAATAGATAACTATAAATTATAAAATAAATATATTCTCAAAAAGAAAACTTTTTAGTGTGTACAAAGTCTGACAAGTCACTTACCCTTACGTAATTACGTAATTACGTAACTCTAAAAAACGACGATTTTCAAATTCTACCTTACACCCTAAATTAAACTAAACTTTTAGATTCTAAGCTAAAATACAATAAAATATGCTGAAATACAAAACTGTCCAGCACACAAGTCACTGAAAAAAAAAACGATCTGATCTATAAATAAGTAAGGAGCAACTAATTTTCTAGTTGCTGGAACCAGAAATCTGGTAAGGGCACTACTTTTCTGGTTGCTGCAACCAAAAATCTGGTAAGGGCACACAAGATAAATTTTTGTGTTTACCAGGTCCCTAAAAAGTTTTGTTTCTCGTAACCACAACAAGTTTTGTCATTGTCCTTACCAGATTTCTGGTTGCAGCAACCAAAAAAATAGTTGGTCTGTATTTAACTGTTGGTATGGTTGGCTCAACCAGATGGTCTTTATAGTGGTCATTTTACTTTTCCCTATTTTATTTTGGTCAAATCTGTGGCAAAAGTTTACTTTATTTTATTATTTGTAAATTTAATAAAGCCAAACCGTTATAAATTTAATATAAAATGTGATAGTGACAAGTGAGAGGTTATTGCTTATTTTTGGAAAAAGTGTTAAAATTGCACAAGACCACAACATATGTCCCAATGTAATTTATGGAACGGACTAGTTTTATTTTAAACTTAAAACTTTAACAATGAAAACCAAAAGGGGAGAATTTTAAACAGAAATTATCCACAATGCGGCTGAACCCACACACTGATAAACCAGTTAATTTGTGTGTATAAAATATTTGGTTGGATATGACCAATTGAATTATTGAGTTGTGACAAATAAATTTTATTTCTGTCAAATTAACTATTTCGTTCCCATTAATAAATGATTTTAAAATATTTATTTACATTAACTAAATATTTATTTGACTCAAATAAAATTTATTACTTACAACCAAATAATTTACTTAGCCATATCCAAATAAATCTATATTATCTTTTTTTCAATGCACCCTGATAATTTAGATTTATTTTGATATCCATATCCATATCTAACCAAATATTTTGTACACACAAGTTAACTGTTTTATCAGTCACTAATGACAATGTTGCACTTTAGGATTTCTAAACAAAACACGTTTTTTTGAAAGTTTTCATTCTCCCCCATCATATCATAAAAAATACCAAATGAAATTAAGGTCGGTCCCACTTCATTCGAAAATTGGAAAATACCTTGTAAAAAGGTCCCTTTATGACTATAAATAAATACAAATACAAATACAAATACAAAAAATCAATTATTAATGGGAACAAAATAGTTTATTTGACAGAAATAATATTTATTTGTCACAACCAAATAATTCAATTGGCCATATCCAACCAAATATTTTGTACGCACAAATAAACTGTTTTCTCAGTGCACTAATGACAATGTTGCACGTTAGAATTTTTTAAAAAATACGTTTTTTTGAAAGTGTTCAGTCTCCCCCATCATATCATGAAAAATAGCAAATGAAATTAAGGTCGGTCCTACTTCATTCGAAAATTGGAAAAAATCATTTATTAATGGGAACAAAATAGTTTATTTGACAGAAATAAAATTTATTTGTCACAACCAAATAATTTAATTGGCCATATCCAACCAAATATTTTGTACACACAAATAAACTGTTTTATCAGTGTACTAATGACAATGTTGCACGTTAGGATTTCTAAAAACACGTTTTCAGTCTCCCCCATCATATTATAAAAAATAACAAATGAACTTAAGCACCACTTTATTCGAAAATTGTAAAAAAAAATTAAAATTTAATAGGGTACGATTGATTTTAATTAAATATAAAGGAAATTCAGTGAAACTTATTAAAAAGGTAAAAATTGTTTCCTAATAATAACTATACCTTATAGTAATGTTACTAAATGACATTATATTTTTTTCTGGGTATAGTTTTCCCTAACTTAAGTTATCAGCTAAGCCACCGCAGAATATTTTTCAGGTAATTAAAAATGTGTAAGTTAATTATCAAGAATTGATTATAAATGTCAAGAATGTCAATTACAAAGTTTCAGCTGAAATTAAAGCATCCGGCTTGTGACGTGATTAACAATTCTGATATTTGTCGCAGTTATATTTAGAACAAAACAATGCAATATTGATATTTTTTTTAATAAAATGAGGCAGATAATATACAAACAGTTCTTTATTATTATACTGTTCAGAGCACGCAGTGTTTGAAGAGTATCATACGATTGTTTAATTTTCAAAATATTCTAAAAATACCCTAGGTCAAATATTTACGTTTTTTTTTTCGGACAAACCTGTTTTAGGACCATTACAGTTGATCTATATAAACAAAATACTTATAAGAGCTGGTGACCATTTTTAAGTCATTATTTTCTCCCAGCTGTATTTTACATATGTCTTAAAGTACATTCAAATTAAGCTATGTATTTGCAAATCGCCAGGACCTGGATCGGGTTCCTTTGAGTGTCAGAAGCCCTCAAAAGCTAGTGAAATGGCGTATATGAAAAATATATTTGCCTACCTACCTACCTAGTTAGTAATTGTGCCTATTTGCCACCTATTTATTGCCTGTGGCCTGTGACCACGGCTTTCTGACGATCAGCTAGTTCCTATTTTCTATCCGTTGCCTATAAAAACGGTTGGAAAGTAACAGTTAGCTGATTTTACATATCTGCTGTCAGAAAATCAGTAAACATCAAACACATAACCTCAAATTGACAAAGTAATTTTAAGATAATTTTTGCGTTTTTTTTTTTTTTTTCAAGATTAGGTATTAGGTCGTAGTTTTACACAATTATTCAGCAGGTAAAAAGAGAAATGAAAAACCTTATTTGATACATATCATCACTATACAGTCAAAATGTAATTTCATAAATTCTCATTTCTTTAAAAATTTAGTATCACTTCGCACTATGAATGCAAGATCACCATAACTCAAATAAAAAACTGTGGTATGGTTTGTTTTGTACCTCTGTACTTGATGAATGATAAGATATACAAACTCCAATTAACCATTCCAATTAGTTTATAAGTTACGTTATATTGAGTAATAAATTGGACTTTTTTATATGTTATCATTCAAAAGTACAGAGGTACAAAACAAACCATACCACATTTTTTTTAAGTTGCATTTATTGTGCGATATATTTCATAGGCACTTTTTAAAGACTGTTCTTACCCCTTTGCCCCAGACTTATTGCGTATAGCTATGAAACTAGCTTAATCTGAATGTAATAAATGTAGGCTAGTTAAAAATATGTAGATTTTTTGGTAGCTTATTACTACAGTTTTTAGAACTTCTAGCGCCCAAAGGAACAGGATCCGGAGCCTAGCAATTTGGATTTATTTAAACGTACTTTAATAGATATAAAATACAGCTGGTAGAAACTAATTAAATAAAAATGGTCACCAACTCTTCGACTTATATACAGGTGCACGAATTTGTTTTGTTTTTAAGGTTAACCTTAAAAATAAAACCCTTGTTTTGCCTTATAACAGGGTAATAAATGAATAAATAAATAAATAAATAATTAAAATCCCCTAATGCTTTCTTACCATTGAAAATCTAACCCTTGTCTCCAAACAAAAGGTTTTAATTAAAGCTGTGATGTATATAATTAACTCGATCTGCAAAATCTTTAATAATTATATAAATAAGAGCGTTTACTCAGTCATTATATAACCTTTTTAAAATTGTTTGATCATACTGCAATTTTTTATACTGTACAAACTACACTGAGAATTTGTTAACGTGGTAAATACTAAAGGATTTTGTATACAGGGTGGTCCAACGAAAACTTGACATGGAGATTTTTGATGATAATAGAGTAGATGTAAAAAAAACGCTCAGACAGGTCAATTTTAGTTTGGAGGAGGACAACTTTTTTTCCTACTTGCAATATTGTCACGTCAACCCTCGGGCAGTGGGGTGAACAACCCCCAAAATTTGAATAGGGTAAAGGGTCCAAGTGATACGTCATTGGAAAGCCCTTTCAATTCTCTAAACAGCGGTGTAGGGATTTTTAAATTTGGGTAAGCGTTTTCAAAAAACTTTATTTTTAATTTCGGAAATGTAAATACATTTTATCATAGTAAATGCTCGAAATTTTCACCTCCAGCTTACTTGAAATGATACAGATTTTGCTGAAAGCATTTTCACACATATTGGAGCATTTCTGGAGGTGTTTTGGCTACATTCGTTTGTGATTGATGATGAAATAACCAAAAAATCAGGGTTTTCGAACTTTTTTAAACAAGGGTGTGGTTTTTCCTTTATATCGCAGGACAGAAATTTTCAATCTCAAATCCGTTTTCAAATAATTAATGAGTATTAAAAAAATAAACAAATTAAAATCTTTAGCAATAACTGAGAAATAGGCATTTAAAATACGTTTAACTTTTTTTTAAGTTTTTTGAACTTTTCTCGAAAACCGTTAAAGATATCTAAAAAATCAAAATATTTTTAAAATATGAGTAAAAAAACTGTATCTTATATATGTATAATGTTTGTGGAAAAAAATTGGGGCCGAAAACAACGATATCTAACTTTTTTTTTCAAAAAAGCAGTAGCATTTATCTAAAACGAAACTTAACAAATGGAGGCTTATTTTTTTTTGTCGACCAGTGTAATTATAATGCATTATAATGTTCACAATATAGATTTAATAAATAAATAATATGTATTATTTTTAATTATTAATTTTAACTGATAAAGCCTCCGAGCTAGCTATAATAATATCAGAATATTTTGCATATTCCCAATAATTGTGGTAAAATTTTTTATCAAACATATAAATTTATTTATTCGCATATAATAATATGATGCAGTTAAATGAATAATGGGAAATCGTCCATGTAATGTCGAGTTTATAAAGTTTGTTATTAATCATTATTTTCCCACAAATAATTTTAATGACGCATAATATTGTAGTTAAAATTAAAAAACAATAAAATTGACATAACAAATATTTATAGACAGGCTGAATTTCAATTTTATAATAACCTAGGTAACTGTAAACACAAAGGGTTCTCTAAATATTCTTTTAAAGAAAACAAGGATAGACTATCATTGTGAGAGATAAACATCGGTTCAT
>OY294044.1:95535746-95660575 GCA_958510825.1 Brachypterus glaber
GTCTCGGATTTTGACCAAACTTGCATAGTGGTACCACTATGGTACCTAAGCACTCCATCCAATTTTTTTTCAAACGGTCCATCCGTTCACTATACTGGGTGTCCCACCAAGTTCTTGAAATAGCTTATCTCCGTTATTTGAAAAGGTATTAAAATTTGCAAAAAATAGCATTAGATCAAAGCCAAAATGATTTTACTGACTTATTCAAAACCGCCCCTTGCTTACCCACTCCCTTGAAACTACCCCCCAACTTCTGTTTTTCAAATAGCACCCCCTAATTCTTATTAAAGACTATGAAAGTGCACTTTATTCTGAATTCAACCATTTATTATAAGTGGTATCTTAGATTTTAAGGGGCTCTAAATAACAATTATTATTTAATAATAGAAGGGTGGTATTTAAAACAAAGGGTAGTTCCAGGAGACTGGGTTGTTATAAGTTGGTTTGGACTTTTTTGTGTACAATTTAACGTAAGTTATTGGAAAATTTTCTGGTTATATTTAAAATGAAATGTGCTTTTATATTCTTTAGTAAAATAAGGAAGTGCTATTTAAAAAACTAGTTGGAGGTGGTTCCAAGCGGGTGGGTTAATAAGGTAGTTTTGCATATGTCAGTAAATTCTACTTTGACTTCAATTTAATTTAATTTTTTATTTTTAACTTTTTTATATTTTTAAATAACGGAGATATAGCCCGTCTAAAACCTGGTGGGACATTATTATTACTAAATAATTGTTATTGGAAGCCCCTTAAAAAAATAAGATACTTTTTATAATACATGGTTTAATTCAAAATTAAATGTAATTTCATATTCTTAGATAAAAATGGGGGTGGGAGGTGTTATTTTATCAGAGGGTGGGGTGGTTACAAGAGAGTGAGTAAGCAATGGAGGGGGGGTTGAATAAGTCAATAAAATCTTTTTTGGCTCACATTTAACGCTATTTTTTACAAAAAATTTACCTTTTCAAATGACGGAGATATAACTTGTCAAGAACCTGGTTGGTGGGACACCCGGTATTGTGAACGGATGGACCGTTTTGAAAAAATTTGGATGGAGTGCTTAGGTACCATAATGGTACCACTATGCCAAGTTTGGTCAAAATCCGAGATATCGAGGGCAAACCGAGTATGTTAGTGTGAAATATCAGAGATATTTTATAAAAAAAATTTTTTTTCAAAAACGGCTCTAACGATTTTTAAAATTTTGGTCTTATTTTTTTAATTAGAGCTCATATAACAAATTCCAAAAAGAAAAAAAAATGGAAGTTGTCATGTCATTTAAAAGTTCTTCTAGAACAGCGTGCACACTGAGCCTTTCAGATGCATTAAGCAAAATAATGTTTTTTTTTTTTAATATTTTGTATAAAATAAGGGTTGAAGTCAATAAAACTATTATTTTTTTTACATTTTTATTTTGATTATTACCAAGGAAAAAACTTTATATTAAAAATCATTTATTGTTACAATAATACATAAAAAGAAATAAAAATTCTTAACTAAAAAAAAAAATCCAAACTAGAAGAAAAAATTTAAGTTATTTTTTTTTATAAACAAAAATCAAACTTAATATTTTAAATAAAAAAAAATATTATTTAGTTAATTGGTTTTGAACAATTTTGACACATTGTTGTTGGATAATTTAAGAATATACATGAGTTTTATAAATGCAAAGAACTAATATAACAGCCTAACCTACTTAATTTAGTAGTATCATATAGTAAAAACCTACAACAAGGCATTCCATAAACGGCCAAAATTATTTGTTAAGGTTATCCCTCAACCTTAAAAATCGCCTGCATCTGTCAGATGCGTGCAGGTATTGGAGGGTTATATAATACGCTTATGGTATAATTAATTGCGAGGTTCAAATAAAAGTGTAAGAGAAGAAAGGATAGAAGTAGAAACAGTTACATTGTACATGTACTAATAAGAGTTTTTAAGATCTATGACACTTTGTATTGCCTCCCGACTATTTTGTTTTAAATAAAGTTTTCTTTTCTTTTTAAATACATTTATTGTAGCCCCATTTTGAGTTTTAAGTGGCAAACAGTTAAATACCTTTGGAACCAAAAAGGATTAACTTAGTTGGGCGAAGATTAACCTCGCCCTGGGCTAAGTATACAACTGCTGCTTAGTATTATATGGTCTTTGTGTCATTAATAAGTGCTATCCTTATATTAAAGGCTACATAGCCTAAAAAAAATAGTTGCCTTAGATCTAAAGTGTTAGTCACAAAAAACTACTTCAGTTGAATCTTAGATTTTTGACAGCATAATTTTGAGTATTCTCTTTTATATTGTCTCGACATTTTTTAAATGGTTATTTATAACCCACCCCATGCAATAATCCCATGTGTTAGGTGAGACTCTACAATGTTTTAAGTTGCCTTAAAAATTAAAACACCTTTTAGATTTTTTAAAAAATATAGTAAGCTTCGAAGTTTTTTTGTTAGGTTTTCAATGTAAATGTCCCATTTTAAATAAGAATCCATGAAAACACCCAGATATTTAACAGAAGTGCCATCTTGAATTAGTTTTGTGTCATTGTGAATATTAATGTTGGTTTATTTACAGCATTGGTATGAAATGGAACGTAAACTGTTTTTTCTAGGTTTATGGTTAAAAGTTTTTTATCAAACCATTTTTTTTTATTTTTATTAAGTCTTGCTCCATTAGGATTTTAAGTGACTCCCAATGTTAGCCTTTAAATATATCTAATAACGGTATCGTCCGCAAAACTTACTATAATAGCGTTAAGATTAAGATCAAACAGATGTTTAGGTAACAGATAAACATATCCAAACAAGGTTAAAAGCTTTTACATTATGTTATATGTAAAATACAAAACAGGTCAACAAAATGGGTTAATGAAAATATAGATTAACACATAATAAACTGTAAATAATTTAGCCCACAAATGATAATATAAGCAAGTTTAAATTGAAAGTTTACTTCGGTTTACTTCATAATAAAATATTAATGAGACAAGATAATAAATAAACGAAGTTTAGACAAGAACGCTAATGTCATAATTATTTGATAATTTTAACTTCATTTATGAAACTTATTTCATTGTTATTATACTCTTTACAGATAAATTGCTAGAAGAGTATTATACGGTCCTTTTAAATTTTCCAAAATCGTAAAAATTTACCAAAACTGGAATTTTTAGGGGTGGAAACAGCGGCGGGTCCAAAACATGATTTTTTTTTTAAATTTTCACCTCCATCCAAAATTGATGTCAGTTATTGTTAAGGGATCGAATATGTGTAAAAGAAACTAAAAATTAAAAAAATCGAAATTTTGACTAATATCGAAAAACGTCTGTTTTTGGATATTTTGCAGGTGCATCTAACTTGATCATTATTCTTCTGCATTGAAAACTTATTACTACTTTTAAATTATCGTCTTCACACAGCGTTTCAAAAAAAATGTATAAACACCAAAAGGAAAAGTCAGATTAAAAAATATTCATAAAAAATTACTGATAAATATAAATCTATACCAATTAAAAAAAGCAAATATAAACAAAAAGTTATAGACTCTTTTAGAGAAATAAAAAAAAATAGAACGCACCGTCCGTTACCTTATATTAATTAATATAAATATTAACAATAATTAAAAAAAACATTTACAAAAAGTTATAGGGGACGCCAATTTTTAATACGATACTTAAAAAAATTAGGTGCACACACGAGCTCTAAAAAAATCATATTTTGAGAAGTGCTGTACCGTAATTAATACGTTCACTGCCAACGGCTAGTTTTGACAGCGGAGCAATGGGTATGGGCAAGGGAAAAATAGAAAGAATTGATTAATGTTGTTAGGGGCGCCAGTTACTTTAGCTTTTACTCCTTTAGGTAAGTAACAACCTAGTGTAAATACTTAAGCTTTTCAGTTTGAGAAAATATAACCCCTAAATAAAATAAGATAATTCATTTGAGAAATTTATTATAAATAAACTTAATGAAAGCACATCAAGTAATGTATTAATATATATAAAAAATATGTGTAATTATATTAAGATATAATTAAAGAAATCTTAATAAAAATTACTAAATTCAGAAATCATTCGACTTAAATGTATAAAGAAAACATGAAGTTCAGCAAGCACCAAGAAATGTATGTAAACAACAATCATTTCTTGCAGTGTATAAAAGTCATGCTTAAATTAGAAATCATTTAATCAAAAGTATGATATTTAATAATTAATAAATGAGATTAAATGTTTTAAAAAAAATAAGTACCTAAAAATGAACAAAAGCCAGAAGGGCATATAGTATTAATCAATACTATATCAGATCTGATAAAGTTTACAGTTATAAGAATATTGAAATAAAAGAATTTAAAAATATGAAATATTGCTTTCAAAAGTTTTCAGAATGAGTACTTAGCTGGTTTCTGCAAAATCCATGAGGTATGAATTCCATCGTCTCCATCTGTGCAAGTCTCCCCTATGCTGATGAATTCATTTCTCAAATGAAAGAAAAAAAAATATAGGCTGTCCCATCTACTTTGAAAAAAATATCTTCCAGGATAAAATGTACGATTGAAAATGTTGTCCGGGATTAAATATGCTTTTGAAAATTATGTCCAATATAAAATTGTCTGCTAGACGGTCATATAGAATTTATCTATGCCGAAAAATACAGAACCATGTTCCAACAGAACATCACTCCATGCGGAGAACTTGTATATCAAATATACCAAAATAAACTTCAACTTAAATTAATGTAATTCCATATTAATGGTATAGAAATGGTGAGTAATTAATGGTAATTAATTAATGTAGTAATAATGGTGCTAAAACAATAATTATATCTCAGAAATATTCTAAGAATTCAGTTCCTGCTACAAAATAGTCCCAGATACAAAATAGTTCTGTACGTACGTAACTATTTATATACAAAATAAACATAAATTATAACGTAAGTAAACGAATAGTTTAATTAACCCTTGCTATATTACAAAGTGACGATTTATATCGTTACACATGCCCCCTCCAAAAATAATAAAAATATTTAATATACAAAAAATATTTTTATACCAAACTCTATAACTATTTAACTTAAATAGCTAAAATATATACTATATTTTATTTAATAAATCAACAAAAAATACAATACTTTTTGTAAATCATTTGAAATACTACTTGATAATTAACAATAGCTAAGCTTGATAACTACGTGTCTCATTCGCCTACTCTTATGTAGAACATAATTTTGGGACTTTATCGGTGTGTGTCATAAACAGGTAATTGTCATAATCAGGTAATTGTCATAATTAATTTTGTTTTCTTTTTAGCTAAGTTTTATCAAGATAAAAAAATAGAAATAAGACTTGACTACACGCATCAGAATCCTCTTCTACAAAAAATATATTTATATATTTTTTTTTTTTTACTATATACAAAAGTTTTGGGTACCCTTTAAATATTTTCAATACATTGATATTTTTTAAATATCATTCCGAATAATACTAAGAAAATATTCTTATTTAATCAAATCTAGCCAACTGAAATGTCACTATTCGATCCAAAATATTTCTTTAGATCTTTAACATGCCAGTCGCCTCTATGACCATCTGCATTTTCCAAAATATACACTAACTTTGACTTTTTCGCAACAACTTTGCAAAGTATGTACTTTGGAGCAAGTTTTGCAGCAAAACTTTTACTAGCATCTGAGAGTACTTTGTTTCGTCTCCAAACTTTTTCACCTATCTCAAAATTTACTTCACGCTTGCGCAAATCATAAGTACGCTTATTACGTTCATAAGCTTCATGTAAATATTTCTTTACATCTATAAAAATCTCTTTAAGATTTCTCAAGTCTTGACTATACGAGTCTCTGTCACAAGGTTCTAATTTAACACCATCAGTTGATGTCATTTTGCCATAATAAGTTCCTGTGATAGGTACATTCCTCCCAAAATTAAGAAATGCCGGCGTATACCCCGTAACTTCATTTACAGACGTTCGTAAAGCTAGACCTATTTTTGCTAAATTTTTACACCATTCTTTTTGATTATCTTTTATATATGATCTTATAGCAGTAGAAATTGTGCGATGTTGCCTTTCCGTCGGATTATTTTGACTATGGTAAAGTGCATTAAACCAAATTTTCTGTACATTATATTCATCTGCTAATTTTTTAAAAACTTTACCAGCAAATTGTTTTCCATTATCGACAATTAAAAATTGACAGACTCCGTAAACTAAAAAAACTTCATTCTCAATGAATTTACATATTGCATTTGCAGTAGCTTCCCTTAAAGGATGTAATAATGTATACTTTGTAAACCAGTCTGACACAACTAAAAGATAACAAAAACCTTTAGAACTTCTGGGAAATGGTCCCTGCAAATCACATGAAATAACTTGCCACGGATAATTTACTTCTTTTTCACGACCCATCAATCCAAAACGTGCAGAATTACTAACTTTTTGTGATTGACAAATATTACAACATCTTACATACTTTAAAATATCTTTACGCATTTTTGGCCAAAAATATGTTTCTGAAATTCTATGAAAAGTTTTAAAAAATCCCATATGAGAAGCTAATACATCGTCATGACATTCTTTTAGAACTTGTTTACGACATTTTTGAGGCACTAACAATTTCCACTCTATAATATTACTTTTTACTTTTGTCTTGGTCGGTATGAACTTATAAATATTATCATCAATAAGTTTAAATTGCGGATATGAATCTGGACTCTTACCAATTTTTTCCCTCAACTGAATATAATATTTATCACTATTATAATCATTTACATTAAAATTAATTAAATTTA
Source organism: Brachypterus glaber (assembly GCA_958510825.1). NCBI lineage: Eukaryota > Metazoa > Arthropoda > Insecta > Coleoptera > Kateretidae > Brachypterus > Brachypterus glaber. The sequence goes on from OY294044.1 coordinate 95,542,543, forward strand.
CATCTGGAAAAATTGATTTTTCTGGTTCTATTCTATCAAAAGCTCTGGATAACCCATCAGCTACTACATTTAATTTACCTCTACGATATACAATATCCATATCATATTGCTGTAATTTTAATGACCATCTAGCCAAGCGACCAGAGGGATCTTTCATATTACTCAAATATTTTAATGAAGAATGATCTGTAATTACTGTGAATTTAACACCTTCAATATATGGTCTAAACCTATCTATAGCAAACAAAACAGCTAAACATTCCTTTTCACCTACAGAATATTTTATTTCACTACGTGTTAAAGCTCTACTAGCATAAGCTATTACTTTTTCTTGACCATCTTGCGTTTGTGTTAATATGGAACCGAGGCCAACTAAAGAAGCATCACATTGTATAACAAATGGTAAAGAAAAATTGGGACTTGCTAAAGCTGGAGCATTTATTAAAGATTCCTTCAACAATAAAAAAGCTTTTTCTGCATCAGTATTCCAACTAATGGCTTGTTTTTTACCTTTGCCCTTCAAAAGTGAATTTAATGGGCTAACAATTGTTGAAAAATTCCTAACAAATCTACGATACCACGAAGCTACACCTAAAAATCGTTTTATTTCTGTACTATTTGTTGGTCTAGGATAGTTTATTATTGCTTCTACTTTTTGCGGATCGGTTCTTAAACCAAAATTATCAATTACAAAACCTAAATACTTAAGTGATTTTCTAAAAAAATTACTTTTTTCAAAATTTATTGTAAGATTAGCAGATTTTAATTTTTCATGTACTATTTGAAGTAATTTAATATGTTCCTCAAATGTTTTTGATACTATTATAATGTCATCAATATAAACAAATATATTTGGATAAAAGGAGAAAGGAAAAAGTTTATCCATTAATCTTTGCTGACTTTGTGTTCCATTTTTGAGTCCATAACACATTACATTAAATTCAAATAGTCCCCTACCAGGTACGGAAAATGCAGTTTTTTCTTTAGCAGTTTTTGTAAGTGGAATCTGCCAAAAAGCATTTTTTAAATCTATACTTGATATATATTTTGCATCGCCTAATAAACTTAAAATGGAGTCTATCCTTGGTAAAGGATGTGAATCACCTTTTGTAATAGAATTTAATTTACGTCCATCAAAACAAAAACGGTATGTACCATTAGCTTTTTTTACTAATAAAACTGGTGAATTAAAATCAGAATAAGATGGTGAAACTATATCATCTTTTAACATTTTATCTAACTCTTTATGTAAAATTTCTATTAAATAAGGTGACAAAGGATATTGACGCATTTTAAAAGGTTTATTATTTCCTGTATCTATATCATGTTCTATTAAATTTGTTCTACCTATTTTTTCGCTATATAATTCTTTAAATAAACTAACAAATTTATCTGCTATCTTTTTCTGTTCGTCTGTCAAGTCACATAAGCCTACTGAATTATCTTTATTTATATCCTGACTATCACTGTTATTACTGATCACATTCAATTTATTAATTTTATTATTCCAAGATTCATCAGAAAAATCCAGAGTCATAGAAAACAATTGTAAAAAATTCACACCAAAAATAAAATTTGTTTCCAAAGAAGGAACAACCAAGACTTGTAAAATCTTAACTTCATTATCTACTTTAATAGGTAAATAAACAACACCAGTTACTAACTGTTTAGATTTATCAGCTGTAGTAACATGCGGTATAAGACATTTATCAATCTTTAAATTAAATTTTTCTAAAATTTTAATCGCGTGACCACCAGCCACTGAACAATTTGCACCTGTATCAATCAAAGCTGTTATATTTCTATCAAAAATATTTACTTTAATATATGGACGGTTATCTCTAGGTAATTTAATAAAAGAACTTTTATTAATTACAGACAAACTATACGGTTTATAAAAATTTTTAACTTTATCCAACCAATCTTTCCATTCATTCAAATAAAAGCGTTTATTTGTTTCTGTTACACTTGATTTTTGTAAAGAATTGATATTATTTTTATTATAATAAATGTTTTTACAAAAAGTAGTTTTGTTATCCTTTTTTATCTGACTGTCATTATTATTTTTAGCCTTTTTATTAAGTGAATGCCGACTAAAATCATCCACTTTCCTATTTAGTTTTTTGTACAGGAAGGGCAATTTTTAAAAACTACATCTTTATATCCACATTTATAACAAAACTTTGTTCTTTTAGCTAAACATTTGCTAAAAATATGATTTGGTTGGTTACAGTTATAACAAATTATTTGTCTAATTTTATTATTACTACTATTCTGTGTATTATTAAAGCTTTGATTGGTACTTTGACTAATTTGAGAAACTTGACTACTATTACATACTGAACTTTGACGAGTAGAGGAAGATGGGGTAAGTTTGGACACTGTGGTATTATGACTACAATTACATTTACTACTAAAATTTTGATTTATATCCGAACTTAGGACATTTACTTTATTAACTGCTTTATTTTTTGCCACACTTTTACCTGCTATGCTCTTTTGTTTTAATTGATAAGCTTCATCTATTCTTTTACAACTGTCCTTTAAATCTTCTAAATCATTTATTTCTATAAGTGATAATGGTGTAAAATAATGTGGTAATATTCTTTCTCTAATCGTCTTAAGTCTAGTATATAAACTTGCAGCATGAATTAAACGTTTAAACAAGGTTTCCATAGCACCTATAAAAATTGCGATAGATTCATCGGGATTTTGATATCTAGAACGGATATCATCCCATGTTCTATCATCTGTGTTAGCTGGAAGAAAATCTTTTTTTAATGCTTGAATTATTTGAGACCACGAATTTAAATTATCTTTAATTGAGAGAAACCATGACAATGCTGGTTCTTTGAATAAGTCATATGCAGATTTAAATAACATTTCGTCTGTAACATTTCTACTTATTTTCATATATTCAACTTGCTCAATAAAATTTAAAACATTAGACTTTCAATCAAAATTAATATTCCATTTATAAACTGGTACTGATTTTAAATAATCATTATTTTTTTTACTAGAAACATTAGGACTAAACTGTGTACTATTATGTAATGAAATATTATTATTTACTTGAGTAAGTTCTGAATTTTTACCAGATTTTTCATAAAGATCTAAAATATCTGCTTCTATTTCTAAACAAGTTGCTTTTGTTATTTCTAAAAATTGAATACGTCTAACTTTATTTTCTTCTACTTCAGGAAAACGTTGCAGACGATTTGTTACATGTACTAAATAAGTTTTTAATTTTCTTAAATCGGCTAAACTATAATCACCATGATATTCTACAATTTCTGAAGATATACTATCTAAAATTCTATTAATATTTTCGTTTGGACTTTTTCGTTCACTGTTAAAATTAAAAGTCGGATCTACATATTTTACTTTAGGATCTTCCCTAGCTATGGCTCTACCTAAAACTTTAATTCTAGATGCTCTATTATTTTTTGCTGTTAAATGTCTTATACGAAGTTCATAATTTACCATTTCTGCAGTCAAAAATCTAATTTCCATTTTATCTAAATCGTCCATTTTGAATATTTATTTTCAAAATTTAAATTCAATTTACTCAAAATATTTATTTTATAATAAAATATTTATACTGTACCACAAATTATTTTTTTTTTTTTGTGTACACTGCTCAACAAAGTTTTTGCATACTTTGGAAAATTTCCCAAATATGTCAAAAAAAATACTAAATTATTATTTATCTCAATTGGACAAATTAATAATTATAAATAGTCTCCAAAACTACAAAATTAGCTAATATTTATTCATATCCTTCGCATAAATAAATACCCTATTATCCATTTATTTCTATTGAATAAAAGATAATTTCTAGAAAAACTGAACCCACGCCAAAATTTCTCTATTCCATGTTATTCCATAAAATTCAGAAAAAACATAAAAAACACATATCTGATATATCTTATCAGATTAACTCTAATTTGACTTAATTTTCAACAAAAAATATTTTATTCAACAGTTATATGTAGTTTTTCTCAAAATGAACTTTAAGTTACACTGAAAAAAAAATAAGCTTTAGATTTTTACAAAAAATACACTGAGAAAAATGGAGTAAAATTAAAAAAAACAAGTGTTCTATCTATCCAAATACCACGTTCTTGGGCGCCAATATTAGTGTACCGTAATTAATACGTTCACTGCCAACGGCTAGTTTTGACAGCGGAGCAATGGGTATGGGCAAGGGAAAAATAGAAAGAATTGATTAATGTTGTTAGGGGCGCCAGTTACTTTAGCTTTTACTCCTTTAGGTAAGTAACAACCTAGTGTAAATACTTAAGCTTTTCAGTTTGAGAAAATATAACCCCTAAATAAAATAAGATAATTCATTTGAGAAATTTATTATAAATAAACTTAATGAAAGCACATCAAGTAATGTATTAATATATATAAAAAATATGTGTAATTATATTAAGATATAATTAAAGAAATCTTAATAAAAATTACTAAATTCAGAAATCATTCGACTTAAATGTATAAAGAAAACATGAAGTTCAGCAAGCACCAAGAAATGTATGTAAACAACAATCATTTCTTGCAGTGTATAAAAGTCATGCTTAAATTAGAAATCATTTAATCAAAAGTATGATATTTAATAATTAATAAATGAGATTAAATGTTTTAAAAAAAATAAGTACCTAAAAATGAACAAAAGCCAGAAGGGCATATAGTATTAATCAATACTATATCAGATCTGATAAAGTTTACAGTTATAAGAATATTGAAATAAAAGAATTTAAAAATATGAAATATTGCTTTCAAAAGTTTTCAGAATGAGTACTTAGCTGGTTTCTGCAAAATCCATGAGGTATGAATTCCATCGTCTCCATCTGTGCAAGTCTCCCCTATGCTGATGAATTCATTTCTCAAATGAAAGAAAAAAAAATATAGGCTGTCCCATCTACTTTGGAAAAATTATCTTCCAGGATAAAATGTACGATTGAAAATGTTGTCCGGGATTAAATATGCTTTTGAAAATTATGTCCAATATAAAATTGTCTGCTAGACGGTCATATAGAATTTATCTATGCCGAAAAATACAGAACCATGTTCCAACAGAACATCACTCCATGCGGAGAACTTGTATATCAAATATACCAAAATAAACTTCAACTTAAATTAATGTAATTCCATATTAATGGTATAGAAATGGTGAGTAATTAATGGTAATTAATTAATGTAGTAATAATGGTGCTAAAACAATAATTATATCTCAGAAATATTCTAAGAAACAGAAAAATTTAACTTACGTGTCATTCTAAGTCTTCGATGTCCATCGAAACGTTATAAATGCGTAATTGTAGAAAATAACAGTTATAATATCTTCCGCATTGTTTAAATATTCATTTTCACTAACTTTAAATAAAAATACATGAAGGATTACTTCGATGATTACAGAAAATAAACACTCGTCAAAATGACACCACCATTGTACAGAGTTCATCAAGAAGGAGCGAAAATCGACCTTATCAACCGGTATGAACCCTTCAGGTAAATAAAATCCTATTTCTGAACTATTAGCGACATCTATGTAAGTCATTATTAACTACAGTTTTACCGTATAGGATTCCTAATAAAGGTAACGAAAACTACATCAAAGATAATAACCAAAAAGACTATTTCCTAATAAATCCGTATTAGTGATATCTAACCTCAAAATATTACTCTAAGAAACAAATATAAACAATACTTATTGTTTATCAGCAAAACTAATAAAAATACGAACAGAATACTAAGTGTCCTGTGAACTAAGTATAAACAAAATACTGAATCTAAGTGAGCAGTTCCAGCAAACTATTTTCAACAAATTCTGGATTATCCCGAAGGGATAAACATACGAAACTTTCCAGGAGAAACAAGCTACAGATGAAAGCCAGTGAAATCCAACCCTCAATAGACTCTGAAACATATAAAAACCAGGTAAGTCCATAGACAAATGTATTATAGAGAAATAAGTCATATGATTCTTTATTATTAAAAATCATATTCTAATTATGTTTTCTTTATGTTATTTTCAGGTAGAACTATGGAATAGAGACTTATATGGTTAGAATTCAGTTCCTGCTACAAAATAGTCCCAGATACAAAATAGTTCTGTACGTACGTAACTATTTATATACAAAATAAACATAAATTATAACGTAAGTAAACGAATAGTTTAATTAACCCTTGCTATATTACAAAGTGACGATTTATATCGTTACAGTGCAACTAGAGAAAATGCATGTACTATCCACTATATAAAGCATTCCATGAAATACTAAGCATTACATATCTGCACGGCTTGCTTAAAACCTCAAACTCCATTAATGAAACTTATTTCATTGTTATTAAATTTTAATATAGCGTGGTTTCGTTGAAAACAAGTCTCTAACTTCGGGCATCTATTGAAAACTTTTAAAACCTAGACATCATATTTTCTTTATCGTTTTCGTGCAATAATTAAAAATAAAGTAATACCAGTTAATTGTTTTGTTATTTTGCAATAGTAAAATAGTATAGTATAGTTTTTTTTTCATATGCACTTGCTTTAGAAAGTCTTATGAAACATGTGATATAGGATTTTTTTTTTCTATTTTATGTTATTTTATTTAAAGTTCGGCTTGATTTTTTATTAATTCTAAACAAATAACTAGGGAAATAATTTGTTATCATATTTTAAGATACACTACTATGCCATCGGATTTTGGCTAGTGGAAATGTCAAAGTGTTTAAATAAAGTCGAGTTATCAATATTTTCCATTCTGGGGTGTGGGGTAGTTGTAGCAAACAAGAATAAGAATGTCTACCAAAAGAGTTAAAGTCAAAATAAACTTTTCAATCCCTTTTTACTCACTTACCCCTAACAGATGGACCTTTGATTCAATCATCGATTTTTATCGTTTAAAAACATCAATTACAAAAAGTATTTGATGCAAGCCTTACCTACATTATTTGACCGCCCTTGGATTGTAGATTTAATGGTATACTAGGTATTTTATCATTAAAAACATTTGAAAAAAATTGCTTTTCCGTTTCTGCATATATCCTTAATTAATTGGGACTCTCCATGCCTCTGTATAAAATGTATAAATAAATAATAAATAATAATTGATATGTATAGTATAATATACATATTATATATGTTATACCGGGTGTTTCAGAAAGGTGGTTCATCCCCCTTAACTTTTTTAGGTAGGATCTTGAAATTTGCAGGAGCTATATTATGTATAATTTAGAATTTTTTGAAATGGTTAGACATTTTTTGGCAATTCCGGTTTCACCGGAAATCGAACTTTAGATTTTTAAATGAAACACCCTGTATACTTTTACATAATTCTATTTAAAAATAAATTCTGAAAACAAACATGTGCCACTTGTCAATTTTTGACAGGTCATGTCATTTTTTATTAAAAATTTTATTTTAAATCTAGAGTGCCTTAAAGTAGCTTATTGGCTTAATCGTTGGTCTAGTATCTTCAGAAAATTCTATTTTGATTTTTTCCCAAAACTCTAAATTTGGTGAGCTCTTAAAGGTTCGAAAATTATACTTTGGTATATAAGTATTTTTTTTTAATGGAAATAGGGTGGCTCATTAGGTTTAAATGAAAGAGAATTTTCTTGGGAACATTTTGACATGAATAGTTTATTTGGAAAAACTTGTGACATGACCTGTCAAAATTTGGCAAGTGACACATGCTTGTTCTCAGAATTGATTTCTGAATCAAAATATGTAAAAATATATAGGGTGTTACATTTAAAAATCGAAATTTCGATTCATTTCCGGCGAAACCGAAGGTGCCAAAAAATTTCTGACTATGTCAAAAATCTTAAATTTTACATAATATAGCTTCTGAAAATTTCAAGATCCTACCTAAAAAAGTATAAAAGTTAAGGTGGGTGAACCACCTTCCTGAAACACCCAGTATAGTAAGACATGATAAATGCGTAAAATATTCATATGAGCGTGTAAACACTTTACTCTTGACTATACTACTTATTTTCGAAAGTAAAAAAAAAAACAGGTGCGAAAGTAAAACGCTAAAATATTGGGCTCATATCCATATCTTGTTTGGACTTTTTTATTTTTTTTAATTTTTTTTTTATTTCATTTTTTTAATTTATAACTTTTCATATTAACACCTTCAATAGCAGACTTGGCAAATAATGACATTTCAAAATATATCATAAAAATAAATTTGTCCCATCTGACGGAATCCTAGTGACGTCAAAGCTCCCAGCAATTTCGGGCTATGATAATTATTATAATAATACATCAAAAAATAAATAAAAGTTTATGTTAGCATGTATCGTATATAAAAACTACATTATTTAACTTGAAATGGAGCCTTTATAACTATTAAAGTAAGTTTAATTTTTGGTATAAATACTTAAATGAGAACAATGGCCATATAATTAAACTGAAAAAAATTATAAAAAAATACGATCTTATTCTTAAAAAAAATAGTACGATTCTCAAATGAAAAAAAAAAAAAAGAAAAAAAATATATTTAACATTTAAATGAAAAATTATCTGTTTGAGTACGGTGACTTTTAAATCAAGTTATAAAAAAATATAACTACAAAAGTAATTATATATTAATTAACTAAAGTTTTTGTATGTCTTATGAAGCATAATTAACACAATATATCGTCGGCTTACAAGTAAAGACCACTAAGTCCAAAAACATGGTTTTGAGATATTGACAAATTTAACTTTCATTGTTGTTTTTTAATTTTTGTAATAATTGTTTTTGGATAAAAACTACCACAAATTGCAATGACATGTTTGGACATAATAATGTCCCATTTGCAGTTAAATAAAGAAAAATTGAAGTGGTTTAATTAAACTAAATCTGAAAAAAGACATGGACTTAGTGCCTTTTACTTGTAGGCCCACGACTTCGACTTTTTACAAGTAAAGAGCACTAAGTCAATAAAATAATATAAAAAACAACTATTTAAAATTAAAACCCTTCTATTAATTAAACGTAATGTATAACTATTAACTTTAAACTTGAGTCGCGTATTGTGACAAAACAGCAAAATATTAAAAAAATATGGTATTTACTTTTTTTGTAAAAATTTAAGCTGTCTTTATTTTATTTTTAATAATATTTTTATTACATAATTAGAAATAGCTGAGATATAGACAAATAATTAAAAAGGTGCAGATTTATATAAAAAAATCTAAATTAAAAAAAACTAACCCATAGATTTTTTTTTATTTTGCTCTTGAATCGTTGGTTATTAAATAAATAATAAGAATATAAAGAAAAACTAAAGTTTGCCGCAAGTTCGGAAAACACCCCTCAGAAATGCACCGAGACTTTGAACTTAGTGTGAAGGCTTTAAATTTAGTTTTGAAATATTATCTTATAATAAAAAAAACTATAAATTAAATAAAATTAAATTATTACCTACACATCGAAAAGACACGTAAATAGTCATTTTATAGGTAAAGTTCTGTTTCTCTGTTCTGTCTCTATTCCATCAACTTTAACATAGCAAAATTTGAATGCGTTTGTCAGTACAATAAATAACGCGATATTGTATCATATAAATGATTCAAGCAATCATATTTTTATAAATTAATTCTTTTTAGAAAGTCGCTTAGTGCAGAAACATTTTAAATAATCTACAAGTAAAACGCACTAAGTGCACTAAGTGACTTAGTGCCTATTGCCAGATAAAATTTTAATCAAAACCAAAGTGGTGCGTTTTGTATAGTGGGTAACTCCCTTGGCAGTCCACCTAGAAGTTAGTTCGATTTACCTATACATAGATCATCAAAAATTAATTACAGTGCCATTAAAATCCCATTTTTGCAAAAAAGTGACTTAGTGCCTTTTACTTGTAAGCCGACGATATAGATTTAAAAATTTGTTTATTTACGAAAATGAAACTTATCCCACATACACTCAAAAAACAGGTGCAATTTTTTCACACAACCCTTGTTTTGCCAATATGAGAAGTTTGGCAGGACAAATTTTAGTCGACGCGAGGATATAAAACTGTATTTAAGATACAAAAATAATTATAATTAGGCTTTACAATTCTAGATATCTCTAATCTCGCTTTAAAAATGTGTACCCAAATGAGTACGGTGCACGAAAATGGGTTAATATAACTATAATTAAGATAATTATCTCTAAAGATACTTAGTTATTAAAAATACAATTTTAAAGCACTAAGAGAAGAACTCGAGCCCTTTTTCCTTTCAATATGAACAAAAAAATGGGAATATTCTTAACAAATAAAGCAGAGAAGAAATCTGAGTTAGCCCGATCGGAACTCTAAGATTTTTTTTGCAGGAAATAGTGTATACCCAGTATACGTACATGATTATAACGATAGCAATAGATAACTAATTTTATAAACTATAGTATAGCTATTTAGTTATTTATTTATGGTAATGTGGTTTGCCGAATATATTTTTTAATCATATATATACGAGGTACAGTCAATAAGTTTAAATAACTTGTGCTGGTTGTAAGCGAAAACTTTTCTGCTTATCACGTGACTAAACTTTTTTTTTTATTATATGCAACACTCTTCTATTTTAATAAGTTCGGTTTTGGCATGCTTACGACGTAGGCATGCTGAGATTTTTTTTTAAGTTTAAAATCGAGCGATAAATTTTTTAAGACAAAAAAGTGTCACACCGGCGGAAATTAAAACCCGCTTGGATCGTGTTTACGGAGACTCTTCTCCTTTATTTAAAAACAAAAATAAGAAGCCCCTCCGAGAAAGATCAAAGTGACAGAACAAGGAAGATTGTGGCTACGATTTTTTGGGAAATTTTCTAATTAACTTTAAAGAAAGGTACGCTACTCTTAATGGTGTGTACTATGCAGCTCTGCTTCGCCGTTTACGGGACGCCATTAAAGAAAAACGACGGGAAAACTAGCTCGCGGTATTTGTCTACTTCACAATAACGCACCTGTTATCGTGAAGTAGACAAATACCGCTAATTTACTGCTAGTTTACCCCATATGGCGTCCATGCTGCTCTTATTGCAAAGGCCAGTGGGAAGGACTATGGAGTCACAGAAATCTTCCATTCTTCATACAGCCCGGATTTGGCCTCCAGTGATTATTATCTAATAGAATAGATAATATCTATTTTCAAAATTGAAATCTGACTTGCGTGAAAGGAGGAAAAGTGCTTAATTAATAAAAATACAATAATAATTGTCTTAACTATAACCAAAAAACTCTAAAAATAGGAGTTTTACCCCATTCTTACCCCCTTACCCCCAATCGTTTACCCCCAAAATCTAATCAGCTCTTCGAAATACGATAAGAAACATTATGCAAAAAACCGCTTGTCGATATGTTATTTAGAAATTGAGTTATCGAGTTTACAGGCAGACAGACAGACTGACAGACCGACGGACGAACGCTTTTTTTTACTGATTTCGACTCAGAAAGGTCGAAAACATCGAGAAATGTGAAAAAACATGGTCAAAGATTTTGACTTCTTGGCGACGATTTCAATACATCGGCACTCTTAGTAGCACTAAGTGCCGATGTAAACAATAAGTACAGGTTTTTTCTTTTGTCCTTCCTTCTACCTCGGGCCGGAAACTTATGGACCGTAACTCGTATATAACGACAATTTTTTCGGTTCGATAAATTAATCTGAATATTTAAATTTGGTTTTACAAATTTTACGCTTCAGTATTTGATTAACCTATTTCCAGCTATAAAATTAAAAAATTTAATTATATAATGATTTTTTCGCTCCCTGTTTGAATTTTGGAAAATTGAGGCAATATTAAATTACACTTCGTCCAGAATATTTAATGACTTGTAAATAATAGGCTATTTAAATATTTTTTATTTATTTCGATATACCAACAAAACCAACTGCATGATGGGGCATATACAGAGCGGTCCAAATGTCACCCCCTCTTAAATTTTAAATGAGTGTAGATATCTTGAAATTTGAAATAGGAAATAAAATAACCTAAAACTCTTTTTAAATATATTTGATATTTGTAGCTGTGGCTGTGGTTAGGGGATGAGAGGGGGAATTTTTTAAATGGAAAGGGGGGTCGTGTGGGACATCATTTTAAAGCTAATAAAATTTTCTATTTGACCATATATTTTTATTTTTTTTGATATTTTTTTAAGAGTTCTAAATAGGGTGGAATGGTAATTTTCAGTAGTAATATCAGTCCATGTTGAATTACACTGATCGACAAATTTGAAGATTTCTCTAACTGAGATTCCAGAATAGGTTTATACTAATTTTGGGTCGCTGAATCCAAATCCGAAGGCCGTTTGTCAAATTTTTTGATATAATAAAAAAAGTTAAAATTAGGAAAATTGATTTTGTGTAATTACAAGAAAATGCTTTGACTTATCACATTAAAATTTAGTACGGTTAATAGTGGTAATATAAGTTATATATTCCCCTACTTACCCAAAAATACAATTGTGTGTATGTCAGAGGCGTGCGTTCTAAAGTGTTTCTGTAATATATTTCTCCAACAAAATTTATGTTTAAGAATTTTACAATAATTTTACGTAAAAAACATATTGATCCTTTTGATCAAAGCTCAATAGTTTTCGAGAACCTATAGGTCTAGGTTTATTAAAATAAAAATAAAAATAAATAAATAAATTTAAAAAAAAAATAATTTTTTTTTCCGAAAAAAGTCTCTTTTTTCGTTTTAACGAAAAATAAATTGAAAAAAAAAATAAAAAAAGTTTTAACCCCATTTCACCCCCTTACCCCACCCCGATTTTTATCAAAAAAAAAAAATAATAATATCATAGCCACACAAAAAAAGGTCAATAGTTTTTTTTTCCTATGTATTTTGAGGCGCTGAATCCGAATTTGAAGTCAAAATAGCACCTTATCCAATTAGTTTTCCAGGTGATGTGCTATTTTGACCTCAAATTCGGATTCAGCGCCTCAAAATACATAGGAAAAAAAACTATTGACCTTTTTTTGTGTGGCTAGGATATGTTTTTTATAAAAATCGGGGTGGGGTAAGGGGGTAAAATGGGGTTAAAACTTTTTTTTATTTTTTTTCAATTTATTTTTCGTTTTAAGAAAATTTTTTTTTTTTAATTTATTTATTTATTATTATTTTAATAAACCTAGACCGATAGGAGAAAGTATTATCTTGTTGGTAGCAGTTTTTTTCTCAGTGGAACTTGCAGAGATATGTTTAAACCTATTTTTCTCGAAAACTATTGACCCTTGATCAAAAGGTCCAATATGTTTTTTACGTAAAATTAATCAATAAATAATAATTTTTTATCTAAATTGTAAAATTCTTAAAAATAAATTTTGTTGGAGACATATATTACAGAAACACTTTAGAACGCACGCCTCTGACATACACACAATTGTATTTTTAGGTAAGTAGGGGAATAAATAACTTATATTACCAATATTAACCGTACTTAATTCTAACGTGATAAGTCAAAGCATTTTCTTGCAATTACACAAAATCGATTTTCCTAATTTTAACTTTTTTTATGATATAAAAAAATCTGAGGGTGATGGAGACAAACGGCCTTCGAATTTGGATTCAGCGACCCAAAATTAGTATAAACCTATGTCTGGAATCTCAGTTAGAGAAATCTTCAGATTTGTCGACCAGTGTTATCGATAATTTTTTTACTGTATTAAAAAAATATTTTGCTTGACCTGCGGTCTCGGAATTTTGTAACACCAAAAATTCACGAAAACAATTTCCTTAAGCAAAATGTTTTTTTATATACAGTAAAAAAATTATGTATAATTCAAAATGCACGAATGATATTTTAAAAGACTATTTTACAAACAAAATAAAAAAGTATATAATTTTAACATGTTTAATGTTGTTTCATTTTTAAATTAAAAAAACAATATTACTTTACAACTATAATTAAAATTTTAAATCTCAAATTTGCCGCGCTTTTTAAAACCACGATGTTCACTTGTTCGCGAATGTTGCCAAGTCTAAATTTAACTTAAGGGATATTTTATGCTTGAGTAAAATAGTTGTTATCATATATTTTAGCATTTAATTAAAAATAATTGCTGTTTTTGTTTAAAAAGTTTAGTTTTCAACTGAAAAGAAATAAAATAACGGTTGTTTCCACCCGTAAAAAAAAACAATTTGCGATCGGTTTATAATAAAGTTTGGCAACGCTGTACTGGTACCAGCGCAGTCATTTGATGTTTTGATTTCCGTCATTTAAAAGAAGTAAATTATTTACTTCTTTACTATAAATATATTTTTAATAAATAAGTGTTTAAATTAGTTTTGAGTGGCCTGTTTTTAATACCAAGATTCAATTAAATAAATTAAAATTTATGAAGTAAGTGATTTAAAGGTTTTAAGATTGAAAGTACATAAAATATAATATATTATCTGAAATTAATTAGGGTTTATACCAGGATGTTTTGATGATAAAATAAGCATTTATATTGCTTATTAATAAAAATAAATCAACTAAAGGTAAGCCTCACAAATTTAAAACACATTTTGCAAAAATATAACATAAAGTTTGGCAACGCTGTACTGGTACCAGCGCAGTCATTTGATGTTTTGATTTCCGTCATTTAAAAGAAGTAAATTATTTACTTCTTTACTATAAATATATTTTTAATAAATAAGTGTTTAAATTAGTTTTGAGTGGCCTGTTTTTAATACCAAGATTCAATTAAATAAATTAAAATTTATGAAGTCAGTGATTTAAAGGTTTTAAGATTGAAAGTGCATAAAATATAATATATTATCTGAAATTAATTAGGGTTTATACCAGGATGTTTTGATGATAAAATAAGCATTTATATTGCTTATTAATAAAAATAAATCAACTAAAGGTAAGCTTCACAAATTTAAAACACATTTTGCAAAAATATAACATTTATTAAGATGTCAGTAATTGTAAGTTTCTTGTTTCCATAGTAATCAAGTGATAATTGCACATGTGAAAAAATTATCAGATTCATTTTGATCTGATTGGTCAAGAAACTAAAAATGCAAGGTTTTGATTGGCCTATATATTGTTTGTGAAATAGTCGTCAAAATTTCTTTTAAAAAATCAAAAGATTTTTGATAAAAGGATAATTTATTAAAGCAAAAACGCAAATTATACTTTTAAATTTTTAAGGATACCAATAAAAGCTTACAAAAAAATATATTTTTGCAAAAAGAATAAAAAATTAACTTCTTTAAAAAAAATATTTAAAAAATAAAAAAATATATGGTCAAATAAAAAATTTAATTTGCTTTAAACTGATAAATTACATGACACCTTTTTCCATTAAAAAAAATCCTCCTCTTTACCCCCCTGACTATATTTTAAAAGCTAAAAATATCAAATATATGCCAAATAGTTATTTAAGTATTAAGGGCAGTAAGTGCAATTTACTGGTTGAGGATTATTTTGGAGATTGAGGCGAAGTCGAAATCTCCAATTCTATCCGAAATCGGTAAAGCACCTATTGGCCGTGACGCTTATTACGTTTTTTTGCACGATTTAAAAAAATTAACAATAATAAAATTTATAAAGGAGAAATTAAAACGTCAAATTTATTTTATTTATTGTAAAAATCAAGTCAGTAACTTTGACAAAATTCAACCCTAACACCGGATGCTACGGTATAATAAACAATACTTAATTGTTGATTTAGTTTGACGTTTGTTCTGTGGTCTTTGTAAAATAAACATTTTTTGTAAAAAATGTATCAAGACGATGATTTTGAGCTGCATTATGCGTATCTATTGGATTGCAATTATACCGGAAAAAGGATCGGTATGAAAATGCAAAGAAGTGAGCGGGAATGATTCCTCCCCCCTTCGTCGGAGACTTTCTTTCATGTGGAGAACTATATAATACTCTTTCAGAGAGGGTCATAAAGAGATTATAATACCTAAGACGTCTTTCACAAATTAAAATAGTTTAACCCTCTATGGTCCCTTTAGGTAACATACCCAATGAAATTCAATTTAGACCAATGTATTGGGTATTTGGTTTTAAATTTTTCTTTAGCTTCTTTATTATAAATCTACTTACCATTTTGATGCGTTATTTAGTACCTTCATTTGATATTGTGTTTATAATTAAATTTTGATGCCAAGTTTCATCACTTTGTATAATTCAAACGATATTGTATTGATTTTAAAATTTGAGAAATTAACATATTTTTTTTACTTAGAAATTTAATAATCTTAGCTTTTCTTGCATAGCGAATAAAAACTTAGGGGTCCAATAACCTCTTTAAAAAATATTTTAAAAATGGAAAAGTTTGTTTAATTTACTTGTTTAGTATAAGTATAACAAAAAGTATGATTTATAACATTCTAACTACTAAAATTTATTCGGACCATAGAGGGTTAATCAGTTAACTATTTTAATTAAATTATTGTTACCTAATGTCAAAACGGTAGTCTAAGTATGTTTCCCTATGAGGAATGTTAAAGTGAATTTTAGAACTTTAAACTATAATATCTTGTCGTGGAAATTCCTCCCTGTTATACGATTATATGAATGCCATAATCTCAATACGTGCCAGTTAAATCATTTCCTTACGCATAATTTACATACTATATTGTCTGTGATTTTATACACCCAGCGAAATTATTATTAAATCAAGTACGTATTAGTCAGATCGAGTGGCTCCAAAGTTCATATATCGGCAAGCATGTTTTAACAAGCAAATACTAAAAGTACTTAAATTTACTTACATCAAATTGTTTTGCGCCGATTGAAGTTAAATCTTACTTAGAACAAGCGGTAAAACTTAAAACCTATTGTAAAGTATGTGATACTTGAGTAAACAATTCGAGCAAGTGGTTTAAAAAATAATTTTTAGTGATTTTTTTATTACCCATTGTGCTTTTGATAATTTTTGACATTTATATTAAATTGACTATCATCTTACAAGTTATCTAAAAAGTAATTTTTTTTTAATTATATTAAAAGTAAGTTTTTGTATTCATAAGTGGTATTAAAATAACATTGTGCATTACCTGAGCTGGTAATACATAAATTATAAAGTTATATTTTTTAACTCTATTTTAACTTTTTTGTTAACAAAAAGATTTAAGATTGATGCTTTAGTTTCCTTTTCAAATATTTTTTTTTATTTCTTCTTGCTTTTTAAAAAATATTTGAATGTCAGAATTTAAAACAAGACATAAACCTTATATAGGGAACAGAATTTATTCTGCCAACCATACAACAAAGTCCCATACATGGGACCTGAACCAATCCTAGGAATAACAAGGAAGCATATATCTTCAGCCCTTAACACATGGGTGGAGAAGCAACTAGAACAACAATGTTGGCAGTGGGGAATTGCAGGCAGGCCAAGGACTTCTTGACTTGCCTGAGCAAGAAAAAAGCTGTCTGGCTATTAGAGAGAGGCAGAGCTGAATAAGGCACCTGACTGGGATCCTTATAGGACACTGCGGCCTAAGAAAGCACCTTGCCAAAATAAAGGTCGGAAACGACCCAACCTGTGCGGGGTGCGGAGAAGAAAATGAGACGTATTTCCACTTCTTAGGAGTGTGTGAGCGTCACAGCAGACTGAGGTGGGACATCTTTGGAGCGGCAACGCTCCAGAGAGGGATAGAGCTCCCTAGCTTGGACTGACATCATGACCTTCAAATTCAAAGGTCGGATAGATTCAAGGAGGGAGTAGGATAGTGGCATGGTCGGGATAACTTGGGGTTGACAAAAAGGGCCATACCAGCCTCGAAAACGTTACGCCGCGTTACAGAGGGGAAGGGGGTGGGTGTCAGTAAAAATGTTACGTAACACTTAAAAAATTATAAACCTATAAAATGTTTATTGGATCACGTTTTTAACAATGATCTAGGCCTAAAGACAAGGATTCCTTACAAATTTTATTGCACACGGCGTGGTTAACAGTTTACTTAATCCTCTAAATAAAAACAAATTAAGGATATAAAACTATAGTCAACCGGTTTTGGGTTAATCGGTCGCGGAAATTACATCAGACCGGTTTTGGGTTAAAACACAGAAGTAATAACCGGTTAAAAACCGGTTTAAACCATTAAGAAAAATTTCCTTTCAATTTTTTACTTTTTGTAAAAAAATGTTGCGTAACAAATGGGGGTGTGGGGTGGGGGTTCTCGAATGTTATGCCGCGTTACTATTAGAATAAGTCCAAGATGGTTTTTACTTGTATCTTGTCTTCCCGTTGTTATGTATTATTATTATAAACAATTGTTGTTATGTATTATTATTATAAACAATTCAATTATTCTAAAAATATTATAGTAGATTACAGGTCGACTCGGAAAATAGTACTTTTCCGAGAACATATATAGGTCGAGGAAAAGTACAATTTTCCGAGAGTCCTGTATACTATTTTATTCGCAACTCTTTTTATTTAAAAATAAAGTACTAATTTTTTTGAAACCTAGATGTTTGAATTCAAATCAAGAAAATAATACTATATTACTTAGTTTTTTAGTTCTTTTCATATTTATCACAAATATTTTATCTTGCATTTCACAAGAAAAGCACAATTATATAAAACTGAAGTTCCATATATGCGTAACCCAAATAAACAACCGCAAAAAAATATTTTTTGATTGCTCACAAGGCACCGTTTATAACATTTTTTATCCTTCTCAGTCTCAAAAGTAAAAAACATTAACGAAAACTGTACATTTAAGTTTTTTAAATGAAATGTATTAGATTATATTCGTGTTTATCATGACAACAGCAGCTCGGCTATCTTGCTTTAAGCATTAATAATGACATTTTAATCGATGGGAAATTAATGATTGAAATTGCATACCAGTAATAATTAGTTTACTGGTCTCTATTTTTCGTTACAGGTCAGGTCCAGGCGTGGAAAACAGTGGGACAAGAAATCACGTACTTCCCGAACTTTATTAATACATGTAATGTATGTATTACATATACAGTTGCGAATAAAATATATTTCCTACTCCTCTTTCCACTGTTATTTACCTTGCTGTTAGATTATGGGCCCAGCACGCTTCCACTTTTATGAAAAACTCAAGTATTGTTCCGAGAGAATGGGAATAATACCACATAAAGTGGAGGTGTAAAAAATGACCAAATTTTGCGTTACGTTCCCTTTGAATGCTTGCAAAACTAAATTGCCAAATTTGTATTTGCATATTATAGAGACTAGAATATTAATAGTTAATGTTCCACCATCAATCAGATCGGTGCATTCGTTGTTCCCCATACATCAATTCGCACCTGTGTAATCACATAACTAATTAAACATCGTGTGTGTAATGTGTAACCCGTGTTTCAATCACTCGTAATTTATTAAAGTGCTCACAAAAACCCATAAATATACTAGTGACATTTATTCGATTTACATGATATTCTATTGCAAAATCATTAACTTGTAATTTAAGCAAGGAAATAAAGAAAATATGAGAAAATAAGCCGTGAAGCAATGTAATGCTACTATTGACAGTAAATGTTATATTGCATTTTCCTAAGTACTTAAAAAAAATTACCCAGCCTAGAACTTTGGATAATTAACATATGGTCCAAAAAATAATAGGGATTTTCCCCTCATAGATCTTGAAATATTCGAGTCGATTCGATGCTCATGCAGATGCAATTTGAATGAAATGTCATCAAAAAAACATCTTTTTAACTAGAGTAACATTTAGTTATAATTTTGGAAATGAAAAAAAGTCGCACGGTACGAAATCAAGTGAATACGGTGCATGACAGACACACAGACTTGATTTTGAGCCCAAAGTGACGAACAACGATTGATGTGTGACTCGGTGCATTATCGTGCAACAGATAACAACTTTCTGGATCACGATATTAGGGTCGAATACGACGGACGCTTCAAAACCTCGGGGTAATACGCGCCAGTAACTGTTTGACCAGCTGGATGTAATTCTTTGTGGATAATTCCTTTGCTATAGAAGAATGTGACGAGCATTGTCTTTGAAGACATTTTTCGTATTTTTTTTGACTTGTGCTGATTTTTTTTCCATTCCGCTTAGTTTCTGGACAATATTAAAAGCACCATGTTTTATCACCTGTAGAAATTGTTTTCAGAAGGTTTGAATCATCTTTTGTGGCAGCAACGACGTCTCTGGAATGCCCAACTCTCAATGATTTTTGTTAACGTCAAATCAAAAATTGTTTGGGAAGAAATGTCATAACTTTGTTATTTGTCAACCAAATGTTATAAAATTGACATTAAGGGACAATTTTTTATGGTCTGTTTTTTCAAGCAAGATAGTAAATTAAAAATCGCACAGTAAATATTTTCAAAACAAATTCGAATATTGGATGTGCGAATATACTGCGTAGTTTATTTTATAAAATATAACTATGTATATTTTATACACATACATATACTATTCAAACCTGCTGTAAAAATATTTACTGTGGGATTTTTAATTTACTATTTTACTTGAAAAAACAGACCATAGTATACCATTTCATGCAAAATGCCTAAATACAAACAAACCTGTGCTTTCACCTACTCCTTTCAAAAATTAAAAAAATAACAATTTTATTTATTTTTTCCAATTTTCAAATTAATTGGGAGCAATTTTTATTTTCTGAGCTGAAATTTGGCACAAAATTTTGTTTACGATTAAAAAAATAACAATTAAATCATTTTTTTTATTTTCAAATGAAGTAGGTGCATGCCCAATTTTTTTTGTTTGAGCTAAAATTTGGAACAGATTTTATTTTTTGTATTTTGCACGATACGGTATAGCAGATAAATTTAATTAAAAAAAAAAATACATTGCCTTATAAAAAAATATATAATTTTTATATATAATTTTTTCAAATTTTCAAATGAAGTGGGGCGCACCCTAATTTCACTTGTTTTAGTTCAAACTTGGGACAGGGGGGACTTAAAAATTTCAATTTTTTTTTTTTTTAATTAACCCTATGCATGGTCTGTTTCATCAAGCAAGAGAATAAATTAAAAATAGCACAGTAAATATTTTTACAACAGTATATGTTTGTGTATAGAATATAGTTATATTTTATAAAATAAACTACGCAGTATATTCGCACCTCAAATATTCGAATCTGTTTTGAAAATATTCACTGTGCGATTTTTAACTTACTCTCTTGCTTGATGAAACAGACCATAGATAGAGGACAATTAAATGTTAATAATTTGCAAATTATTAAACTAATTAAATGTTAACACCTAAATATTTGATCAAGTAACTTAAATAAAAAAACGACTTGTTTCAGAAAACCTGATTTGGTTAAGATAACTATGCAAATTGTCGTTAAAAGGCATCCAAAGTTCGTGCCAGAGCCAACCTAAATAGTGGTAAAACCGGGACGAATATAATCTAAATAAATAATTTTCGGGTCACAGCAACGAATATTGATTTCGCTTAAAATGGAAGCTTTTTTAAAACTATGTACTAATTTATTAAATATATTTTTTTTACAATACATGGGCTAAACATGGTAACCTTTTATTTAATATAGAAATCCATTATGTCCTTCTTAATTGTTTGAAACTGGGATTGCAGGTCTTAGGACAATTTATTTTATACTAACCGTTAAGCCTGTTTTTCAACAAACAGTCTCATATTTAAGCACAGGGGAAGTTTTTAGTGGTATAAGCTTTAAATTTTTCCCACTGGCTCCCCTTAAAAAAATTGACTTCTTATCAGCGGACTCAAGTTTCTGACGTGCATGTAAATTTTCAGATTTCCAGCTTAATAGAAAGTATAACAAAACTTCTAGAAGGACAGACAGACAGAGAGACTGGCACTTTATCGATTTAATTATACAAATTTTCTTATGTGGTTTTCAGAGGCCAATAATTTTACTTTATTAGTTTTGAAATCATAGTTTCTTTTTTTTTTACTTTACCTTTATTGTAACCATAAATGGTATATTATTTTACTAAAAGGAAAAGTGAAGCTTTTTTTACTAGTCTAGAATTTAGCTAAAGAAGAAATATCCTTTTAAAAAGTAAAATTTTTGTGGCTCTTTAATTGCATTTTTAGCTACAGACGAGTAAAAAAAGCACAAATATACTATTTTTTCTTCAAGCGCACTTAAGCGTCCCAAATACTATTTTTTTTTAAATTAATTTTTGCATTTAATTTATTCAATAATAATAATAAACTATGTTTTTTTATTAAAATAGGCCAAGTATGGCTGTCATCAAAATCAAAGAGTGTTGCCGCCAGTGGCGGTTTTGCTAACTAATTTGTTTTTACGGCTTACAAAAATGAATTCATTTTTTTACTGTAAAAAAATAGATCACTTATATCTAGTGTATTCAGTTATAAAATATGAACCTTTTAGTACGCTTGAAGAAAAAAAAATATTATACATTTATGGCAAGATAGTAAATTAAAAATCGCACAGTAAATATTTTTACAACAAGTTTGAATAGTATATGTTTGTGTATAGAATATAGTTATGTTTTATAAAATAAACTAGGCAGTATATTCGAGGCAGTATTCAAATTTGATTTGAAAATATTCACTGTGCGATTTTTAATTTACTATCTTGCGTAAAGAAATAGACCATAGTAATAATGGAAACCTTATTTTTTAAGCCGTGTTTCACACTTTAAATTTGATATTCTGTGGGTCGAGATATTTAAATTCAAGAATATGGCTATACCGGCTATATCACAACAAGTATTGCCTACGAAATATCTTCGTAAATATAAGAGATAACTCTTATATTTTAGCTTAGCTATTAAAAAATATCACTTCCAGTCTAACCGAAAGTTATATTAACTTTTTATTTTTAAATGGAACCCCATACATTACATTTTTGTTTAACCTCGTACTATTCTACTTAATTAAGCATCCTCTAAGTCCAGGACTTGTGTGGGCTAGTAGTAGAGGGAACCACCGGCTTTAATTGACTTTCGAAACAATTTATAGGGAGTGTCCGCTTCACTTACGCCTTCGGCAAATTTAAATTATTAATTAACTGAAAAAGGCAAATCGGCGCCGGTGAGAATCGAACTCATGCTATTTGGGTACTAAACTCGTCAAATACGAGGCGTTAGTCCACTACACCAATCCTCCCATATTACATTTATTTACATTTTCAGATTTGTCTTTAACAGACCGACAGATCAGAACTGTTTTTTTAATAAGACTTATTTTTTTATAATTCTGGGAGAAATATAAAAAAATCTTCTGGGTAAATCCATGGTAACTCACGTTACAGCCGCAGAAAAAATAACACTTTCTTTTAAATATTTTATTACATTATTATTTTTTATGAAACAGTCTTTAATAGTAATAAATAAAAAAACCTTAATAATAATACGTATTTTCTCTCGTTCTAATTATGTAATAATTAAAATAATTTTCGGTTTATAGAACTGCGTTTAAATTATATATAAAAATAAAATTTCCCAAAGTTTCACCATTTATTGGATTGGCATCTTCAGGGGATAAATACAACAAAAATATTACTTAAAATACAAAAAATTAAATTAATGACATTGACATGAAAAATAAAGGTAACAAATTAGAAATAGGGCTTTATTTTTCATGTCAATGTCCTTAATTTAATTTTTTGTATTTTAAGAAATATTTTTGTTGTATTTATCCCCTGGAGATGCTAATCCAATAAATGGTGAAACGGGAAATTTTGTATATAATTTAAACGCAGTTTCTATAAACCGAGAATTACCTTAATAATAATATAATAAAATATTTAAGAAAAAGTGTATTTTTTTCTGCGGCTGTAACGTGAGTTACAACAGGAAACTCACGTTACAGAATACAACAGGTATGTAAATTATAGGTTTTTAAGAATAAATTCTTAGATAATAAAAAAATTGTTGCAGAAAATTTACAATTCTGGCGAACCGCCTTGTTAGGTACTTTAAATTCTCTCTGTATATTACGCTGTGTAATTTAACCTTATGAACTCAAGGATTAGTCAGTCTACTAGTAATAAATACCAGTTTTGTTGTATATATTGTTCATATAAGCAACTGTCTTATCTAACAATGGCTGACCCTAGTTTGTTAAGGTTTAAGACAACATAAATAAATGCTCTACCGAGGCAGCTACCATCAGGCCATTAGTTTTCAGTTTAAGTTTTTAGTTTTACTTTTTAACTTAACAAAAACACCGGAGAAAAGGTTAAATTTATGTACAAATCCCTTAGATTATAAATCATTTTGAATGCAAGAATACTTTATAAAAACTTTTAAATCAAAACATATTGCTTTATTTTATTGTTTTTCTGAATATAAAATGTGATATATGTTGCTTCTAAAGCTCAAGATTTTTTGAACAAAAATGTAAACCTTATTTGTATTACTAAAGCGTAATTGCTATAATGCCGCCACCGATATTCTTACGGATGCCGGCAATAATATTGACCAATCGTAGCCATTTACCAGATTATAATAACTATTTGTCATTTGCCAGCATCAAACTTGAAAGCAGAATTGATCAAGTCCTTTACTTTGGCTGTTAGGCTTATGTGATATAATATTTTACTTTTATCTCTTATTTCTAGAATCTTATTTTATAGACATAATGATAAAAAAAAATAAATATTTTTTGAAGCAAAATTTTAATTTTAAAAAATATTCATTTACTTTTTTTTCAATCTTTAAAAGTATATACATATGCCCAATGGCGTATCTAGAAACCAAATGCAAATCTGAAATTTCATATAGATTATTAACCATTTTACAGCATTTTGAATTTTTAATAAAATAAATGTATATCTATAAAAAAAATCAAAATGCTGTAAAATGGTTAATAACCATTTTTTTAATGAAATTTTATTTTTGTTTTAATAAAATTTTGTCAGGAATACCCTCCATTAATTAAATTTAAATTTTTGTTGCCCGATTTTTTTTTGTCCAAGGTAGAGAGGGCTGCCTCCATCGCTCCCCTTAACATATCAAATACATAAGTGCCTATTCACAGGCTTGCATAAGAACTTAATACATAACAATGCGATACCGTGATTGCCTTGATGTGCCGCCATGTATCTTGTAAGTCAATCACGGCATCGCATTCTTATGTTTTATATTCTTATTCAAGCTTCTGGATAGGCCTTAACAAAAGAATATTTGGGTTATGTTATGTAAGAATACTTTATAAAAACTTTTAAATCAAAACATATTGCTTTATTTTATTGTTTTTCTGAATATAAAATGTGATATATGTTGCTTCTAAAGCTCAAGATTTTTTGAACAAAAATGTTAACCATATTTGTATTACTAAAGCGTTATTGCTATAATGCCGCCACCGATATTCTTACGGATGCCGGCAATAATATTGACCAATCGTAGCCATTTACCAGATTATAATAACTATTTGTCATTTGCCAGCATCAAACTTGAAAGCAGAATTGATCAAGTCCTTTACTTTGGCTGTTAGGCTTATGTGATATAATATTTTACTTTTATCTCTTATTTCTAGAATCTTATTTTATAGACATAATGATAAAAAAAAATAAATATTTTTTGAAGCAAAATTTTAATTTTAAAAAATATTCATTTACTTTTTTTTCAATCTTTAAAAGTATATACATATGCCCAATGGCGTATCTAGAAACCAAATGCAAATCTGAAATTTCATATAGATTATTAACCATTTTACAGCATTTTGAATTTTTAATAAAATAAATGTATATCTTTAAAAAAAATCAAAATGCTGTAAAATGGTTAATAACCATTTTTTTTAATGAAATTTTATTTTTGTTTTAATAAAATTTTGTCATGAATATCCTCCATTAATTAAATTTAAATTTTTGTTGCCCGATTTTTTTTTGTCCAAGGTAGAGAGGTCTGCCTCCATCGCTCCCCTAAACATATCAAAAAGTGCCTATTCACAGGCTTGCATAAGAACTTAATACATAACAATGCGATACCGTGATTGCCTTGATGTGCCGCCATGTATCTTGTAAGTCAATGACGGCATCGCATTCTTATGTTTTATGTTCTTATGCAAGCTTCTGGATAGGCCTTAAGAAAAGAATATTTGGGTTATGTTATTTACGTGTTCTAAATATCAGGTTGTTATCTTAAGTCGTTCAAAATTTAAAGAGGACTTTTAACACGCACTGTAGACAGGGGATTTGCAGCCTTTTGTAGGAAAACAAAAGGGTTGATTCTACATCATAAAACATGAAAAACCAGCATAGCGGCATAGGTCCGGAAACGAACCCTAAGAGAGTTACAACGTTTGGATGTTTTTAATTAATAACTCTGGTACCCTTTGAGCTAGACAGAAGAAGTTTTGCATGTATACTGGTATTAATAGGAGCAAATAATTTTTTTTATCTATCCAGAGGAGTGCCTAGACGAACAAAATGTGTGAGGCTTAACACATTTTGTTCGTCTATCTTTTGTTTTATAGCTTCTACGAGTATACCAATAATCTATCTATTGTATAAATAAATAGAGGCCACCAGAATTTTTCACTAATTCCAATGCTGTAATTTTCTAAACCATTGTCTTAAAAGTCGACTCCCCCCATATATTTGTTGAACATTAATATACAATTTGGTTTTGGTATAAAATAAAAATCAATATTTTTAGGTCATGACTCGTCTAGAAATATTTATATTATATTAATTTAAATAAATAAATATCCTAGCAATGGTGCGTAAACGCACATTATGCATGTCACTATTTGGAATATGTTGAAAATTTTCAGATGTTTTTGAGTAGGTGTATATTTGTTTATGTTTATTCAACTTATATTCAATACAAATCATCCTGAATTTTTTTTTCTAGTAACATTAAATTGATACGCATCAAAAAAGTAAATTTTTCCTAAAAATTACATTATTGTTACGAGTAGTTATTAATTTTATTAACAAAAAGTCTTATAAGAACAAATATGTATACTGTTTCTAACCCTTTAGTAATATTATAAAATTTATAAAACTAAAAAAAGTTAATTATTTTTTCTTAAAAAAAAAAAAACTGGATAATAGTGGTACATTTTCGCACCAATGGGAGGATATGGTTATGTAAGTAAAAGCAGGGTAATTATGTGTATCTCGTTTTTATACGATAAAAATAAAAACAAAAAAAAAAGTAAAAAAAAACAATCAGTTTTCTATACATAGAATTATCGACTTAATTTAAAAATGTAAAAAATTACAGGGTGTTTTTCAGAAAAAAAAAACTAGGAAACAGTGGTGCGTTTTCACACCAATGGTAGGATATGGGTTAAGTAAGTAAAAGCAGGATAAATTATGTGTATCTTGTTTTTATACGATAAACATGAAAACGAAAAAAAAAAATGTAAAAAAAAACAATCAGTTTTTTATACATAGAACGATCGTCTTAATTTAAAAATGTAAAAAAATACAGGGTGTTGCATTAAAAAAAAACATATTTATGCAACTCCCGGAGAAATTGGAAGTAAAACAAAAAAAATTAAATCCTTAACTTTATAGCCGATGTAAAATTATATAAATCACCCAAGTTTCGTTTTTAGTGGTGCGTTTTCACACCAATGGTAGGATATGGGTTAAGTAAGTAAAAGCAGGATAAATTATGTGTATCTTGTTTTTATACGATAAACATAAAAACCCAAAAAAAAAAAGTAAAAAAAACAATCAGTTTTTTATACATAGAACGATCGTCTTAATTTAAAAATGTAAAAAAATACAGGGTGTTGCATTAAAAAAAAACATATTTATGCAACTCCCGGAGAAATTGGAAGTAAAACAAAAAAAATTAAATCCTTAACTTTATAGCCGATGTAAAATTATATAAATCACCCAAGTTTCGTTTTTATGGAATCAATATTAATTTTAATTTTGGGGGTGGACATAAATAAAACTCACCCGGTATGCTATAAGACTGGAAACACCGTATATACAGGGTTATTCAGAAATAAATTCGAGAAATTTAAGAGGTGATTCTACTTTAAAAAATATGAAAAAAGTTTCTATAAAGGTTGGTCCGGAAATGAGTCCTAAGGGAGCTACGGCTCTTTAAAATTGTAATAAAAATAAGGTTTTTAATTAATAACTCTTGTACCCTTTAAGCTAGAGGGACGAGCTTTTGCATGTATACTAGTATTAATAAGGGGAATAAGTTTATGTTAATTTATTTTTTTGAATTTATCCAGAGGCGTGCCTAGACGGACAAAATATGTGAGGCTTAACACATTTTTGCCCCAAACTTTTTTGTGTATATTTTTTTTGGATTTTTTGTAATAAATATAGATTCCTTCAGTAAAAATACATAAAAAAATTTTCAAAAAAAAAAAAATGCAAATAAGAGGAACATTTTGTGCCACTAAAAATGTTACTTTTTAAAAGGCTAATATTCAATTTAGGTGTTTTGGTGAAGAATACTTTTTTGCTTAGTTTTAAATGAAGAATCGTCCTGCAACATTAAAATTTATTGGTGCTTTGTTTGTTCCCGATTCAATATGTCCATCTTCGAAGGGCCGCAGCTCCCTGAAGGCTCATTTCCGGACCAACCTTTATAGGAACATTTTTTCATATTTTTAACGTAGAATCACCCCTTAAATTTCTTGAACTTTCCAAACCCTGTATAGTTTAAATCGAGTAAAAGCAAATCCTAACAAGATCATTTCAATTCATGCTGCCTCTGCGGCCACAATCAGATGAATACACCATTAATCGTTATTGGATGCTCTCCCAAGCTGATTTAACTACTGCATTAACTCTGTGTTGCTATTGAAATTGCATAATCAATATCCAGTAACAATATCATTTATGATATTATATCATAACAAGTAATTGCTTTGTAGTAAATTACATATACTATTTGTGGCTTTACAACTGGCTATGATTGGTGGTTTTAGATAGCTAGGTATATCTACAAAATATGTATGGACTACTAGCGCAATAGATAGGTAGGTTTATTAGGGTAGGTGAGTTGTTTAAGTATTTTTAGTTAAGTACTTACTTACCCTAACAAACCTGCCTATCCAGTGCTCTATGGACTATAAAACTTTTAAGCAAGTCTCATACATACAGGGTGATAATTTGAAATTTTCATAGTGTCATCAGTTAAAGAAATATTAAATGCTGCTCGTTTTCAAATTGTCACCTTGTATATTTCCACCTTTATGACGCGTCATGACTCATGACAAAGTGCTAAAAAGGGCTAATATTATTATTATGAAAAAATTATTTTATCTAAAAATTATATTTCACTTCAGAAGCAATTTTTTTGTAAGGACAGAAATTTTTAATTTTAAACAAAATTATAAAAATATTAATTTATTATTCCATCAATCTATGTGCTTGAGACACACAAGTCTTCAACTTGCTACCATTCAAAGTCTCCAGATAAGGAGAGGTATGAGTAGTTGTCTACATCTAGAAATAGATGGCGCACAAGTCTACATCAATCTAATGGCTATATTCCTTTTGCGAGTAAAGTCTAAAAACGTTTTCTTAATCAGCGTGCAGAGTTGACTCTTGGTACTGAAGAGGGCCAGCAGCCCGAAACTGTCAGTCTACCAATATCACTCTGTACGATGATTAGAAAATAGATTGATGGAATAATAAATCAATTTTTTTGTAAGTCTCAGGAAACAGGTTTCCGCTTTTCCAAATTTTAAGCTATGCACATTATTTTTCGTACTACTTCGAAGAATATATATTTTTAAAGATCTTTTGTATGAAAGAATATAAGTTTAAAAATTGTGAAGTGAAGTTTAAAAATTGTGAAATTAAGTGAAACTATAACACATTCTTTTAAATAATAAGTTGAAATTTAGTTGGAGTTCAGTTGGAGATTTTTTGGACATATGGCTTCAATTTTACATGTACGAAAATTGATTTTTTATAAGTAACACAAATAAATTGTATATACTATTTTTTCTACGATACAAAACTCACAAGTCACAGAAAAAAACTTTTAAAAATAACTCGATTCATTTGAAAGAAACTCATCAAGGCATGACGTTCTTTTAAAAAACGTCATCAAGTAAAGAAACCCTAATAGCGTAAAAAAATATACAAAAAATATATAAAGTAACACTAAACAAGTTGTAGAAAAAAATATATATTTATAACTGTTGCAAAAGCCCCATATGTACTCTGGTAAGAAGTCGTTAAATTA
Source organism: Brachypterus glaber (assembly GCA_958510825.1). Classification (NCBI taxonomy): domain Eukaryota; kingdom Metazoa; phylum Arthropoda; class Insecta; order Coleoptera; family Kateretidae; genus Brachypterus; species Brachypterus glaber. Next base: position 95,572,597 of record OY294044.1, read on the forward strand.
GCTTTAGCACTTTTACAGTCAATTGGCTCCATTAAGCTTCTAAACATACAAATATGTTAAATTTTACGGTTTATTTAACTTGGAACTGATTAACCATATTGTTCGTTTGGGTATGTATCGGATTACCTAACTTCTCAGACCCTCTAATAGCTGGGATTCTCGGCGCGAACTTTATTTAATTCCCTTTATGTACCTTCGCCAGAAGCGGGCTTTGTATTGCGGTATGGAGTGTAAACAGAAGCACAGGTATATTAATTAAGGTTGACAACTTTGAATTATTAAAATAAAGGACACCTATGTCCTAGGCGTATAGGTCTCTAAAAAAAAAAAAAGCAAAACCACTTTGATTTCTTTATTTAAGAAACACAAGCGCTCTGTTGGCCAAAGCCTCCCCCATTGCAGAATATTGTAAAAACTGGCAAAAAATAGCTCACTTCTTGCACAGCTATGTATGTGAATCTGCTTGAAATGTGGCCGACACAGGTGGGCAGAGCACTGCGTCCTGCCAACTTCCTATCCCGTCTATCTTTGCTTAAGCCCGAAGTTATGCGAAAATACAACTTTACAATTTGATAACTATCAAGTGTTCTTTTTTACGTTGGATCTTTAAAAACAATTGTGATACATGGACTTCCAATAAAATATTATAAATACATGTCTCACATTTTTTGAGATCAGTCATAAATTTAAAGGACATTTAGCGTCCTTTAAAGGTTTTATAAAGTATAAAATAAAGGAATTTCCCTTAAAACAAAGGGCGGTTAGCAAATATTATTAATCTATGCGAAGAAACTGCTCTCGAGTTTACGGTGGATTGTAATTTCAGACTGATTGGCAATTTCTTTACAGTTTTTCCTATCTTTGCAATTTTTGTTCGTAACCTGATTCTCAAATTCTTCGACTCGAATTCCTTTCGTTCGCTTCATTACTCTCGGCCTTCTTCTCCCTTTTTTACTTAAAGATCTTTTGTCCGCAATTTTATTCACAGTACCTACTTCCCTTTTTATCCTTCATAATTTTCCCTAGCTGATAAGTTTTTTATTACATCTTCTTTTCCGGCAGACTAACATCCCTACTCTCAATTTTCCTATTCCCTAACTTCCCTATTCAATATGATACCTACTCTATAACATCCTTACTTTATAACAACCCTACTCCATAACATCCCTACTCCGCACTATATGCACTCGATTAGACACTTAATAATAAATGGGTGGTTCGTGGAACAACAAACCCTATTTTTCTATATAATTTTATATTTTTCCTAGAAAGTGCTCCGCTCTACGTCAAAAACTAGAATAATCGCAAATGTATTATTTTAAAGGTCTCTTTGCCCGAGTTCTTAAAAAGTATACTAATAAATGAGTAATTAATAAACAAAATACATGATTGACAGGAACTTACCATGCCAAATATTTTTTTGTCAAGTAGATAATTATAATTGAGTAGGGCGGAGTAGGTTCTGGTTATGGTTATGACTATTAGGGTGGAGGGTAGCTATCTACACGCACTTAGGCCACTTAGCTGGGCCCATTGTACTACCTCCCTTTGGTCGCAGCAATTTAGCCTCTCAGCCATCCAATTCTTTGAATATATCTAAGAAGATGTCTGGGAGTGATGCTGCTTATACCGGCCATGTCGAGCCAGTACTCGTCTAGCATGGACCCTCTTATTAAGGCTAACGCTGGACAGTGACATAACACATGTTCCATTGTTTCCTCTTTCATGTAGCATCCTCTACAGATGGGGTCGACTGGCTTTCCCATGATGTTAAGATGCTTATTTAGTTTGCAGTGACCTGTTACGATTCTCGCAAACTGTCTTAGGTTATCCCTTTTTAGTTGCATACAAAAGCGTGCTGTCTTTTCACACGGAGTGGGAAGGGCTGCTCTTGCATGTTTACAGTCGTTTCTCGTAATCCAATTACGGGTGTGTTTTATGTGGGTTTCTTGATTAATAAGAGCTGTTTAAAAGCGAAAGATACAGGGATTATGGGCTCTGGACCAATAGATACAGAGCCTGAGCCTGCTCGTGCCAATCTATCAGCTTCTTCATTGCCTACATTTCCATTATGCCCCTTTACCCATGAGAGTGTAACAGTATTAGAAACTGCCGCCTCCTCCAGGGATTGGTGACATTCTAAAACTAGCTTTGAAGTGATTTTGAAAGACTTGATTGCTAGTATGGAAGCTTTGCTATCCGTAAGAATAGTTATTTTTCTATTACTGATTTCCCTTTCAGAAATAGTTCTCGCAGCATGGAAGCATAAGCTTGGTATGATCTATTAAAGATATACCTGGGAGCAACTAGATCGGTCTGAGATTCAAGAATGGGAGCTTGTGACACAAACCGTTCAAGAATAGACTCATGTCCAGTACGCGTTCCTCTTGCATTCCACGTACTATTTGCTTTCAGCCTAAGAGCTGTTTTTGCGGCCTCACCCTCAACAAAAATATTAAGGGGAGGAATACAAAGAAGAGTCTCTAAAGCTGCATTTGGAGTTGATCGCATTGCACCGGTTATACTCATAAGAGCTAGTCTTTGAATATGATTTAGTTGCGTTCTTGCTGTAGTCAGTTGGGTTCTGGGCCACCATACAACTGAGCCATATGTAAGCATAGGCCTTATGACAGCGGTGTACAGCCAAAGGGTGATCCTGGGAGACAAACCCCAAGATCTGCCCAGTGCTCTACGACACTGCCAAAAAGCTATGCATGCTTTTTCTGTTTTTTGCTTAAGGTGTGGTCCCCAACACAGTTTGCTGTCAAGAAGAATTCCCAGATACTTTACTTCTTCAGAGAAAAGCTGAGTTGTTTTCCGAAAAGAAATGGGACTTTGAGGTTTCCCAGTTTCCTTTTCTTAGTGAACAGGACCATCTCAGTCTTGGCTGGGTTAACCGAGAGAGAGTGATCATCACACCATTTCTGTAGAATATTGAGTGCGCGCTGCATGAGATCGCACAGCACGCTCTCAAAATTCCCTGTAAGTAGTATGACTATGTCATCTGCATATCCTATTGTGTAGAAAGAATTATCGTTAAGGAGTGTTAATAGGCTGTCCACTACAACGTTCCAAAGGAGAGGAGAAAGAACTCCACCTTGTTAGCAGCCTCTTGTTACAACTCCTCTTGTGATTAATCCCCCTATGTTTAGTTGAACTGCTCTCCATTCAAGCATGTGTTGTATCCACTCAATGAGTGTGGGTGATACACCATGTCTTTGTAGGGCAGTTTTAATGCTTTTAAAAGACGCTTTGTCAAACGCTCCTTCAACGTCGATAAACACAGAAAGTGTTGATGCTTTCAGTCCCAGGGATTTCTCGATTTGGGAAATTATAGCTCGGAGAACTGATTCCGTCGATCTGCCAGGGATGTAGGCGTGTTGATTCGGGTGTAGTTTAACTTTAGAAAGTGCACCATCCCGAATTTCTTTGTCAACCAGTTTTTCTAACGTTTTTAAAAGAAGGGCGGAGTAGGGTCGTTGGGGAGTAGGAATGTTACTGAGTGAGGAGGTTACAGAGTAAGGTTGTTTTAGAGTAGGGATGTTATAGAGTAGGAATGTTAGGGAGTAGGTATGTTAACCTGCAGTTTTTCGCATAAATAAATGGTTATAAAGGGAAATTTCAGTGTAACAACTACATAGCAATAGTCCGTTTTCAGGATGCGTACTGAAACCGATTTTTAATTCGTAAAAACTATTGGTTTTTAATTTTTACGTAATAGTATGACATCCAATAATGGACATTTTTAAGATAATTAACCCTGAAATACCCGCACGCATCTGACAGATGCAGGCGTTACAATTTTTAAGGTTGAGGGCTAACGTTGACAAATAATTTTTGGCCGTTTCCGGACTGTCTCGTCGCAGGTGTTTACTATATGATGCCGCGAAATTAAGTCAGAACTATATAATCTGTTAAAGTTGTTAATCCTTTGTATCTATAAAACTCATACACTGATAAAAGGATTTGTTTGGATATGTCCAATTAAATTATTTGGTTGTGAGTAACAAATTTAATTTGAGTCAAATAAAAATTTAGTTCATGTAAACAAATATTTAAATTTCAAAATGATTTATTAAGGGAAACAAAATAGTTTATTTGACATAAATAAAATTTATTTGTCACAACCAAATAATTTAATGGGCCATATCCAACCAAATATTTAGTTGACACAAATAAACTGTTTTATCAGTGCTTAAACCATGCAAGAACAATGTGTCAAAATTGTACAAAACCAATTAATAATAAATAATCTTTTTTTAGTTTAGTTTAGTTTGTTATTTAAACTATCTTTCGGATAGTTGGTATTTTATACGATATTCGACTGACATTAATACAATAACTAAATTTTATATTTAAATCAGCTCCCAAACCATTAATTTAAAAAAATAAATAAAAATTTTACTTAGTCATTTCTACGAAAAAACGTACGTAGTGTGCAAAAAACTTTTTTTCACTTATTCCATATTGTTCTACATACTTTTAGGCACGGGAATCCACTTTTAAATCAAAAGCCATTTATTGACATACTCCGTACCTTATTTCGTCGAGGGTCACATACGTATTAGAACTGCATTCTCTATTGAACTCTAAACAACAAACAAGGCTCTTTCTGGCAAAGGTCATATTTAGTTTAACTAACCTATATAAATAGTTAACATGTTCATAATTTCAAATTTACTACTAACCCTCTTTACTAAAATATTATATTACACGTGATTTAGTTACCCTTTGCTTCTTTGTGGAATAAAATTTGCCACGTGTCTGATATCATAATTAGTATATTACAAAACGGGTATGAAAATTGACAAATTTCAGACTTGGGCTACTAACTGAGTACGTAACGTTACATCGAATTTTGTAGGATATGTGACACCCTTCTTGGGTTTTTTGGAGGAAATAGATCTAAGATGCCTGAATTTTATAGGTTTTAAATCATGGAAGCACAAATTTCCAGAGTATTCACGTTAAAATTTAATTTTCCAATATACAGGGCGGGAATGGCTTATCTTCCGCCAGGCCCAAATACAATTTAAATTGATAATTCTAATAATCAGAAGTATGTAATTAAAAAAAAACAATAGTGGGCCGTTGCACACAAGGTCCACACAACAACAGGTCCAACAATTTTTTTACAAAAAAAAAAATACTATCAGGCGCAAAACCAAAGTTAACGTAAACCAACGCCCCCCATTAAAAAAAAAAACACCAAACCAACACAAAAACAACATTATAGCTTTTTTAATTCAATCAGAAATTGTCTTATTTTATGTTTTAACAAATATTTCATGACACGCCCTTTACTCTATTGCGGCAGAACCGAATGTAAATATATCTAGGGTTTTTGTAGATTACTAAATATTTAGTAAAACACTACCAATTAGGATTTTTAAAAATGATAAAATCTTGTACTTTATATATTATGTAAAGAAAATAATAATAGTTTTAAAATGTTTTCCCTTTACCGTATAATATATCTATATATAACATGCCCTTATATAATATATATTATATATTATTAAAAGTTATCTTAAAGCTGTATAGCATAAAAATTGCATATGTTTAAGCCTATGCCCAAAAATAATAAATTTATTTTTAGAATTTAAAATGCAAGTTTATATTTATATTTTAGTACACCTTCGAACAAGTTATACCGAGTTTTTCTCTGATCAGATAGAATCAAAACTGGATTATTTATAAATAATAAATATTATAAGATGGAAATTTTAAGGAAAATAAGAAATATTTAATCATCCTTTTCCGCATCGATTGATATATAAAATAAATATAAATAAATATATTTAAGAGAATAAGACCACGAGAAAACGGGGAAATGTCAAATTCTGAAAAAAGGGTTTTTTACCTTTTAATCTATTGCTACTAAAAAAATAATTTAAGGAACATATATTTTTAATTTTAAAAGAAATTATGAAAATATTATTTAAATATTTCATCAATCTATTATCTACAGAGTGATATTGGTAGACTGACAATTTCGGGCTACTCTCTCTGTTCAGTATCAAGTCAATCCTGTACGCTGATTAAATAATGTCATGAGATTGATGTAGTAAAAAAAATCTGTTCTTATTTACGTCTAACCACAGGTTTTAGTGGGTATTATGTGCTTGAGACATACAAGTTGTTTTTAACTTGGTATGATTTAAAGTCTCCAGGATTAGAAAAATATATGACTAGTTATCTACATCTAGCAATAGATGGCGCGCAAGAGTAAATAAATCTCATGACATTATTTATTTCGTAAATAAAGTCGAAGAATGTTTTCTTAATCAGCGTACAGGGTTGACTCTTGGCACAATATAGAAAGAAACAGTATTCCGACTCTCGTCGGCTTGCTTTGATCTTTGTCAGACAAGAGGGTTTGCGGTCGCCATGTTCTCGGGTTAGCATGAGGCGCCAGGCCCGTGTACTAAGCATACAACATGATCTCTGCCCTTAACATCAAGAAAATCGTATATGCATATTTGTTGTTTTGAGAAAATAGAGTTTTTTATTAGAAACGGCTGCAATTTCGCAGATATTAGTAAACGAAATATAATATATGACTTTTTTCGTAGTATAAGAGTCAAAGTATGGTGCGAATATGCTAAAAAGTATGTTAATAGAACTAAAATTGTAAGATAAGACCTTTTCTTTACAGCCGCAGATGCGCAGGTTAGCCAAGGTTAGAAAAAATAAAAAAAAATATGTGGGCAAATAGAGAATTTTATAGGCTTTAAAATGATATATCACACGACCCCCCTTTCAGTTAAAAAAAAATCCTCCTTGCCCCCTGTCTCCATTGTGCCGGCCACAATGAGCCCTCTAAGCATACCAAATAGATAAATACCAAAAAATTATTTGGATTATCTTATTTATGTTTCGAATTTCAAGTTAATATCTCAAGCCGTTCGAAAGTTAAAAGGGAGGGGCTGACTTTTGACACGCCGTGTATAAATGGATCATTTTCATGTAAATTTCAACGAATATTTTCTGATATTTTTTACATAACAATAATTGTACTTATTACAAATGAGGAAAACTGACCATATTTTAGCAACTTTTACCAAAAGATAAGCAATGTTTACTAAAATTTTAAAGGTTAGCAGTTGGGTGACATATTGGGGTGGTCCAAAGAAAAGTTATTTACTTAATCGTTTCTATGTGTCGTATTTAAAAGTTTATAGAGACTACACTAGGATACTTCTAGGGCCCTAAAAACACTAAAACCATGCAAATATCGATAAAATTCATATAAAACTAGCTCTAGTGTTTGTAAATTTATAACATTTAAAACCCTTGATATCTATATTTTTTCTTTTTAAATATCAAAATAAGCCTGCAAAATCTTATTCTGATCAAAAGTTTCTAACCCGTGCCAACAAGGCACCAAAATTGCCCATAAATTCCGAAAAAGTGCAATTTCTATTGATGTGTGCTACTGACGAATTATAAATATTAAATAAAAAAGTTTGTCACATTTTTTTCTACATAAACCTATTTTAGTTATTTTAAAATATTATGATAATCTACGCAACGAGTATGACGTCTAAGCGCCATTTAACCAACATTTTGATGCGATTTTTGTTAAAATGTTAAATGGCGCTTAGGCCCCATACTCGTTGCGCAGATTAACATAATATTTTAAAATAACTAGAATAAGTTTATACAGGAAAAAATGTGACATAAAAACTTTTTTATTTAGAATTTATAATTCGTCAGTAGCACAAATTAATATTAATTAAAAGTGCATTTTCTATTTAGGGGCAACATCAGGGCCATGTTGGCATGGGTTAGAAACTTGTGATCAGTCTAAAATTTTACAGGCTTATTTTGATACTCAAAAAGAATAGAAAATACGGATATCAAGATTTTTAAATTTTATAAAGTTTCTCTACAAATTGGTATAAGGCAATATTTTATACAATTAACCGTTCACGAGATAGAGTGCTTATCCGTATATTTGATAGCGCTAGGTCAACTGTGGAATTTAATACATAGTACAGTTTATAAAGTTAATTATTTACTAAAAATATTATATTTTTTATAGTTATAAACTGTACTATACATTTGATTCCCCAGTTGACCTATAGAAGAGAAAAAGATATAAGTCGCTTGTAAAACAAGTTTACACTACGATATTTCAAAAACGCTTTGACCCAGTGACTTAAAATTTGAAACAAAGATTTTTTAAGTAGTAAACAAAATTTGTTCCAAATTTGAAGTCTCTATGTCAAAGATTTCTTGAAATATCATAGTGAAAAGTTGTTTTACAAGCGACTTTCATCTTTTTTTCTACTATAGCGTTATCATATACTGTGCGGTCCAGAAGCCAATAACCCACATCTCTTAACTTATGAAATAGTTGAGATATCGACTTTAAATTTTAAACACTTAAATAAGACAACTTAATCTATCTCTATGTCAAAGATTTCTTGAAATATCATAGTGAAAAGTTGTTTTACAAGCGACTTTCATCTTTTTTTCTACTATAGCGTTATCATATACTGTGCGGTCCAGAAGCCAATAACCCACATCTCTTAACTTATGAAATAGTTGAGATATCGACTTTAAATTTTAAACACTTAAATAAGACAACTTAATCTATCTTTTGGCATATATTCGATATTTTTAGTTTTTAAAATGTTGTCAGGGGGCAAAAGGGGGTATTTTTTTAAATGTAAAGGGGTCGTCATTTTAAAGCAAATCAAATTTTCTATTTGACCATACATTTTTTATTTTTACCACCTTTTAAGCTTTTTATGGATAGAGAAAAAACCGCCTGCAACAAAATCATACTTTCCGCTATAGGCCCAGGTTCATTAAATTAAAAAAAAAATAAATAAAAGTTTTTTTTTAAATAAAGAAAAAAAGTTTGTATCTCGAAGCGTTTTTAATTTATCGTGGTCACATTAGGACCGACAGACAGATAATTTTTAAGGAAATAATTTTTTTTATATAAAACGTACAATAGCTAAAGTTTTATTTTTTTTTACGAACGCAAGACTTTGATCGGGCTAAGTAATAAAGTAATTAACCTAAATAAATTCCTTACCGCTTTAATATTTATTGGATTGATCTCTGCAAAACACTTTAGGGATGTTTGTAGACATCCTGTGGAAACTTAGAATTGGGGTGAAAAAAATGTATCTTAAAAAGCAACAGCTTGATTTGGACCCGGTTTACGATCAAGAGCAGTATTCGTCGAATATCCACTTATTATTCAGGGAGGTTACTTCTATATTTGAAGCTGATATGAAGCTATATATTTGTCAACGTTGTGTTTTCCGATAAAATTTATATGCGAAACCTTGAAACACTAGTATTACTTCTTCAGACAAACATTACCATAACTTTTATGCCAAAACAAGCCATAAGGGGATCCCAATTTAATTTATTTATTTATATAGTTCATTTACATTACTATAAATTTATATAATAGTAATATTTTTCAAATTCATTTCTATAGGTCTGTTATATTTGACACAGGCGTCGGTACATTTAAATGGTGTTTGGAATTTGACATGGCTCAATTTATAAAAAGTCAATATAAGCACTGTAAAAAACAAGACTGAATATTCAGTTACAAATGGATGGAAAGTTATTATCCTTACAATTTTACTTTAATTTTTGTTAAAAACACCCAAAATTGCATTTCCGTCACTAAATATTAAAGTACATGACTTTTCGTTTTTTTGCAAAAAAAAATTAAAAAATAAAGTTTTTTTTTATTTTTTTATTAATTTTAATTTTTTTTATGAAGATTTTTTTTTTTAATTTTTCGTTTTTCAAAAAAAAAGATCTTTTTTTAAAAAAAATGGAAGGTTTTGCAAAAAGGAAATTAAATACAAAATTGTTGAAAAATGTTGTAGTTTTTTTTAATTTTTTTTTTATTTTTTTATTATTTGGGAAAATGCTATATACCACTTAGGTACTGTGAATAGTTTATAATGAAATGCGTAGAATTACATATGTTCACGGCTGGTGATATTTTATATTTTCTTGATATAACTCTTAGTTAGAAATATCAGATACCCTTTTGGCTTTTGAATCATATTTACAAAGACAATTTAAGATTTATCGCTTGTGGATTTGTTTTCCAGCTTCAATGACAAGTCCGATTCTAGTCATTATACGACATGTCAAATACTAAAATATATATTTGCTTCCTTGGCACATTTTTATTACCAAATCAATAAATCTCAGGTACAAAATAAAATAAATTGGCGTCTTTGAAAATATTATTACGTGTATGGTGTAGAAACGGGAAATAAATTTTCACGTAATAAATATTGGGTTACCCAGTTTGGTTACAATATTTCATTTCATTATAATAATCATTTTATTTCATTATAATAACACAGGCCCACAAAACAAAGTTGTCTGTACTGGAGTTGAGACCTACCTATTCTTATGTATATAGGGATACTGAACATGAATCTACCATAAAAAAGGCAACTCATGTGCTCATTTTTTTGCTACACTGAAAACCCGTCTAAAATGGTGAAAATTTCATCTGCAATTTCAGTGTAGCAAAAAAAGAGCCCACGAAGTGCCTTTTTTATGGCAAATTCGTGTTCAGCATCCCGAAATACATAAGAATAGGTAGGTCTCAACCCCTGCATACACTGATAAAAAGGATTTATTTGGATATGGCCAATTAAATTATTTGGTTGTGAGAAACAAATTTTATTTGAGTCAAATAAATATTTAGCTCATGTAAACAAATATTTTAATTTCAAAATGATTTATTAATGGGAACAAAATAGTTTATTTGACAGGAATAACATTTATTTGTCACAACCAAATAATTAAATTGGCCATATCAAACCAAATATTTTGTTGACACAAATTAACTGTTTTATCAGTGCAAACAATTTTTGTTTTGTGGGCCGGTGTAATTATTAAATTTTACTATAATAATTACTAGTAACTATTTAGTAATTTTAGTTTCCATAATTGGTGTAACGTTTCTTTACTACTTATTAAGTAAGAAAAAAATTGACACTATATGGAGTTTTAATCAATATATAGAATTTCATATATACTGATAAAAAGACAATTTTAATTTAGTTGGATTTGGCCAATTAACTTTTTTTGGTTGTGAGTAATACATTTTATTTGAGTCAAATAAAATTTAGGTTATGTAAATAAATATTTTGATTTTAAAATTATTTATTAATGGGAACAAACTAGTTTATTTGACAGAAATAAAATCTATTTGTCACAACCAAATAATTCAATTGGCCATATCCAACCAAATATTTTGTACACACCAATAAACTGTTTTATTAGTGTAGTGTCAATTTTTTACTTTTTACTTTGTTTTAATTAAATCACTAAAATGTATCTATTTTTATTCATAAATTATTTAGCTATATAATTATTTTAAAATAAAGCTTTTATTTACTACTTACTACCAAAATTTTGTAGAAGGGCTACACAGATAAAACAGTTTAATTGTATCAACAAAATATTTGGTTGGATACGGCCAATTGAATTATTTGGTTGTGATAAATAAATTTTATTTCTGTCAAACTATTATGTTCCCATTAATAAATGAATTTGAAATTTAAATATTTGTTTACTTGAACTAAATATTTACTTGACTCAAATAAAATTTGTTACTTACAAACAAATAATTTAATTGGCCATATCCAGATAAATCCTTTTTATCAGTGAATGAAAGTAAATTCTAGATTTTCGATTCCAGACTATAACCAAACTTATAAATCGTAAATCATGAATTCGCGACCGCCGTTTTTAGGTTACAGCAAATCAATGTATAAAATTTTAAAACTTATACAATTTTTTTATCAATTTAATTATATTAACCCACAATATTTAAATTTAAAAAATTTATTTTTAAAATTTATTAAATTATTTAGAAATATTTTTAAGCATAGAGATTAAAGAGTAGATGGCTCAACATTTTAACTTTTTTCAAATAAATATGCCAGTATTATGTTTTTTGAATCTTTGTTGCATTTTCACTATATTTCTACGAAAAATACATGTAAACTTTTTTGTACTTTACCTGGATTTTAGTGGTAATCTTTCCGAAATTGCTTCATTTATAGTAATTAATAACTGGAGGAATTCTTAATTCTCTTGGATTCATTCATAATATGGATATTCCATATGGATTTCTTAACAATTTAACACTTTAATTTAACGCTAAAATCACGATCCACACCGAAGTTGAAACAGAAATTTTAATTGTTTAGTGTTGCCAAAACCGAATAAATTAAAAATTAGTAATTCAATTAATATTTTCATAAAAGTAGACCTAATTTCTAAGCTAAGTAATTTCAAAATAACCAATATATTTTACATTTATTTATCTATTAAAAATAGAGGAGAAAATATAATTTCAGAGAGTAATCCGGCAACGTTGCTCTGTGTCTAGTTTGACTTCTAGGGCGCCATGTCATTCCGATCTAACAAGAATTGTTAACTTCGCGTTTTTCATTTGTTTAATTTACACTATGCGCAAGATAACTGAATGAAAATTAACTATTTTGCGAAGAGTAAATTTCAATAAATGAACTCGCAAAATGCAACTTTGCGTTCGGTCGTAGAATAGTTATTTTTGTATTAAGAGCGGAAAATGACTTATTTCTGCTTGAGCCTGGAATTTGCTGATCGAGGCGTTTAGCCAAGATCAGCAATCACGCGAAAGCAGAAATCACATTTTGCGCTCAAAATAAAAACAAAAATTTTTCCACGATCTAAAATAAATAAATAAATTGATTTCAGGCATTTCTGCTTAAGCTTGGAATTTGCTGATCAAGGCGTAAATAAATAAATAAATACACTTCAGACAGTAAATTTATAACCTTACAAGGTCGCAGCACTTACAATTTTTTGCAAATCTGGTGGTTTAGAAGAAAAACCCTCATCACTGTAACTCTCCATAATTTCTTAACAACAAATATTTAACACATACATATTTAGCACAAGAAATTGAGATATGATTCAAGATAAATAATAATTTTATATTAAAAAAATGGCAGAACATAACATCTCGTAGCATATACTTGACACTGTCAAGTTGACAGCTGTTTTACGATTAACTTCCCGGTTGCCTACACTCTAGCGCGCAAAATTCAATTTTGCGCTTGCTGTCATGGTAACGAGCAGAAAAGTAAAACGCTAAGAAATAGGTTATTTTTCGATTAGAAAACTTCATTTGTTTTTTTAGAAATGTTAACTTTTCTATTAGATCGTAGAAAAACTTCAGTTGTTTATGTAGAAATGTTAACTTTTCTATTAGATCGTAGAAAAAAACATTTTTTCATTAATTAAGGATTGCCATTGTTAAAATTCGCCGTTGATGTGGAATTTTTTAGTTAAAAATGCAATAGGAATATTTTCAAGAAAATTTTCGAATTAGTAGTATATGAAAATAAACTTAGATATTTACTGTTCTTTAAGTATAGTCCAGTCAAATAACGAAAAATTCCTGTGTTAAATTGCAATAAATGTACACGGGCTGATATTTTAAAGGGTAGTAGTAGATAGTAACAGAACACTCCTGTTAGTTTTTCACTGGGTGATTTGACTAAGGGGTGTCCGCTATCTTGAATTTTAGGGGCGAGTGCAGTTATCTCGCTAAATATTTATTTAACTAATTTTGTTAAGAAACAATTTTCAACAAGTTTTGGTAAAATTATTATTATTTATTAATAACAATCGACTTATAAATATACATACTTATAAGTATGACCATGTTGCGGGTAAAATTGTTTTTTTTTTTCGATTTTTCAGCCAAATTATTCATCGGCGGCTAAAAGTTGTTATGATGAAACTTGTAGCTCTTGAAATTCTCTATAAGTTTTATGAACTATGAATTTTCATAAGTATTTTGTTACAGTTACAGTGGGCGGTGAAAGTTGCGCCCTCTGTAACAGATGAAAATTTATAATATATGAAACCTATAGAGAATTTCAAGAGCTACAAGTTTTCTTATAACCAATTTCACCTCTAACGTGACTATATTTAAATTAACTCGATTGTTATAAATATATATGAATCTGTAGTTTATAGATACATATAAATAAATAAATAAATAAATAAAATAAATAAAAAAATAAATAAAAATATTAAAAAAATCTCAAAAAAAAATTGTTGGAAATTTCCTCCTTAACAAAATTGGTTATACGCATTTTCAACGTATGATGTATATTAAGCAACCCACCCCTAAAATTCAAGATAGCGAACACCCCTTAGGCAAATCACCCGGTGAAAAACTAACAGTAGTATTCTGTTGCCATCCACTACTAGCCTTTAAAATATCAGCCCGTGTATATTTATTGCAATTTACATTTATTATTTGACTGGACTAGTAATATTAAACAAAAGAAGGTTATACACATTCTGACTTTATGAAAGCATAAAATAATATCTGCAATATTTTATGATTTTATTTAAATTTTCCATTTAAAACTAAAGATAAACTTTGTTGAATAAAAGCTTTTATTAGAATTTTTAACCTTTAACCACTTCCATCGCAGTGACAAAATTCTGTTTTTTTCGCGTAGGGCATATTTTGTAAGGTTGATAACAAAAGAAATATTGAAAAATCTGAAAAAAATGCGACATTAGAGTGGTTCAAATTGTTTGAAAAATGTCCGATTTAGCTGAAATTTTGTATAAAAGCTTCTTTTATTAATAATATTGCGGACCAACACCCAAAAATTCAAAATTTAAAATGACGGAATAAATATCTCCAATTGATTTTTTTAATTTTGCCAAAATCAACCAAAATATAGCACAAAACAAAAAAATGTGAGAGTTCCAGCTAATTTTGTTATGGGTTATTTTTCTTATATGTATTACTGTAAAAATTTTATAATTTTATACTGGCCCGTTTTTTTTTTTATTTAATTTTGCCAAAATATAAGTATTGTTTTTTTTTAAATGACCCTTTTCTTATTTGTCTGTTTTAGGGTAATTTTGTTTAATATATAAGTGATAAAAAAATCATATTTTGTGAAATTTTCAATATTTTTGTTTTTAAATTAAAAAAAAAGGGCCAGTATAAAATCATGCATTTTTTACAGGTACAAATAAACTAATACATATAAGGCAAATAACTAATAACAAAATGAGCCGGATCTGTCACATTTTTTTTTGTGAAAAATTTAAAAAATAAATCTGCCATATTTATTCTGCCATTTTGAACTTTTGGGTTTTTGGGTATTGCGCGTTAATAATACTAAAAGAAACCTTTATACCAAATTTCAGAATAATTAGAATTTTTTTAAAAATTTTGACCACCCTAATGCCGCGATTTTTTTTTTCAGATTTTTTAATATCTTTTTCGTAATCAGCGGTGCAAAAAAATAGTCCTATGCAAAAAAAAGACTTTTGGCAATTTTTTTTTTTTTTTGGGACCAATTTAAGAAAAACGGTCTATTTTTAACAATGTTCTTTAAAAAGTAAGTCGGCCATATCTATTTCGCCATTTCAAACTTTGAGTTTTTTGGGTATTTGTATGTATTAATATTACCAACAGCTTTTAAACCAAATTTTAGCTAAATGGGTAATTTTTTAAAAATTTTGAATATCGGAAAAAATATCAGATTTTTTAGAAATTTTTTTCATAATCAGCGGTCCAAAATATGACCATATGAAAAAAAAATAGAATTTCGTCACCTTTTTTTCTGGGATCACTGTTCGTATAATACAGATGACGTACTAACAAGTTTGAAAGGGGGTGGCAATATTAGGAACATGGCAATAATTGGCACACCCACCTTAAATCCTTTTTATATATCTATAAGTTTGAAAAATTTTATTTTGCGTGTTTAACCCAAAATACGATATACTAAAAGTTATGATTTTGATTATATCGTATATCAGGGTTTTATTTTACAAAAAAAAAATTATCCAACTAAAAAAAGATTTTTTATGTCCGTTTATTGTAAATATGTTGGTTAAATTTAAATTCAAAATTATGGTTATGTCAGTAACCTAAATTGTAAATTTTAGGTGTATAACAACCTACAGCTTTCTGTGGTTAAGTTTGAAACTATAAAATGAACATATGGTATGCAACTATTGTATACTTGTAATAAACCTTTATTGGAACAATCTTGTTTTGTTTGACTATGTTCATGTTTGTTTTGTTTCAAATCGAATGTATAATTATTTTGCGGTTATTGTACGTTTCAAATTAGAGCCGCACAGAGGAAGGGAAAAGTTAAAATGTAAAATAGGTACTAATTTTAACATAACACGTGCTTTAATGTCTAACTAATTATATAAAAATATCAGCTATAAATAATAAAAGAAAAACCAGTGGCGTAGCTTTAAAGTTAGGTTATTTTAAAATTTTATTACCTGTTTTTTTGATGATCAATTTACTTTTTTTTAATGTCATTATCTTATCCATTGGTTATCGTTTTGTACAGATATTAGAACATTTAATTCAGTTATTAATTCATAAATTATATGTATATGGCTGCCGTCAATATTACAATGGTAGTACAGTAAGGCCGGGAAATATCCATTCCACCACATTCCACCTATACTGCCCTACTACACTAGAAAGCAGTAACTCCATTTGTCGCCTAGCTTCGTTTTGACGTCAACTCTGTTGTAATATTTTGAAAACGCTGCTATGTGACAAATATAGTTACTGCTTTCTAGCGTAGTAGGGCGTATAGGTGTATATTTTTAATGAAGATTAACTACCGAATCTATGGTATTATTTTACTACTTATTTGTAAAATGTATGTATAATAAATTCGATTAAAATGAAAAATACGTTATATAGTTTGTAGATTTTTATTACATTGGTAATATATTAAACAAAACAGTGTTCTAGGGTCGGATCTGGAGGGAGTAATTCTTAAAACTTTTCTTCCTCACCAGTTTAAAATAATGTTGTCAATTTTTTATACTACTACCAAGCGCAGGTGAAATTTTTTTTAGAAATTGTTTTAAAATTGCTTTGTTTTAGGTTTCTCGTTCTTTAAATTATATTTACTGACCCCTTTAGGTACGTCACTGAACTTTTAATTAGTTATCATTTTTTTATTAATTATTTAATTAAATTAGTAAATTTTCAAAACATATAAAGTTTTTCTTTTCTTGTACTATTAAATTAAATTAAATTATATAATTTTTTTCTTTCTTTTTAGAACACTGGACGTAATAAAAACACTTTTCTTCCAACGTTTCGGCTTTTATTGTACAGCCATTTTCAAGAATTTACAAAGAATTAAAATATAAATGTACACAAAAAATTATGTCAAAATATTTGAACTTTTTTTAAAAATGTCAACTTGACAAATATAAATTAATTGAGGTCTACAGATATAAGTGTTAATGAGTTAGTGAAAAGAGTTATCTTAATATGTTTACGTATAAAGCGCTTAAGTTTTGAGTATCATTTCTAAAGTTTATAGTATTGTTAAAATTTAATTTAATTTATAAAAATTTTCTTCTAAATGTATTTTTTGCCCTGTCTAAAACATTTTTGCAGCAATAATTGTGAATTTTATTTTGGAAAAAATAATCAGACGTTTGCAGTTTAATTTTGTTTGCCTTAAAATCTTTGTGGATGATATTTTTACAATAATTCGTAATGGGGAAGAGCAAAATGATTTTTTTTTTAAATTAATTTAACCAAAAAATTCAATTCACTCTCGAAAAAGAAGACAATAAAAAACTTAATTATGTAGACATTACGTTAATAAGACAGGAAAACGGTTCTATATTAGTAAGTAAGTAAGTAAGTAAGTAAGTAAGTAAGTAATTTATTTGTGATACAATGTTTTCACACGTCAAATAATAAATAAATGTTACATTAACATAATTAAAATAGGTTAATTTAAATCAAAATTCAAAATACAAAATTTCACGGCACAATTTAGTACAGCCAAATATATATTCAAAATTTGTAATTTAAAAAATCACTCGTACTATACAGGGCCTTTTCAATCAAAAACTCCTTCAATTTAATTTTAAATTGCCTTGTTGGAAGATTGCGCATATTTAATGGCAAATGATTAAAAAAAGTAGGTCCATAGAAGTTAAAGCCAAGTTTACTGCTCTGAAGTCTAAAATTGGGCAATCTAATATTATGAGAGAATCGAGTATTTCTCTCATGGATATCTAATTGTTGAGAAAAATCAGAAAATTTTTCTTCAACATAACAGGCAGTAACATAAATAAACAAAGATGGTACAGTTAAAATCTTAAGTTCAACAAATTTATGCTTTATATCAGCCCTATAACCCATATTGCATAAAACCCTTATTAAACGCCTTTGAATCCCAAAAATTCTATCCAACCCTGAAGCACTCCCCCAGGCCACAAGGCCATAATTTTAACAGATTGGTACCAAAAATCTTACAGTTCAAATCGATATTTACATTTTATTATTTCCAAAATAAAAACAAAGTTAATACAGTTAAAATTTTAAAAAATTCTAAAATTAAGTGATCAGCAATTTCACAATAAAAATTTAAATAAAATTAAAAACCTACACTTGGAAAATGTTATCCTTTAAAATTAGTTTTCGATCGACCGACCGAGCGATAATTTTTTTTTTTTTGCTTAAAATTGATTTATATCGACATGAAACGTCAAAAAACGCAAAAATACGCAAAAAAAATGTATGAAAATTTTTGCACGAATACAAGGCTTTTCGAAATTTTAAAAATTTTCATAATGGGAAAGCAATATTTTAAATTTCCTTTAACACCCAATTTAAGTTTGAAAATTACAAACATTTTAAAAAAGGAAAACATTGTAATATCAAATGATTAAAAATCAGCTTTATAATAAATTAAAAGACAAAACCCCCTGTTATTTAAAATCCGGGCTAATTTATAAAATAGACTGTAAAAATTGTAATAAATTTTATTTAGGTGAAATCTAAAATATTCCCAAAACTAGGGTATCACAACATAAATCTAATTGTAAAAATATCTGCCCTCAGCACTCACCATTTCAATGAAGCTCCTTTTTTCGACTTTGACAATGTTAAAATTTTATACAGGGCAAAAAATACATTTAAACGAACATTTTTAGAAATGATTTAAATTAAATTAAATTTAAAGAATACTATAAACTCTAGAAAGGATACTCAAAACTTATATTTTAATATAAGTTAAAAAAACGCTTTTTAGCTAAACATAAGATAGATCTTTTCACTAACTCATTACACTTATACCTGTACACCTTAATTAATTCATATTTGTCAAGTTGACATTTTTAAAAAACATTCAAATATTTTTACATAACTTTTCTTCCCCATTTTGAAAATTTTCAAAATTTTGTGAAAGCATTGTAGTATTCGTGTAAAATGTTTTAATTTTTTTGCGTATTTTTGCGTTTTATGACGTTTTATGTCGATATAAATTAATTTCGAGCAAAACAAAAATTGTCGATCGGTCGTTCTGTCCGGAAAATCTTGTAAGCACGATAACTTAAGAACGCTTTAAGCTAGAGACTTAAAATTTGACATACAAGTATGCTACTAAAAGTTCTCGCTCGCCATTGTTTTTTTTTTGTGAATATTTGGGTGCGGAAAGGGGGGCAAATGGGGAAAAATACATTTTTTTTACAAAAAATTGAAAATTGCTTTATAGGGCGAATCTGACAATATTTTTTTTCTAATTTCACCCCCTGAGGGACAAGGGGTAGTTTTCGTAAAAATTGGTATATTGGGGTTTTTAAGGTTGCTGAAAGTGAATCTGATAATAAAAATTAATTTTACGCGCGGAGGTAAAAAATGGGAAAGCTCTTTTACTGGGCAGTGTATTTATTTTTACATTTATATTTTAATTAAAAGCCAAATGACTGTACAATAAAAGCCGAACGTTGAAAGAAAAGTGTTTTAATTACGTCCAGTGTTCTAAAAAGCAAGAAAAAATATAATTTTCAAAAAATAACCCTTATATTAATTAATTTAGTTTTACTTGCCTCTGATGAATGGCACTGTGTTAAAAATTTATTTTTTTTTTACTTTATTTTTAAAAACCTTATACGTACAAGTTCCAAACGGCAACACCCAGTTATTTAAACACATTTTAAAGCAATTTGGTCATATTATTATACTTTTTTGCCAAATATAATCTCTTTTATAGAAATAAAGTGTTTTTTTTTACATTTTATGAGATTTGTGATTTTTTTTGGACATCGTATGCTTTTTCTCAAAAAAATAATTTGTACTTATCAATGAATTTCTAAAAAAAATTGATTCATACGTCAATTTTTACTATGTTTATACCCTAGTAAAGCCATTTTTTTATGTATAAGGGTATATACAGTGCGGTCCAAAAGTCACCCCCCCCTCTTAACTTTTGAACGAGTTGAGATATCGACTTCAAATTTAGAACTCTTAAATAAGACAACTTAAACTATCTTTAAGCATATATTTGATACTTTTATCCCTTAAAATGTGAGCAGGGGGGCATGGGGGGAAATTTTTTTAAATGGAAAGGGGGGTCGAACGATACATCATTTTAAAGCCTTTAAAATTCTCTATATAACCATATATTTTTAAAAAATTTTAACATTTTTTTAAGGTTGTGATTTGTCAGTTTTTTGTGCTAAAAACTTAAATTTTTAAGTTTTTTTTTGTTAATTTTTATTTATGTCAACTAAAATTAGTTTAAAAGTATAATTTACTTTTTTTCATTATGAAATTAGGCATTTTTAAAAAATTGCTTGGATTTTTTAGAGAAATTTTGACAAAAATACCCATTTTCAACCCTATTTTAAACCCAAAAAAAAAATGTTTAAAAAGAAATAAAAAATATACAGTTAAATGGAGAATTTTATAAGCTTTAAAATGATGTATTACACGACCCACCTTTCCATTTAAAAAAATGTCGCCCCATGCCCCCCTGCCCACATTTTAAGAGCTAAAAGTATCAAATATATGCTTAAAGATAGTTTAAGTTGTCTTATTTAAGAGTTCTAAACTTGAAGTCGATATCTAAACTCGTTCAAAAGTCACCCTCCCCCTTTTAACTTTTGAACGAGTTGAGATATCCACTTCAAATTTAAAACTCTTAAATAAGACAACTTACACTATCTTTTAGCATATATTTGATATTTTCAGCTCTTAAAATGTGGGCAGGGGGGCATGAGGGGACATTTTTTTAAATAAAAGGGGGGTCTTGTGATACATCATTTTAAAGCTTATAACATTCTATATTTAAACTAATATTTTTAAATTTTTAAAAAATGTTTTTTAAGGTTTTGATTTTTCAATTTTTTGTGCTAAAACATTCGATTTTTTAAGTTTTTTTTTTTTATAAATTTTTATTTATGTCAACTAAAATAAGTTTAAAAGTATAATTAACATTTTTTTATGATGAAATTAGGCATTTTTAAAAAATTATTTGTTTTTTTAGAGGAATTTTGACATTAATACCCATTTTAAACCCCATTTTAAACCCAAAAAAATATTTTTTTTTAATTTAAAAATATGGAGTTAAATGGAGAATTTTATAAGCTTTAAAATGATGTATTACACGACCCCCCTTTCCATTTTAAAAAATATGCCCCCATGCCCCCTGCCCACATTTTAAGAGCTAAAAGTATTAAATAAATGCTAAAAGATAGTTTAAGTTGTCTTATTTAAAAGTTCCAAATTTGAAGTCGATATCTCAACTGGTTCAAAAGTTAAGAGAGGGGGGGTGTCTTTTGGACCACTCTGTATATATATATATATATATATTTTTAATATTCCCTTATTATTAAAAAATAATTTCCCTTCCCATAATCGCCTGATTTCGACGTTTTTATGTTTAAATAATAATAAAAAGACTTAACATGTTTTCTCTCAAAAATATATCCATTCAAACTAATTATATTTCAGACAAATGAGCCATAGGCACTGAACCTGTCTCTTAGAGATCCAAACAAACTACCGATCTCTTAAAAAACCGCCTTTCGCGACCTCTAAATATTTTTTTAAAAATCTGAAAAAAATTGAGGGATGATTTTTGACCTAAGTGAACATTTGGACCCTAATGTCCATTTAATATTTATAAATATACCTAATCGAAAAATAAATACACATTGTAAATATGTTTTACATTAGCAAATATTTGACACAAAATTTTAAATTAATATAGCGTGATAAACACGAAATATGGGTTAATGAAAAATCAATGCGCGGTATTCAATTACTTTATGCTTACAAACTTTATAGGATGATAAAATATCGACACTTACATTTTATAAATTTTGAGTCGTTAAAATTGAAACATAAATTTTAAATCTGCTTTCAAATTAATAAATACTGCTGCCAACAAAATAAAAATTTTCCATGTAGGTCTAGGTTCATTAAAAAAAAATATATATATATATATATTGGAAATTTTTAAGATTTTTTTTTCCAAAAAAAGGCGAACGTTAGCGAATTTTGGACACTTAATTTTTGCCTGATGTTCAGTGTGCTTTTGTTTATTTGCCTTTGGGTGCACTAAGAATGAAAAATTATATGTGTGGCAGTTCAAGAAATAATTTTTTATGGAATCACACTATATAATCAAAAATAGTAGTCGTGTGTCGATGCTGTCAAATTATTTTTTTATATAATTTGTGTTTATTCATAATCAAAGCGATTGAGAAAATATTGAAAATATAGACAAAAATATTGAAATTTTTTTATCGGTTTCAAGCAATAAAAAAAAAGGCATAACCATAACGACTGAATATTTTCGACACGAGAAAAATCAAGCCAAAATATACCACTTTTCTAGTTCTTTAATATAACATGCTTGATAATGTAATAATAATAATAATAAATGTCTTTATTTTATCATATACAGGTGCATGATAAGAGGCGAAGTTCAAATGAGTTGCTCATCAAAAACACGATTCTGATGCGCAACCCCAAGCTCTTCCACTTAACCTCAGTAAAAATTTAATCTATATATAACTTATAAATAAAATCATAACAGTAGGTAAAAATACTAATTTAATTTAATTACTGATTTCTTGTTTCAAATTAGAGGACTTTTTAGTGAGAAACAAAAATATATAAATAAATAAATAAATAAATAAATAACTAACACCTTGAGAAAAAAATCAACAATGTAATTTATGTGATAATGTAATACTATAACAAAATATCAACTAAAATACAAATTATATATTTATGTATCTTTTTCTAAAATATTACTTTCCTTTTTAGTCTGATGATGTAGCTTTATGCTTACAAAACTGCCGTCATAAATATTTTAATAAAAAGTTGTGAAGTCTGATTACATGTATCGGTTATTTCATATCTTAAATATTTTTTTTTGGATAAATATTATTTTTATGTCTACATGCATTAGAGGCAAAACGCGTGAAACCGGCCACCTTTCTGCCTCGATGCCACCGATTTTGACCAAACTTGAAATAGTTGTACATCTATAAAAGTTATGTTATGTACCCTAATGCAATATTTTTTAAATTGTGCCATGCGTTGCATACACGGTGTATTTGAAATAGGGTCGGAAATTTTAACAAATGATTCTACATCATAAAATATGACAAAAAGTTCCTATAAACATATGTCTAAAAATGCGTCATAAGGGAGCTACGCCCCTTTGAAAGTGACTAAAAAAATCGGTTTTTATTTAATAACTCAGGGACCCTTTGAGATATATCAACGAGGTTTTGCACGTCAACTAATTTTACCAAGGCCCGTTTTTATGTGTTATTTTCGTGTACTTATTTCAACCAGGGGTGTGCGGAACGGGAGAGGCTTATCAGTTTTTTGTACCAAACTTTTTTCTGTGTAACTTTTTTGCAATTTTATTTTTGAAATATGATTTCTCATGTCAAAATACATAATAAAGGTACTCTTGTTGTAATACTGTAGGATTAACCGTTTTCGAGAAAAATTCATTTGAAGGTGTAATTCCACGGTTCGAGGACGAAAAATTAAATACTAAAATGTTGAAAACCAAAATTTTAATGATGCTGGGCGAATGTACATCAAAAACTAAGAAAAAAACCTCATATACAGGTACTTCCAAAAATGAATCCTAATGGAGCTATGGTCTCCTAAATATGCACCATTTTTAAAGGGCTATGGTAGCTTTAAAAGCGTTTTTTCGACCTACATGTATGGAAACTTTTTTTCTTAGTTTTTGATGTAGAATAACATTGCATCATTAAAATTTTGGTTTTCGACATTTTAGTATTTAATTTTTCGTCCTCGAACCGTGAAATTTCACCTTCAAATGAACTTTTCTCGAAAACGGTTAATCCTACAGTATTATAACAAGAGTACCTTTTTTATGTATTTTGACCTGAGGAATCATATTTCAAAAATAAAATTGCAAAAAAGTTACACAGAAAAAAGTTTGGGACAAAAAACTGATAAGGCCCCCCCGTTTCGCACACCCCTGGTTTAAATAAGTACGTGAAAATGACATACAAAGATGGGCCTTATTAGGATTAATTCACGTGCAAAACCTCGTTAATATATCTCAATAAAAACCGATTTTTTTAGCCAATTTCAAAGGGGCGTAGCTCCCTTATGACGCATTTTTAGACATATGTTTATATTAACTTTTTGTAATATTTTATCATGTAGAATCACCTGTTAAAATTTCCGACCCTATTTCAAATACACCCTGTATGTACAGGGTGTTCAAGTAACTGGGTCACTGATTGTAGGTGTTTAGTCTTCAGTTCTCCTACATATATTAAATGATTAGTATAAACATCATATGTTTTTTATTCGCATTTTCCCGCTCTATATAATGGCTTACTTTATTTTTTTCTACTCGGTAAATCATAACCTCACTGTTTCAGCAAAATCTAATTTTTAATATAGCTAAAAAAAGGACCATTTTTATTTTTTATTTTTTTCCAAATTTAAAGCTTAAAGTATTCTCATTTTATTCCCTCATAGCCTAGAATGGGACGGAATGTGCGTTGGCCGCTAGATAGCGCAACTTGATATCTCGTTATGACACACAATTAGCGCATCGAGTCATACATACATACATACATACTTATTTTTTTTTACTCTGATCCATTTATTTATATAAAGTAACATCAATTAAAAAATAAAAAACAAAAAATGTATATAAAACCCCGCACAAAGAAACCCGCTTAGTGTTTCAAATTTTTTGTATTTCTTTTTTTTTTGTCGGGTTCTTATGTAGAAAAGTTTTTACATAAGAATCCGACAAAAAAATAAGTACGAACAATTTGACACAACAACTGGGTTTCTTTGTACAGGGTCACATATGTCAATAGCTATTTCTGCAGCAATAACAAGCCATATAAATAAATTATAAATATTTTTGATTTTTAATTTTTAATAAAAAAAATTATGTATTACTTACGAAAAAAAATTAATTAATACTATATATGGACCGAGTCGGCTTAGTTGAGACATCCTGTATATGCAACGCATGGCACAATTTAAAAAAATATTGCATTAGGGTACATAACATAACTTTTATAGATGTACAACTATTTCAAGTTTGGTCAAAATCGGTGACATCGAGGCAGAAAGATGGCCTGTTTCACGCGTTTTGCTTATCTATAATAGATGTCATTAATTGATATTAATAAGAAAATGTTAATTTTTGCAAAAAGGCATGTTTTTAGCAGAGAAGAGGCCGATTTTTAGTCGAAAATTTTTAACAAAAAATGCACCTTAGAAGCAGCCTTGAAAGCACGTCAAGTCAAAATTTGATGCCCTATTCCCTACAGTGCACCTTACTGAAATTAAATTTTATAAAAATAACTTGCTTTTCAATTATTTAAAATCTTTGACATTTTTTTTTATATTTTTATTTGTTTCAAAGTTAATGTGAATCCCCTAGCTTTAGGCTTGTTTAGCTCTTCTTGACAAATAAATAATTAATAATAAGCAATATAATTACCTAAAATAATAACACTGGTCTGAATTTGAAAGCTTTTTGCATTATTGCATATTGAAAATCAGCAGTGTCTGGACGTCCAGGACCCCTACGTCACAGTTTCGTCTTGAACTTTTCCATATAAAAAAATTATGTAGTCAGAAAAAAAGTTAAGAAGAAAGAAAGAACAAGAAAAAGTTATTAGCGTGCAAGGAGAAGTACTAAACAAGTACATAAACATGCAGACCTGTGTAATTTTTAAATAATTTATTTCCTAATAAAATTTACTAGTAACGAGTTAAAAAAGTTTAGGATTTCTCTTCATTAGTAGTTTTTTCGGAAATAAAACAATTGCTATTAGATAAAATGAGAAAGCGTCAGAAAGCGAAACTCAATTTATTTGGGTTTAACTCGAATAACTCAATTGTTCTTTATTTGTAAATGATAGAGTGGTATTTGATTAAACCCTACTCAAAAATTAATGTTGCTTAGTTTTACTGCTTTAAATTGTTTTATAAAACACTCTCCGAGAGCAAAAATAAAAGGCTTTAGGTACACCGTAAAACTTGGGGGTAAAATACGACATTAACATTAAGATTAAATTGTAAAATTCGTATGATTTTAATCGAATTTTTTACTTTGTTAAAGGAAAATCACCTTAATCTTAAATGTTCCCACCGCAAAAAGTAAACTGAATAGGAAATGGATAGGAAATCGGAAGTTGTTATCCTATAATATATAATCCTAAAATCTATAAAAAATTTAATATATGTACCTTTGACTAAAATAATAAATTTAAGTTTGCAGGTAGGAATCTTTCCTGACAAGCTTAAGGAGGCACTGGTTGTCCCAATATACAAAAAGGGTGACGCAACCGATATAACTACAGGCCAATTTCTCTGCTTCCCGTCCTATCTAAGGTATTCGAAAAAGTTGCGAAAACCCGGATATGTGAGTACTTTGAGACCAACAACCTTTTTACACCTAGCCAATTTGGATTTAGAAAGAAAAAAAGTACAACAAGAGCTATACAACGCTTTATTGATAAATGCTTGGACTGTTTTGAAAAAAGAGAATATTTATCTGTGGTTTTCTGTGATCTGAGCAAAGCATTCGACTGTGTAAATCACCAAAAACTAATTGACAAGCTAAAAAGCTACAACTTTGATGAATTAAGTATAAAATTCATTACTTCCTATTTAAACGATCGTAGTCAAGTTGTTAAAACTACAACCGGACAGTCCTCGGCAAAGAATATCTCGGTAGGCGTTCCGCAGGGGTCTATACTAGGTCCCCTTCTCTTCCTGATTTATATCAATGACCTAGTTTCCTCTGTGGAGGATGCTGAGTTCATATTCTTTGCTGACGATACTTCTATTTTTAATTCACATGTTGATCTTCGGTCAGTAATTTCCAAAAATAAAATTGCACAGTCGAATGCTGAGCACTGGTTTGTAGAAAACCAACTGAAATGCTGAAAAAACGCAAAACATGGTTTTTGGTCTTAAAAATACTCACGGTGTAAACAAGGTTGAATCAATAAAATTTCTCGGGGTCACTTTGGATACAAAGCTATGTTAGGACAACCACATCGACTCCTTGGCAACCTCATTACTCAGGACAATTTTTAGTTTGCGTACTCTGGGTAATCATGTTTCTCAGTCCACATTGATGACCATATACCACTCCCTCTTTCACTCCAGGATGACATATTGTATATGCTCGCCTGGGGACAAGGGGCGATGTGCCACAGAATTTTTGGCCTACAAAGACGTGCACTGAGAATCATAGATGGCTTAGACTACCGAGCTCAATGCAAAATTTCTTTCATCAAAAATAAGATCCTAACTTTTCCTTGTGCGTACATCCTGGAAGGTCTAGTTTATATAAAACAAAATGAAAAAAACTATTGCAAATACACAGATAATCACAAATATCCAACAAGAAATGGTCAGAACTTAACTTTCACTTTTTTAAGACTGTCAAAATCTCAAAAAAGTTATAATATACTGGTTTAAAACTTTTTAATGTTTTACCGTGCAGTATAAGAGTTCTTCCTGAAACAAGTTTTAAAAATACTATAAAGAAGTTTTTACTACAACAGGCTTTCTACTCGATAGATGAATTTCTGTATTTTAGCTTTAATGAGTATTGTCTAATGTAAGTTTTAAAATAATTGTTTAAATATTAATTTATTATAAATGTAATTTTATTGACTTGTGTAAGTATTATATGTACATCAGCACCAAATAAACCTATTCTATTCTATTCTATTCTATAACATTTCATGTCCGTCCTTAAATATTAAAGTACGTGACTTTAGAATTACAGTGTTTTTAACAAAGATTAAAGTACATTTGTATAGGATCATAACTTCCCAGCCATATGTAACTGAATATTATATAACTGAATATATTTAAAATATAATATTATAGAATTTTGTTTTTTTGCACACAAATCTCAGTCAAGTACTTGGAAAAAATGACCTTGTATGTATATATGTAATATTAAAATGAGTTAACACTATTGAATTCTCTGGATGTAGGTGAATAAAACAAAATAAAATAAAAATGGAAAGAATTGAATTTAAATTTGTACGATTTTCTATCGAATTGCAAACGAAACTGTGCAACTTTTATAAGTAAAGAATATCAGAAAACATATTACGAAACCACATTTTATTCTGTCTGGTGCATTATTTAGCATAAAGGAATAATATGACATTTTAAGTAATAAAATATAATTTAACCTAATATTCTATTTTTTTGAAAATTTCTTTGTTGAAAAATGAGGATTCTTCTGGAAGCATATATCGTTCAAATAAAGAAATAAATAAATAAATAAATAATTAATTATAAACAGAAAAATTGCACGTCCGATCATTGTACCCCAACCCGGGCATTTTAAACTGTCAAAATCAAAGTACTCAATTTTCATAGCAATTATAATAGTTCCTCAATTATGCAATTTTCACCACAAGTTGTTTTAATGTAGCCGTTGTGAGTTGACTATATTTAAAATTATCGTTTCATATTTTAGATTTTGAATGCGAATGCTGTAATATAATTTAAAAAAGATGTACCTATCCGACAAGCATTTTTCGTAGCCACTACCTTACCCTACTTTAACCATTTGTTAACAGGTGGAAAAAATAACGCTATTAACCACGTTGGCTTTATCAAACCCCAAAATAAAATACACAAAAAAAATAACAAACACCATTTTTGCTCAATAAAAATGTTTGTATGATAATTAAATATGTAATAAACGTTACTTAGATAATTATAAAAAACAAAAAACTCATTTTATGAATATTCTCAGAAACTTTTTAAAAATGTTTCCAAAAAATGAAACATCAACCTAATTTCATTGCGAAAAAAAAAATGGTTGGTATTATATTCATTCAAACATAAGCTGCTTTGACATAAAGCTTTCAAGTAATCCATACAAACGTATCAGTAAAAAAAAAATACCCCCAGGGAGTTTCCAGGGAGCTCCCGCAATAAGCTTCCCTGGGATATACCATACTCAGCCAGTGGGCGCTTTCAGCTAATGCGAAATGTCTGCATTAGCCTTAAATAGCTTTCAGGTCACTAGTCCTATAAGACTCCCATAATGTGCCTTTAAGACTTTTATAATTTGACTACACAACTACACAACTTCCATAATATGTCAATAAGCCTCCCTTTCCTGATTTACTCCCAAATGAATAAATAATGTTAGTTAGCAGCAACAAATATTTTTCTGGCTAAAATAAGTTTCAGCCAGCAAAATATGTATAAAATAGTAACTTAGTAATAAATTATAAGCAATATCTAGCACATTTTAACTTAAAAAAATTGTAAAATGTTAAAATAAATTTGGAACGCCATTAACCATGAGGGTCCCACAGACTTTCACTCACTCCTATAGGAAATATATTGCACAATTCGTTTTCGCAAAATTGTTGTGCTTACAAGATACTTAAAGTCAAAATTTAAAAAACTGACACGCTGCTAAAATTCATTATTTTATAAAAAATATATATATTTTTTAGGTTTGAAAAGAAGAAAGTATTCTTTTTAATAAAATTATTCTAATTATTTCATTTAAGAATAAATTTTATATTACTAAATCTGTCTGTGTATTTTACCCATTCTTGTTTTTAAAACCTGTAACACAATGGCTAATAAAAAATTACACTTAAATATAGCAATTATTAAATATTGTAATAGAATAGAATAGAAATATATTTTATTTAAAAAAATGCTCGACAACCATATGTAGATAATGTTAAAAAACATTGGGTAAAATAATAATTAAATACTAAGTGCACTGATAAAAAGGATTTATTTGGATATGGCAAATTAAATTATTTGGTTGTAACAAATTTTATTTGAGTCAAATAAATATTTACTTCATGTAAACAAATCTTTAAATTTCAAAATGATTTGTTAATTGGAACAAAATAGTTTATTTGTCACAACTAAATAATTTAATTGGACATATCCAACCAAATATTTAGTTGACACAAATAAACTGTTTTATTAGTGTGGGGCTGCATAAAGCAAGCCCAGACAATTCAAATTTTAAAATACAGATATTAAAATGAATAAATGAATAAATAACATAAATATAACAATTGTAAACACATGTTGAAAGTTCTTCTTCTTCTTCTAATTTTCTAGGCGAAGTCTATATGACATAATAAGTAGTTAAAAATAATTTCCAATAATGCGCAATGTAGTCTTAAAATTAATTAGTGTAAGGATAATTAAGGCACCCCGTTAAACTTACGCATGCTTAGTGTAGTCATAAAATTAATTATATTTCTAGTTAATTATTCAATTATCACCAAGCAGTATAGACCTAAAATTACTTATCGTTAGTTTCGTTAATTTTTGTAAACAGTACCTTATATTTTATTACAAATATAGATAAGAATATGTACTTTAAATCCGACTTTTCATCAACGTAACTCGAAAATGCAATCAGATTTATGCAGATGCTCTTTGCTTTGACACCTAAACATTCAATTTCAAATACGAAGCATTTTCATGTTATGTTAATCTGTGTAGCGGTGGGCAGAAAACCAAACAAAAGCAAAAATAGACTAATATCAAAGAATAAAGAAAGTTCAGATAAAGTGACAAAAATTACAAAGTAATAAGGTATAATAACAAAATCTTCAAATATACATAGTAACTTAAAAAAAAAAAAATTAACAATCAAGTAAAATAATAACAAATAAGTAAAAAAAAATAAAAATAAAATAAACTCTTCAAATATATGATTTTTGACCTTTTGTTCGTAAAATAATATGTAAGCATCCCCTGATACGATGGATGTTGGTGAAGTTGAAGATACCCTAGATTCGTTGTATTCGTGCCACGTGTAATTATAGGGATGTTTACAGTAGGCGGTGTAGTGACCGCTATAAGTGTACCACTGTGGTTTGAAATAGCGTATAAGTTGTATTTGCAGGGTGTGACGGACTCTGCGGTATAATTGTTCATATCTAAACTTATTAAAGTAATTACATTTTAGATGTACAAATTACATATTAATATTGTATTGTGGAAAACGAAAAAAAAACAATGAAAAGGTTTGTTAGGGGGTCCCCCGGGGGACAGCCAAAATATAAACAGCCTTTATATTTAACCGGGGTATCGTGTATGAATTTTGATACAATTTGCGTTAAGTAATACTTGAACGTTCCCTCTAGAAATAATTATTAAAATTTTTAACTATAATTAATAAAGTTCTTGTTACTCATAATAAATAGATAGATATCTGCATTTTGGATATTTATTTTGCACAATATTTAGGTAAATTAGCAAATATAACGAACAATAAATAATAATTTATAACTGCTTTCATAAAATATTTAGATTTTTTTTTATTTTTACTAAAATGTCAATTTTACTAACCACCATGTGAAATAATGTGAAAAGGTTTCTCTAGCGTCGCTTGATAGAGTGACTTTGTTTCCATGTTTCGTTTCATTACCTGGAAAATCAATATGGATAACATGCTTATATTACCCATTACAAGAGGCTTTTGTACTGGTTATTTGATTGATTGGAAACTTTTATATCTTTTTATACAAAAATATAATTTTTAATTTGAATTTGGTTTAACTTTCTATCTATAAACTATTATTTTTATTAGTATTATTATTTTAATTTGAAAATAAAATCAGTAAAACTTGGTGGATTCATAACACAGCCACACAAAAAAAAATAAAATCTCCAGAATTTTTTCGGAGACCATTGCTTTCTTATGTATTTTGAGGCGCTGAATCTGAATTTGAGGTCTGAAAAGGGCCATAAAAGATTAGTTTTGGTGATAACCTCGATAAAATTTGCTTTTATATACTCGAAAATAACGTGATTGTATTGTATTTTCAAAACTAATTGGACGTGGTGCTCTTTTTACCTCCATTTTGGATCCAGCGCCTCAAAATACATAAGAATACAATGGTCCAGAAAAAATTCTTGACCTTTTTTTTGAGTGGCTCAGAAAAAAAAAGTCAGGAATTTTTTCGAAGACCTTATCCGAATAGTTTTGGAGACAACCTCAAAAAACGTTATTATCATACTCGAAAATAAGGTTTTTTAAGGTTATATCCAAAACTAATAGGGTGGGGTGCTGTTTTCACCTCAAATTCGGATTCAGCGCCTCAAAATACATAGAAATAAAATGATATTCGAAAAAATTCCGTAACTTTTTTTTATTTTTGTGTGGCTGTGTTATTATAATTATAATTACTTATGACTGATTTTTATTTTTTTATCGGTTAAAAAGTGTATCCCTTATTTTTACTGTTTAAAAAAACTGTAAGGTGATATGTTGCAGAATGATTATATTTAAAAGTTTTTATAAATACAGGGTGTTCCGGAACTCGCGTAAAGAAATTTTAGAGGTGGTTCTACATACAAAAATATGAAAAAAAGTTCCGATAAACGTTGGTCAGAAAACGAGCCCTAAGGGAGCTACGGCCCTTCTAAGAGTGCGCATAAAAAAAGAGTTTTTATTTAACATGTCTTTTACCCTATTAACCACAATACCGAATTTTTGCACATGGCTTAGCATTGATAAAGGCTATCATTTTATGTAATTTTTATTTGGTAATTTTAACCAGAGACGTGCAAAATGGGGGTCTATGTCACATTTTTACCCCAAAAATTTTTATCTGTATTTTTTTGATTCTGATAATTCTTTAGTTAAAAATACATAAAAAAGGTACTCCTAGTGTAACATCATAAAACCGACCGTTTTCGAGAAAATTGCAGTTAATGATATTTAAATAGATTTTCACGTTCTGAGCATCAAAAATAGGAACTAAAAATTGGACCAATAAATTTTTTTAATATTTTAGGGCGATTCAATATTAAAAACTATAAAAAGTTGCTATACACCTAGGTTCGAAATTCAGTTTTAAGAGTACTACCGGGTCTTAAAAGGGCGTAGCTCCCTTAAAATCCATTTGTGATCATTTGTGTATAGAAACTTTTTTTATAGTTTGCAATGTAGAATCTGTTTGCATTATTAAATTTTTTTTTGGCGCTATTTTTAGTTCCTATTTTTGATGATCAGAACGTGAAAAAATCTCTTTAACTGCAACTTTCTCGAAAACGGTTAGTTCTACGGTGTTATACTAGAAGTACTTTTTTATGTATTAAAATGTAATAAAAAATGACAGAGCCCCCCTATTTTGCGCGTCCCTGGTTAAAATTACCAAATAAAAATTACATAAAATAATAGCCATTATCAATGTCATGTGCAAAAATTCGTTACTGTGGTTAATTGGGTAAAATAGATATTTAAAAAAAAAAACTCTTTTTTAGTGGTACTCCTAAAAGGGCCGCAGCCCCCTTAGGGCTCGTTTCCGGAGCAACCTTTATAGGAACTTTTTTCCTATTTTTGCATTTAAAATCACATCTAAAATTTCTCTATGCGAGTTCTGGAACACTCTGTATGTGCCCAAAAATGTTTAATTTTGGATCCATTGAGTTATACGCATAGTTTAGTTTAGTTTATTGTTTAAAGTCTTTCTCAGACCTATCAGAAGATGGGTGTTTTACACGATAATTGACTGAAATGATTACAGAATTTAGAATAGATAACACTACCCGACAATTTGAAACTTTTGAAATATACTATTTATGATATATATTGGGTCTAGAAGTGTTATTCCCCTGATTTCATATCCGTTTTCAGAATTTTTCTATCACGTCACAGTTTTGATATACAGGGCGTTTTATAATAAAAAAAGGCATTTTTTTAAATGTCGGGGGATTTTACATTTATAAATATTTTTTTTCAAATTTGGTACACTTGTTAAAAATTTGTGTGCTTTTCGAATATTTTAAAATTTTTTTAAATATCGATTGTCATTTGTTTTTTATAATAAAAATAAAAAGTTTTTTCGTTGCCAAAATTTCAAAAGATGGAATTTTTCGATGTAACTATGAAAAAACACTCTGTGTTTATCTGGCTTCATTTCGATTTCAATTTTTTTTTGAAGGACCTTCTGGAAGCGGCGCAATATTAATTTTAAGTCCGTTATGTCAGCTATTTTAACAGCAATTTGCATAGTTCAAGAAGAATAAGACGGCTTTGGACCAGAATTTGACATTTTAAGTCAATGTTCTATTTACTTCTTAAGATACAGTTTATTTATGTTTAAAAAGTTAACCTTATTTATTTTTATCATTTATTTGTTTATTTTATTACATCGGCACTTAGTGCTACTAAGAGTGCCGATGTATTGAAATCTTCGCCGAAAAGTCAAAATCTTTGACCACGTTTTTTTCACATTTCTCGACGTTTTAGACCATTCTGAGTCGAAAGCAGTAAAAAAAAATTTGCGTCTGTCTGTCTGTCTGTCTGTCTGTCTGTCTGTGTCTGTCTGTCTGTCTGTCTGTCTGGGTGTAAACTCTCTAACTCCATTTCTACATGAGATATCGACTTGCGGTTTTTTGCATATTGTTTCTTATCGCTGATTAGATTTTGGGGGTAAACGATTGGGGGTAAGGGGGTAAAAATAGGGTAAAACTCCTATTTTTAGCGATTTTTGTTTATAACTAAGGCAATTATTATTGTATTTGGTTAATTTAGCACTTATATAAAAGATAATTTTAAATTGGTCAAAAAATGTTATAAACAACGTTTTCCTAAAACGCATTGTTTAAAAGATATTGGCGTTTAAAGCAGTAAAAGTTTTTTTTTAGCATATTTCACATATTTATAACCCGATTTCAAAAAATTATATTTTAAATAAAAGCTCTTTTTAAGTTTTTTTTTAGTGTACAATAGTGCCGATGTTTTGACAGGGTGCTTGCAACGTTTCATCTAGTTAATTGATTGAATAATTTAACTTGACTTAAAACGTCAAATTTTTTGTACAAAGCCTACTTATTGTTCTTAAACCATGCAAAACGCTGTTAAAATATCTGACATAATTGACTTAAAATTGATATTGTGCCGCTTCCAGAAGGTCCTTCAAAAAAAAGTTGAAACCAAATTGAAGCCATATAAATACAAAGTGTTTTTTTGTTAGTTACATCGAAAAATTCCATCTTTTGAAATTTTGGCAACGAAAAAACTTTTTCTTTTTATTATAAAAAACAAATGACAATCGATATTTAAAATTTTTTTAAAATATTCGAAAAGCACACAAATTTTTAACAAGTGTACCAAATTTGAAAAAAAAATATTCATAAATTTGAAATCTCCCGACGTTCAAAAAAATGCCTATTTTTATTATAATACACCCTGTATATCAAAATTGTGACATGATGGAAGAATTCTAAAAACAGATTTGAAATCAGGAGAAAAAATACTAGACCCATATATCTCATCAATAGTATATAAATCATGTCGGGTAGTGTAATCTTCACATGTCCGGTAACATGTATAGCTAGTCCGACCCTTGTTATCCGGGTATAAATAAATTATAGTTAGTTTAAAAGAACTGTGAAAATCTAATGTATTAAGAAAGTTCCTTATCGGCCACTATATTTATCCGAAAGCCCATAAAAACAATATCTACTGCTTAAAGAAAACTTTCTAACATAAAACAAGGCCAAAACAAAAAGTTTGTTCGGCTCACTTAGCTTGGTAGGTAAAACAGAGGTCTGTTGTGACAACGCTAAGTAGAACTTATAATAAATTGACAAAGTTTTTCGGTACGCGATGTCAAATGTAATTCTCTTGCAAGTACTACCTATCACTTAATTTAACTGCAGTATACAGGGTTATTATTTTTAATGGTACAGTGCCTATAACTTTTAAACGGCGCACTATATCGCCAAATAAAAAAAAAGTGTCCAAAATTATTTTATCATTAAAATAGTGTGAAAACACTTTTTATAATATACATAAAAAAATGGATTAGTCACAATTTTCAGTTTTAATATTGAAGTTTTAGGACTAAAAGTATTTATTTGAGAAGTGTTTTTAGACTTATTTGAAATATATATTTTTACACACCACATGCGGGGGACGGGATGCGTCCCGTCCCCGTCCGGACGGGTCTAAATAATTATATTTCGCTTATTTAGGGTATTTAGGGTAAGAACTACCTGCGTACCAAAACTTAGCTTCCCCGGCCCAATAGTTTTTAAGAAATGAGTACCCAAGCTTAAAAAGCCGACTGGAAATTTTTGATATAAATTTAAAAAAAATGTCAAAAACGTGTAAAATGATAGGCAAAGAAATGCTTATATCTTCCAATGGGCCAAAATGGGCACTGTAATATTTATACAGAATTACTATTACATACTTAAGAATAGTTTTACGTATATATCTGATGGACGACGATGGACGAAAAAAAACATTCTCAAATTTTAGGTGCCATAGACACCTAGAAAATATCAAATTTAATGCTAGAATTTTACGTAAAAATGGCTTTTGGTATATGTTTATAAATATATCTGCTTGCTATGCTTCTTCCAAATTTTAGGCAAAAATATTAGTTTGTTTAAAAATTAGGATATTTTTTGTGTAAGTATGTCAAAATTAGTTTTTTAGCAACCGTTGTGCATCGACATGAATGACGCATATTCCCAAATTTATTGCAAATAAAATTAATGAGTTTTTATAATGTAGAAAAGTATAGTGAATAACTTTAAATGGTTTATGATCCGTATTTCTTAATTTCATTTGCCTATTTATGGAAACCTTTTTTCCCACTGGCAACATAGTACGGCATAAAATAATGACTTGAATTTGGAAGCAAATATACAACATAAAATAAAGTATCTTTAGCCATAAATTGGGTTTTTATAATTTTCACTAGAGTCGCTGCAGCACTGGGGAGGGATAAAAATGGAAATGACACATCATTTGAAAAGTGTTCTATTCAAGGGTATATTTTTCAGTTTTCAGTTAAACTGAGATACTATATTTAGCTTTAACACTTCGAAAAGTCATCAAAATATTGTACTCGAATGAGATTGGTCATAGTATCTTCCAAACAAAGCCAGATATTAAAATGCTACAAAAAAAGTAAATTTAATTTATCATGAACTTAAATTGGCATAATTGGCATATTTGAACATCATATATTTTACCCCCCTACCACAACTTAGGGGCGTTCCGAAGGGGGTTTGGGGGTTGTTATACCCCCACAAAATGATCTAGTCGGTAGTTTCATTAGATGAGTCGGCAAAATGTTAGGTCAGTCGGCTATTTTTTTTTAGGGGGCGGTAAAAAATAGTTGTGTTAAAACATTTTTGGGGGTAAACAATTTTTTCCGGAGTGAGTATTTTTTTATCAAAATTTTTGGAAGGGAAAAAAATGTCCTTGGGGTGGGGTAAGGTAAGAAAATGGGGCAAATACAATAATTTTTTACAAAAATTTGAAAACTGCTATATGGGGGTTTTTGAGGTTGCTGAAATCGAATATGATAATAAAAAAATTCTAACTCCACCCCCACGGGGGTGAGGGGGTAAATATTTTTAAATACCCCCTAAGGGGTGGGGGGTAGTTTTTGTGAAAGTTGTTAAATAGGGGGTTTTGAGGTTGCTGAAAGTAAATCTCATAATAAAAAAAATCCAACTTCACCCCCTGAAGTGTGGGGGGTAGTTTTCGTGAAAGTTTGTATAAAGGGGTTTTTGAGGTAGCTAAAAGTGAATCTGATGATAATAAAATTCTAACTCAACCCCCTGGAGGGTGGGGGTAGTTTTAGTGAAAATTTGTATATTGGGGTTTTTGAGGTACCTGAAAGTGAATCTGATAATAAAAAATCAATTTAACGCGCGGAGGTGAAAAATGGGAAAGCGATTTTACTGGGCAGTGTATTTTAAGATGTTTTTATTGTTTCTTTGTATTTGTTAAGTGTAGGGGTGACCGGGGCTAGTTGTCGCAGGGGTAAGTTGTCGAAGTGCTTATATCTTAAAAAGTAAAATATTTTTCTGCGCCAAACCAATATTAACCGCTGTGTTACAACAGTGCCATTTATCATTTGTAAACTTAAATGCAATAAATTAAAAGAACATCCAGATAAACCAAAAAATGTAAAAATTAAAGAGCCCAGTAATTTTCTTGTGGTAAATATTTTTTATTATTGTTACTGATTTAAAGCATTAAGATAAGAGAATTTTATGTATAATAATAGTTTAAGGTGTATATTATTTGTTGATATTGTCATTTAGGAGTGTTTATTCGTTAATTAGAAAGTACTTGATACATAACGTAAAATTGACCACTGGGGCTAGTTGTCTCATTTGGTTTGGGGCTAGTTGTCGCATAATCTGGAGATATGTTCATGGTATAACATTTCCTTTTTGGCATTTTTTTATTCAAAACTGTCTAAAAAAGTGAAACTTTGCCGAATAGCAAATAAATTCGTTTATTAAATTATATTAAATTAAAAAAAAATCAAAAAAATATTATTTAATTATAAAGTTGGAAATTTTGGCACAAAAGTAAAAAGTTAGATAAAAATCAGCTTGTGGGGAGGCACATGTCTTATTAGTTATTTATAATTTTTATAAATGCCTTTATATTTCTTCAAAAAAATATACTCGAAGTGCCTCGACAACGTGCCCCGTGATGGGGCACGTTGTCGCAATTTTCAAGACTTCACAAAAAAAAACATAACTCTAATACCCTATAAATTTTTCCATGTTTTTTCTTTAAATAATGTTACTGAAACATGCAGCTAAAATTACCATTAGGTCAATTAAAAAAAAAAAATACAAAAATAAAGGAAAAAACTGATTTTGAATGAAAAGTGCGACAATTAGCCCCGGACACCCCTACTTTTATTGTTATTCCCCTGTACTGTCCAATTTTCTTACTTAAATATTTAAAATAAAATAAAAAATATTTGTAAAATGTCATACTTTTCTATCTACTTTTTCAAATATGCAATAAATATTAACCAGAGATAGATATAAAAGTCAAAATAAATAAATTTATCATTAAGAACAAAGATAAGCTAGCGTATTGGTCTATAAACCATCTAGTAAACATATAAATTTTCAAAATAGATCCAAATAAATAGTTATCTTGAAGATTTACGGCAATACTGTTTTGGTATGATTTTAGTTTAAGAGAATTTACATTGTAAAGTTCTAAATCAGGCCGATAAACACGTAATTGCGAACTTTAATTGTGGAATTGTTAACAGGAATTGTATTTTTAGTGTTGCAGAATAATCACGATTTGTGCGTAAAATTTACATATCATTACATATTCGACAGATAATAATACTAAAACTCCGATCCAAATGCAATCTAGTGCGGAAAAGAGCCTCTTTCCACACTTGTTAGGAAAATAGCTCTTTTGCAATGTTTTTGGCGAAAATAAATGGAAGAAATAAAAAAATAATCAAAACCTTAAAACTTATCGAATTGTTTTCGCGAGAAAGTGTGTGGAACTGTAACATTTTCAGTTTATTTTATTAAATATCTTATGACCAGTTCTTCCTGTGTATAAATGGTTAAGACTGCTCTTTAAATCCGTTTAATAGGTGATTCAATATACCAATAACAAAGGTCATATTTGGTATGTAACGTAACAAATCTCTAATTAAGCTAATTCTAAATCAAACCTCACACATGCATAACTATTATTCACTCGAATGCCTTAATCTCCTTATTCGCACGGATTTTGCTTTCCCTGTTAAACCCCCATTTGTGCCGTAAAGCTTCGGTTTCCTCCAAAAGTCTCAGTCGATGAAAACTGCGACCGAGTAGCCGCGACCGAGTCGTTAAGACATCTTCAATGCATGTTAAATGTCCCTGTTTTCCTAGCTGCTGCCGAGTCGTTACTACTAACTACCGGTCGCCGTTCGTTTGGTCGCCGGTCGCTTAACCGCTCCAGGAGCAGACGCACGACTAATTCGTCACGAATTTGACTGTGAAACAGGTGGTTTTGCACTGTGACAAGTATCATTGTTTCACTCAATTAGAATTGCTTGAAATCCCTCTACCTCTCTTAGCCGAAACATCTCAACTTTTACCCTTTTTGCTTTCCCATTTAAAAAATTTTCCCCCTTGATAGTAGCAAATTTCAAAAATCTATCTTATACGGTTTCTGAGATATCGACTTTTAACCGTTTAGATGGCCCACCCGGTATGCAGTATGCCACTTAAATTTATTTTTTTACGCAAGGCCGCAAACATATTCAAAAAAATATATACAAATCATTTAGAGGACACTATAAGGTTTATAAATATTCAACATTCGACGCTTCGTGATTTTTTTCCGTTTTTTTTTGTATTTTTTACCTGTGTGCGTCAGAGACTTTCTTTCATGCGGAGAACTATAAATCGTCACTTAGTGACGAATTTAATTTAATTGTTTGGTTATCCTCTTCCTATGCGTTAAAGAAGGTAAAAATAAGTTTGTTTCAAACATTTTTTATTTAGTTTATATAAAATAAAATGTACTTCAAGAAAAATGCATTATAAACTTAATGTTGCTAATTTTTTTCTCAT
Source organism: Brachypterus glaber (assembly GCA_958510825.1). Taxonomy (NCBI): domain Eukaryota; kingdom Metazoa; phylum Arthropoda; class Insecta; order Coleoptera; family Kateretidae; genus Brachypterus; species Brachypterus glaber. The sequence goes on from OY294044.1 coordinate 95,613,374, forward strand.
CATAACTTCCGATTTTAAAAATTAAAAAAGCAAACTGTAGATGCTCCTTAATTTTTGTAATAAGAATTTTTTGGAAAATATTAACCGTTATGCCAAAATTATCAAGAGTATGTAAAAAAACACGATTTTTTGGTACTCACGCCCTATTTTAAGGTGTTAATAAAGCGGAATTTTGTTAATTTTTATACCAAAACTTAAGCAGTATATAAAGACTATATTTTGAAAATTTCAGGTTTTCAGGTCTTGTCGGTTATTTCCCCATAAAAAAAAAATGGGTCAAGCGATTATTTTTATTTTTGGATTTTTTACTAACATTCGATCCCTTGATAGGGATTTGTAATTTAGTTAAAATCACTTCGAACCCACCGTAGATATGATGCCAAAACTTGCGCCCTCGTGAGGGAGTGGTAAATATACTTCAATATTTTTTATTTTTTTTTGTGGGATATGAGCTTTATCTTCCATGAGCAGCAAAAAAATCCAATTTTTTTGTTTTGAACTGCCCAGGCATGCCCTAATATATAGGTATTTATTTTCAAACAAATTTTAAATTCACTCATTTATAAGCAAAAATTTGTTTAGAAATATATCTACGGCATATAATTGAAATTCCACGTACTTAGCATAAACGCATTATCATTTGGTCTATTGAAAATCAACATTGCCTAAATGATGTATTCACGTAGTATCTATAGATACTACATACATGTACATTAATAACTATAATTGCCTATTTGTTTTGTTACCGATAAATGGTAAATTTTATCTATAGAATTATATTATCGGCAATTTCCCGCGCTTTTATGGGTGTTAAAGCCACAATTAAGCGATAAATTTTCTTGTTTATAATTGGGCAGTGTTTTGGAACAATAAGGTAATGAGATAATTTTGGAACCAACTAATTTCTGTCGCTATAAATAAACATGTTGTCGATAATGATAACTATTTTTTATTTATTTATTCTTTTTTGACTTGTCCTACACATTTTTGTATATTATGGATGAATAAATTACTATACTATACTATCTATATTAAGGTGGCCTAAAAATGACTTGAATGGACCACTACCTCATTTTGCTCTTTATCATAAGAATCTACTTCAGTAAAAGTTTCGTTAATTTAATTAACATTAAGAACTCGCTACCGATAAGAATATTAAAAATACATACCGGGTGTGAAATTATTGCATACGAATTATCTTGAGATAATTTATCTCCGTAATAAAAAAAAACTTTTTTAAAACTTTCAGGGCTTATATCGATGGTCTAGCGTACACACGGAAAGAAATTAGTGGGCTCCGCGCTATACATTATAAGATATTGGGTAACAGTGGCAAATTATAGTGATTTAAGCTATAGATTATAAGGGACACAATAACTAATAATGTTAAAAATAAATTGGAAACGATTATATATATTACAGACACGATTATATTTATTACAGGCACTATTATAAATTTACAGAAATTTTATTATATTATAAAAATTATTAGCACGGACAATAATTAAATCTATTTAAGCTATAAATGCCATACTATTTGTTATATTTTATTATTCACTAAACAATTAAAGTATTTCATATAAATTTTTACACTGACTGCCATAATTGTAAGAGAAAGCCTTGTATTTATATAATAAGCGATTATAATTTGCTTGGTATGTGTGTTATAGCGCTCCTAGCTATAATTTTTTTTTTCCGTGCAAAGGTGCTAGGCATATAGGGAAACCTTATGTACTTAGCACCTTTGTACGCTAAACCATCGATATGAATCATGAAAACTATCATTTTGGAATAGTCATGACTAGTGATTTAAAAAATATCTCTTCTGGTCTAACCGGAAATCCGAAAGTTATATAAGCTTATGATTTTGAAATATTTGTTTACGGGATTCATTTTTCAACTGTCTTTTCAACTATGTAGGTATTTGCTTTAAAGATGGCAGAGGTACCACATTAAAAAAAAAACAACATTTCTTATTTTAACCAAAATTTAACGCGCACGCATGTCTAAAAATGTTTAATTTCTCTTTTTTTATTAAAAATATAAACTCTATGTTTCTGTGTCAAACATTTAAGCAATATACCGTCTGAGCTTGATCACAAATATAGGATACCCAAAAAAACTTGGAGATATGATACTACTATACCGGTATTTACAGAAATATTCCCTAATGATTAACCGTTTTCTATGACAGTTTAGATTTAAACCTAGTTTTCCATGAATGATAAATTTGACGCTACTTACAACTTCTTTGTTCTAGAATTCTGTACCTGAAACAAACAAAAAAAAAACATTAGTCCATTAAAATATACATGTATAACATAAATATATAAATGAGCAGCCTAATATGTATACCATATGGGAGATTTAGCTCAGCGGTCAATGGCATCGATATAGCCTGACACTGATCTAATGATCGTGAGTTCAAACCTCACTGGCGCCGATTGCCTTTTTCAGTTAATTAATAATTGAAATTTGGCGAAGGCGTACTCCCTAGATATATTGGTTCGAAAGTCAATTAAAGCCGGTGGTTCCCTCTACTACTAGCCCACACAAGTCCTGGACTTAGGGGATGCTTAATTAAGTAGAATAGTACGAGGTTAAAAAAAAACAAACAAACAAACAAACAAACAAACAAGTGTCCCAGCTAACACAGATCAATCGATTTTTAGCGTTAATATGAAAGCTATCGAAATAAAAATTGTATTTGATTGTATCTAAAAGCGCCACTTTTTGTATATAAGAACCTGTACAAAAAATTTAATTTTTCGTCCTAGACCGCAAAAGTAAATAGTCGACTTTGATTGGTTCATTGATATTGAAACTGTTGACTTTTAAATTCTAACCTCGAATTTCTTGTGAAAAAAAAAACAAATGTATTTATAAATATATTACAATCGAATAAAAATTAGTTTATGATACACGGACGAAAATTGTTTTTAGGGCTCGTCGAGCGAGGTTGGCAACCGTAATCGCCCGGACAGAACTGTATGCTTCGTCATTTCATCATAAACATCCAAAAAACTATAACATCTAAATAAAAGTTTTCTACTAGATTTTATTTCTGACATACGTACCTACAACTATTTTAACTGTCGCCTTAAATACCATTCAAAAAATAAACTATTCTTTAATTTCTTTGTAATCAAATGTGAGTAGTGCGGCGAAAAAGTATATTAAAAATCGTTTTTTTTTTTACGTTAATGAACCTAAAAATGTACAATGCATCGAAAACCGCAAAAATAAAAAATCTTTTTTTTTTGCTAGTATACCTTTTCGCTGCACCACTCACAAATTGTTTTATAGTTAGTTTCTCTAAAAAAAATATATATTTTATTAGCAAAATCATGTTATCATGAACCCTATTTTGACTGCAAAGATTCAAAGATTCAAAGTTAACGTTTGCGCGAATGACATGTATGTATAGATCAAAACTATAAATGCCATATAAATTGTTATAAATAATTAAATTAAAAATTCCCTTGGTTTTTAAAAAATAAAAAACTGAAGGGATAAGTGAAAAGGGGGCTACGTAAAAAAACATTATAATGGGATAATTAGGTTTTAGTAAATTATTTGGCATTTTGCTTTTCCCATTTTGAAATGACAATAAAAAAATTCTAACTCCACTCCCACGGGGGTGAGGGGGTAAATATTTTTAAATATTTTCAATATTTTCGTTTGGACGTTTGGTTGCTGAAAGAAAATCTAATAATAAGAAAATTCCAACTCCACCCCTGAGGGGTAGGGGTAGTTTTAGTAAAGATCTGTATATTAGGGTTTTTGAGGGTTCTGAAAGTGAATCTAATAATAAAAAATCTATTTAACGCGCGGAGGTGAAAAATGGGAAAGCGATTTTACTGGGCAGTGTAGTTTATTAAAAATCATTTTAATATTTGATTGGTTTGAATAGTAGGAATCCTGTCAAAACTCTTGTCATAACGCACCATCTAGCATAAAAATTGGTATATAGGGGTTTTTGAGGACGACGAAACTGAATTTGATAATAATTTTTTTTAAATTCTAACCCCTAGGGGTGGGGTGCAGTTTTTGTGAAAAATGGTATATAGGGGTTTTTGAGGATGCTGAAAGTAAATCTGATAATAATAAAATTCCAACTCCAACCCCTGAGGGGTGGGGGGTAGTTTTAGTGAAGATTTGTACATTGGGGTTTTTGAGGTTGCTGAAAGTGAATCTGATAATAAAAAATCTATTTGACGTGCGGAGTTGAAAAATGGGAAAGCGATTTTACTGGGCAGTGTATTTTATTAAAAATTATTTTAATATTTGATTGGTTTGATTAGTAGAAATCCTGTCAAAACACTTGTCATAACGCACCATCTAGCATAAAAAGTTGAACTTCAGGCGGATTACAATGGCTGCCAACTATATTTCCAATCGGTCCACTTTAATTCATTGGCTGGGACACCCGGTGCAGCTACTATATTCAATTTATTAACCTCGTATAGAAATTCCCAAAAGACCGAATTCATTATTCAAAACATTAAGTAAATAGCGTTAGCCGACTCTAAAGAGAAAACTACAAATAGAGCAGCAGCAGATAAGATCTAGAGTCATAAATTATACTCTCAGTAGTCTGAGCCTTGCCGATTTAAACACATCCAGATATCTATTGCATTTTCTTTTTGCTACAAAAATAATGCTGCTATAGTTGGACGAACGAATCTGTGACTACGGGAAATATGTGTGTGCAAGTGGGAGGTCCGATGTAGGCACGCACGCCTTATAACTCTGTTGACGGAAAGAAGAGAGCGCGAACGATTCCTCCCCCTTACGTCGGAGACTTTCTTTAATGCGGAGAACTATAATAAAAGAATACTTTCCCTTATAGTTCACAATTTTTTTTTTCGAAAAATTAAAAATTAAAAAAAAAATCAAATCATTTAATTTTTTTACATTTTTATAACTCTTTAAGTATGCTAGGTATAACATTTAATAATTTAGTTATGCTAGGTTAAATGTTATAGGTACAGCAAAATTTTAATAAAAAAAACCTATATTTTTTTTCAGAAATTTAATAAATATCGTAAAGTCGTTTCTTGCTAATTTGATAAAATGTACCTATTGGACCTAATAATCTAATTACCCAAAACAGTTATAGCGTTCAAACTCGATAAAAATCTGTAAAGGCAAAAGGAAATTTAAGTTTTTATCAGTAAAATTAAAAATTACCACTCTCTTGTATAAATAATAAGTATAAATAATTATAATTATTAAGCAACATAAAAAAAATTGATCAGTTTTTAAATAGCAAAGCTATAAAAGATAAAAAAAAAACACAAAATATTTTTTTTTAATTCCCATATTTGTTTTTTGAACAAGTGTAATTACGACGGAATCTTGGAATTAATACCTTTTAAGCAAAAAGGAATATGGAAAAATGTTACGTAACATTCTATAAAGAAAAGAAAATAAAAACTCGGTATTTTTTCTTCTTTTGATGTTACCTTTTGGTCACTTTTAATTGTAAAAACTTTCTGTAGTAGAGAAGTAAAATTATTCTTAAAATAGTTATACTTAGGGTGTTTGGTACGGAGTATGAGAAACTTGGCAGGGTGATAGATTAGGTCATTTCCAAATATATCCAAGTACAAAAAAAAAATAATAAAATAAAAAATTAAAATTAAAAATATATATATATATATATATATATCCAAGTACAAAAAAAATATGTATTTTTTATTTGACTTTTATTTTATTTTTTTTTACCTACTTGGAAATGTATTTTTTTAATTTTGATTTTTATTTTATTTTTTCATTTTATTTTTTTTTTGTACTTAGATATATTTGAAAATGACCTAATCTGTCACCCTGCCAAGTTTGTCATACTCCCTAGCAAACACCCTGTAAAGTTTTCCGTCTGTAAGTCATTTTAAAAAATTTGTTTTAAATATACACTAAAATTACTTTTACGGCAGATAACTAATAAAATAAATCTAATCCTGGGCATATCAATGACAGCAAAGTTGATGCTGGACACCCATATTGGCTCCTTCCAAACGATCTTTGTGCATCAAATATTTGTGTTCCCAGCCCTCCTCTTGTTCCCTTTAGCCTGCTTACTGAGCAGTTACGCATTTGTGGCTTTGTATTTCAAAACCATTAGTTTTACTGTACCATATTAAAAAAAAATAATTTATATTTATGGAAATACATCGAAACTAATTACTTTTTTTAATATATTTCTTTTTATTTTGAATATTGCTTTATTTGTAATAAATTATTCAACATGTTTACATCGAATATATCAATAAAGTAATTTTCAAAAGTTAAAAAGGTTTGGATCTTTTTCAATTTATATGACTATATTATTTATTAAAAAAGTTATTAGGTGTTTTAGGTACTTATTTAGGCCAAATATTTTTTTTATAAAGTTAAAAAGTTTGATCTTAAAAAAATGCAAATTTGCAAAATTAACTGTCGAACTAATACGGCAGTATGTCATAATACTTATTTCATAGTTTGCTACAATAAATAACATATTTAACAGACTGTCAGACAAAGAAACAGACTGGCATTTTTTAATACCTTATTTTTTCACATTTTTGCGAAGTTCATGACATTCCAAATAAATTTCAATAACAGTTATCCGTAAATTGCCCATTTGAAGAACATCATGGCATTTTAGATGAATAAGAGTACATCAATTACATATGGACATTGGTGGACGATTAAACCGATCCTGTTCTGCATCAATAAACCATACCAGGATGATTTATTTGTCCACATTCCAAGTGAAACGGTCATTGCTATTTGCACTCTTATGGAATACCTGATTTTGTCATTTATTAAAAAGTAGCATATAGTTTTAATGGGAAATTTATTATTAACAATAATTATTTTTTTTATTTGGGCCAATAAAAAAAATAATTATTGTTTAAAAAAAGTCAAAACGATAAAAGAAATGATAAAAGCTTATTTTTAGGTTTTATTAATATTTAAATAAATAAAAATTCTTCAAAACCAATTATATTATCGCAAATTTGGCAGTAGCGCATAACTCAACACACGCAATTACATTAGGAAACACGGTTTTTTGTCCTGATTGGAGTCATGTGTTTTTTAACCAATTTTGGGTCGCTGTGTCCGAATCTGGCCTTAGATTTTATCTATTACCTCAAGTTTATGAAAAAAATGAGATAAAAGTGGAAAAACATCATCATGTTAGTCCTCTTTTATTCTACAAGCATGGGCAATAAAAATATTGGATTGGGCGACTAATGATTAGTTAAAAAATACCCAACTTAGATTATGGAAACTTCAAATTCATAGGTTAAATAAATATGGATACTAGAGATTTTTTTTAATGTGGATCCTGTCACACATCTAAGTAGGGTGGGGGTAAGGAGATGGGTGTATAAGGGAACAAGCTTAGCGCCACGTACTTATGCTAATAAACGTAAAAAAAATCACTAGGTTTGGAAAAATGAACTAGAATTCTGTTACGTAATACGGTCCTTATGTAATGAAGTAACATTTTTATGATGTAGAATCATTAAAAACACAACAAAAATACGCAATGTTTTTTTTATAAATCATTTTAAAATAAGCATACTTGCCTCTGCTAAAATTCAAAAAGTAACACATGTAGGATTTTTTTAAGGTCAACTTCGGATTCTGGGCCTAGAATTTGATAAGTAATAGTTATTTATATACCAAGGGACTAAACTGGCTGTTTTAGTCCCGCTGCATTTATGCAAGGGACTAAAACAGCCAAGTTTAGTCCTGACGTATATACACTATTTTTTGCAGGACCAAACACAATTTAGGTAGGTAGATAAAATTAAAAACCACGCGTCTAAAATCGGTTGTTTTATTTTCGTAATTTAATCAAGATGCCTGTAAATTGGGAAAAGTCAGTTTCATGGCTATCGCGATTTCAATTGTTTTTTAATATGGTTCACACAAACGTCAAAAAAATGGACGAAGATGATAAATTTTAAGTTATGTATAAATTGTTATAACAATTTTATTTTTAAAGGTTGTCTTTGTTAAAATCAAATAAATTGGTTTGAATCGATAATTTATTACAAAACACCACCAAACCTAATTTTTGAACCAGCAAAGCACATAGTAAGTATAATATTTTAATATTATCAAGGTTGCCGTGATTTTTATTCCCTAGGGAGAAAAACGGCAAGTTTAGTCCCGAAAATGAAAGCGTAAAATTAGGTTTTAGTCTTGGTCGTGCAAAAAATATATTTTTTGCACTCGGGACAAAAGTTTACACTGTGCTTAAATTTTATTTTATTTTTATTTATTTACTTTTTACGAACAAATTAGGGCAAATAAAAAAATATTTCTATATATATTGTTGTAGGAAATTTTATAATCTACAAATTAAGTCGTATGAAACTTTTATACAAACTTGATAGTTTAGCCACACATGAGCAACTAATTAAATTGTGCACTTTAATTTTAGGCTTTTTTTTTTCGCGTACTTACTGTAAAAGTAAGTCTTTCGCATATGGATTTTTGAATTCCTCGTATGTTTTTAATATACCCTAAAATTTCTACATCCTACAATTTTTTTAAAGATTTTGAAAAAAAAAATATAATTATTTCCTGGACTTATATCTCAAAAATGTGAGGTGGTGGAATTTTTCTAAAAACATATTCTATACCCCTCAATTAGTAAGAAAAGTGTACTTTCAGATCAAGGCAAAAAAAAGTTGCGCTTTGTTGCCTAGCGTAATTAGCGCGAATTTTAATTTACTTGATGTATTCATTTGTATTTATTATTATTTATTAGTGTTTTGCTAGTTTACTGAAAGTTTTTTTTTGTATGGATAAGATAAAGCAGAGAAAGTTCGACGTTGCAGTTATCGTACAACAAAAACATTACAGTAGATCAGTAAATTGGAACATCAAAACCTTAAAAAAAAGTCTAAAAAATTAAAAAAATATATGGCCAATTAGAGAATTTTACTTGCTTTAAAATAATGTATCACACCGCCCCTATTTCCCTTAAAAAAATCCCGCCATGCATAGATATGCCTTCCTGACCACATTTTAAAATCCAAAAATATAAAATATATGCCAAAAGATAGTTTATATTGTCTTATTGTGTTTCAGATATGAAGTAGATATCTCAACTCGTTTAAAAGTTAAGAGGAGAGAGTGACTTTTAGATCTCACTGTACATTGGAAAGCAATAACCTAATGCACATGTAGATCATGCCAAAAATAAGTTGGTGTAAATTTTTCCACAGGATTTCAATCAAATTCTTAATTAAAATTCGCATGTGATATGTATGAGCGAACATACATTTTAAATATGAAAATATCAAATAATGGAAAACCTAATATCAAAAAATTTAAATATAGATGCATTATACGTACGTCCAACAGAAAGTTAACTTGATTTTAGGTATATTTCTTGTGGATGTGATGTTATTTTATCTCTTTGTAGTTTGGACAAATCACTCCGTCAAAAAACCTAATAGTCTTGTTAACTTAAGACCTGGATCTTATTTCCCAATTCTAAATATTAATAATAGTTATTTATGGTACTAGTGGGTAAAGTAAGATATTGCCCATGAGGCGTCAGCCAAGCAGGTTAATTTTCGAGAGGGCAATATCGGTTTACCCATGAGTGCCATACAAGGTTTTATCCAATAAATAGCTTAGGAATTCATATTTTTATTAAAAATTTTAATGACATTTACAATAAAATAATTTGACAAGTGACAGTTGAGTGGGTAAAATAAATAATTATCCACTTAATAAAGTAAAAGCCACGCGGGGGTTATTATTGAGTTTATCTATTTAAAATAAAGCTGGTAATTGTCTTATTATCTGTATGTATTGGATAAAAATAGTAATTTTTTATTTTTAGTTGGCTAATTTAAATCTGCGTAATTTACTTGCTTTTAGTGCACGAGAATGAAAAATGATTTGGATGCCCTAAAAGCCAGTCGCAAATGAATAAAAAAAAATTAAAATCATTATACTACATTGGGGTTTTGAGGAGAAAACAAAGCGATCATAAGGCTAAGTTAACATAAACTAGATAATAACATCGGGGGATAAAAAAAAGATTTCTAAATGTAGTCTTGATATTAGAATATCATAAAAAACAATATTGTTTATTTAGAAGTTACTCAGACATAAACTGAATAATATCTTTTATGGGGACCAATTTGGATAGTTAGTAATATGTTAATAAAAAGTGACCTATATTAATTGGATTAATATCTATTTTTGAGAAAATTAAGTTAACGACTGCTTGTAGTGATATTTTATATATTTATATGTATAATATAATCGCTATTCGAAGATCATATTTTAATTTAGATACTCTGACTACATAGAGCAGTCCTTTATTTTGAAATTCCAAATTGGAAATTAAATACCGTATTAAATACTTAACGATTGTGTATAATATTATTTTATTTTTTCACTACTAGCTTTAGAACATACCATTATTCATCATGATTTCAGACTGTCAAATCAATTTTCTTCACCTATATCAATAATAATTTTTTCTCTCCTAGTAGGAGTAAATTTTATAAACAATTGATTTCTCTCACTTTATGTTTCAGTTCTTTGTGCAATTTTTACTAATTAAACCCAAGAAAATAGCTTTAAATAACTTTTTATTTATTAAATATAATTAATTATAATTATTAATAATTAATATATTACCAATTAATACAATTAATAATTAGCTAAATATTATGAAAAAAATAAAAAAAAACTAAATTTTTAAACGTCAGTTCAAAGTATTTATTTGAGCAAATGTCATTGATCAAGGCTACTTGATTTTTATGAAAATTTCATAAAATATCATTTCTTTTAATAATTTATTTTATTATTTAAATAAAAATAGTTAAATAGTGCTAGTAGTGAAAAAACTAATATATAAACTATGGTAGAGAAGACTATTATAACCTCGCACTCTTAAATCCCTCGCTGCTAGGCAGCTCGGCTATAAAAAAATTCTTCTCCACCTTGGTATATAATTACTATTATTGAATAATTATATCAACCAAATTATTATAATTATTAATTATTAATTATAATAATTTGGAAATGGATGGTTGGCATAAAGTATTGGTAAATGAAAATGGAAGTAAAGGGAAGGCGTAAAGTTGGAAGAATGAAATTATTTATACTACCTACTAAACACATATTTTGACAGTGTATCAAAATTAATGTAGACAGTCTAGCACAAGCCAAAAAAAAAATCCTGCTACTAAACAAATAATAATAAATACAAGGACAGAACAATGTTATGTTTACCGTAACAATTTTTAATATTTAATGACCACACTTGCTTGGGGTTCCACATATATAAAATCATTCAGTACCTATTTAAATAAAGATCAGTGTATATACATTTTCTTCTGACCATATAAAAATACCTTATTAAAAATCTAAAAACATAATACATATTTGACAAATATTATTGGAATTGACTAAACTATGCACATACGTAATATCTAGTGCATATTTTTTGATATTAAATCACAGAATATGTTTATGTTTGTCTTTGTCGACCTAGATATTCTCATAGCATATTGATTATTAATTAGAATTGTTTTCACTGAACAATGTTGACGTTCAATAATGCAGCTATTCTCACAAAAATATGCTATTTAGTTGTTATACTCTTAAGAGCATGGCAGTTAAAAGAGTATTGCTATTATTTTTTTATTTATACCTTAATTAAATTAATTAAAATTTGTTGATCGCAAATGAAAGGAATTTTCGGCAAATATCAAATTATGGTAAATCATTACGGCGCCTTCGCCAAAATTGCAAATAACAGCGTCCCACAAAAAATACACTGCCTCGTAAAAAAGCTTTCCCATTTTTTCACCCCGCGGGTAAAATGTTTTTTTATTATCAAATTCACTTTCAGCAATATCAAAAATAGCAATAGCAATATACCAGTTTTCACGAAATTTACCCTCGGCCCTTATGGGGTGCAGTTAGAAAAAAAATATTCTATGATTCAGTTTTAGTACTAGTGTCAAAACGTAGGTAATGCATGAAGATTATTAGTAAACATGGAGATGTGGTCGGAAGAACAACACGATTTTATGGTGGAGTCTTTTTTTAATCGAACGATTCTTACTATTGTGGCTAGGCGACGCGACGTTTCTGTAATCATTTTGATGTTCTCCGGTGTTCTGCTGATTATTTGTTGAACCGGGCGGTTTACCACAAAACCCGTTTCTCGAAATCGTTTAACCCATAATTTTGCGGATGGTGCATTATTTACTCGGCAAATGTTGTAATGATTATAGAAACGTCGCGACTTGCCTAGCCAAAACGTAAGAATCGTTCGATTTAAAAAAAGGCTCCACCATAAACACGTGTTGTTCTCCTGAACACGTATCCATTTTTACTAATAATCCGCATGTATTAGCTAAGTTTAGACACTAGTACGCCATCTGTAACTTTTAGTTTTTATAGGGGGAACGTTTAAAAACTAAATTTTACTTTGAGTCACTTAAAAATGTTAAGTTAACATGCTTGTGGATATACAAATATTTAAATCGCTTGATCTGAATATTACGTATTTGAGTTGGTAATCGTTTCTCTGTGTAAAGGTGTAGACTATAAATAACCACTTTTAGTAAAATCCTACGTGTAGAGATCTTTTATTAAAAGCTTAACGATTTCTCTTCAGTTGCTTTTAAGGATTACACTGGTTAATCTTTATTCTATTTTCCAGTACCTAGATCTTGAAAACATTTGTATAATTTAGCTATCTCTCTCTTTACAAACTATCATTCTTTAGCGGTCTCATAGGTTTAGAAAAGAGCGCAAATCGGGTAAATTTTAATATCGCTGGTGTTATTTTCACTATGAAAACCAGAGCTATATCTATTCCCGGCTGTATTTTATATACGCCTTAACGTACATTCGAATTAATTTATTTCTAAATTGCTAGGTTCCGGATCCGGTTCCTTTGGGTGTTAGAAGCTCAAAGAGTTGTGCCAGTGAGCTACAAAAAAAAAAATTAAGTTGCCGAGTCAAACATTATATTTAGTACATTTAGATTTAGCCATTTAGCCATTATTTCTGCGAAAAAATTACCGCGAAATGTTTTTTCCTCGCGAAGGATTAACAGAGATAAACATTTAACGCGAAAAAATATTAAAGCGAAATAAAAACACGAAAACTATAACCGCGCAAAGTTTTAATAGCGAAATGCAATTACCGCGAAAAATATATAGCTAAAGTAACAGCCGCGAAAAGATTTAACGCGCAAAGCAAATTTCGCGTCTAATTTTAAATTATAAAAATATGTTCTTTTTATACTTTTTTCTTAGCTCTGGCAACAACTTAAAAAATATAAATATAACTTAATTGAAGTGGATGAAAGTTTTATGTAACATTTTTTAAACGTTTGAAAGTTACATAACACCTTCATCCATTTGCCGCTTCAATTGTTTGGCTTGGATATACCTAAATAAAATTATAATTATATTCCATATAAAAAAAGTCATATTGAAACCTTCACATAATTCCAAATACGTATTAAAAATGACTTTTCCATACCTATTTGGAATCGTCTCTATGTGTTTCAATACGTTTCAATGTGACATTTGTTATAGGGTTACTAATAAAAATATTATATAACCAATTTGTTTAATTTAGTTTAGTATTCAGTTTTATAATCGTAGAATTAAAAAAATTTTAATATAACTAAATTGTTTTGGATCTTGGTTGGGTGTTTAAAAAAATATGTAAATAAAATTATGATTATATTACTAATAAATATAATATATAACCATTTTCTTTATATTGGCTTTATAAGTTTAGTATTTTAAACAACATAAAAATGATTAAATTGTTTGGTTTGGTTTGTTTGGTTTTGTTTTTTATAAAAAACAAAAATAAAATTATGATTATAAAATAAGCGTTTCATTCAAAAAATTATAACATGTATTTTAGGGTTATTTTTTTTAATTATAATTCATGCTCGATTATATTATTGAGCGGCAAAAGTATTTTTATTGTCGCGATAATAGTTTTCGCGGTAAATGTTTTCGCGGTAATTTTTTCGGCTAAATCTCCTAGATCCCTTAGACATATGTTATACTTAATTTTTTAAAGAAACGAGATCTTATAAAATCGACACTCCCATGCAACAAGGATGTAACTCAAGTTAGACCTATTTTGAATTATACTCATAGGCCTTAAAAAAAGACACACATGGTGGTACTGCTCAGATTTCTCCACAGTCCATTTTAACCAAAATTTTACCTAAAAACACTAAAGTAAGAAATTCTAATTTTGAATATTATCAGAAACAAACAATAAATAAACAATAAATACTTATACAGTTAAATAGAAAATCTTATAAGCTTTCAAATGATGTATCACATGGCTTCCTTTTCCACTTCAGTCATTTCCCCACCCTTAAATAAGAAAAAAAAATATTTTAGAAATTTAGCTGTCGTGAAAAATGACAATATATGAGTTACGGCTTTGTTGCTTGGGGGTATCGAAATGATATTTTGATTAAATGAAAATTATTTCAAATTTGTGTTGACATATGTCAAATGAACATTTTTTTACCCCTTGGCCTGCTGAATAATTATGTAAAACTGTAAAAGTAGACTAATGTAAATGTAAGAAATGTAATGTGTATGACTCGGTAAGTTAAAAATATATATTTTCGGGTATCCTATTTCTAGCGCCCAAAAGAACCCGATCCAGGACCTGACTATTTGCAAATAGCCTAATTTGAATGTACTTTAAGACAAATATATAATATACAACCGGGAAAAAATAATGAAATAAAAATGGTCAACAGATTTTAGACTACTATAGTTGCACTGAGAATTCCTTACTGTAGCTAATACTGGATGATTTTTTATATGTATACAACGCTCACAACTTTAGATACTTATAATAATAATGATAATAATTACTAGTTGTTAAAATAACTATATAATAAAACAATATTATATTTTACAGCAACGAATTATATTCAATAACTAAAGTTGCGTGGAGTACCAAATATACAAAATCGTTTATTATTTACTACGGTAACTAATTCTTAGTTTACTTAGGCACGATAAAGCAGAAAGGGCGACCCACCTTAACCACTTAACGAACCAGTTTTTTTCAGACAAGTGGTTTATTTTCACCATATTTCGCCCGAATCACCGAATCACTCGAATTAACTCGGACTAATAGTTTGGTGAGTATATTCGGTTGAAATCTGATAAGCGGAAAAGAGCCAAACTACTGGCAACGAGTTAACTCGGGCGAGTGAGTTAAGTGGTTAAGAGACCGAGTTTTTAACGAAAATAGCCGATGTTTTAAAGAAAATAGTATTTTTTTGCCCAGAAATAGCTAACTGCCCCCCTCCCTCTAAAGCCGACTCAAGTGCACTTAAAAAAAGATATGCAGTAAAAGATCAATAGTTAAATAAGAAACATTATTTTTTTCTGGGTGCTGCAACCAGAAATTTGGAAGGGCAATAAGACAAAATGTTGTGCTTACAAGATCCTTACAATCAAAGTTTTATTTTTGGTAACCACAAGTTTTGCTATTACCTCTACTAGATTCCTGAGTGCTTGAAATTGAATTAAAATTAAATGCTGAGCCATCTTTTTTTCAGTGTATGATTTATTTGATGAAAGCATTTATGTTCAATTAAATCTGTTTAATTCAATTTAAAATATGTGTGTATGAAGACTTTTAAATAATGCCAAAGGAAAAAAAATGTGCTTTCTCTCCTAATCGCCTACTTAGGCTAACCGCCGTTTATTTATCCTTTAGCAAGTGTAAAAAAAGCTCATTGAAACTTTTTGTCATAAAAAAAACTTTTCTTTCAAACTGAAATACGAAGCATATATCGTTTTGTTTTCTTGGTACAATTTAGAGGTAATAATTTCAGTGAAAGAGCTTAAATCGTCGTAAAAATATTCTTTACAAGCCGTAAGGTTTTTAATTAAAGAAATCCTCGGGCAAAAAGTTTTATTTTCTACGATCAATAAATTTGCCAGTACACGACTCCTTGCACAGCGGAAATTAGCATCATTATCGTTTCACAAAACGTCGACTGCACTTCCGCCCCTTATGCGCTTATAAACTTTAATTTTACTGTTTAACCTTGGATTTTGGTTTACTCTGCATTTACAGAAATGTTAGATTGTGACAAAATTTAAGGTTATGGCTTTCGATCAATTTTTTATTTTATGAGTTTTTATATATATATTTTATGGATCATTTTTGTTTTTTTAGAAAATAAAGTCACGTTTATGGTATTTAACTTTTGATTAAACAGCCAGTTTAATTAAATTTATTTTAATCTTTTAAACTGTTTCTAAAGCTAGTAAATACAAATATCAGTTAAAAATATAGTTAAAAAAATATTTTGACATAGCCGTCAGTTTGACAAATAATTTAAAAGAGTTAGTAGTTGTACTAAATTTTTTTCATTATTGACCGTCGTAAATAAAGAATGCTTAACAACGGTCAATAATAAATGAGTTTACGGATTTTATTGGTTGTCATGGCCAATAAGTCTTGAGAAGTTCTCAAGTTATTTTCCACCCGTTGCCATGACAGCGGTCAGAAAGTGACAGTCAGCTGATTTTACATATCTGCTGTCAGAAAACAAGTGAACGTCAAAAACAAAACGTCAAATTAATAAAATTAATTTTAAGACAATTATTTGCGTTTTTTTTGACGTTTAGGTGTTAGGTCGTACGAAAAATAGTGTACGCACCTCGACGCAAACATATTTTAGTGCACTTCCGTGCTTTTTTTACAAACAAAACTAGATTCGCGTCCTCGGTGTGTAATATACTATTTTCTACTAGGGACCTACCTAAATAAGTGCTACCGTTCTCATTGAAACTCTCATTTACACTGGTCTTTGCGAAACTAAATTATCTCTCTTTTAGTTTTCGAGAAAATCACTGCCTAAATATATATGGATCTGGGGATGGTTTTTAAACTTTTTACGACTTCTAAAACTCAAAAATAACAAACCATTTTATTTGCAAGCTCAAATCCAAAAGAATCAAAAAAATATAGGGGCGTTATTTAAAAAAAAATAAAGTTAGGAGTAAGTTGGGGAAGGGTTTAAGGGGTGGATTTTATTTTTCACTACTTTTTATAGATATTTTTGTTCCATTTATGGTGGTTTTTGCAGAACTTAATTATTTCTTTTAGTTTTCGAGAAAATCGTTGGGTAAATTTTTACATTTACATTTATATTTTTGTTTAACCTCGTACTATTCTACT
This sequence comes from Brachypterus glaber, assembly GCA_958510825.1. Taxonomy (NCBI): domain Eukaryota; kingdom Metazoa; phylum Arthropoda; class Insecta; order Coleoptera; family Kateretidae; genus Brachypterus; species Brachypterus glaber. The sequence continues at coordinate 95,630,618 of OY294044.1, forward strand.
TAATTAAGCATACCCTAAGTCCAGGACTTGTTCGGACTAGTAGTAGAGGGAACCACCGGCTTTAATTGACTTTCGAACCAATTTATAGGGAGCGTCCGCTTCACTTAAGCCTTCGCCAAATTTCAATTATTAATTAACTGAAAAAGGCAAATCGGCGCCGGTGAGAATCGAACTCACGCTATTTGGGTAGTAAACTCGACGAAAAAGTACGACGCGGTAGTCCACTACACCAATCCTCCCATGCTAAACCAATCCTCCCATAAATAGAGTTGGAACACCCGGTATATATATAATTTTTTTCTGCAACATCGTTGAAAGTTTTTGGTTTTTGGCTATTTTTTCTACACATAAAATAAATATCTACAAATAAAATTAATCTTAAGCTTTGCATATTAAATTAATTAAAGCACGGAAAACAGAAAAGAAATCCAAAGGATTTAAAATAATAAATCCCAAAGAGTGAATAATTTCCTAAAAATAAAATATTAAATTTTAAAAAGTATGAGGCAATTAGCATAGATGGTACGAATTTAATGTATAGTTTACCCTAGGGTCTGTCAAAAAATCATAGGTTGTGTTATTTAATACTAATAAAAAATGTTCCCTCGTGCCTTATAAATGCAATCTGATTAAAAGGTGCACTTGCATGATATGAGTAAATGAGACATTTTTAATGCATATACAGGGTTATAGGGAAATAGGTTACAAAATTTTAAGGTGCGAGCCTACATCAAATATACTTCCAAGGTTTTTTGTACTATGATTAAGAGCAGGCATATATGATGTGACATTTTTACATTTTGTCCCAAACTTCACTATTAAGTATTACTTAATTTATCAAAAAAAGGCATTTTTATTAATTTAGACGAGAATAAAAAAAAATCATCAATTTTCGTTTATTAAATTGTTTAAAATCACTTTCTTTAAATTAAAGTTAGACGTAAAGGGCATTCAAAATCATACCAAGTCTGATCACGGTGCGCTATAAATATTTTTTTTTTCTGATACCCATTTTCTTTTTTTATAATTCGTTTATGTTTATGTTTATGTAAAGATGATAAAAAATTAAATACCCAGTAAAATCTCTTTCCCATTTTTCACCTCCGAGCTTTAAATGGATTTTTTATTATCAGATTCACTTTCAGCAACCTCAAAAACCCCAATATACAAATTTTTATTAAAACTACCCACCCTTCAGGGGGTGGAGTTAGATTTTTTTATTATCAGATTCACTTTTAGCTACCTCAAAAACCCCTGTATACCAATTTTGACGAAAACTACCCCCCGCCCCTTAGGGGGTGAATGTACAAAAATTTTATTTCATGATTCAGTTTTAGAGACCTCAAAAAGCTCAAAATTTCAAATTTTCAAGAAGACTACTCCCCGCCCCTCAGGGGGTGGTGTTGGATTTTTTTTATTATCAGATTTACTTTCAGCAACCTCAAAAACCCTATATACCAATTTTTACGAAAACTACCCCCCGCCCCTTAGGGGGTGGAATTGGAAAATTTTGTTATCAAATTCAGTTTCTCCGTCCCCAAAAACCCCTATATACGAATTTTGACGAAAATATTTAAAAGTATTTACCTCCTCTCCCCGTGGGGGTGGGTTAAAAAAATTTTATTATCAGATTCAATTTCAGCAACCTCAAAAACTCCTGTATAGAAATTTTTAAATGTTTGTTAAAAAGTATTGTATTGACCCCCATTTGCGCTCTTGTTCCACCGCAATATTTACCAAAAACAATCCCGAGCGAGAAATTGTCATTTTGGAGTGTTACGCGTTACAAGGGGGGGTCCAAAATGAGCAAAATTTGCGATACGTAATACTTGAACGTTAACAAATATTCACATTAATTAGTTCTACAGGGTAATTTATTAGCCTGTTTACAAACTTCGCAACGAAAAGTAGATTTTATTTCATAAAGAAATGTTTATTTAAACATAGGTCCTATCTTTCTTCGTTCAGAAGTTATAGCGTTTTTGAAAAATTTAAGTTGAAAAACGTAGAAGCCATGATTTAACAACAACAAAAAATAAATTTTGAATTATTACCTATCAAAAATAGTTTATTTATATCAATGGTCAGCGCCACATTTAGATTAGATAAAGAGATTAGTTCTACAGAGGGAGACAAAAGTATAATTATTATTATATTTTAAAATTAAATTATGAATATTTTAGGTCCAAACATAATAATATTATACTTTTTCTGTAGAACTTCTCTCTTATCTCTCTTATCTAATCTAAATGATAGTTTCTAAATTTTGTTTTGCTAAATCATGGCTACTACGTTTTTTAACTTTAAAATTTTAAAAACGCTATAACTTCTTAACGAAGAGAGATAGGACCTACGTTTTTATGAACACTTCTTCATAAAATTAAATCTACTTCGTTGCCAAAGCTTATAAACGGGCTAATAAATCACCCTGTATACTACTGTGAAAATCGTATGTAAAACCGTTCCTAAGTTTTGAAATGAGAAATATGCTAAAAAATAATAGTAATAATAATAATCCTTTTTTCCAGCCCAGAGGACCATTAACAAAAAAATACAAAACATACAAAATATCTACAAGAAAATTAATAATTAGCCAATATACAAAAGTTCAAAAGAGCTACCGTCCCCACATTAAAATACCCATTAAAGGAGAAATTTAGCACAAAAAAATCATATATTATTTCTATAACTATTTCTTTTTGTAGAAATGTGTGTATAATCAGCTTTTATTTTTTTTTAATATCTCATTTTTTTATCAAAAACACGTTGATAGTTTTTAATGTTGGTCTTAAAATAACAACTTACAACAATATATTTTGAAAAAAAAAATGTTAATCCGAAAGTTCAAAAACAATTTGATTCCAGCGCACCGTGCAATTTAAACAAAATTAACCCACATTCTCATTTCAAAACAATCCTTGAATACAAAAAAAAACTCGTAAAAAAGCCTATTGTATTTGCTTTTGAATGATTTCCCTTTTATTAAAAGAATAATTTTTATTTGCGGGGACCATCAATTATTTTTTTGATAAAGCACGAATTTAAGTTGATATAGGGTGTAAATATACATTATGGATTATCAAAACTTTCCTTTTAAAAAATATAAAATATGACCAATTTTGAATGTGATTCCTTTGATTGTATATTAAGTTACTAGTTTCATAACTATTCCAGTCAAACAATAAATGTAAATTTCAATAAATGTACACGGGCTGATATTTTAAAGGGTAACAGAACACTCCTGTTAGTTTTTCACTGGGTGATTTGCGTAAGGGGTGTCCGCTATATTGAATTTTATTGGCGAGTTGCTTAATATGCATCACGTTAAAAATGCATACAATCAATTTTGTTAAGGGGGAAAATTTCAATAATTCTTGTTTGGATATTTTTTTAAATATATTAATAAAAATCGAGTGAGTTCAAAAATCGCCATGTTGGAGGTGAAATTGGGTTTTTCCTTTTTTGAGCTAAATTATTCATCGGACGATATTATGTTATGAGCAAACTTGTAGCTGTTAAAATTCTCTATAAGTTTCATATGTTATAAATTTTTATAGGTACTTTGGTACGGTTACAGAGGGCGCAATTCGACTTTCAGCGCACATTTTTATTTCGTTTTATGTATTATTATAACAATAAATGATTTTTAATTAATATAAAGTTTTTTCCTTGGTAATAAACAATATAAAAATTTTGAAAAATAATTGTTTTATTGACTTCAACCCTTATTTTATACAGAAAAAGTAAATTGAGTAATTTCTTTGACTTATCTTACCAGTGCGAATTAATTGCTTTTTTTGTTCAAACTTTTTTTTTTTTAATATACCTATTGGGCCTAATCTAATATTCATTTGTCCGCGTTCATTTCATTAGTTAAATCCCTTAATGAAATGTTCGTAAAACCATTACTTACTACGGTTAAATCGTGGATTGAAGCTTATTCAGAACTAGAGTTTGACGGCAATATTTTACACTGAATATTTTGTAAAAAAGACTTAACCTGGGAAAGAAAAACTAATATTTTAAGACATACAATAAATACAAAAATCCATAAAGGCGATGAGGAGCAAGGACAAAAAGTTATAAACGTCACGTGACCTTTTATCGCGAATTAAAAACGATTGGCCAGACAGATTTTTTTTTAACTTGGTTAAAGTAATACCCAGCCACCATGCCACAATATTATAAATTTTGATTATTAAAGAGCCTAACGAAATCGTAATTTTCAGAATTCGACACTCCCAAGCAACAAGAATGTAACTCAAGTTAGACCCATTTTGAGTTATACTCATAGGTAAACGCCTTGATAAAAGATACACATGGTGGTACTACTCAGGTTTCTCCACAGTCCACTTTAAGCAAAAGTTTACTTAAAATCACTAAAGTAAGAAATTCTAAACTTGAATATTATCAGAAACAAACAGTAAATAAACAATAAATACTTAAACAGTTAAATAGAGAATTTTATAAGCTTTCAAATGATGTATCACATGACTTCCTTTTCCGCTTCAATCATTTACCCACCCTTAAATAACAAAAAAAAATATTTTAGAAATTTAGCTGTAGTGAAAAATGACAATATATGAGTTATGGCTTTGTTGCTTGGGGGTATCAAATTGTTATTTTTTTATTTTTTTTTTGCTTAAATAAAACGTTACGGGATTTTCATAATATTTATATAATTTTCTTTGGTAATGTAGTAGTTTGGCAATATATTAAATAATTTTATGAAATTAATATGAATTTGTTAACTTATTGTACCCGGCTATGCATTTTGACGTCACGAGTCGCTAAAATCCGATGTCTAATGATAACTATACTATATTCCAGCAACACATAATTTTTCTTTTTGTATCTATATTATTTTTTTTCGATATTTGTATCTAAAACATTCCACAATTTACAAATATGTACATATTTATTTTTTGCCTCCAAATAAATGGATTCATTCTTCATCCTTATATTTATGCATTGAAATTTGTTTCGTTGGCAAAAAAAGAATAACATTTTCCAATATTGCGTTGAGTTTTTTAGTCAATTAATGTCGTTTTGTTAGTCTCTATATTCTCAAAGCTGGAAAACCCTGCTTTAATAAAAATATAGAAAAAATTATATAATATTATAATATTAAATGTTAAAAAATTATATTATCATTTTTTTAACATTTAACATTTATATCTGTGGATTGGTTCTAAAAGGGCCAATGTCACTTTTTCCGTATTTTAAGTTATACCGCCGAAATATTTTTTTTCAGATCTTTATAACCTAAAAAATCTAATGTCAGTGCTTGTGAGATAAATGTAGACTTTAAGCGACAACGGCCGATGTGTGTTTTCAATAATTAATGTAAACTACATACCTATTATTTGGAATATTTGAAACAAAATTAATGGATAGCCCCTAGCACAAGCCAAAAGCTTATTTGGGTCTCTCCATGATGCTGTAATTACATAAATAAATAATAATAATAATAATAATAATAATAATAATAATAATAATAATAATAATAATAATAATAATAATAATAATAATAATAATAATAATAATAATAATAATAATAATAATAATAATAATAATAATAATAATAACACCAGTCTTTCAGGAGGTAATATACTCTTGGGCTATTCCAGTACTTACTTATTCTTTTGGCATAATTAAATGGTCGAATACTGACCTTGAGGAATTAGATCGGCTTACTAGAAGGGAGCTTACAAAATTTCGATGTCTGCATACAAATTCATCAGTTAACCGGCTATATATTTCTAGAAATAAAGGAGGAAGGGGCTTAATTAATATAAAAAACCTTTGTATAAACCAAGAAAAAAATATGAGAGAGAATATGTTAGCTTCAACTGAAGAACTTGTAACAATCATAAGACGAGAAGATGATAATTATACTCCTCTAAAACTAATCACCCCAACTATCAGCTTGACACAGTAAACCTCATGGTTTTATACAGGAGTGGCAAGGAAGAGCAGTTCATGGTAGATACCCAAAATTGCTTGATTCCGAAAATGTTGATAAGGATGCTTCTTTAATTTGGTTGAAAGAAAAGCAACTATATCCTGAAACTGAAGGATTTATAATGGCAATTCAGGATAGAGTTATGAAAACTAAAAATTATGAAAAGCATTGCTTAAAATTGGATGTAGTGGACAAATGCCGGAAATGTGGAGTTATTGGAGAAACTATAGAGCATATTATAGGTAGTTGCTCTGAACTCTCAGACTCTGCATATCTTGGTAGGCATAACCAGCTAGCCAAAATAATTTATCAGCAAATAGGAATTAAGCATAAGTTACTGAATATATCCACTCCTCCTCAATACAAATATTCGCCAAATGGTGTACTTGAAAATGCTGATTATGTACTCTATTGGGATAAGCCAATTATAACAGACCATACGATTGATTTTAATAGACCAAATATTATTTTGATAAATAAAACGGACAGGACTGGAATAATTATAGATATAGCAGTACCATTGTCTCACAATATCTGCAAAACAGAACGGGAGAAAATCGCTAAGTATGAAAATTTGGCATATGAATTAAAACATCTTTGGCAATTAAATAGGGTAAAGATCTATGCATTTGTTATATCTGCAGATGGAATAGTTGGAAAGAAATTTAGAACAAATTTAAAAGAAATTTGTTTACCACAAAAAATTTTAAATATTGGTCAAAGAGCGGTCCTTCTACAAACTGCTCACATAGTTCGAAAGTTTCTTGGATAGATATAAGATATTGGAAAAGGATGAATTTCCTCTCCATTGCAATCCAATAATAAAATTGGTTGAAACTTATCTGACTGGTGCTGAGAATGTCAATTGACATACTGAAAATAATAATAATAATAAAAATTTCTGTTAAACTGCTAAAACGGTCAATGTTTGACTAAGTGTATCCGTTCAAAATTTTGACATTGATCCTTTTAGAACCAAGCCAATAATGTAAAAAAATATTCCATCAATCTATTTTTCAATCTTCGTACAGAAAATAGATTGATATAAAATTTAATTAATATTTTTTTAATAATGATTGAAATTTAAAAGTTCCTGTCTTTATTACAGTAATGTTTTTTTAATATTTTTAAAAATTTATATAATATTTTTTTGACATTATAAAAATAGTATGTTGGATTCAACAACTCTATGAAGTCACAAAGTTTTGTATTTTATTTGGTCTGATAAAAACTAGAAGAAAATTAACAAATAAAAATATTCAGTAATTGTATGTTCTGATAAAGTTTTGCTCACGGTTTGGATATTTGGATGAGTCGAATAAATGCGACAAAATATGTTGTTGCCAGGTTTCATCCCGTGTTTTAACGTTGTAAATCTTTCACCCCGGTCTGGAAAGAATTTTTAGCTCAACTTCTAAACAACCCAAGTTTTTTTTCACAACTTGATTATTTAGAGCTCTGGCATCAATTTAAGACCAAATTTAAAAAAATCTATCAGTGCGTTTTTTTTTTATTTGCAAAAAACACCTAAAATATAGCTTTTTCTCAGCTTCTCAAGTATTGAGTATTATAATAACGTATTCTGTAACTAGTATGGAATATACAATATTCTGCGTGAGCGCAAAGTTTGTTATATGAGCCGGCAGGTAAGTCTGATGATCCGGCGAGCGCGAAATGAATATTCCATACGTGTTATAGACTATACTTTTTCTTCAAGTTAAAGACTTGTCTACATCAATCTAATGACTATATTCGACATACTTAAAGATTTTTCTTTAATAAACTTAGTGGGCTTATAAAAATTTGACACTTTTATAACGATAATAAATCTAGTAGCCTTATGTCAGTTGGAAGAAGTATTGTAAACATTATTTTTATTTATGCGGAACTTATAATTTAGTATATTAAAGTGATTTTTTATCAATACTCAACCCGTATTTAAAACTATGAAGTATATTAATTATAATAAAACCAGTAATCGTGTTAAAAATACGCATGCAGACAACCGGAGCCTTTTATGTTTGATTTGTTTTACTAAAGCAAAAAACTTAAGTAGAATACCAAGTACCTTGTTAGGTACCATAAAAGAAGAAATTAAGATTTACCATGAAAAAGATAAAAGTTTTCCAAGTTCGGTTTGTCCTTCGTGTCTAAAATTGTTATATGTACGAAAAAAAGACAAGACTAAAATTAAAGTTTTTGATTATACGTACAACAGAATTATATGGAAAAAAGGATTATGCGACTGCTTAATGTGTAAATGTTCCAGGGCTCCTATCAAGCAAAATGATAACAGACTTAAAAATTTAAAAAGCTTTAAAGCAGTAGACCAAAATGTTAAATATCCACAACGAAAAAAAGTTTTTAAAGCCAAAGTAAAACGAAATTCAGATTGGAAAACACTATGCTGCAACTGTTTAAGCGAAATTTGTCGTGGAAAGTCACATAAATGCACTGAAAAGCAAAAAATTATAAATATCGCTCAATTATCCACAGAAAATAGTAGGGACAGGATTGTTTCTACTCTATTAGCTAAGCAAAAGCCAAATACTGAAACTAAACTACCCACTCTTACTGGAAAACCACTTTCAATTGTAATAAGACCAAAAACAAGTTCAAAAACTAACATTAATTTAAGTGACGTTGTAAATATGCAGTCTGAGTTAAATATTTCCGGAAACCAAGTTAAAAAAATTCTGCATACAGTAAGAAAAACGAGTGGAAGAAAAAGTGTAGAATCCTACATAGTGCCTCAACTTCAAGAACATCGTCACCAAATAGATGATTTTTTTAGTTTCACATTTCAAAATATTCTTTATTCTAAAGATGAAGTAGAAAAATGGGAAAAAAGAAACATTGTCTACTGCAACGACGTACAAGGTTTGATAAATTATGTATCCAAAGAAAGAAGTTATGAAGAAACATTTATTATAAAGATCGGCATTGACGCCTGCCAAAATTTTTTAAAAATTTGCATTACATTAAGTACAAATTCAGGTAAAATTAAAAAAATTTGTGATTCTGGGGTTAAAAAAACTTTGGTACTAGCCATAGTTTCATCCATGCAGGAAAATTACCACAGTGTAAAATTATTGTGGGAGCTTTTAAATTTAAACTCAATACAAGATAAATTTTCTGTTTCTGCTGATCTAAAAATATTAAACATGTTGTTTGGAATACAGTCACATAGTTGTTCCTATCCCTGTACGTGGTGTAATGCACACAAAAATAATCTTTTTGATGTTGGCATTTCTAGATCTCTACAGAGAAGTAATCAACAATATTCAGCTTGGTGGGGAGGAACTGGCGGAGATAAAACTAAATTAAATCAATATGAAAATAATATACATCCTCCAATAGTTACTTTAAAACCAGATTTAAGCATAATAGAATTTATTCCGCCACCCGAGCTACATTTGTTGCTAGGAGTAATCTCTTTACTATTTAATAATATGGAAAAAGATTATCCAGAAATGACACATAGGTGGGCTAAACACTGCAGGGTCGAGAAAGATTTCACTAGAGGGTCAGGTTTTTCATTTGATGGAAATGCTTGCAACAAATTGTTAAACAATGTTGATTATTTAAGAGGCATTGCACCACTACAATGTTTAAAATACGTGCAATCTTTTAGCAGCTTTAGATTAGTTGTTAAATCCTGTTTTGGAAAAACTTTAGATCCAAACTGCTTTAAGTATATAGATTTATTTTTATATGATTTTAAAGATTTAAATATAAATCCAACCCCAAAAATACATACTGTTATCCATCACATTAAAGATTTTATTAGACTTAAAAAAGAACCTTTAGGCCCATACTCTGAGCAGGCATTTGAGAGCGTACACGCGGATTGGAAATTTTTTTGGAATAGATTCAAAATTAACTTGGGTAATCCAGGATATGCCATTTCTTTGCTTAGAGCTGTTAGATATTATAACAGTATCCACTTATAATTTTAATTATAATAATTATTATTTAAACGTTATATAAGTTAAAAATTTCATAAATATTACATTTTCTTTTAGTTATAGATATTATATTATATTTTTGTTTTTCTGTTCTTAAATAAAGAATTTTTTTTAAAATTATTATATCAAACTGTTTTCTAATTTTTTAACAAAGATGTGCTTTTTCGGTTTTGAGACACCCTGTACATACTTTACACTCTCGATAATAATTTACATACAATCTGGTTACGTCCAATTTGAATACAATTTAAATTATTTACATAAAATTCATTTTGCTACAATTTTTTTTTTCGAGCCACTGTGCGCTTTATTAATTATTTTATTGCATTAAAAACTTTTTTTGTAAGATTTTGTAATGTTATCTCCTTTTATCTCAAATAATAAAAAAAAATACTCAATTCATGAGAAGCTGAGAAAATGCTATATTTTAGGTGTTTTTTGCAAATAAAAAAAAAACGCACTGATAGATTTTTTTAAATTTGGTCTTAAATTGATACCAGAGCTCTAAATAATCAAGTTATGAAAAAAAATTTGGGTTGTTTGGAAGTTGAGCTAAAAATCGTTTCCAGACCGGGGTGCTTTAGGATTAGCAACAGAACGTAGCGAATCTCAAAATGTCAATTATTTAATTTTTTGAAATGTGAAATGTGGATTTATATTATAACCAACTAAAACATTGTTAAGCTTTGAAATGAAACATTTGGGCTTAACAATAAAAACGTTTATAAAACTAATGAATTCTAAATAAAAAATTAAAATAGGTATTCACAACCAATTTGTTTTAAAAGATATCAGCTCGAGGGTTTAATTTTAATATAGTAAACCTTGGAAGCTATTTTATGTAATTATTTACCTTGAATATAAATAATTACTCCAAATATAAATAATTACCTTGATAAAATTACCAAAACAACCTCGAAACAACCTTAGTCTTTTTATAATATATAATTGAATAAAATTGTCCCTTTTCAGTAGCGAGCTGCTAATAGTATTATATTTTTTTGTATTTGGCTTGTTAATGTTTATATACATATCGAGGGCTACATAACATGGGGGCGTTTACACCATTTTTTTGTTGTTTTTTTAATTTTGATGGTTTGATTGTTTTAGGTTTGGTTTATTAAACCAAAGCTAAAAATATCAAAATCTAAAGAGAAATGGCGTATACGCCCCTATGTTATAAAGCCCTCGATATCTAAATAAATAAATAAATAAATAAATATATAAATAAATAAAATAATTAAAAAAATAAATTAATAAGCAGTCATCGGCTAATTTCCAGTGCTCGCATTTGCGCCGCGTCGATTCTATCTTTGACGCGAGGTTTTAAATATTTACATTTTTATTTTCTTCGAAAAACACCGATATATTTACATATTTATAGTTAATATGTATATTCAATATTGTTGTGTGTAACAAATTAGTCGTCAAATGTTTCGATTTAGTGACCTTTATAAATATTTCCCTCATAATTCGGCAAAATTATTCCGTAAGCCTATGTTTCCGTGTTTATTTTCAACGTTGATGAGTCATAACTGAATTTATTCCGATTAATGTTAATAAGGTATTTTTATTTTATTTATAAAATATAATTTTTATAAATCAGGTGTCAAAAAAAAAATCTTTTTTCCTAATTAATCAATGATAAAGCAAGTTTTACTGTCTACCTATTAAATCAATTTATTATTAAATGTCAAGAAAAGAGGATGTTCATAAGACTATATACAGTATATCACCCTTAAAAACTGATCGAGTGGTCATGACACTAATTAACAACTTATATCCATATTATAATATATATCTATCTATACAAATTATATACTTTAACTTTTTATTTATTTAAAAGTCCAAAATACCTGAAAGTCTAAAACTTGGGGTGAATATTAAAAACTTTGGTCTGCTGAAGAAGAAACAAGGAACAAAAAAATCATTAAAAAAAATGGCGAAGACTACAAAGCTCTAAATATGAGTTTTCCTGTTGAAAACCAGTATAGAAGATTATTGACTAGTGATATAGTTATAATTTTCTGTCCGTCTGTCACGATTTTTGGAGACACGATAACTCAAGAACGAATAATCCGATTGACTCGAAATTTTCAGGAAAAATCAAATTCTATGAAGGGAAGAAGATTCCTATTGTTTTTGAAAGTAATGCCACCAAAAAACAAAAAAAAAAGTTATACTTTTAAAAAAATCGAAAAAAGCTGAAAAAAATTTTAATTAGGGTAACTTAAAAAATATATTTTTATTATAAAAATAAATTCTACCAATTTTGAAAGTAAAAGTAAAAGTAAAAACAAAAAAGTTTAATCTTTTTAAAAAAAATAAAAAAAAACATCACTTTTATTTTTTTTTTCATTTTTTTTTTATTTTTGCAAAAATAAAATTAAAAAAAAGTTGTTTTTTTTAGTTTTTTTTTTAATTTGTTTTTTCAAAAAATTTTCGTTTATCCAAAAAAAAACTATTTTTAGTTGCTAAAAATTTTTGTTTTTTTTTATTTTTTGTTTTTTTTTTAATTTTTTTGATTTTTTTTTAATTTGAAATAGTATATAATGGAATGCGTAGCATTACATATCTTAACCGCTTGTTTTATTTATTAAACAATAATTTTTGAATAATTGTTGAATTATTCATTTATGCAAACATATTTGTTCGACAGAAAAAGATTCACATTTTCCAATAAATAATCTCTTTTAATTTTTTTTTTCAATTTTTTTATTTTTTCAAAAACCAAATTAAAAAAAGCTGTTTTTTTCTGAAAATTTTTTTTTTTGAATTTTAAAAAATATATATATTTTTAGTTCTTAAAAATTTTTGTTTTAAAAAAAAATTTTAGTTGTTAAAATTTTTGTTTTTTTTTTTATTTAATGTTTTTTTTTTATTTTTTTTTTATTTTTTTTTTATTTGAAAAATTCATTATACCATTCACTGAATAGTATTTAATGGAATGCGTAGCATTACATATCTTCACGGCTTGTTTTACAAACATATTTTGTTCGACAGAGAAAGATAATTCACATTTTCCAATAAAAAAAACATCACTTTTAATTTTTTTTAAGTTGTTTCTTTCTGAAAAAGTTTTTTTTTTATTTTTTTTTTTTTTTTTGAAAAAAAATATTATTAGTTCTTAAAATTTTTTGTTTTTCAAAAAAAAATATTTTTAGTTGTTAAAAATTTTTGTTTTTGTTTTAATTTTTTGTTTTTTTTTAAATTTTTTTTTAATTTTTTTTTTTTTTGAAAAATTCAATATACCATTCACTGTGAATAGTATTTAATGGAATGCGTAGCATTACATATCTTCACGGCTTGTTTTACAAACATATTTTGTTCGACAGAGAACGATAATTCACATTTTCCAATAAAAAAAAGCATCACTTTTAATTTTTTTTAAGTTGTTTTTTTCTGAAAGTTTTTTTTTTTATTTTTTTTTTTGAAAAAAAATATTTTTAGTTCTTAATACACACTGTTACTAAATCTTGCATAGGATGCAGTAGATCCTCAAAGTAAACCAAAAACTGATATTGGTAGCTAAAAACCTGTATTTTAATTTGCTAAGTTCAGCAAAATCGTAGAGGTTAGTTCTTGGAGGATATTGGCTTAACACTCTTCAGCAGGATCTATACTTCGCACCATTAATTTAAGAAGTAAAATTTTAAGTGCTTTTATTATAACTATCTATTTAAATGAAAAATTAATAGGCAAAATAATTTTATTTTCATTCATTTAATTAAAAATATATTTTTTAAATAGGGCACATTTGCTTTGTTGGTCAGTATATGTTTTATGTATTAGCTATTAAAAAGTCAGTCAACTAACGTTTGACAAGCTCTATTATAATAATAGAGTACCAATAGTAGGTACTGTACTATAGTACTATACTACTTGGAGTTTAGCTAGGCAACTAATAGATTTTCTTAAGTAAGCAATGTCGTTGCTTTCGCCAAAAAACAGAAAGCAGTGTCATGTAGTCAGAGGCATTTCGAGGTTTTTGTCGTAGGGTTGTGTGAAGTTAAATTTTTCGGACTGAAAAAAATTTGATGACAAAAAAAAGGTCATCCCCCAATTTTTTTTTAAAAAGGTCCTCACCCCCAAAAAAATTTTTAATCCCAACATTTTTTATTACCACCAAAAACTATTTTTACCCAATTTTTTTTACCCCAAACTAATTTTCTTTATTCAACCAGAATAAATATATATCACATCTACATTTTGCCGACTCAACTGCTGAAATTATTGACTGGGCCATTTCGTAGAGGGAGTAACACCCCCACACCCACCTCGGAATGCCCCTGCATGTAGTACCTTTACGTATAACAGCTGTAGCATGCTAGCAATAATGGCATTTTTAAAAATAATTAGAAAGAAAAAATTTTGATAGCAACTATCAAAAATTTTGACAACTGTTGTCAGTCATGTAACTATGACAACTAGTATTAAAATATATACTGTAGATTTGTTATCTAAAATATACTAACCAACAACGTTTATAACAACTTTTACATTGCATAATAAAAATAAACTTTTATTAAAATACATCATATTAAATTATAATTTTGTTGCATTTTTAAAAAATAAAGAGTTTACGCATACATAGAAACTTATTTGGTTGGTCATATCGTAAAAATTAGAGCAGTTATAGTAATTCGAAAAACATCAAAAAATAATTTAATTTATTTTTTATTTTTGAATAAAGCCAATTATAAATAGTTTTTTTAACAAATTAAGTGCTACTTAAAAAAATAATTAGATATTCGTTAGAAAATACACATTTTTAGTAAAAGTTGTAAGGTTTGGAGCCTGCTGAAGATTGTTAAGCCAATATCTTTCAAGAACTAACCTCTACGATTTTGTTGAAAGCAGAAAACTAAAATACAGGTTTTCAGCTATCAAAATCATTTTTTGGTTTACTTTGAGGATCTACTGCATCCTATGCAAGATTCAGTAACAGTGTGAATAATTTTTGTTTTTCAAAAAAAAATATTTTTAGTTGTTAAAATTTTTTGTTTTTTTTTGTTTTTTTTTTAAATTTTTTGATTTTTTTTTTTTTTTTGAAAAATTCTATATACCATTCACTGTAAATAGTATATAATGGAATGCATAGCATTACATATTTTCACGACTTGTTTTATTTATTAAACAATAAATTTGAATAATTGTTGAATTATTCATTTATGCAAACATATTTTGTTCGACAGAAAAAGATAATTCACATTTTCCAATATTGTGTTGAGGTTTTTTTCAGTTAATTATCGCCGTTTTCTGTACACCCGTAGGCATGAGGCTAAAAATAATAAATCAGGTAGATGTGGGGAGAATATGAAATCAGTAAATTAAACGAAGAATGCCTAAGCGCCAAAAATGAAATATGGGCCAGTTATTTTAAATGATTTGGCTTTACATTTTTAAATAAAATACTTTTTATTTACTCGACTACGGTGACGTGAAAGGATCTAAGCTTGAGATCCTCCCAAAAGCATAATGCTTTAATAATAATAATAATAATAATAAAATTTATTTCAGGGAATATCACAAAATACTAAAATACAGATTATATAATAATATATACAGTTCAATATTAAGCAATGTTAACTGAAATATTGTCAAATTTAAAATACAATAAAAATGTTACTATGTTTTTCTTTCTATATACTCCATGTACTCATTAATGTTATATGGTTCCGCTTCTAATAATAAGTTAAATATCTCGGTTTTAAAAGTTTTGAGGGATTCTATTTTCCTGAGATTTTTAGGCAGTGTATTGAAGAATTTGATACAGCTGTATTCTGGTCCTTTCTCAAGGATAAGTAATCGATGTTTTGGGTAGTTATAAGTATCCTTGCGTTTTGGATAGGCACTCTGTAGTTTGTGTTTATCAAAAAGGTGTCTATTTTTAAAAAAGAACAACAAACACTCCTGAATGTATGTGCCAAAAAAAGTTAGGATTTTGTTTTCTTTAAACTTTCCGCGCCAAGTCTCAAAGGGTCCCACACGGCTAAGTATTCTGATAGCTTTTTTCTGAATGATTAAAATATCTTCTAGTCCTGTCCTATTTCCTCCATAACATATTAAACCATATCTAATGTGAAAGTCCAAATTAGCATGATATACTGTTTTTAAAGTTTTTTGGTTTAAATACTTCGACATAACTCGTAAACTGTAAACTGTCTAATTTATTTTCTGACAAACATATCTTATATGTGAATGTCATGATAATGTGTTATCAATCTGCATTCCAAGAAATTTTATTACGTGAGATACGTTCAATATTTTTAACATGTATTAAAATTAACAAGATGACTTAATAAAATTAAAGTCATCTCGGATTTGATAATTAGGACTATAGAAAAAGAAACTTTTTTCAGAAAAGTCCTAGGCACGCCCAGATCAGCTGGTCCGTTATGTTTCTGCATTAACATCTTTTGATGCAAGAGCAAATATCATATGTATAGTCTTGTAAATGGTGGAGGTTGCTTGAAAAAAAAAATTACACTAAAATATTTTAAGAACGCTTTGACACAGCGACTTAAAATTTGGAAAAAAGACTTTCTAAAAAAATGGTCAAAAATTCAAGTCTCTATGTGAAATCATTCTTAAAATATCGTAGTGTAAAGTGGTTTTGTAAGCGACACATTTTCTACATATAGAACTAGCCTACAATAGCATGGTTAAAGGGGAATATCCCGGTAAAGAACCTAAGTGCCTGACTTTTGCCTGAAAATAAGTTGCCCCAGATAACCTACCGCATGTTAAGGTTTTTTAATATATGACCTCAATAACCGGATGTTTTACGACCCGGCCCTTGTCGAAATATCCTTAACATTTGATTCTTTATCATCAACCAGTTGGGTGTAGTTTCGAAAACAGAGCCGGATTAAGTATGGGCCGGGTGGGCCGGCGGCCCCGGGACCCACAACCAGAGGGGGCCCACCCAAGACTGTTTGGTAAAAAATCATCGACATTCAGACGTGTAGACGCGTCCGCATGATTTTTTCTGAATGTCGATGATTTTATACATTAATAATATTTTTTGTATGTTTAAATTTTTACCCAAACAGTCTTGGGTGGGCCCCCTCAGGTGGTGGGCCCTGGGCCGCCGGCCCACCGGGCCCATAGTTAACCCGGCTCTGTTTTCGAAACTTACCTATTTTGTGACAGCAGATATTTTTGATCAGCTTATTGTCACTTTCCAACCGTTGTAATAGGCAACGGGTGGAAAATAGGCACTAACTGCTAACTAGGTCGTAGGAAAAGATTTGTATTAAATAAAAAAAATTAATGTGTGATCTATTGTAAAATTATTTACATTGATAAAATCCTATAAAGTAAAAATTTTTTTATGAAATAAGGAATCTGATTAAAAGTTAAGAAGCAAAAAAATCAATCCAATTTATTTCTGGCATCGTATCTGGAAATTCCTAGACCCGAAAACTAAAACTAAAATTAATATGCCAGGAACGTACCTGAAATTTCAATTACATCCTGGCACTTAGGAAATTCAAGATATCTAGATAATTAAGATCAGTCATTAAAATGCTATACTACTTTTGATTTTCAATTAAAAAAATTATCCGAGAAACTTTCCTGATTCAGAAGCATTATTAAAGTATATGAAAAATACACTGCCCAGTAAAAGAGCTTTCCCATTTTTCACCTCCGCGCGTAAAATGGATTTTTTTATTACCAGATTCACTTTCAGCAACCATAAAAACCTTAGTATACCAATTTTCACGAAAACTACCCTCTGCCCCTTTGGGGGTGAAGTTAGAATTTTGTTATAATCAGATTCCCTTTCAACAACCTCAAAAACCCGAATATACCAATTTTCACGAAAACTACCCCTCACCCCTCAGGGGGTGGATTTAGAATATTTTTATTATCAGATTCACTTTCAACAACCTCAAAAACCCCAATACACAAGTTTTCACGAAAACTACCCCCCACCCCTCAGGGGGTGGATTTAGAATTTTTTATTATCAGATTCACTTTCAGAAACCTCAAAAACCCCAATATACCAGTTTTCACAAAAACTACCCGCCATCCCCCAGGGGGTGAAATTAGAAAAAAGTTATTATCAGATTCAAATTCGTCAACCCGAAAAGCCCTTATACACCAATTTTGAGGAAAATATTGAAAATATTTTAAAATCTTTACCCCCTCACCCCCTTGGGGGTGGAGTTAAAAAAATTTTATCATCAGATTCAATTTCAGCAACTTCAAAAACCCCACTATAGCTATTTTCAAATTTTTCCAAAAAAATTGTATTTTTGCCCATTTGCCCCCCTTGCCGCACCCTAATATTTACCAAAAACAATCCCGAGCGAAAACTTTTGGCAACATACCTGTATGCCAAATTTCAAGTCTCTAACTTAAAGCGTTCTTAAGTTATCGTGCCCACAAGATTTCCCGGACAGACCGATCGACCGACCGACCGATCGACCTAGTGACAATTTTTTTTTTGCTTGAAATTGATTTATATCGACATAAAACGTCATAAAACGCAAAAAAAAATTGAAAATTTTTGCACGAATACGAGGCTTTCCGAAATTTTTAAAATGTTCAAAATGGGAAAGCAATAATACACCTTTGTGATCATTATCTATTTTTAGAACTTTTTACCGGGTGGATCTAAGAAATGAGACTTTCTAATGTTCTTATGCGTTAACGAATATAATTGTGTGGGAACCAGTAGGGACACCAATGGGTGTTTTTTTAAATTTTTTACACTAAAAAATTTAGTATAAAATTTTACACTCGCTTCACTCTAAATCAATTTATCACAATCGTAAGACAGTAAATGTATGGAATGCAGAATTTACACCTAGAAAATCATTATTTTTTCTATTTTGCGACTCTCATAAGCTCATAATCACACGCATTTTGCGTATTTTTATAGGCCCATAAGAGGTGTGTACTTTTTTTCTTTTGGGTTGGCAACAGACAAAAGCATATCCCTTGAAGTTTTCCGTGCAAATGTCAATGTCACTTTAAAGTTTAATTTTCTACAAAATTTTGTGCTTAGATTATTTTTTACCGTGTTAAAATTGTGGCTTGGTTACTTGCAGTGAAAAAGAGAAGACATGACTATAAATCATATCAAAATATCATTTGTTCCTTGAATTTTAAACATGGCGAAAACTGTAATGCCAGCCCGAAACAAAAATCACTAAATCAGTCATCAATTTAAATGTAAGTTTTTTAAAATTTTAGATCAAAATAGAAAAAACTGTATAAAGAACTTGTTTCATAACACGTTTTTTAGCGCACTTGTGCGCTAAAAACGTATGTTATGAAACTAGTACTTTAATATACTATTATATTAAGCTAAGAGTGTGCATTACTAGAGTAAATATCACACGAGTGTAAAAATTAACGCTCGGTATTTTATATATTTTGCAACTCTTTTAAGCTCATAATCACATGTAATTTTGCGTGTTCTTATAGGCCCATAAGAGGTCTCTACTTTTTTTCTTTCGGGTTGGCAACAGACAAAAACCTACCGCTTGACGTTTTCCGTCGCTTTAAAGTTTAACTTTCTACAAAATATTGTGTTTAATTTTCTAAATATTGTGTTTAGGTTACTTTTTACCGTGTTAAAATTGTGGATTGGTAACTTAGTGAAAAAGAGAAAACATGATGTCTATAAAATATATCAAAATGTCATTTGTTCTTAAAATTTTAAACATGGCGAAAACAGTAATGCCAACTCGAAACAAAAATCCCTAAATCAGTGATCAAATTATATGTAAGCTTTTTAAAATTTTACAGTAAAAAAGAAAAAATTGTATGAAGCACTCTGTTCATATCACGTTTTTAGCGCACTAGTACTTTAGCCGCAAGCGGCTCGTTTTCTAAACCTGTACTCGTAAGCTAAAAACGTATGTTATGAAACTAGTACTTTAATAATATTAAAGTATATTATACTATTATCTCCATTCCAGTTTTTTACTACGTATAATCGTGGTGCGGTGTAATATAATTTTCTTGCGCTTAAAAGCAAAAACAAGCAAATAACACATTTTTACGAATATAAGGATTTCTTGATTTTTAAAGGGAAAAGGAAAAAAACTTTTTGCGCGGCTGAAACTAATTATATTTATAAAATACGATATATGTACCTTTATGGCAAAAATTTCTTTTGTCGACATGTGTCCGTTAGAACTATCTACTTATGGTGGGAGCTAGTGCAAAAATGTATAAACTATTCGCGGTGCAAAATAAAAAAAAAACTTTTCTGCAAGAATATAGAAAAAATCTTAAAAGCGGAAGTATACATAAAATTTTTCGAACGACTGAAACTAACTCCACCTTTCAAAAGATTAACTTATATACGATACGTCTGTTAGTTTCATCAAGGGTTGATAGATCTAAGGTGTAAAGTGTCGAGGCTACTATGATATATTGGCTCTCCGCTAATCCATCACTTTTTTAATCACTTAAAAGTGACATTCAGGAAAATGTATTTCGGTCAATCTGGATATTCCAGGTTGGCTATGACAATAAGAGTCGATGACAGCGTCGGACTGCCTAAGCATTTTAGCGGGCAAATATCTATATCTCCGAAACATTTTCACGGTTCGCCGTTGTTTGATTTTGAAAAATATTTAATTTGTTGTACAGTTTATTTACTTATAATGCATATATTAATTTAAAACCAAAAATGAAATAATACATAAGGGGAAACGTTTTTTAATTGCAAAAAAGGTCACGTGACCTTCGTAACTTTCTAATAAATAGGTTAATTTAAACAAACATTACATTTTCCTGTTTATTAATTAAAAATAAAAGACGATTTAATCTAAAAATACATTAAATAAAAATATAAATAAAAAAAAAAATTTTTTTAATATTTTAATTTTTAGAAAATTTATTTTTGTTTTAAATTTTTATTTAAAAAATAAAAAAAAAACTTTTCTTCAAACTGAACAATTTAAAGGTTGACCCTTTTTGTTTTAAAACAGGTTTTGCCCGATAGATTATTTTATTTTTGGTTTTAAATCGATATATACATTATGAGTAAGGGAACGTTCAAGTATTACGTAACGCAAATTTTGATCATTTTGGACCCCCCCCCCCTGTAACGCTATTTTCCTATACCATTAACATGGGCGTAACACTCCAAAATGACCCCCACCCCCCCTAGGATCGTTACGTAATACTTGAACGTTCCCTAAAGAAATTATACAAGAAAACTGAGTTTTCTAAAATCGAACTAAAAGGGAATATAAAATATATTATTCTATTACACAGTATTAAAAAAAACACTAATTTATGTGACGGCTGCTGATGGTATTTTATGTTTTAAACATTTGAAAATTATTTTTGTCAAAATTTAACTAAATTATACGAGAAATATGTATAATGGATCATTGTCATAAAAAAGTTTATAAACAAATGTGGGAGCTCGGAGGGTGAGGTTGGTAAATAAAAATTCAGAACTTTCAAATTAAAAAATAAAAATATATGGTCAAAAAGAGAATTTAATAAGATTTAAAATGATGTATTACGCAACCCCTCTTTTCATTTCAAGAAATGTTCCCTCCTGTCCCCCTGCCATTATTGTGCCCCCCCAAAAAAATTTAAATACATACGATTTTATGCTCCCGTTAGGCTCTTGTGACTTTTTTTTTGAAATTTCTAGCAGTTATTAAAATATTTAGAATTTTTATGATAAATGAATCACCATTATAGAAAGAGAAGAAAACTTTGACACAGAAAAGTATATATAAATGTCCAATGTATTTTTTCTGCATATTTAACAATTTATATATATTTTAGGTATTGTCTAGACCAGTATTTGTGTAAGAAAATACTGTCAATAACTATGCACGACCATTTAAAAATTTATGTGGTTTAAATAAATAATTTTATTTATTTACTAAGTATATTTAAAAGGAACTTTGAAGTCAATAAAAAGCTGTACTACCCTGCTAAGATAAGTTGTCCTATCTGAAAATTAGATGTTTTGAGATATGGCCAGTTTTATTGTTTTTGTTTGCACTTTTTGAAAACATGTTTAAATAAATATGGCATTGGGTTCTGATTTATTTTAAATCAAAAATACGTGAGGACATAAATTTTTAATTTTAAACAAAATTATAAAAATATTAATTTATTATTCCATCAATCTATTTTCTAATCATCGTACAGAGTGATATTGGTAGACTGACAGTTTCGGGATGCTGATGACAATATTTCTTTTGCGAATAAAGTCTAAAAAGTGCAGAGTTGACTCTTGGTACTGAAGAGGGCCAGCAGCCCGAAACTGTCAGTCTACCAATATCACTCTGTACGATGATTAGAAAACAAATTGATGGAATAACAAAAATACGTAATATCCTTGGAAAAAAAAAATATTTTTTTGTCAGAAAAAATAAATTGTCATACTAAATGCATTTGTTTTATCTTAGAAAGTTAGGACAAAATGATCTAAAAAATCCAATTAAATTACTAAGATCTGTAAAATTAGTTCCAGTCCTGACATTTGTCTAGTAAAGACTAGTGAGGACAATTTGATTTAGAAAACATTGAAAATTTTCCACATAGGACAAACATCTGGGTAATTTTTAGAATTAGGGTTTTAGATAGGACATTTCTTTTTAGTAGGCACATGGCGCTAGTGTAAAGCAATACAATGGTGTGCTTATCTCAAAAAGTGAATTTTTGCAAAATGGACAACTTGTCTTTGCAGGGCAGTGTATGTGTCCTAATGCAATTTGACAAACAAAATAATTTTTAAAATAAATTTAAAAGTGAGGTTATATAAGTAGTAGTAGTAGTAATGGTGGGGAGGTCAAGCCTGGCAACTAGACCATATGGTACTTTTTGCCTACCCCTGTGTTACTAGTTTTTCTACTCTAACGAGGATTTTAGTTGTTGTACCCCGGGACCCTACAGTTTTAGCGAGGAATCCGAACCTCGTTTTTGTCGGCTTTTTTGGCTAAGTGAGCGGCTTTGATCCTTAAGTTTATTGGCTGCCAGTGCACTTGGACCGGCGCCAAACTGCTTAAGGATCATTTTCGCTTGCAGCCTTAGTACAGATCCTGGTTGCTTGGAAGTCCTTAAAGTGAGCTCTGCCAACAGACCTGACAGCTACCTTGCTGCTTCCTCTCGGTGCGCCCGGGTAGTATCACAGGTCCGAGTGCTATGCGGCATTATCCACTGCAAACCTTTTTCTGTACTGTGTGCTTAGATCTTCGGCAGCACAAGCCGACGTGGTCTGGAAACGACGGTATTTTATTTCTGTGAAAAAGTTGTTCCACAACCGAGGATTGAACCCCGGCCTCTCGAATACTAGATCGAGGCGTTCACGACTGAGCTACCGCCGCCCCCGAGGTTATATAATGTACATCATTTAAAATAAAGAAATTGTTACTTTCTTGCTCAACCTAAACCCAATGGTTTTTCAGTTAAAATTTTGGTATTATTTACCAGTTATTATTTTACTAATAACACAGATTAAAATATACATAACCGTAAATGTGGTATAGTACCAAATGTTACAGTACCTATTACTACATGTTAGTATTAATAAAGAAATGTTGCGAGCATCGAGGGGTTTCAAATAGGATGACACATTGTGTTTTGTTAATATAGTTCTCTGCATGAAAGAAAGTCTCCGACGTAAGGGGGAGGGGTCATTCGCGCTCTCTTCTTTCCATCAAGAGCGTTATAAGGCGTGCGTGCCAACATTGGGCCTCCCACTTGCACACACATTCCAAACATATGTCTCGTACCCACAGATCCGTGCGTCAAACGATAAAACAATATAAGGTAATACTGATATTGTAGTATAAATTATCACAAGTTCAGTACTTAACAGAAAATTTCGCAAATTTTAATTTCATTACATGAAAAATAGTAGTTTTCGTAACGAGTAAGCGACTTTAGTCCTTAGTGCACGAGAATGAAGTTTTTTTTTGACGACGCGAAGTGAAGTCAAAAAATCATTCGAGTGCAGGACTTGTCGCAAACGAGTTGCTAACAACATTTTTCGTTCGATCTACAGTTCGTTCGATCTACAGTCTCTTGTATATTTTAAAGAATTACCTGTGTTTAATTTTGACATTTCAAAATTTTATAAACGTCAAACGACTTTTATCAAAATGAAAGCAATGTGTACTCGTTTGGATAAATAAGTGCACATAGTTGTCATTTCATTCACTATGTACTCGTGCGATAGAAATATATCCTAACGAGGATATATATGCATTTTTCTTTATTTCGTGTACACTAGGTCGTACGAAAAAATTATTACATACCTTCTTGACAGTTTAAACATATTTAATTAGTGTAGTATTGGTGTAGTATTAGTGTTACTATAAGTGTTTGTATATGCACGCTGTTCTAGAAGAACTTTTAAATGGCATGACAACTTCCATTTTTTTTCTTTTTTGAATTTGTTATATGAGCTCTAATTAAAAAAATTAAACCAAAATTTTAAAAATCGTTAGAGCCGTTTTTGAAAAAAATGTGTTTTTTAGAAAATATCTCTGATATTTCAAGCTAACATACTCGGTTTGCCCTCGATGTCTCGGATTTTGACCACACTTGGCATAGAGGTACCACTATGGTACCTAAGCACTCCATCTAAAATTTTTTCAAAACGGTCCATCCGTTCACGATACCGGCTGTCCCACCAACCTAGACAAGTTATATCTCCGTTATTTGTAAAGGTAATTTTTTTGTAAAAAATAGCTTTAAATGGGAGCCAAAGATTTTATTGACTTATTAACCCCCCCCCCATTGCTTACTCACTCCCTTGTAACCACCCCACCCTCTGATTTTCAAACAACACCCATTTTTATCTAAGAATATGAAATTACGTTTCATTTTGAATTAAACCATGTATTATAAATAGTATCTTATTCTTTTAGGGGTTTCCAATAACAAATATTATTTAGTAATAATAAAGTCCCACCAGGTTTTAGACGGGCTATATCTCCTTTATTTAAAAAGATAAAAAAGTTAAAAAATAAATTAAATTAAATTGGAGTCAAAGTAGAATTTACTGACATATGCAAAACTACCCCTTATTAGCCCACCCTCTTGAGACCACCTCCAACTAGTTTTTTAAATAGCACTCCTCTATTTTATTGAAGAATATGAAAGCACATTTGATTTTAAATTTAACCAGAAATTTTTCCAAAAACTTACGTTAAATTGTACCCAAAAGAAAATTGATTAATATATCCAAAACCAACTCATAATAACTCTCTCCACTCTCCTGGAACTACCCGCAACTTTGTTTTAAATACCACCCTTCTATTAATAAAAAATAATTTTTATTTAGAGCCCCTTAAAATCTAAGATACCACTTATAATAAATGGTTGAATTCAGAATAAAGTGTACTTTCATAGTCTTTAATAAGAATTGGGGGGAGCTAATTGAAAAACAGAACTTGGGGGTAGTTTCAAGGGAGTGGGTAAGCAAGGGGCGGTTCTGAATAACTCAGTAAAATCTTCTTTGGCTTTGATTTAATGCTATTTTTTGCAAAAAAAAAAACGGAGATAGGCTATATCAAGAACTTGATGATTGAACGGATGCACCGTTTTGAAAAAAAATTGGATGGAGTGCTTAGGTACTATAGTGGTACCACTATGCCAAGTTTGGTCAAAATCCGAGACATCGAGGGCACACCGAGTATGAAATATCACAGATATTTTCTAAAAAATATATTTTTCAAAAACGGCTCTAACGATTTTTAAAATTTTGGTCTTATTTTTTTAATTAGAGCTCATATAACAAATTCCAAAAAGAAAAAAAAAAGGAAGTTGTCATGCCATTTAATAGTTCTTCTAGAACACTGTGTATGTTTTTATTTATATTCTTATACTAGTGTTTAATTGTTAGTTAGCATATTTATTGCCTTTATATGGGCCCTGTATTCTTATTGTATATAGTACTCAGCAATAAATATTATTATTATTATTATTATTATTATTATTATTATTATTATTATTATTAAATAACAATCTCTAAAAAAAAGATATGTTTAGGGCAACCATGGTTGCCCCAAACAGATATATTCGATCTGCAGATCAATAATTAAATACAAAACAACTATTTTTCTGTTGTGCTTACCACTCCTTAAAATCTAAACTGTGTTTCTGGCAACCACAACAAGTTGTGTTGTTGCCTTTACCAGATTTCTGGTTGCAGCAATGAAAAAAAATTTTTGGTCCATATTTAACTGTTTATATTATATGGATGCCCCAGCCAGATTGTTTTTTCCTTGAATATATACTTATTTACAAATAAAATTGCAGTACTATAACTCTAATAAAATTTTCTGCGCGAATGGTTAATATAATCTCCAGCAGCCTATCATA
This sequence comes from Brachypterus glaber, assembly GCA_958510825.1. NCBI lineage: Eukaryota > Metazoa > Arthropoda > Insecta > Coleoptera > Kateretidae > Brachypterus > Brachypterus glaber. Next base: position 95,656,880 of record OY294044.1, read on the forward strand.
GTCAAAACCTATCAAAAAAACTTTGAAAAAAGGAATAAAAATAAAGGTGATGAAAAACACATAAACACACAAAGTATATTTTAAGAAATGTTTTATTTTGGCACGACTGATAATATTTTATTAGGTCATGTAAAAAACGATCTCTAACAAACCAATATAATAGTCACACCAAAAGGGTAAGCTCCAACCGGGGTGCTGTTTGAGACCGTGACGCGTCGCGACTCCCCAGTGTTAAGCCACTCGCAAAACCCTTAGCAGGACTTGTTAAACCTTTGGCAATTTTATATTTTTTACAAGTAAATATTTATTTTTAAGGCCTTTCGTTTTTCTTGGTAAATGCTACAAACTTATTTTACCTACATAGTATTTTTATAAGAATGTTTTATATCGTTGCAACAACTCTAAACTGTTGTATCTCCTATCTCGTAATTAGGTTTAAATTATTATTGTTAGTATTCTAAAATATGAAGTAATCTGAACGTTGAATGTTGATTTACCCAATCAATCTATCAATAACATTAAACAAACTAATTATTAAACCAATGGAATGAAATGTGTCAAATATTATGACAATGCGTTAGTCAAATTCTTAGTTATTTAATGATTGGATAAACCATCCATGGAAGTATACTACTATGGTCTGTTTCATTAAGCAAGATAGTAAATTAAAAATCGCACAGTGAATATTTTCAAAACAGATTCGAACATTGGATGTGCGAATATACTGCGTAGTTTATTTTATAAAATATAACTATATTCTATACACAAACATATACTATTCAAAAATCTGTTGTAAAAATATTTACTGTGCGATTTTTAATTTACTACCTTTCTTGAGAAAACAGACGATAGTAGTATTAAAGGAAGGAAGGTTATATCCCGAGATCTAATGATTTAACCGGTTAAACTGCAAGTAGCTGTCTTTTTGTTAATTTTACTTAGAAAATGTTTGAAACTTCAACTTCAACTTCAAAAAGTTAAGAACATTTTCTTAAAAGCAAAATTAACAAAAATACAGCTGCTTGTCGTTTAGGTGGTTTAAATCATTAGGTGAAGGGGTATATTTTAAGATTATTTCCTGAAAAAAAAAAATATAGATAAAACAAGAAGCTGTATTTTTGGTAATATTGAGCTATCGGCATAATAGTCGCTTATCTAAATATCGAGATAGTATTTCATCGCTCTTAAATAGCGAGATGCTATTTAATCAGGAAAATAATTATATGTTATATCCCGAGGCCATATGATTTAACCGGCTAAACTGCAAGTTTTTGTAAGTTTTGATTAGAAAATGTTTGAAACTTAATAATTCATTAAAAAGCTCGAGAGACTGGAGGTTGGGAGCTTTTTTATAAATTATTAAGTTAAAAACATTTGGTTAAAAGCAAAATTACCAAAAATACAGCTGCTTGTAGTTTAGGTGGTTTAAATCATTAGGTGGAGGGGTATATTTCAAGACTATTTCAAATGGAAATTATATTATTTCATAAAAAAAAACAAGGTTTATTATTGATTATTGACTATAGTACGGTATTCGGTATACCGTATAATATTATTCTAGTGCTGGCGCTGTGAATAATATAATAATTTAAAAACCACATAAATCTTATGGCCATGCTTCGTCAACTTTACCAAAAAAAAAAAACAACGTCAGTCAGAAAAAATTCTTTTGGTGGAAGAAATAGAAAGTGTGAATATCAGTTGTATTTATTACAAAATAATTTTATCTGTTTTTTTCTGGTGAAGTTAACATAGCATGGCTAGACCGATGTAAAAAATAAACATTCCTGAAATAAAATAAGTTTTATGTGGTTTTTAAATTTATATCTATATATCATTTATTGTTTATAATTTGTTAGGCCTGTAACTTCGGAACGAACTAAATTTGAATATAACGATACGGAACACCCTGTATATGTAATTATCATAATTCAGTAAGAAATATTTTTGTTTGTTTTTCTTCTTAGGTTCTCAGAGGAGCTACAGCCTGGCAGTCACCCTTCTCTCTACGCCACTAAAAAAGCGTTAGCGATTATTCTGCTAAAGTTTGATTAAAGGTAAATATTTATTAAACATCTGCAAAAAAAATGTTTATTTTTCAAATTAAATTTAAAATCATTGAAATGAATCAAATTTTTTGATTGTAAGAACAAGGTGATGGGGAATGAGGATTTAGTCCAACTTTCGAATAACCCAAATACTAATTCATGACTCTTTTACACGAAGAATTGGAACCATATTCCATTACTACATTATTTAAATTAAATTAAATAAGGTAACCAAAATACTAAAAAATTAGGTTTCTTACACTAAAAATTGCGCCATCTATTGATAACTTTTGTATTTTTTTTCCCGTCTGGCCGCGAAAATATGCACTGTCCGTCCGCAAATAAGGCAAGAAAACAGACTTTTAAACTTGTGTAGGATAGAAAAATGTTTTTTCTTCAAGCGTACTAAAATGTTCATATTTTATAACTAAACGCACTAGTTAGAAGTGATCTATTTTTTTGCAGTAAAAAAATAAGTTCATTGTTGTACGCTGTAAAAAAAAAGTTAGTTAGCAAAGCCACCACTGGCGGCAGCACTCTTTGACTTTAATGACAGCCATATTTTAAACTTGTTTGTTTATTATTTAAACAGGTGACTCGAGATTTTGTGCAGAAGCCTTGTGTGAAATTGATTAAAAATGATTGAAGAAGAATATATGGTTTATACACCTACAAATCTCTCCGAAATTTCAAATGCTACATTAGACAAGTTACCATCGAAATTGCGAAAAGTGTACGATTTAGCTTGAGAAAAAAATTTAAAATGAGCTAAGGAAGGTTTAAGTTTATTTCAAGAGCATTTTTTGGCCTATTTTAATAAAAAAAACATACTTTATTACTGAGTAAATTAAATTCAAAAATTAATATTTAAAAAAATATATATAGGATGCTTGAAGAAAAAATAGTATGTTTTCCTCTTAGTAAAACAATATACTATTCTTATAGTAAAACTGGGTGTTCTTATGCGAGTCTGTAGATATGCCTTTACTTCAACCAACTTTTTAACGCTCGCTTCGTGATACGCCGTAGTAATAAAAGATATAGATAATATTAAGTTTGTCCGTGATAATTCCTACCATTCGCATTCTTAAAAAGGACTATATTATATTTAAAGCAAATTATAGAAAAAATATCCCTTTATTACTATTAAAAGTAAACCACAGGGTAAACTAAAAACGAGATATATAACAAAATGATTGTTTTTTTTAAGTGCCCGATATATTTTTTAAAATTTGTCTTAAAATTATCTTAATTCCTCGTAGAAAAAATCTGTAAAATAATATTTGGATTGTTTAAAAGTTAGACTAAGTCTTCATTTCCAGACACCGTAAAAGTCAAAACGCATTTTGATACAAAGGATTTATAAATTAATATAATAAAGCTTTATAATGGTCGTTCGTTTACAGTAACTAAACTGGACAAAATTTATCGTTTCGATAAACTTTTTATGTACCTATTAAATTGTAATAGAGAAAGAAACTATTTCAAATAAAGTTTATTTCTATCTTTCTACTTTATATTACGAAGAGCAAAAGTCGTAACTGGATAGTTTTTGACCAAAAAAGCTGTTTTAACAAAGAGCTGCTCTAAATTAGTAAATTTAATTAAACAGGGCATTAAAACGTAAAGCAAATTGGGGTGCAATCCA
>OY294044.1:95660775-95685954 GCA_958510825.1 Brachypterus glaber
AACGTTATTAAAAATACCAAATAAAGGGCGACTTTGTGCGGCCATTCAGTGTAGGTGCGACCACGTAAGAACTATCGAATCCACATGAAAAAAAAATAAGACTATCTGGGATTTGAAACCCAAAAATGAGAAACGCTAATCTCGATCATTTCAGACTAAACATATTGCTGCTCACCGTCGCCCTAATCAATATTTTATTTAAAAAAACATGACAACACCGCAAGGAGCCCAGGTTGCTTAAAATACCCAATACACGGAGCCTGCTTTGCCGATAGGTATGGTAATACACGTCAAAGGAGCTCAACCTAACCGCTACATGTATGGGATCCCGTCTTGTACTTTATGTGTATAGTGGTATACACGAAATATACACAAGGACTCCACCTTTCACTCTATGTATAACGGAGCTCACCTTAACCGCTATCTGAGTATATATATATATATATATATTTTATAATTTTTTTTATTTTATTTAATTAAATAAATATTATTATAATTTAACGCATAAATAATAACATAATAATAGTATTATTTTTTATAAAATGTATTTATATATGCAATGATTATACATTAAATTGATTTTCTGAAAATAGTTTTTATTATTAATTATAATTATTATTAATTATTATTAGTACTATTAATAATTTAAATTATAATTTATGTTAAATCTCCAATTATAAAGTGCAAAACTGGCATTAACGATGAGTAAAATGCAAGAAAGCTGTGTGCGTTTTACTGGTCACCGAGCTGTTGTACGTAGCAATCACATGGGCTTGTCGCGCATAACTCTAACAGAGGCGTGGCTTCAAACGAATAGTATTTTCTTTTCAAACTGTTCGGCACTTTATAATCGCACTGTGAGTCATAATATAGTTGAAAGTTAGAGAGTTACTATACTGGAAATTCAATAAAACCTGCAGTGACTCAGTTGCGAATGTGTGGTAAAAGGCCAGTTCGGGTGCGACTCGCGTAATTTCGTCGAAGCTTCGCAACGGCGGACCCCTTATAGAAAAGCAGCAGAGGTATGAGTCACTGTAGGTTTTATTGAATTTTCAGTATACCAATACTTATAAAATTAATAAATTATACTACCAATAATTATAAAATTAATTAAATTAAAACGAATTATAATTATAATATAATTATAATAATTATTATTGTTTTTTTTTTTGAGTAGGTAGTAATTAAAAATGTAATAAAGAAATGTATATCTCATAATCATTTATATTAGGAAAATTATTTAAGGGGACTTTTCGTTTCATAATTGGAAAAAATAAACATTTTAATTTTTTTTGTGAAAAGAATATTATATTTCTTGAACTGATTTCTTTCGGACATATTTATAAAAAATTTTTTTTGTATTTTTAGTACGTACAATTTGACCACTTCCAAAGACACTTTTGGCTCCACAGTTTTTGGGTTTCCTGTAACACTTAGAGTAAAAATTCCAACGGCATTCTATTCAAAAGACTAAATACTACTAACTAAACCTAAAAAATTTTCAATTTTAAATATTTTTATCGTTTTATAAACATTTTTCTGAAATTTTTTTTTTTTATTTTTCAAAAAAAAAAACTATAAAATGATAAAAATATTAAAAATAGAATATTTTTTAGGTTTAGTTACTAGTATTTATTTTATGAATAGAATCTTGTTGGAATTTTTACCCTATGTGTTACAGGAAGCCCAAAAACTGTGGAGCCGTTTAAAAAGTGTCTTTTGGAACGACCTCTGAAGTGGTCAAAATGTACTAAAAATGCAAAAAATAATGTTATATTCTTAATATGTTTTATAAATATGTCCAAAAGAAACCAGTTCAAGAAATATAATATTCTTTTCACAAAAAAATTAAAATGTTTATTTTTTCCAATTATGAAACGAAAAGTCCCCTTAAATAATTTTCCTATATAGATATACATTCCTTTATTATATTTTTATTTACTACCTACTCAAAAAAAAACAATAATAATGATTATAATTATATTATAATTATAATTCGTTTTAATTTAATTAATTTTATAATTATTGGTAGTATAATTTATTAATTTTATAAGTATTGGTATACTGGAAATTCAATAAAACCTACAGTGACTCATACCTCTGCCCCTTAAGGGTAGTTTTGAATATAAAATTATATGTCATGTTATATTATGACTCACATATTTCGCCTTTGCAGATCACATTTTAAGCCAAAAATTCTTCGTTATTATTGGATATTAAGATGTTTTTTTTATTGTACAGTTAAAGATTTGCTGTAAGAACTCAGTTTTTTATGATTGAAGTTACGAAAAAATTTCTAATTTTCAAAGAACTACGAATATATTTAAAACAAAATAGTCGAACAAAGGGAGAAGTAAGACATTCAAGCAATTGCAAATCTTTAACTAAACAATGGTTAAATCCCCATTTCGATATCTTTATTATTAACCGAGAACCGGGTGTAACTCACACATACATATTTTATTTTTTTTTCTATAAGGGATAAGAAAATCTTTGTTATTTAAAAGGACCCTTCAGCAAAATGTACGAAATTTAAAGCCAAATGTTTTTGTAAAATAAATTTTAACGAGGCACCGTGGCATGCAGGTGAATAAGTCAAAGAAAATAAAGAATGCTTTGCCTACTAATACCTCTGGGTCATTCCCGCGTCAACTGCTACCATTATTTAGATATTGGTTATAGTTTAAAATTCACCCAGCATTTCCAAAACTGTTTTGGTGAATCCCAAATGAGGAGGGTGACTTTCAAAACGCAGTTTTTGACAAATAACACATTTCGAGATTCAACCAAGTATTAATTTAGGAACTATAACAGCTTTTCTAGTACCAATGAACATCAGGTATTATCTATTTTAGAGAGAATAGTTAAATTACATTGGCGAATTAAATCGGTTTCACTAATTATTAAAAAAATTGCATATTAAAAAAATCAAAAACTGCGTTTTGAAAGTCAAAGCATAAAAACTGCGTTTTGATAGTCCAGCATTTAAATGAATATAAATATTATTAATAGAATCTCTTGTGATATTGATTTTTTTAATATTTTTTAGGTAGTATAGATACAAATAGTATACAGGGGCTGTCCATATATTATGTAAAACCTTTTTTTACTATTTTGGACCTCTCTGTGTAACGCTTTTTTAATTTAACTCAACACACAACATGACACTAGGGGGAGAGGGGGTCTCCCTCCAGAGTGTTACGTAACTTATAAATAGACCCATATTGTACATTGTACATACATTCTCAACGTATGAGCCTATTTTGCTTTCCCATTTTAAATTTTTTTAAAATTTCGGAAAGCCTTGTATTCGCGCAAAAATTTTCAAATTTTTTTTTTGCGTATTTTTGCGTTTTATGACGTTTTATGTCGATATAAATCCAATTCAAGCAAAGATTCGATCGTTCGGTCGGTCGATCGGTCTGTCTGAGAAATCTTGTGGGCACGATAACTTAAGAACGCTTTAAGCTAGAGACTTGAAATTCGGCATACAGGTATGTTACCAAAAGTTCTCGCCTTGGATTGTTTTTGGTGAACATTGGGGTGCGGCAAGGGGGGCAAATGGGGAAAAATAAAAAAAAATTGTATAATTTAAAAATTGCTGTATAATTTAATGTAATTTTATTTTTTGTCCAACTAACTACAAAAAAGATATGTGGAAAAAAACGTGTTTTAGGGGACTTTTAGGGGCCAATATTTTTCCGTGTCCTTAGATATATTTAAGATTTTTTGAAAGATATTAAGCCGATATATAAAAGGGTGTTAAAATGGCAACCAGTCCTAAAAGGTTTTAACAACGAGTGAGTTTCGACTTTAAATGCGTTATATCTTCCAACCAATAGAAATTAAGGGAAAAAAATATTAAGCAATTTTATTGCATTTTTGTGCTCTTTCATTTTCTGTGCAGTTTTTGTTTCTAGTAGGTTTCAATCAAAAGTTATAGGGCAAAAACGAGTTTTTAGGGTGTTTTAAGGGCCGTTTAAGGGTCTTCCGAAACTCGAAAATGTATAGACTTTTTTTTATTGAACTTCCCATCCCAAAATCTATAGGAATATATACTTTTTTTTGACTGAGGAATTTAGTCGCAGTTGAAACCTATATTAACTGTAGTATAATTAATTAAAAACTGCGTTTTGAAAGTCAAGCTTTGGTTCAAAAACTGCGTTTTGTTTTATCACGTGGTTTTTTAACTAAATTTTTAATATGAAATTTTTTAATTTTTTTTTTGGATCAATAGATCGAATATGCATTAACTGTGTAAGCACCATCATTATCTCAATTTTTCAAAAAATGTCAAAAACTGCGTTTTGAAAGTCACCTCCACAAATAAACTTGAATTGTAGAATCTAAATTTAGAGTTTAGGGTGCCTAAACGGACCCTAAACAAACCACTGCAAAACATTTTTGGAGTATATCGTCCTAGAAAAGAATAATTTAACGTATAGTTTTTCCAAATTCAGTTTGCAAGTTCGTCAAAACCCCCACTTAAAAAAAACAAATATCTTACCTTCATGTAGTTTAATCTTAAATGTTATTTTTACCTAAAATATGCATAATTTTATTTTAAAACAATAAAATTAAAATTTTATCTCTTTCTGTAGAACTTCTCTCTTAATCTAATCTAAATAGGCGGTAGACTATTGATTATTAAATTTATAAGTAAACTAAAAAATGCAAGATATCTGAAATACAACTAAATTAACTATCCAGTAATTTTCAATATTAAGGTATACGAACATAACCTACATAACGATGGAATGACCCCTCTTTAAAAGTGGGTCATACTGAAAAATTCCCTTATGCCCTTTGATCAATCAATATATAAAGATATTCCAACTTTACAGATCATTTTCTCTCAAGTATATTTGTTATTAATCAAAAAAATATTCTTTGAAAATGGGTCAGAATACTGGGTGGTTTCAGTCCATGGACACCCCTTAAATGGAATTGTTTTCAAACTAATCAAAGCAAACTTTTTACAGTTGATATTTCTTAACAATGGCTACAATATGACGTAAAACATATTTTTTTGCCAAGTCAATTTTATTTTTTAGGATGACCTGTATATTTTTCATTTTTGAATTCACGAAACAATTTTACATCTAAAAAAAAAGTGAGTTGGCTAAAAAAAAGTGATTAACTTTTAATTTTAAATTTATTTTTAAAAAAACTTAATTGACTTAATTTCCGGCAAAAGCGGAAGTGAAGGAAAAAAATTTCACCCTAAAGTAGCGCAACAAAAAAGTCCAAGGTGTCCAAGGAGGTTGCCATTTGAAAAAAATAATAATAACTGAATACCCGTTTTGAAAAATACAAAAAAAGTACAAAAAAATACCTATTAGTTTTTACATAAAATTTGTATTTTTTTTTACATTTAGCGAATAAATTAGATTTTATTTATAAAAAAATAAATCTTGTATGTTGATAAAAAAACGTAATAAAAAAAATAATGTTTTTAAATTATTTTTTTTAGAAATGCAATAATATACAGGGGTGTCATTAAATAATAATTTAACTTAGTTTCCTACGAAACCGGAAGTTTTTTTTCATATATATTTTAATACTGGAAAAATAAAACAAGACATAATAATATTCAATGCTTCGAATTCCATTATATACTATTCACAGTGGACAGCATATTGAATTTTCCCAAATACTTACTCTTTTGGAAGATATAGTTTGGATACTGGTTCTATTTTTGCAAGGCAATAAAAACTTTAATAAAACAAGATTTGTGTATATCGGTATATAATAGATAAAATCTTCCAAGAGCTTTCGGCTATTACGCCATCATCAAAGGGCTAAGCTCTGAAAAAATAATATTGACATGAACGGTTGTTCAAAATTTTTTTGAATTCAGAAAACAATTTTACATCTAAAAAAAAGTGATTAACTTTTAATTTTAAATTTATTTTAAAAAAAAATTAATTGACTTAATTTCCGGCAAAAGCGGAAGTGAAGGAAAATGTAGCGCAACAAAAAGGTCCAAGGTGTCCAAGGAGGTTGCCATTTGAAAAAAATAATAATAACTGAAAACCCGTTTTGAAAAATTCAAAAAATGTACAAAAAATACCTATTAGTTTTTACATAAAATTTGTATTTTTTTTCACATTTAGCGAATAAATTAGATTTTATTTATAAAAAAATAAATCTTGTATGTTGATAAAAAAAACGTAATAAAAAAAATAAAATTTTTAAATAATTTTTTTATAGATGCAATAATATACAGGGGTGTCATTAAAGAATAATTTAACTTAGTTTCCTACGAAACCGGAAGTTTTTTTCATATATATATATATATATATATATATATATATATATATATATATATTTTAATACTGGAAAAATAAAACAAGACATAATAATATACAATGCTTCGAATTCCATTATATACTATTCACAGTGGACAGTATATTGAATTTTACCAAATACTTACTCTTTTGGAAGATATAGTTTGGATACTGGTTCTATTTTTGCAAGGCAATAAAAACTTTAATAAAACAAGATTTGTGTTTATCGGTATATAATAGATACAATCTGCCAAGCGCTTTCGGCTATTACGCCATCATCAAAGGGCTAAGCTCTGAAAAAATAACATTGACATGAACGGTTGTTCAAAATTTTTTTTATAAATGTTTGTCAACTTACTTGTCAGAGGTTTCTCACTAGCAGTATACATAACTGGGATTAAAATTGTACTTTCTTAAGTAAAACATAAATTAAATTAAATTAAAATCGCAAAAATTGCAAAAATTAGAAATGTCATTGCAATTTTTGCGATTTTAATTTAATTAAATTTATGTTTTACTTAAGAAAGTACAATTTTAATCGCAGTTATGTATATTGCTAGTGAAAAACCTCTGACGAGTAAGTTGACAAACATTTATAACAAAAATTTTGAACAACCGGTCATGTCAATGTTATTTTTCCAGAGCTTAGCCCTTTGATGATGGCTCAATAGCCGAAAGCGCTTGGCAGATTTTATCTATTATATACTGATATACACAAATCTTGTTTTATTTTAGTACACGGTATACATGCAAAAAACCCAATCTGGTGAATAAAAACTTTATTACTCACGTGTGGAATACATTTTGTGTCTTCTCAAACTAAAACCAAAAAATAAACCGTTTGATTGCCTATAACTTTTTCATAATTCGCCCTTAAAATTATTAATTTTTTATTCCAGTAGATTCCTTTATTATTACAATGAAAAATTATACTTCATATTCTTTTGTAGCATTATTAAAAATGTAATTCCTTTCATATATTACAATTATTAATAAATTAGGTATGTTTTTTATTTTCATATATTTTTTACATTCAAATGTGATTTATTTTTGCTTATTATTTTTGCTTAGTTTTTTTTTTTTGAACATGCTACTAACATTAATTTAATAAGGCAGAAAAATCATTTCATATTCCGCATTTTATAGAAAGTTCTAAAGATTAAAATTCTTTGCGATAAAAAAATAACTTATCAGAAAATGTTGCAAACACCGGGAATTTTCAACTATTACTTAATTGTTTTTTGTACTTATAGCTAGGATGCCTTATAATAATTAATTAATTATAATTAATAACACAGGCCCACAAAAAAAGTGGTCTGCGCCATAATATGTTAGTAAAAAATAACAGTTCAAAATGGCGGACACAATATGTCGTTTATTTTAGGAAAAATATACTGCGACGTCATGTTTATATTCTTGTTTTTTTTTAAATTCATTTACCACTTTTCGTTTGTTAAAATTAACCATTTTTAGTTTTTAAACACCAAGTATTTTATATATAAAAAAGTACTTTTGTTGTAATAATGTTTTAAATTTAAAGGAATAATTTTACGTTTCGAGGACCAAAAATTAAATTCTCCATGAGTCATGAACCATGACATTGAATATTAACAGCGTCGACATGACATTCCGCTTGGTGAACAATTATTGTTTATTATAGTTTAATGTGTTTATTTACTTAAAAAAAATGTTTTAAAGATCTAATTTTTGCATGCCCCCGTTAATGGCTACTTCGATCCGACCCGTGATCATTACGTATCATCAAAACTTAAGTAGCTTTTACCATAATCACAATAAAAATGTAAAACTACAAAAGTGCATTTCCTCACAATTCCCCACCACAAGGGGCAATGGTGCGCACCTGTTGGGGAATTATGCACAAAAGATAAAAACAGAAAATAATGCAAAAATATTTATTAAACACAGGTTTTCAAAGACTTATTTTTTAAAAGAAAAGTTTTAAAATTTTTGATCGTTTAAAGAACGTTTCCAAAACCCTTCTTTTGCAAATCTAGTTTTTGAACATTTGCATAATTATTTTGTTTTCTATCTTTTAGTTATACGTAACTTATAATTATTAGAAAGGTTTTAACTTTAAAAACTTGTTTTTTATTTAATTTTATTACTACTTAATTGAATGAGGGGAATGCGCATCATTACCCCATCATGAACTTAAAAATAAATCACTTTAAGATCCAAAAACTATTTAAATACATTTAACCAAATTGCATGGACATATGCAAATGATCATATCCTTCAAGAATATATTTATTTTAGAATAATCGGTTAAGAATTATAAACTTACTGTCCCATTTTGTACACGTGCAAAATAATTACAAACATCAATTCACACATATTTAAATATTGTGAACAACTTTCATTTGTCAGTCGCCGTTGTTGGTCCTAGCGAATTGTTAGATGCGCCCCTTAAGCATGGATGACAGAGATGTCTCAGAATACCTCGTAATATGAATTTTTGGTGGCACGCTGTTACTCACTGCGCACCGTTACCCTACTTTCCCCTAATGTTTTAAGCTCTCGCATGGAAAAAAATCACAAATAATTTTAAATTTTCACGGCTTGTACTTTATTGCTTACAGATTTGGGTAATAGACAGACCACGATTCAAACTGTTTTGCCAAATAGTTCTTGATTAACATTCAAAACAGGTCTGCCAACAAAGAAATTAAATTGAATTCAATTTCTTCCAGAGAAATTCCCATTTCATACAGCTCGAATTCTATTAATTAATGTAGAATTAAGGCCGCTTTTGAAATTGTGCCAACGCCATTACCATTCTCTATCTGTTTAAGTTTTCCTTATTTGAATATTTGCGCACCTTATATAGAAAAACGCCTTGGTTTTTGGTCAAAATTTATAAGAAACAGTTTTTTCTCAAGTTAAAAAATTATTTAAATTCATCCTGAGTTCTTGTTATATTTCAAGAAAACTCTAAACATTCTAATAACATTATAAAAAACGTTAACGCCATTTCAAAAGTTTTAAGTAAACTCATGAAAAAATCAGAAACATCAACATTGTTGATAGATAAAATAACAAAAACTGAAAACCTAAGGTGGTTTTTATACCATTTTAATTTTAATTTCTTTCGTGTTTTAGAGCAAGCAGAGCAGAAAATTATTTTTTCCAGATTGTCAAGTATTTATCCCTATCTGCCATACTAAAAAATCAATTTGTGCATATTCATGTGTCTGTCAAAATTCTGCAGGCCATACTGTTTTACTTTTATTTAAAATAATTGAAATACAAATTAAAATAACTTTTTTTAAATCATAAATATATCTTTTATGCAATATGAATATATATTTATTTATTTATTTAGTCTTTTTGAGACCTTACAGATGTTTTATAACAGAATTTTCCGGTCGGAGTCTTAAACACTTAAAAATAAAGGTGGTGTATCGTTTAAAATAATTATAAAACTTAATAAATTCAAACAAGGCTCTTTTATGCGGAGTTACACATTTATTTATTTGTAAACCGGCTTTCACTATTTACTTCGACAATATACTCGCAATTTACAAATTTATTAAGCAATTACAGAAAAGAAAATTACTGTTGATTTAAAACAATGCTTTTTGTATTACCTAATTAAGTGCTAGCTCACACAGTATAAACCGTTGCAACGCATACACCGTTTTTTGTAAAATATACACAATTTTACACATTTTAACACGTTTCCTCGATAACCTTTCATACCAGGGTGTCACAACTGTGACGTTTCTGCTAAATATGTTATTTTTAACAAATTTAATTTTTTTCTCAGTTCAGCCGCGTTAGTTACACTTGTGACACTCCAGCCTATTTCTATAAATATATTGTTAAAGGTTTAAATTTTGAGTTTAATTCATTAAAATATGAAATTTCGTTAAAATAAGGATATGTTTATAACAATGAAAAGGACACATCACAATTGTGTCCTATGGGACTAAACAGCGCCTACTCATTCCAGATTAAAATGCTATGAATTGAATGCATTAATAGATTTACTGGTTGATATTGATTCTGAAATGGAACTAGAAGAGGATGAAGTAGAAGCAGAGGATGAAATAGAATATGAAGAACAAGAAATATCAGAACAAGGGATTCAGATGAAATAGAACTCGAAGCAAATGGCGGAAATAACTGCCCCTTAGCCGAGGTATTTTGAAACAAGTGACCCTATTCATAAAAAATAATTGAGGAAAATATTAGGGAAGATATGCCTCCCGAAAATAATATTTTACCAATAAAATACTTTGAAAAATATTTTCCGCATGAGTTTTTCTAAGTTGGTGCAACCTGCACATCTCAATATTATATTCAAATACAAAATAAGTCAAATAATGTTTAGAACCATCACTAATACCTTTTAATTTTTGAAAATATTGATTTTTATTTCTAAATTCTAAATATCTTATTTCAGTCCTGAAACACACAATTGTGATATGTCTAAAAACACCCTGAAACACTTCTGAAAAAATCTGAAAAAATTTTTTGATTTTTTTAACATATTTTTGAAAATATTAACATAATATATACTAAAAACTACTGCCAATTTCACTCGGGTCTGACAGGGTTGATTGAGGTCTACACTGTCAACTGTGTATTTTTTTCATTAGTGCATACTATTAGGGAAAAGGGGGGAATACCGCGCAGAGGGTAATTCCGTGCGTTAAAATATCTAAAGTTATAGAGCTTCTTTTGAAAAACAACATATCGGAAAACAACTGTGAACAATAGTCCGCCGTTTAGTTAAGATTACGACCTGCGTTGGATTGCAGTTAGCTTTTTTTAAAATTACTATGCGCGGATCTAAAACAAGCTGTAACGTAATTAGTTTTAAACATTTTGGTTGACTTTTTACATCAGTTTTTTTCTTTTTGTATACAGATTAGTGTTTCTTGGGTTTAAATTATTGTCTTTTTTTTATTTAGTGTATGTATTAATCAAGGACATGTTGTATTTTATTTTGGAAAATTCCATGCGTAAAGTGCCAAGGTAATGAATAAGACGATCTCAACATTTGTTTAGTGTGAGAAGAATTGGAAGAAACAATAAAAAGTTTTGCATTGGTTTTTGATCATTTCATTTAGTTTTTGATTTTATGTTTTTCAAATAGTTAAATTTACTTTTTTACACAGGCTATTTAATTTATGCAGTTTTACTTTATAAACAGTCATCGGCGAATTTCCAGTGCTCGCATAGGCGCCGCGTCGACTCTAGCGTTGACGCGACGTTTTAAATATTTAAATTTTTATTTCTTTTTATCTTGATTTTTTTAATGATTCCATTTAAACGAGTTAGGTGGGAAAAAAGTTATCGATAAATAAAAATTAAAAACTTTCGTATTCTTAAAAGATATAAATAGAATATCGGGTTTTTCTTCGAAATACACCGATATACATATTTATAGTTAATATTTATAGTCAATATTGTTGTGTGTAACAAATTAGTCGTCAAATGTTTCGATTTAGTGACCTTTATAAAAATTTCCCTCATAATTCGGCAAAATTATTTCGTAAGCCTATGTTTCTGTGTTTATTTTCAACGTTAATGAGTCATAACTGAGTTTATTCCGATTACTGTTTATAAAGTACCATTTCATCATAATTTAATAAAGTTTGTTCACTCCATAATTGCCAGGCATTTCCACACAAGCTGCGCGAAATTACACGTTATACATGTATAATATAATATAATGTATACAGGGGAATTCCTTGCGAATACATCTTTTCAGTTTTCATTTTTTTTATACATATTTACTTTCATAATACTACTGCTTTATGAGATAAAATTATAATAAAGATATGTGAGTTTCATCATACGTAATATTAACTATATTGCATTTATATTAACTTTTTTTCCCTTAGGGATACGGTATTCCTTCCCTTCCCCCTACACAAAATCCTCATCAAAATTTCATCAAAAGTCAGACTTATTTGGCAAAAATTACATAAGTTTTGAACTGTGGAGAAA
This sequence comes from Brachypterus glaber, assembly GCA_958510825.1. NCBI lineage: Eukaryota > Metazoa > Arthropoda > Insecta > Coleoptera > Kateretidae > Brachypterus > Brachypterus glaber. Next base: position 95,673,045 of record OY294044.1, read on the forward strand.
AATATCTTTATTTTTTTCTTTTAAAACAATGATATTTTTTCATAGTTAATATAACAAGACCGAGGGATTTTTTCGGCTAATTTTGTTGTTTTTATTTACGAAAGCTTTTTTGCTTAGCAACGCACGAGACACAGTGAATGCATATAAAAACCACGACCGCGTAGCGGGAGGGGTTTTTGCATTCGCTGGGTCGAGTGCTTGATAAGCAAAAAGGTTTTCGTAAGTACAAACAGCAAACTTAGATGAAAAAAACATGAGGTTGCGTTGTATTTGTTAAGAAAAATTCACAATTCAAATAAACAAAATTATAAACTTTAATTAAAAATGAAAATAACCACAAGAACAATTTTTAAAACGTTTCTTTATAATATATTATATTAAGCTAATTAAAAGTACAATTGTGAAACACACAATTTTCAAATTTTAGTCCTTGTTTTGTATTTGGTGCAATAATGCTTGAAGATGAACTAATGGTTGTTGTTGCCCTATCTTGTGCTAAATTCTTGTCTTGTACCAAAGGTAGTACTGGTGCTAAATTAGATTCTATATTAGATGAACGAACTTTATCTAATATGGTGGTATGATGTTCTTCATTTAGTTGTAAATATGGCTTTATAGATGAGGAACTTGAGTGGCCACTAATTTTTATTAATTCTTGCTCTTGTACTCCTTGCCTAACCATATTTGAAATGAGTGTGGCGCGACTAGAATGATTTGTAATTTTTCTCTTTTTTGTGTCCAATCCAGCCTTTTTCGCAGATATTTTATTCCACTTAGAAAAAGTATTTTTTCCAACTGGGCTATTCTTGTACCATATTCCGGTTTCTTTCCAGTTAGGATTTGCAGTTAAAAAAAATCGATTAGTAATTATATTTTTATTCCGTTTTTCTACCAGTTTTTTATATAATCGAACAGGACATTTATCAGCATTCTGGGTATTTGGTGTAAGCCATTTATTGTCACTACATTTTTGATCTCCTCCTTGACAAGTTTTCGTAAATACCGGATTGTAAATAATTCTTCCAGATTTCTCACCGTTAGTTTTCATTTCTTCTTGAAAATGCCCCAATAAACAATTTACACCTTCGCCGCCGCGCCAAGCTAATTCAACAGACGCGATGTGAAAAAATTTCATCTGGAGTCCACTAGGAGTATTTTCATCATTTGCGTTAATCATTAAATGGTACTCGTCCACCTCCAGAGCAGATGCACTTAATTTTCTTTTCGCTGGGTTTGATTGGAGTTGCTTTCTAATTACGTTTTTAGCCATTCTAGCGTTCGAAAACTCTACATCTATAAAAGGATTAAAGCTTCTTTGGTATTCGGTAAAATATTTTTCCTGTAAAATTTTTGCCGTCGTATTCCATATTGTTTTTACTCTTTCTATTCTTCCCCGTTAACTTTCCTCATATTTATAGCCCATGTTTTTAATACTGATGCTATTTCATCGATTGTGGTTGTGCTGTCCAATAAATAACCTTTTTCCTCGCAAAATTCAGTAAACTGCTTCCATATGGAATTTTTCGTCCTCACAGTGTTAACCGGCACAGCTGATTTTAAAATTATTTCCACATTTTCTTCAGAAATACTAGCAAATCTATCGCCCATTTTTAAAAGTTTACTATGAAGACGCGCAAATGACTTATTCACAAACTAATTTGACAGTACTTTTCATGGGTGCTGTGATATTGTTCAAATATTATTTTCTTGGTTACCCGCAACTAAAATACATAGTAACGGAAAAAATCCTCAGTACCAGGGATTTTTTCGATTTAAAAATAGGTGATTCGCTGAAAAATGTACCCGATTCGTGACTGGATTGGTTGAATGACATAATAATAATGAAGTGTGAATTTTTCAAAAAAAAACAACAAAAATTGTAGAAAAATATTTTACTAAAATAATATTAAGCGCGCTATCATAAATTTACTAGTTTTTAAGTATATTCTCCGCACGAGTATACTTTAAATACGAAGATTGAATGGCCAATTGAGTAAGTTATAATAAAAATTATAATCTCTGCTATAACCGAATTTTCCATTTTATAACATTAGTAGAATAGTTATTTATGGCACTAGTGGGTAAAGTAAGATATTGCCCATGAGAAAATTAACCTGCGAGGCGTCAGCAAAGCAGGTTAATTTTCGAGAGGGCAATATCGGTTTACCCATGAGTGCCATACAAGGTTTTATCCAATAAATAGCTTAGAAATTCATATTTTTATTAAAAATTTTAATGACATTTACAAGAAAATAATTTGACAGATGACAGTTGAGTGGGTAAAATAAATAATTATCCAATCAATAAAGTAAAAGTCACGCAGGGGTTATTATTGAGTTTATCTATTTAAAATAAAGCTGATAATTGTCTCATTATCTGTATGTATTGGATAAAAATATTTATTAGTTAAAAACCACTTCACAACACTGGTCTACATGAAATTGTGATACATTTTATTTAAAATATTTTAACAAGCAATTATTTTTTTAAGGGTTTTTATTTGAACAGTCTAAAACCCTGTTTGTAATCGTTCATGTTACATAATTAGTGCTATAATTAAGTTAAAATTAAATACGAGCACTGCAATTAGGAATACGTGACCCTTGCTTTACACGGGGTAATTTAATAAACTTCCCGCTTTTTAAAATAACTGAAGTTTATAAAATACCAAGCTACATAATGTTGTTATATTCTTCGCAGTTTCATGACAAGAAAAGTATTAACGATAGTTAGTCCAGTCAATAATAAATGCAATAAATGTACACGGGCTGATATTTTAAAGGGTAGTAGTGGATAGTAACAGAACTCTTGTTTTTCACCTGGTGATTTGCCTAAGGGGTGTCCCCTATCTTGAATTTTAGGGGTGGGTTGCTTAATATACATCTTACGATAAAAATACATATAACCAATTTTGTTAAGGAGGAAATTTACAATAATTTTTGTTTGGATGATTTTTTTAACATATTAATAACAATCGAGTTAATTTAAAAATAGCCATGTTGGAGAAATTGGCCTTTTTCATGTTTCGGCCAAATTATTCATAGGACAATAAAAGGGGTTATAGGCAAACTTGTAGCTCTAGAAATTCTCCATAAGTTTCATATATTATTAATTTTCATAGGTACTTTACTACGATTACAAAGGGAGCAACTCGACTTTCAGCGCCCTCTGTAACCGTAACAAAATACTTATGAAAATTCAAAATATATAAAACTTAAAAGTCCAAACCAATTTTACCCCATGGCCATATTTGAAAATTTATTACTCGATTGTTATTAATATAATAAAAAAATAATCCAAACAAAACTTGTTGGAAAATTTTTCCTTATTGGTTATATACATTTTTATCGTAAGATGCATATTTAGCGAGATAACCGCACTCACCCCTATAATTTAAGTTAGCGGACATCCTTTACGCAAATCATTCGGTGAAAAAGAGGAGTGTTCTGTTACTATCCACTACTACCCTTTAAAATACCAGCCCTTGTACATTTTTTGTAATTTAACACAGGAATTTTTCGTTATTTGACTGCACTAAGTTTTCATAATTCAAAAATCGTCAAAAACCCTTAAAAAAATCTATACCGGGTTGCCCAAGTTTTACTTCCCGGTCAATATCTCCGTTATTTTAAAAGATAGAATTTTTCTCTCTGTTAAATTAAAAGAAAAAACGTACTAAATGGGACCAAAAGTACTTTTAAATCCCACACAAAAACACATACCTTATTAACTTATACCCTTAGAACCACCCCAAACTTTTTTTTTTTCAAATAGCACTCGCATATATTTTTTAGTGATTTTGAAATTCTAAATTCAAAGATTTATTACACTTTGTATTTACCTTAAGGAGAAGATGCTAAAATAAAAAAATATGGTTGGTGTGGTTAGTTGGTGATACGATATCTTACTCAGAAATTAACTTCATTATTTACTATAATAAAAACATGTCAAAAAATTAGTTCACATAAAATTAAAAGAATTTTTAATTCTTTCATCAAAACTCTCACGATAACTTAATAGATCTCAAATGGTTACGAAAAATTAAGCTATATGATAGGAAGACCCTGTTGTTTTTGAAAAACTATCCCTTCAAAAACAAAAAAGTTATAGGGGGCGTAATTTTTCAAAAAAGTTATAAAAAATGGAAAGAAAAGTCCGATGAACTCCAAATTTTTAGAATGCAATACTTAAACTTATAGAAATATTAATTATAAGATAGTTAGATACTCCACATACAAGATTATAAACGTATAAAGTAAGAAAAATTATTTAAAATAAAAATAAAAATAAAAAATTTAAAAATATATAAATTATTAATTAAATATAATAAATTTCATCCAAACCTGACTCATACTTTAAAGTACCTAGTACTGAGGCCGCATTCCCCCTTTGGATGGCTACGCTAATATTAATGCTACTTTTGAAAAAAAAAAACATTTGTAAAAAAAAATCTTAAAGGGATGCCACTTTTTAAAAAAATATTATAAATAGAAAAAAAAGTCATATAAACATAAAATTTTTAGAAAAAAAAATACTTTTGATTGATAGAAATACTCAAATATTCATACCAATTAAAAAATTAATTATTAAACAAAAAGGGTTATTCAGGGTTATTCAGAAATAAGTTCTAGAAAATTAAAAGGTGATTTTACGTCAAAAAATATGAAACAAAGTTCCCATAATGGTTGGTCCGGAGGTGAGCCCTAAGGGAGTTACGAACCTCCTAAGGGTACATCTAATAAGTAGTTTTTATTTAATATTTCTGAAACCCTATAAACCACAGTAACGAGTTTTTGCACATCACTTAACATTGATAAATGCTATAATTTCATGTAATTTTTAATTAGTAATTTTAACCATGGACTTGCAAAATGGGGGGCAATGTCATTTTTTAGCCCCAAACTATTTATCCGTAAATGTTTTGACATTTTCTCAATATAATATTAATCTATAATTATAGTTATAATTATAATTAAAAATATATAAAAAAGGTACTCTTTATGTAACACTCTAGGGCCAACCGTTTTCGAGAAAATTGTAATTAAAGAGGCAATTTCATTAAAAAATACACCAATAAAAATTTTAATAATGCAGAGATTTTTCATTAAAAACTACAAAAAAAAAACTTTCCATACACAAATATCCACAAATCGCTCTTTAAGAGGCTGTAGTACTCTTTAAACTGATTTTCGAGCCTAGACGTATACGAGCTTTTTTCTACAAGTTTTAATTTAGAATCACCATGCAGTATTTAAATTTTTATTGGTGCATTTTTTAGTTCCTATTTTTGATGCTCAGAACGTGAAATTGCCTCTTTAATTTCCAATTTTCTCGAAAATGGTTGGCCCTACAGTGTTACATAAAGAGTTACCTTATTATGTATTTTTAATTTAAGATTAGTATTTTATTAAGAAAATGTCAAAAAATCTACGGATAAAAAAGTTTGGGGCAAAAAAGTGTAATCGCTCCCCCATTTTGCACGTCCCTGAATAAAATTACTAAATAAAAATAACATAATATTATAGCCTATCAATGCTAAGGCATGTGCAAAAATTTGTTACTGTGGTTTATAGGGTTCCAGAAATATTAAATAATTACTACTTTTTAGATGTACCCTTAGGAGGGACGTAGCTCCCTTATGGCTCATTTTCGGAACAACCTCTGTAGGAATTTTTTTTTCATATTTTTTAACGTACAATCACCTCTTAAACTTATTTCTGAAAATATATATATAGAGCACCACGCGTAGAACATCAAAGAAATCATACTTTGGAAAGTATATCGAGAGAAAATGCAACTCATTGCAAAGAGTTTACTGTAGAGTGCGAAGCATTATATATCCTTACAGCTTGTTAAACCCTTCACTTTATGTACGATTACTGACTTACAAATTACTCATACGTCAAATAAAAACTAAAAGTTACGTAGAAAATGGCTGTATAATTTTTATACAATAGCTTTTTGTTTATTATCAAAATTAGAAGTGCACTACAACTACGTAAGTCCTGCAAGTTGGTAAAAAAAAAACAACTTTTGTAATACAATGTATAAATACAATTTATAAACACCAAATTTTATTATCTTAACTATAACCTACTAGTATGACTTGAAAAGTGTTGTTTAAATGACGTCATAGTTAGTTGGTAAAGTAGGACACTATTATACCTAAATCTTTTTCGAGGTTAAAAAGTTGATTGAGTTGTTTATTTTGCGATATTTGAAATTAAGAACCAAAAATGAGGTCTACAAGGAAAAAATTTGGCTTATCCTAACTTTGCAAGAACGTTTTTGTATAAAGCTTATAAATTACTTATTTTTATTTAACTCATTTATTACAGGTAGCTACATTATCCACGAATGATATGTGACGATTATTTAAAATTATTTCAGTTTAATCCGTTCTTGCACAAAAAAATGCCTGGCAAAACAATCTTACAAACATTTTTAACGTCTGGCTTACCCAAAAAAATTATACCTAACCTATTTTTTCCTCTTCTTGTTCGAAGAAAATATGATTTGAGGCAGAAATATAATAGAAAAGGATAGAAATACTTACTATGTGAGCAAACCATCTAGGATACCTAGTTACTACGAATAGTTAGTGTGACGTCATTGTTTGTTGTAGTTAAGTAATAAAATGTGTTGCTATTCTTTATACTAGTATGTTATAGTTACGATAATAAAATTTGGTTAAAGTTAAGTAGCATTTTTTGTAGAAAAGTACAACTCTCCAAACACAAATGCGTGCGAATAGTCCTGCTTTCCGCACTATAGAAAAACATAAGAAATTAATTGGTGAGTTTTAAAAGTTGATTTTAAGTTTCAAAGCCGAGAAACAAATATTTTTGTGGCAAATATAATTTTAATTGTGTATTAATAACACAGCCCCACAAAAAAAAAGTTCAGCCCAGCGAACCGGATCCATGTATCCCTATGTATTTTCGGTTGCTGAATCCGAATCCGAGATCGAAAAAAAAATCATACACCCCCAAAATCATAAGCTAGGGTCTAAAAAACTCCTAAACTAGGGTAAAAAGGTCCCTGGGATATTATGACAATAAATAGGCATACTACCCTAGAGTATCGCCCTAAAATGGGGTTAAACCACCCCTTAGATGAAAATACAATAAATAAATACAGGGTGGACTAACTCTACTTAGGCAGCTATTTTCTTGAAATATAATGTATGTAATAAAAAGTAGCCCTATATTAAATCCACCCCTACACCCTCTCCCACAACTTATCCCAACTTTATTTTTTCAAATAGCACACCTATATTTTTTTGATTGCTTTGGATAGACTTTAAGCTTGTAAATATAATATTATACTTGCTATTTTTGAGTTTTAGAAGTCGTAAAAAAGTTTTTATTTATTTATTTACTTACTTAAGGTTAGTCTGAGCCCCTCACGGGACTCGGTACTATTTTTAAGAATGTTTTAAATTTATTTATTGTCATAATATGCCAGGGACGGATTTACCCCATTTTAGTTTTTTTTTTGGCCCTAGCTAATGATTTTGGGGGTGTACGATTTTTTTTTTGACCACGGACTCGGATTCAGAGATCGAAAATACATAGGTTCGGTTAGCTGGTCTGATTTTTTTTTGTGGGGCTGTGTAATTTAAGACTTTTTTATTGTTTTTCATTTTCATGTAAATTTTCAATATTTATTTACAAAATATAGAAAATTTGAATAATGTTAAAAAAATCCGAAAAAATATTACTACTTTTACAGCTAAACGGAGAATTTTATTCTCTTTAAAATTTCATAGCCCAAGACCTAGGTTGCTATTTAAAATTTTGTTCCCACTGTCCCCTGGCACCGCCTTATCAAACAAAAAATTTAAAAATATTGTATATTTTAGTTTTTGTTGTATGATATACATATTCCAAATTTGAAGTTTGTATCTCATCTATTCAAAAGTTACGGGGATGAACTACATATTTAAAAGAAATACACTGTATTTATCCGATTTTTCTCGGTGCGAAAGTGTTAAAAAATATTTTGTAATTAATTGACCAATTTTAAAAGTTAATTTTAATTTGCTAGTCTTTTATATTTTAGGTGTATTAAATTTTCACCCAATCAAGTTGAGCAATTTGCTTAGGGCAAAATTAAAAAAAATTGCATATTTCTAAACCAATATCAAGCAAATTTGCATATTTTTAAATTCAGATTATTTCGAATATACCTTACATTGTAAAACGCTTAAATAAACTTGAAATTTTGTATTATTTTAGAATCTAAAAAATCAAATAAAGTGAATATTATAATAGGTGTTTTTAAAGAAGGGACATGATACCGAAATACTGAATCAAAAATAGCATATGGATTTTTCTACACTAATCGTAAATATTACTTAACTATACGTTACCTATACAAATTTCACGAATCAAAAAAACAAAAGTTTTGGGTTAATTTTGGCACTTTTTATTCGTCACTTCTCAGTACACATTACGTTTCATCATATATTATGACTTTCTCAAAAGCAGCTAATTTGTGAACATTCTATATATTCCGAACATACCATGGAACTCATTAGACAATTAAAATTGTAAACAGTTACATTTAAAAAAATTATATGTTTATTTCCCGATCAATTAGACCGAGATTTTATTAATAATATTCCATGGTATGTTCGGAATATATAGAATGTTCACAAATTAGCTGCTTTTGAGAAAGTCATAATATATGATGAAACGTAAAGTGTACTGAGAAGTGACGAATAAAAAGTGCCAAAATTAACCCAAAACTTTTGTTTTTTTGGTTCATCACTAATCGTAAATTTCATGTCCGGACAGAAGAAATGCTATAATAAATATTTTTTTTTTATTTGAAATGTTTAACTCATTTATTTTTATTAAACACATGTGACAAAATACGTAAGATTTTGCCTTTATAGGAAAAAAAAGTAGAAATAGTTCGAAAATTGTATATTTTTAACGTGTCCGAAATGAAAATTTTAATTTTTGTCAAAGAAAGCTTTTTAATTTTTGTCAAAGAAAGCTTTTTAATTTTTGTCAAAGAAAGATTTTTTTGTTTTGACAGATTTGCGGTTTGCATATGTAAGTATGTTATAAAGTTTGGAGAATTTTATAAGATTGGAATAAGGTATAATATGCTTAAATATTTGACGGTTAATTGATTTAAACACGAATTAAATCAATGAGCTTTTTACTTCATTTTTATAATATATCACAAATGCTACTGATCACAATTGTGATCTTTTATTGAGTAAATAATAAATATCAATGATAGGATTGCAAATGATAACCATTTCATAGTAATAGTAATAGTAATAGTAATAGTAATAGTAATAGTAATAGTAATAGTAATAGTAATAGTAATAGTAATAGTAATAGTAATAGTATTAGTAATAGTAATAGTAATAGTAATAGTAATAGTAATAGTAATAGTAATAGTAATAGTAATAGTAATAGTAATAGTAATAGTAATAGTAATAGTAATAGTAATAGTAATAGTAATAGTAATAGTAATAGTAATAGTAATAGTATTTATTGACCAATTTGATACATAAAGTACATTTGGTTACATATATTATAGAGGATTCGATTAAAAAAAAAAATCAATTACTTTTGGTTGGGGAGTAATAAATTATTAAGTTTTCTCACTACATAGGGTGACCGGTGTGAAGTTAGCAACGAATTTCCAGCAACGATTTTTTTCGGTCCACTATTTGAGGCAAGCGGCATGAAAAAAATAAAAATACGTATTATGGTCTCTTATTTTGAATTTTTGGCTTTTTTTAATTAAAACGAATCTAACGGACAAATAAATGAACCTATGGCGTCGAACACCTTGTGGTGAAACCTACCGATGTAAAATGGATACTGAGGACACATTCATTAAAAAACCATAGGTTGTAGACCAAGAGGTTGTATATTAAGCCTGCAAAAGAATTGGTGGCTCAAATAGGGGTCTTTCTGACCCCAGTGGGTGTCTGGCAGACCCCTATTTTTAAACGAGATCTAGCAGAAAAAATAAGGAAACAAGCGTTCATAAAAATATATTGCTGAATCAAATAAGGGTCTGGCTGGACCCATCGGGGTCTGGTAGACCCCACTTGGTCTGGCAGATACAGATAAATCTGGGTGACTATATTTTGACCTCAGGGGCCTTCAGGTCAAATAATCATTCGTTGCTGGAAAATTGTATTTACTTTTTCTTTTTTTACCTAAATTTGAGCAAAAAGGTAAAAATGATAAAACAATACAGATACTAAAGTATTACTAACAACTTTTTTTTAAATACTATAGTAAAAAAATACCAAAAAAGTAGGGGCTTACTGGTTGAAAATACAAAAAATGTATATTTTTCAGTTTCAGTATGAAAGGGTCGAGCTGACAAAATGACACTAGCGCTAAAATCTTACAATTGGCATATTTTGAATATTTTCAAAAGAAAAACTAAACTAACTAGGGGCCTTCAGGTAAAAATATCATTCGTTGCTGGAAATTTGTAATTTACTTTTTCTTTTTTGCCTAAATTTGAACAAAAAGGTATAAATGATAAAACGATACAGACACTAGAGTTTTACTAACCACTTTTTTTAAATACTATAGTAAAAACATACCAAAAAAGTAGGGGCACACTGGTTAAAAATGGAGCAATTGGATTTTTTTCAGATTCGGGGTGAAAGGGTCGAGCTGACAAAATGCCACTAGCGCCAAAATCTTGCTAATAGCATATTTTAAATGTTTTTAAAAAATAATTCCGACTAACTAGGGGCCTTCAGGTCAAAAAATCATTCGTTGCTGGAAAATTGTATTTACTTTTTCCTTTATTGCCTAATTTTGAGCAAAAAGTTAAAAATGATAAAACAATACGGACACTAAAATTTTACTAACCACATTTTTTAAATATTATAGTAAAAAAATGCCAAAAAAGTAGGGGCACACTGGTTGAAAATGGAGCAATTTGATTTTTTTTAGATTCGGAGTGAAAGGGTTGAGCTGACAAAATGCCACTAGCGCCAAAATCTTGCTAATAACATATTTTAAATATTTAAAAAAAAAAAATTCGACTAACTAGGGGCCTTCAGGCCAAAAAACATTCGTTGCTGGAAAGTTGTATTTACTTTTTCCTTTTTTGCGTAAATTTGAGCAAAAAGTTAAAAATAATAAAACGATACGGACACTAAAATTTTACTTACCACATTTTTTAAATATTATAGTAAAAAAATGCCAAAAAAGTAGGGGCATACTGGTTAAAAATGGACCAATTTGATTTTTTTCAGATTCGGGATGACAGGGTCGAGCTGACAAATTGCCTCTAGCGCTAAAATCTTACTATTGGCATATTTTGAATATTTTCAAAAGAAAAATTGAACTAAGTAGAGGCCTTCAGGTCAAAAAATCATTCGTTGCTGGAAAATTGTATTTACTTTTTCCTTTTTTGCCTAAATTTGAGCAAAAAGATAAAAATGATAAAACGATACAGACACTAAAGTTTTACTAACCACTTTTTTTTAAATACTATAGTAAAAAAAATCCAAAAAAGTAGGGGCTCACTGGTTGAAAATACAAAAAATGTATATTTTTCAGTTTCGGGCTGAAAGGGCCGAACTGACAAATTGCCACTAGCGCCAAAATCTTGATAATAGCATATTTTAAATGTTTTTAAAAAATAATTCCGACTAACTAGGGGCCTTCAGGTCAAAAAATCATTCGTTGCTGGAAAATTCTATTTACTTTTTCCTTTTTTGCCTAAATTTGAGCAAAAAGTTAAAAATGATAAAACAATACGGACACTAAAATTTTACTAACCACATTTTTTAAATATTATAGTAAAAACATTCCAAAAAAACAGGGGCTCACTGGTTGAAAATACAAAAAATGTATATTTTTCAGTTTCGGGCTGAAAGGGCCGAGCTGACAAATTGCCACTAGCGCCAAAATCTTGATAATAGCATATTTTAAATGTTTTTAAAAAATAATTTAGACTAACTAGGGGCCTTCAGGTCAAAAAATCATTCGTTGCTGGAAAATTGTATTTACTTTTTCCTTTTTTGCCTAAATTTGAGCAAAAAGGCAAAAATGATAAAACGATACAGACACTAAAGTTTTACTAACCACTTTTTTTTAAATACTATAGTAAAAAAATCCAAAAAAGTAGGGGCTCACTGGTTGAAAATACAAAAAATGTATATTTTTCAGTTTCGGGGTGAAAGGGTCGAGCTGACAAAATGCCACTAGCGCCAAAATCTTGCTAATAGCATATTTTAAATGTTTTTAAAAAATAATTCTGACTAACTAGGGGCCTTCAGGTCAAAAAATCATTCGTTGCTGGAAAATTGTATTTACTTTTTCCTTTTTTGCCTAAATTTGAGCAAAAAGATAAAAATGATAAAACGATACAGACACTAAAGTTTTACTAACCACTTTTTTTAAATACTATAGTAAAAAAATTCCAAAAAAGTAGGGGCTCACTGGTTGAAAATACAAAAAATGTATATTTTTCAGTTTCGGGCTGAAAGGGCCGAGCTGACAAATTGCTACTAGCGCCAAAATCTTAATAATAGCATATTTTAAAATTTTTAAAAAATAATTACGACTAACTAGGGGCCTTCAGGTCAAAAAATCATTCGTTGCTGGAAAATTCTATTTACTTTTTCCTTTTTTGCCTAAATTTGAGCAAAAAGTTAAAAATGATAAAACAATACGGACACTAAAATTTTAATAACCACATTTTTTAAATATTATAGTAAAAACATTCCAAAAAAACAGGGGCTCACTGGTTGAAAATACAAAAAATGTATATTTTTCAGTTTCGGGCTGAAAGGGCCGAGCTGACAAATTGCCACTAGCGCCAAAATCTTGATAATAGCATATTTTAAATGTTTTTAAAAAATAATTTAGACTAACTAGGGGCCTTCAGGTCAAAAAATCAT
>OY294044.1:95686154-95765154 GCA_958510825.1 Brachypterus glaber
GGTCATGGGGTGTCAGTCAAATCGTCATACACCGTTCTGCTAATTTTTATATTACTTTATTTATATAGGTATTGCCCAATTAAGAGTACATCCAATCCTAATATTATTTTTAACACTAATATTAAAAAGTACAATTCATGTTTGACTTGGGATGGTTTGGTTAGTTCGCTACCGCGTCTACATGATAAGCCAACTAGCCAAGCTAGTGTGAGTTCGATTCTTACTGGCGCCAATTTGCCTTTTTCAGTTAATTAATAATTTAAATTTGGCAAATGCGATAAGTGAAGAGGACGCTCCCTATAAAAACTGGTTCGAAAGTCAGTATAAGCCGGTGGTTTCCTCTACTACTAGTCCATACAAGTCCTGGACTTAGGGGATGCTTAATTAAGTAGAAAAGTACGAGGTTAAACAAACATGTAATTTAATTTAAACAAACATGTAATGTAATGTAATGTACCAACACTAAGACTAAATACTTTTATTACATTAAGGGGGGCCCTAAATTTTTAAAACCGTCATACACCGTTATGCCAGCATCATACACCGTTCTGCCAGCGTTATATTCCGTTCTGCCACACATTTTTATAAAATACATTTTTTTAGAAAAGTATTAATTAGGTTTTTTATACTGCTTAAAGTTTTTTTGGGGTGCTGATTTCAAATCTGGTGTTAATTTTTAAAAATACAAAATGGCAGATTTAATATGGCGGACATTTTTTTGTATTTTTCTAAAATACCGGTATCATTAAAAATAAATATTTATTCCTGATATTATTATTATAATAGTCAAAATGGCGGATTCAAGATGGCGGTTACGAATTATAAAAAAGTTTTTACCACAATAAATAAAAGTTTTTTGACACAATGAAATAAATTGGGAATTTCTGGGCAACTTAAAAAATAAATAATAATTATCAATACAAGCAAAAAAATATCCTTTAACTTAATACCATTATTAAAAAAAAATACCAGGCCTTAAGCAAATTCCAGCAGCCATTTTTGTTTTTTTTTAACAAATAAAATATAATGTAACCTAAAAAATCTTGACATTTTTTTTTTAATTTTAATTATTTTCTCATAAAAAATACGTCTGTCCCGCCATTTTTCTTTTTTGTAAACCAAATTTTATATTTATTACCCTACAAAAAAATTCTTTAATTTCATACCTTTTAATTTTTTTATTTTTTTTTTTTTCATAAACGAAATGACGCCCAGCAGGCGCCATTTTGTCTTCTTTTTGCAAAATTAATGTTGCCTGGAATACTTTTGAAATAATATGAAGCTTGAAGTAAAAATCTTCGATATTAGATTGGGTTGGGCTTCGGGAGAAGCCAACTATGTTAGGTTAGTTATGACGTCATAACATTTAGTACCTTACATAAGTTATAAGGTTTAAAATCAGATGGACAAATATTATTTTAACATACATTTTTTTATATTTTTCATTTATCAGGACCTTTTAAATCCGAGAATGTAAAAAAAATATTTTTTGTTGGATTTCAGGAATGTGTTACAAAATACAAAAAAAAAAACATGTTTCTTTATATTTTTTATTTTATTGAAATCTTTTGGCATTAGCATTTATTTGAAGGCCATATTTGGTTACATAAGTTGTCAATATTTAAATACCAATTATAAATTAAATAGTTTTTAAAAAGACTAATTTGTGTTATAATTTATAATTAGGTAGACATACACATGTATAATATACATTGTATATATTTTAATGTATATAAAAGTAATAAATATGAACCAATAATTTCTGTTTAAATTATCATTACTTTTTATATTATTCACAGCGCCTGCGCTAGAATAATATTATACAGTAATTTCGAAACATTTCAACCCAAAGATCCCTATTGTTTTTGAAAGTAATCCCTTCAAAAACAAAAAGTTATGGGGGTTAAACTTTTTTTAAAAATTAAAACTATCATTAAAAAAAAATCAATTTTTATTCTTTTTTTTATTGAAATTTTGGTTTTTAACATTTAGGTATTTAATTTTTCGTCCTCAAAAATTGAAATTTCACCTAAAAATTATTTTTTCTCGAAAACGGTCAATCCTACAGTATTACAACAAGAGTAATTTTTTTATGTATTTTGACCTGGTAAAATTAAGTACATGAAATTAACATGCGAAAATAGGCCTTAATAAGATTAGTTCACATGCAAAACCTCGTTGTTATATCTCAAAGGGTTCCTGAGTTATTAAATAAAAACCGATTTTTTTAGCAACTCTCAAAGGAGCCTAGCTCCCTTAGGACAATACAAAAAGAAATGCTGAAAAAAAATTTCAAAACTTGGTATACTTTTGGAAAGGGTATGCAACAGAGAAGTGTTTACAACTATTTGATTCTGTTGACCTAGTGCCATTTTTGACAAAATTTTGCTTAGAATAGAAAAATAAATTCAAACCACTGCATTTTAAGTCATAAATTAGCCTACATATTTTTTATACTAATAATTCGGAATTTCTTTTTGTATTGTTTCAGCATATTAAGAATATCTTAAAAAATATTTAGCAAAACTAAAAGAATTTAGTATGATAAAAAATAATTAATAATTAATAAACAAATATCGGGACTAGGACTTTAAATAAAAACACTAAGTTTTATGCACTAGCGACGTTTCGTCTTTAATCAAGACTTTATCAAGCTTAGCATACTTAAAACACTACATTTAACATAAATATTATTTAAATAAACAATTACGAACAATAAACAAAACTATAGAACCGTACACGTAGACATATTTCAAACTAAAATCAAATAAAAAATAATATGTACTGGGAAAAATTCAACTATTTCGCAAAAATATCTAAAAAGGCCGATACAGAAATACACTATGCAAATCCTTTCTTCTACAGTTACCCCATGTTCCCCTATATTTTTCATTTTATTGAAATCTCTAGGCAGTAACTTTTGTTCAAAGGTCGTATTAAGTTAAGATGTCAATATTTCAATATAAATCCGGAAAACGTGGTTAAAATAAATGTACATGAGTAAATCTTTTAATTAAATTAAAGTACTTACTTCAATTTGAACTTCAAAAAGATAAATAAGATGGGATTATAGGAAAAGAACATTATTGCTTTGTAGACATGGTAGATAAATCCAAATAAATTAATTTCATGCCAGGATGTTACTTTAAAATACACTAAGAGATATTTGCCAAATATTAGTACCACACGTAATCGTGGCCGGACTTTACAGCGAAAAAATTACCGCAAAGTCCATTACCGCGCAGCTGTTACCGCGATCGCTATTTCCACGAGAAGCTATTACCGCGCATTTACTTTTACCGTGAAGACCATTACCGCGCAGTCCATTACCGCGAAATGTCTTTACCGTGTATGAATTTTAGAGCGAAAGTCATTTACCGCGCCTTTTTTATAGTTTACTTTTTAGGAGGTGAATTTCAAAACACAGTTTTTGCCTTTGTGACATAGCAACTTGTCAATTACTTAACAATCAAAGTCTATTGTTTACTAAGTGACAAGCTGCTATGTCACAAATGCAAAAACTGCATTTTGTAATTAACCTCCTCTTTTATGTAAAGGTTTTTCCGTGGGATTGATGGCAGTTTGGTTTAGGTTTCCGAACAAAAGCCGAAAGCAAATATTTAATTTGTATTTTTATTGATAAAGGTTACTAAATGTACACACATTTCTGTCTTTAGTTTTGGGTTTTTTTTTGTTTTTTTTTTTTCGTAAAATTTATATAGAAAATTTTTTGACATAGAGACTTGAAATTAAACAATTTTTTTCTACTACTTAAAAAATGTTTGTTTCAAATTTTAGGTCTCTGGATCAAATTGTTTTTAAAATATCGTAGAGTAAGTTTGTTTTGCAAGCGACTTGCATCTTTATAAGAACTATAATACATCATTGTATTTGCAAACTCAAGTTCTATCAATCCAACCGAAAAAATTAGGGGTGCTATTAAAAAAAAATGAGTTAGGGGTAAGCTGTGGATGTGTGAGGGTAGCTTTTATTTTTGGTTATTTTATAGATATTTTTGTCTTATTTTTGCCCTTGCAGAAATTGATTATCTCTTTTAGTATTCGGTAAAATTGCTGCCAAATATAGTTGAAATCAGAGGGTGGATTTTAAATATTTTTTACCACTTCTCAACTTAACAAGTATATTATATCATTGTATTTGAAAGCTCAAGGTCTATCCAAAACAACCCAAAAATTATAGAGCTGTTATTTAAAAAAATAAAGTTAGGGGTTGAGAGTCGGATTTTATTTTTAGCTAATTTTTATACATATTGTTGTCCCATTTAAGGTAATTGCATCTCTTTTAGTTTTCGAGAAAATCGCAGAGTAAATAAAGTTGAACACAATGTATATACTTTTTTGTATAATAATATTAATATACACAATTTATATACGGCTTGAAAAATTATACTAGCTTAAGGTCTATCCAAAACAACCCAAAAATTGTAGAGGTGTCATTTAAAAAAAAAAGGGGTTGAGAGGTGGATGAAAAAATTCCCTCTCCCTCTCAACCACCCCCTCCCAAATATAATAAATTGAACATAACTTTTTTTGTGAGAAAGTATTCTCGCTCATTCAAGATGGCTGGTTTATTTTCTTTTAGTTTTAGCTCCCAAAAACGTTAGAAAAATACTAGTCTGGTTAAGAGTAATTGATGTTTTTTTTTGTGGGCCTGTATTATATTTGTCTGTACCTCTTACTTCTAGTTTTTTACTAAATTTTTTAAATTTAATAGTAAGTCCAGTTTTTTTTTATTGACTTGTATATAAATTAATAAAAATAAGTAGGTTGTCTTTTTTCTCCAAAAATTTTTATTTAAGTATTAATTAATAAAAGGCAGAGTAAAGGTCCTTTCTCAATTATATTAATTAAAACCTGACCGCGGTTTCGAGCCTTTATGTACCTAGGCTCATTGTCAAAGGTCGCCTACAAGAAAATATGTGTATAAAGTTTGTTTTGATCAAAACTTTCTAAAATTTAACAGTAAGTTTTGGAAGTTTGAGGATTGTTTGTCAATGGGTTCGCCTATTAGCCTTTTTCTGGCTGAGTATTTTATGAATTTCTTTGAAAACACACTAATATTTAAAAACAAAAACTGTAAAAAGTATATTAAATTCATTAAATACTATATACTATATTGATGAAGTGTTTCTAATATGGCAAGGGCCTATTGACGAATTACATAATTTTCTTAAGTTTATTAACACTTTAAATAATAAAATCCAATTCACTCTTGAGTTAGAAAATGGTGAAGGCGCCTTAAACTTCCTGGACTTAACAATTTACAAGAAAGATAATAAATTCGCCTTTAAAATCTTTAGAAAACCCTCTCACACTGGCTTAACTATTTAAAACTACTCCAACCACCCGTGCGTTCATAAAATGTCTGCCTTCAACTGTTATATTTTTAGACTTTTAAATATTCCCCTATCACCAGAAAATTATAAAATAGAAGTAGATATTATTAAGCAAATTGCGATCATTAATAACTATGATACAACACTTATAGACAAGTTAATTATTAAACAAAAAAACAAACTGTACAGAAGTTTAGCTACAAGTCTTAGACTTGAGAGAGATAAAATAAGGTATGTCTCTCTTAGTTATATAGGGAAACCATCAATAATAGTAAAAAATATTTTAGATAGTTTGAAACAGAAGGTCAGTATATCATATAAAAATATACATAATTTGGAAAAAACCATTGTCAATAATAAAGATAAGATCGACAAATGGCATAAAAGTGGGGTCTACATGCTAAAGTGTGGGTGTGGAGCTGAATATGTTGGCAGAACGGCACGTTCGTTCCTCATTCGAAGATCTGAACATTCTAGGTGCATTAACAAGCCAGAGGACCATACCTCACACTTTGCAAACCATATAAAAGACACGGGACATACTTTTGATAGAGAGACTGATGTAAGATTTTTACATATTGAAAATAATTTTGAGAGATTGGAATGTCTGGAAGAGTTAGAAATTTTAAAATCGTGCAAAAATAAACACACGATAAGACTCAACAAACAGATCAATTTTTTAAACAACACATTTTTCTCTATACTTACCCCAAAATAATAAAATCATTCTTGTCGGTCTTCCTACCGAAGGTACGTCTCTAGTATGATATACTGATCTTCCATTTCTCCATAATACATTTTTATTTATTTTTATTATTAAATTTAAAGTTCCCGCCATCAGCCAGGGACCTATATAGTTAAGTTGTCCAACCTGTTTTATTATTGTATTAGCTGTCACTTTTATATGTTATGTGTTCTTAAATTTAAGTTTTATTTATTTGACAAAATAGCTCAATTTTGTATTTTTTAATGTAAGTATTAATTTGTAGGACTTTTTTAAATGTATCTTGTCAATTTGTGTTTATACATATATTTTCTTGTAGGCGACCTTCGACAATGAGCCCAGGTACATAAAGGCTCGAAACCGCGGTCAGGTTTTAATTAATACAATTGGGAAAAGAACCTTTACTCTGCCTTTTATTTATTATATAATCCCAACTATGGATCCATTCGTTCGTTAAGTATTAATTGTTTACCATACTAGTTTCGGAATATTTTTAGGTTTTAGCCTATATTCAGTGGTCTACAAAGGGTCAAAATTAGGATAGTACATTTATAAATGGGGCTTATTGTATATACATTTTTCACTGTGAAAAGGAATTTTGTTTGAAAATATTTTAAGGTTATGTTACAATCAAAATAAAAAATAATAGTAAATATATACCAAGGCCTTGCAAGGAAGAGAAGATATTTTTTATAGCCGAGCGTATTGAATCCCGAGCTAGGTAGCAGCAAGGGATTTAAGAGTACGAGGCTATAATAGTTTTCTCTACCGTGGTTTATATATTAGTTTTTTCACTACTAGCAATATTTAACTATTTTTATTCAAATAATAAAATAAATTATTAACAGAAATTATATTTCTTGAAATTTTCATAAAAATCAAATAGCCATGATCAATGACATTTGCTCAAATAAATGCTTTAAACTGACGTTTAAAAATTTAGTTTTTTTATTTTTTTTTCATAATAGCTAATTATTGATTATATTAATTGATAATAATTATAATGAACTATATTTAATAAATAGAAACTTATTTAAAGCTATTTTTTTGGGTTTAATTAGCAAAATTTGCACAAAGAACTGAAACATCTAAAGTGACAGAAATCAATTGTTTATAAAATTTACTCCTACTAGGAGAGAAATAGTATATTATTTACCAAGTGAGAGAAGTTTAACATTTTTGACCTGCGTCAAATTGCGGGATGAGCGCGCTAGCGCGAAGCCCGCAAGACGCGGTCTAAAATGTTAAATCTTCACTCACGTGGAAAATATAGTATTTTTTTCACTACCTGTACAATTAATTATTATTATTATAATTATTATTATATATATAGCAATAGTAAGCGCCGTAAACGACGATGAGACTACTGCATTTAGTCTGTAAAGGCTATACTGAAAGTTAAAAAAAAAGCGTGTAATTAGCTATATATTTATTTATTTTACTAAAATTTAATAAAAAAGATTATAAATTTAAAATATCACGCTGGTCGTTGTGGGCATTGAAAAAAACAAATGAATAACTTGACATTTCTAGCAGAAATTTTCTGGTGATCTGCTTAAATTATTAAGTTAGAAAGTGTTTCTGTGTAAAGTGTAATAAAATATATAAAAATGGAAAGTAAAATGCAAAGTGATGATTCTGGTACTCCCCCAGAAATAAGGGGACAGGCGAAGACTGTGAGGGAGAATCTATTGCCTCAAAAATCAATATATGGGGGTTGTACCTCTAGTAATCTATGATCCTTAAGGTAATATATGGGTTGTATAATCTATGGTAGAATATGATGGACCAATGATTTTCACTTTTCTAAGTGTTTTTTGTAAAACATGTTTTATAGGTACTAATTTAGTTAATATTTTTTAATTTATCATACAATAAATAAATTTGGTGTCTTTAGACACTTGTAAATAGCAATGTGATTTAATAATTAAGTTAAAAGTCAGATGCCAAAACAGCTGAATAAAAATTCATTATTAACCATGGTGCAATTTCATTATTTTTAGTACCTCTGACATCATAGGTAGAGAAATAATATTTTTACCAATGAAAAGAACAGTAATAAAGATGTGGTTTTAGGCTGGTGGTGAAAAAACATTATTATTGCTATAGGTGAAGAAAATTGATTTCACAGTCTGAAAACATAATAAATAATGGTGTTCTAAAGCTAGTAGTAAAAACAACTATTTATGATTAAAATACTGTCGGCTCACCTGCATTAAATAAGAATCTTAGTAAATACAAGAATTGTTCTGGTTTGTAAAATTGAAAATTATCATTACGAAGCCTAATTATTTTACCTCTATAGTTTGACAGATTTGGTGTGGTTAAAGATACGTTAAAAATTTGTTCTTCCACCGCACAGTGGACCGACACTATTTCAATTCTAATAAATAAGTAAAAACAATTAAAATACATAAATAAGAAAAACAGATAGATACGTGTACACGTTATTAAATTTTACATATAAGTTAAACATACTATATTTTTTATTTTATTCTAAATAACTAATATAAAAGGTATGACTAGAGTGAAAACCACAAATGGTGAAAAATGATTGGTATCTCAAACCACTAAAAAAACATTTAAGATGTTTTTTTTTATATTTCTTATATAACGTGGGAGGGGGGGGGGGTATTATAACCGGAGGGGGGGTACCTCAGAAGCATGTTAAGTATCGTCTGGTAATCAAAATTTATTTGACCATTGAGACATGAGGGTCTATCATATTTATATAACTTTAAAATTTCAAGCCTTCCAGAGGTTTATTGTTTACTGAGTGTAAAATTTTGAAATCTATATCCTTATAAAAACTATGAACACTCTTAAAAATATGGTTGTATAGTTATATTTAAACATCTGAGGTGTTCTTTGGTTCCACAATCAAAATTTCTTTTAGTATATAAATACTTAAATATAATTCATAAAATCACATTTCTTTTTTACGAAGGCGTTGAAGGGCCACAGCAATATTTTTTTTTGAAATTCCGACTTTAAAGTCAGAATTCTGACTTTAAAGACAGAATTCCGTGTTGTCGGAATTTCAAAAAAAAATATTGTTGTGGCCCTTCAACGCCTTCGTACTTTTTTCATTAAATTTTTCATAAAATTACATTTCTTTATTCCTCCACCAAAATTGTATGTATTTTAATGTACACTCAGAGAAAAATCGTTGTAAAATCAAACAAAAGTCATATGATTTAAAAGAAAACCAATGTTTTTGCTCCGACAGTGTTTTCTATTAACTCAAAAAGATATTTTTTAATTTTATAAGCCATTGTAAAAATAAAAATATTCATTGTAATTTGAAAAATGTTTCCTTTTAAATCATTTGTAAACTAGATGTGATTTGAATACAAAAACTGGTTATTTTAAAAAGAATTCTTTGAATATATTGATATTTTTCAACAATATAAAGGGAAATATTATAATTTTATTAAGAAAACATTAAACTAAGAAAGTAAGGGACAATACTTTTACTTTAAAGTAAAAAACGTTTTGGTGTAAAAATTATTTTTTTAAATTAATATTATTCATAACTAAAACGTAAAGTTTTTACTTTTAATATTTTAAAAGGCAATTTTTTTAAATTAAAATAATTTCTTATTGATTTTACAAGATGAGATTTTTCTGAGTGTACTTAAATATAATTTATAAAATTTCCCCACCAAAAGTTTCTGGGGAATTAAATTTTCCATCAAATTTTTGAAATGTTATTACAGCATAATCCGTTGTTTTCAACTGTTTTATTTTAAAGGTACACTGGGGCTAAGAAAGGAGGTATTAGTTCCTCATTTATTTAGGTTGTTTGGGCCTATTTAATTTATTTAGGCACGTTAATTGTTGTAGGTAATAATAATCCGAGTAAACACAAAGTTTTAGTCGCTTATCCAAACAAGCATACGCGTAACTAAATTTGGAAATTAAATTTATTTCATTTGTCAAGCCGTCAGCAGAAACTTCCATAATCCGATTCCATTCGGCTATTTTATGGTTTAGAATTTGTGATGCGAAGTCACAAGGGTAACTTTACATGCACAAAGTGCGTGTAAATAAATAAAGAGCATAATTCATCATCATTATTTTATGAGAATGCGGTTAAAGCAGATCATTGAAATCCTAAATATTTACAAAACAAGCTAAAACGAACACCTTTTCTAGATGTATTTCGCTACATCTCAGAAAAATTATTATTTTTTTTATAGGAAATTTAAAATGAGTTATTCCAGCAAATCGTAACATGACTGACTTTAAATAAAATATAGATTATAATTATCATTAGCTAGCTAAATATCCCGGAAAGACCGATCGATATACCGAGCGACATTTTTTTTTTGCCTTAAAAAACGTCACAAAACACAAAAATACGCAAAAAAAAATTAAAAATTTTTGCTCGAATACAAGCCTTTCCGAAAATTTGAAAATTTTTAAAATGGGAAAGCAAAGTTCAGACTCGAATAAAAAAAACTGGTAAGCAGAAAATTTTAATTACTGCTGATACTGACAATGCTAAATCAATACTACAATGCTACATAGGTAGCTTGTTTGATACCGCACACTTTAATTTATTATTGTGTGCCTGTTACGAAGTCACAACTGTATATATACAGTTGTGACTTCGTAACTATATATAGTTGTTGAATAGACACAAATTGCGTGTAAATAAATTAAGAACATTATCAAGATTAGAAGTTATGGGTCTACGGTGAATGTAACTAGCTGTCAGATCAATGATACCATAATCACTAAAAATTCTATTCGTATAAAATGGTGCATTAATAGTACCTACTTAAAACGACATATTTTATTCGCTATTTCGTTAAAGAATATATAGGTACATTTAATAGCATATATATTGCTTTCCCATTTTGAAAATGTTCAAAATTTCAGAAAGCCTTGTATTCGTGCAAAAAATTTCAATTTTTTTTTACGTATTTTTGCGTTTTGTGACTTTTTATGTCCATATTAATCAATTTCAAGCAATAAAAATTTGTCGCTCGGTCGATCGATCGGTCAGTCGGTCGGTCGATCGATCTGTTCGGGATATCTTCTGGGCACAATAACTTAAGAACGCTTTAAGCTATAGACTTGAAATTTGGCATACAGATATGTTACCAAAAGTTCTCGCTTGAGATTATTTTTGGTAAACCTTAGTGTGAGGCAGGGGGGGCAAATGGGAAAATACAATAATTTTTCACAAAACTTTGAAAATTTCTATATTTAGGGGTTTTTGAGGTTGCTGAAATTGAATGATAATAAAAATTTTTTAACTCCACCCCCACGGGGGTGAAGGGGTAAGTATTTTTAAATATTTTCGTCAAAATTGTCGAAATTGGGGACGACGAAACTGAATTTAATATAATTTTTTTCCAAAGGCATCCCCTAAGGGGTCGGGGTAGTTTTTGTTAACATAAGTATGTAGGAGAACGTTCAAGTATTACCCTACTATCCCCCCCCCCCTCTGTAACGCTATTAGCGTTACAGGGGGCGGGTGTGGGGGTCCAAAATGATCAAAATTTGCGTTACCTAATACTTAAATGTTCTCTACGTAATCACAACTTTATTTGAACGACCTATAAAATATGAAATATTATGTTTTGATGTGTTTGTGAACAATTTTTTATTGGAAAATTCGGAAAATTGATGAAACCATGGCCGTTGCCCCAAAATGCCTGTTTTATTCCATCGTTTGCGGTGACCACGATTTCTCGAAAACCAATTTACCGATCTATTTGATTTTTTTAGGTGTTGTTCCTAATTAAAATAGCTAGTTTGTGAACAAAGGGATTTTTACTTGAACGAAAATTTTTACTTTTTTCGACCACAAAACTCAATTTTTGAAACATCTAAAATCGATTTTTTGGGAAAATCATCGCCATTTTCGTTTTTTTTTTTTTTTGTGCGAGCCCCTTCCTTCACGAACTAGCTATTGTAATTAGAAACAAAACCTAAAAATTTCAGATAGATCGGTAAATTGGTTTTCGAGAAATCATTATCACCGCAGACGATAGAAAAAAAGGCGTTTCGGGGCAAGGGCCATGGTTTCCACATTTTACCAAATTTTCCAATAAAAAAAAATGACAAACATTAAAACATATACTATTTAATATTTTGTAGGTCGTTTGAGTAAAGTTGTAATGACATACCTGAAAAAAAACAATAAAAACCCTTAATTTTCCCGAAGGTAGGTAAAAGTCCAAACCCCGTAGATTATACCCGACATTTTCAGCAGAATAGTGGCTACGTGTCTAGTTGCATTTTGTATTGGCCAAGGCCAAGCCAATGTAAAACTGGTAACCATTTTTCATAAAATTAAAATAAAAAAAAAATAAAAAAAAAATAAAACGAAATTTTTTAGACCAACTTTTCAAAAAATTTTTTTCATTAAAAATTTTTGTCAGTAATTTTTACCAATAACAATTCCATACGAAAACTTTAGAAAAGAAAGTATTAGTCCAAATAATTCTTTTCTCAAATTATCGTGGTTATAAATTTTATGGACAGACCAACAGAAAATCACTTTTTTTGTACAAAAAAACACCGATGTATATCAAATGTTTTTTTTTTTTTAATAAAAAACGGTATTTTTAGAATTCTTGCTGTTACACCCTTTTAACTTTACGCCGCGAAATAAATGTCTATCAGGTGATAAAGCCACAAAATGAAAATTGTTCAACTGAAAAATTTAGTTTAATTAAATTTTCCAACTGGGGTTAATTTGAAATCATTCTGAAATAATCCAAACTTTTACATAAATTATGTATTTTTATTTAAGTTTTTTCTTTAAATTGTTACCATCTGAAAATGTAAAAGTAGGACATTAGATTTATTGCAAGATACCGTGGTGAATTGTTTTAAGTATATCTAAAAATCAAGTTTATAAACAACAGATTCGGACACAGCGGGCAAAAATGCATAAGAAAAAGTTGGAAAGAACGTTCGTATAAGAAAAAAGTTAAAATTTGTAAACTATAGTCTGTTTCATCAAGCAAGAGAGTAAATTAAAGTAAATTAAGAATCGCACAGTGAATATTTTCAAAACAGATTCGAATATTGGATGTGCGAATATACTGTGTGGCTTATTTTTTAAAACATAACTATATTTATTCTATACAAAATTCTATACCTTGCTTGAAAAAACAGACTATAGTTTGCTATGGTCTGTTTTTTCAAGCAAGATATTAAATTAAAAATCGCACAGTAAATATTTTTACAACAGGTTTGAATAGTATATGTTTGTGTATAGAATATAGTTATGTTTTATAAAATAAACTACGCAGTATATTCGCATTCAATATTCGAATCTAAAATTTTGAAAATATTCACTGTGCGATTTTTAATTTACTCTCTTGCTTGCGAAACAGATTCGAATATTGGATGTGCGAATATGCTGCGTAGTTTATTTTTTAAAACATAACTATACAAAATTCTATACCTTGCTTGAAAAAACAGACTATAGTTTTCCATGGTCTGTTTTTTCAAGCAAGATAGTAAATTAAAAATCGCACAGTAAATATTTTTAGAACAAGTTTGAATAGTATATGTTTGTGTATAGAATATAGTTATGTTTTATAAAATAAACTAGGCAGTATATTCGCACATCCAATATTCGAATCTGTTTTGAAAATATTCACTGTGCGATTCTTAATTTACTATCTTGCTTGAAAAAACAGACCATAGTAAGTTTAATTCAAAAGTTAAAAAAAAAATTATGAACCTGAAAATTAAAATTATAAAAATGTTTAAATTTCTTAACGGTCAATTTTTTTTCTTATTAAGAAACTTATAAAAATAAAACTGATTTATTAAAGTATAAAAGCGTTAAAAGCAATAAAACTATTTTTAACTCCGCTCATAGAAAAAATATTGTTCCTAATGAATGCCTAAAGAAGCTTTTCCGCGATCGATTTATTGCCTGAACTTCATTTCGCATCGTTTAGGTAAATAAATCTAGTGCGGAAAAGAGCCTTTTTCCACATTTGTTAAGAAAATATAAAAAATATGTTCACTGTATGTCCTGGAAAGTGCTGATTTAATTGAAAAGCTGCAGGATTTTTACTACAAATGTAGTTTTTCCTTAAAATGTAGCTTTTTTTACAACTCCTCCGTGGAATAACAGTTAAATAACATTGCAAATATTACTCGAGGCTCTATACAAGTGCTCCATAGAAAGACATGTTCTTTTATTTTAAGCTTTTTTAAAGTATAGGGGAAACTGGGCACCCGCAGGGCAGGCTTTCACGCGGGTTTTGTTATCACAAAGCCAATAACTTTTTATCTTTTTGTTTTTCGTTGTCAACAGAATAAGCCACTTTATTATATTTGACGGAAAAGAAAATTAAATTGCCGAAATTAGAACTAAAATTAAATTATTTCATTTAAACGTCGACTAGTTTCGTTATAAATAAATACAATATTTAGATACACTGAAAAAAGACCTGTAGAAAATGTAAAATGAAACTGCTTTTATTTTGAACCTAAAACATTAAAAAAAAAGATATTTCTGCACTTATACGAAAAAATCCTTTGTTTGGACAACAAACTTTGGAGCATCCAGAAATTGTGCCTAAACTGTTTCAAAGACTTACTTTTTTTTGTTTTAAACTTTATTTTGTACTAACTAAAATGTATAATTAATTTTTTTTTTATTTTAATTTGAGTATTTTTGTTTTACGTTCACTATTTTAATGATTTTAAGTTTTTATTTCTGCTTTTTTTTTTTAATTATATATTTTTTTAAGAACAAAAAATTTATTTTTTTGTTATATTTCTTCTTTAGGTACACTGAAGTAAATAAGCATTAATTTTGGTCCATTTTTCAAAATTATGTGAAATAAAAAAACGGTCCCTCACACCGATATTTTTCTCCAAGTTACAAAATACATATTACCCTTGTCTTGCAAGGTCCACAAAAGGTAATATTGCCTTGTAGAGTAAAACAAATATAAGGTGTACCTATTATATATGCAATGATTTTGTTATGACAGATAATGATCATGTAAAGGCCAAAATTCTGTAATATACTTCAGACTTTAAGCTGATTTACTGAATGCCCAAACTTAAACATAATAATAAATAAGAATTCAAAATAGCAAGAAATATTAAAATATTTCGATTGTTATCGAATTTGAGACAATTTGGTTCATGGACTCTTAATAATCTTGTAATAAGAGAAAAACTTTTCTAATAAGATAAACCAAAAAACTTTTAGCGCCAGAATTTAGAGACACTATATGAGGCGTATAGTGCAAGAGTGGCCCATATGTGTTTTTTTTGAGATTTGCGTTTTGTTTTATAAATGTAATAAGGACATCCCTATCTTTCATTACATACCACCCTCATAACAGAGGGTTTTTTTTTTGGCATGATACAAGCATTTAAAGCACTATTGCATTATTAAAATTATCGCTTTTATTAGTGCAAGAGTGACCCACAGGTATAGGCTACCAGTCAAACATATTATTGGGGATGTTGAAAAAGCCAACTGCATCATTAAAAATGTCAATTTGATTCTTAAAAAAGCTAACAAGGCAAGTTTTACCAAGAAGAAGAAGATATTTTTAGAAAGATTCTTAAAAAAGCCAAAATTTCTTTTATCGAGAAAGTTATTTGTTCGCCCCAAAACAAATCATTTTCTGCACAAATGCAGAAGCATTATGTTACTAATTTTGTACATTTTCCTTTATTAATAAAAAATAATTACAACTTACCTTAAACTTTGAGATCATCTGAAATCCATTTAGGTACTTGAACAATGTTTACGGATTAGTTATTTTTTATTTTTAAAGGTAATTACTCCAAGAACAGTAAAAAACATTTATTTAACTATTCCAGAGCATAATTATTGGTATTTTGACTATTCTGTTATTAAATAACGAAGATTTCTTTCACATGTAAAAATAATTAAAATTTCAAAGTAAAATGTGAGGTTAGATCTACTCAAAAAAACGTGTCATTGAAGGTCAGATCTCGTTCGTAATGCAATAGGGGCCCAAAATGAACACAATGTATAGTGCAATAGTGACCCACCACATTTTTGCTCTAAGAAAGTAAAGAAAGTAAAATAAATTTGTGTCATACATTTTTTTTCTTTATATGTGATAATTTTGTGATTTAACAAACCATTGTGATATGTTAAACTTAATGCGATAGTCTCATCGTTTTCGAACGCTTACTGTCGGTTAAATAATAATAATAATAATAATTACCTTAATGTTGGTTGAGTCTAAAAACCCTAACAGAAAAATTTTAAATAAAATAATGCGTCCTAGATCAAAGATTGAAAAATTGGAGAAATTTAAATAGCCATTAACTCCATATTTCCATTAAGTGAGGGGCCACTCTTGTACTATACGCCTCATATAACTAGCAATCTAGTTTTCCTCTAATTTGGCTTTATGCTTTAAATTAAAATAGAGTGAAAATAAGATAATAAAACTTGTTTGTTCCAGAAATTCTTATCGTAAATTAGGGATTCTTCCAGGTATAATATAATATCCTTAATTGGAAAAAACATATCCTTATCGGCTTAAAGTTTACTTTGGTTGTTTTCTGCTATAAAACTGTTTTTTTGGCAGAAAACTTTCCATTTTAAGTTAATAAGGCGAGCAAGGTTTAGATTTAAGGGGTAACAATACTTTTGTAGTTTTGTGGAGAAAATAATGACTACCCTGCTTAAAAAGATCCATTCATTTATGGTACTTTTCCAACAGGCTCAATGAGCCAATGGTTCTGGCTTAGCTTAGTCATGGGAGAATTAGCTCAGCGGTCTAAGGAATCGATATAGCATTGACACTGAGCCAATGATCGTGAGTTCAAACCTCACTGGCGCCGATTGCCTTTTTCAGTTAATTAATAATTGAAATTTGGCGAAGACGTACTCCCTAGATATATTGGTTCGAAAGTCAATTAAAGCTGGTGGTTCCCTCTACTACTAGCACACACAAGTCCTGGACTTAGGGGATGCTTAATTAAGTAGAATAGTATGAGGTTAAAACAAACAAGTAAAAAAAAAATCACAAATGGTTTCGAATGGTTGTATCTTTGGTGAATGATTCTATATCGGTCAAGTCACTATTGGAAAAAGATACTGTCCGAAATGAAAAGTCGCCAATGAGGGGAAATACTTTTGGAACTAATGGTTTTCTATGGTCAATAAACCCTTTTAAATGTACTACTGTTAATGTATGGTGTTAAATAGGGACAATGCCGTTTCGGAACTAATAGTTCTAAATGAGGACAAAAACCATAGAGAGGAAGGATTGTTTATGAATAGATTTCAAAAGTTAAAACACTTATAAACTGTCAATAGTCATAAATGGGTTGTGAATGGTTGATACGCCTATTAAAACGAAACCATTCACGAATAGTATTACATTGGTTATTTATTAAGGCCATAACCCGATTGAGAACGATTGCCGAATAGTACAGGCTTGTGTAATTGTTTAATTTTAGTGCACTTGACAGCGTTATGCTATAGGTGGCGCCAAATGTTACTTCCTACCACTAACAAAACTTTTAAAATGAATAAACTCTCGTTCTTGGAATACTGTCGTTATAACGATATCAGCTAATTCGATACACATTATCGGATTGGTAAGGATCAAGATATCTGGGGGCTTTAGCCTAGAGAAACCAGTTCGTCCTGTCATTTTGGGGAACATCCCTACTTCCGGTTTCGTAACTTCCGGTGTCATTACTTCCGGTTTCGTCACTTCCGGTTTTCTCACTTCTCACTTCATCAATTTGTTGAAAATGGATTTATGTGACGGTGTGTTTCTAGGGGACCGATTTTTTCCTTATTTTTTTCGATATATCTTCGCGATACAAGCAAAAATGTGTGTCTGGAGTCACATCACTATAGAAAACCTTTGAAAACACATAGAACAATAGAAAACCTCTAAAAAACCATAGAACTATAGAAAACCTTTGAGAAACCATAGAAAAAACCTTTTAGACACAAGTGGATTTGCCCATTCATGCATTTTCAGAAAGCCGGTCCTTTCAAGAATGATCATTAATAGTGTTTTGCCCTAAATAAATAAACGAATAGAAATCATTGATCCATACATGAATGATATTCAATGGATCTTTTTAAGCAGAGTAGATATGTAAAATTTATACAAACCTATTTTTATAAAATTATCTTAAAATTTAATGATTAATTATAATTACAATTGTAATTAAATATCATGATAAACTTTACTGATATTCTAGACTTATTATATAACAGCTTAATAACATAAATTAAAACTATGCAGTGTTTTTTACAAAAACCGAGAGGGAGATGACATCTGTTTT
Organism: Brachypterus glaber; assembly: GCA_958510825.1. NCBI lineage: Eukaryota > Metazoa > Arthropoda > Insecta > Coleoptera > Kateretidae > Brachypterus > Brachypterus glaber. Next base: position 95,704,532 of record OY294044.1, read on the forward strand.
AGTTTCGGAAAATGCGCATATATCAAGACTTAAAAGTTGACAAAAATTTTACACTACTGGCAAGCAAATATAATATGGCTACTCTACGTGTTAAAATTTTAACGGGATGTACAATTGCGGCGATTGATAGAATTCTATATAGAACGTCCTCCTGCAAATAGTGTCATCTCATAAAAATATTGTGAACTTTTAAATATGGCCACTGTTGAATTCATATTGACTATTTTCTCTAAAATATGAGTACCAAATAATTATACTTTTAAGTATAGCTGTCTAAATGTTTTTTATTATTATTATTATTATAATATGTATAATTTACTTTAGGTTTTGGTAGAAGTTGAAACTTTATAATGAAATCACAGTTATTAATATATCTATCAGATATAATTACATATACATATTAATATAATTACAGTGTAACGTTAATGTCATAACACCTTTAAACATTTTAATAATACTTTAGGCAAGACTTTACACTCGGAGAAATACTTAATAAATAAAGAACGCTTTGAGCTAAATGCTTCAAATTTTTGCCAAACCTTTCTTAATCGAGCAAGAATCAAAACATAATTTCTTGGCTAAGATTTTTTGTTAAACACAAGAAAAGGGGGTGAAGTTTTTGTAATTAAAATTTAATTGTAATTAACAGTCAAATATGGTATAAACTACCTTCGAGTAAGGTCCCAGAAAGACTATAAACCAATAAATAAATAAATAAATAAATAAAGGGGGTAAAAACTATTAATTTTAATAATAGCTCGTATCCTTAAACAATATTTTTTCTGTTTTTTTTAAACATATTTTTTTTCGTTTTATGAAATTAACTATAGGTGAAAGTTTTACTGGCAGCAGGATTTTATTAACAACAGTGTACCTTAAGGAGTGCAAGGGTTACTTCGGTCGTTAAAAAATATATTTTACGACCGTTATAAAAATGTAAATGGACTTTTAATCACATAATGCCAGACAAAAATGTAATTTATGTCGTCATCCAAACGCCTCATGCAACGTCGCGACGCACACAGGTAAAAAATTCCAAAAAAACGAAAAAAATCATAAAGCGTCGAACGTTGAATACTTATAAACCTTATAGTGTCCCTGATTTTAATAGTCTTTTCAAAAATGGTTTCGACCTTGCGGAGAAAATTAAATTTAAGTGGCACATTGCATATACAATATCTTACACTTAATTTTCTTTAGGGCTGTATTTTTTAAATTTTAAATTTTAATATGGGTTATCAAATTATAGATGGGTATTATCTCCATGTCCGGACGCGTCAGGTAAAATACTTGAAATTTTTGGAAAAAATCATATTTAATATCTTTTTTATATTTTTAGGTTTAAAACAATGAAATAAACCTAAACAATTTTCAATTTTTTTAAATGGCCTGTTATTTATTTTAGTTTTTTAACAGCCTAATTAGAAGTTGAAAAAAAAACTTTTTTGGTCAATTATGTAACGTTTCATACTAAATTTAAATCTGAATAAAAAATAACCCCCTTTACATTTAAAAATTTTAAGTTACCCCTCTCCCACCTATGAGTGTAAATGAAAAAAAATCTGCTTTGATAAAAAGGTGTCCCCCTTGAAGCTTAGTACCAAATTCCAAAAGCCTCTCTGTTACGGTTTCTGAGATATCGACTGGTAACCGTTTAAATGGCCCACCCGGTGCTGTGTGCCACTTAAATTAATTTTTTTACGCAAGGTCGCAAACATTTTCAAAAAAATGTATTCAACTCATTTAGAGGACGCTATAAGGTTTATAAATATTGAACATTCGACGCTTCATGATTTTTTTCCGTTTTTGGGATTTTTTACCTGTGTGCGACGCGTCGATTTATTAAATAGTCTAAAAGAACATTAATGCACAGCATAAAATTACTTTTTATTAAATAAAATAAAAAAAGATACTTTTAGTGCTATTTTAAATCATAAACAGAGCCCGTAAAGTTGTATGGTATGGTAAGTATGGTCATACGTCTTACGGTCGCTTTAAATCAGTGCTGCATTTAGGCTACGCTCATGAACAAAAGAACTTGTGCCCAAAAGAACACTGTTTTTTTTAGTACAGAGTTTGGGAACTGTTTAATTAAAATTCGACTTTATTTCCAAGGGAAAATTTAAAAGAATGGTTTTTATTCCATACTATACGGGTGGATTTAACATTAAAATTATAAAATAGTTATAAATACCCTTTAAAAATTGCTCCCTTACTCTTTTCAGATGATAATTTTCTCGTTTTTTTTTTATTAGTTTTTCTTTTTCTTTTTTTTTTAATTTTTATATATTATCAGTTCAAATTTTGCACAATATTTCTGCAGAATGGCAAACAGCCCCGTTTGCCACTGATAGTGTTTAATATCTTTTTCTGATACTCAAACCAAATCCTTAAACTAAATAAAATAAAGTATAGTTTCTGAGACATTTTAGACTTAAAAATGCCTATTACACAAAAAAGTTTTTTATTAGATATATAATAAAAAATGCAATTTTAGACATCTATAACTTATGGACATTTTAGTTACACACAAAGCAGCGTGAGTTTAAATTAACAATACTGTTTTTTTACATAAGTAATTTAACCACATGGTATACTCAATCCAATATTTAATTTGATTCTATGCTTGATTTAACCATATAATGTTTAATTTAAATATATTTTGGTTGAATTAATCATAGCATATGGGTTGATATCATAAAAGTAATTGCATACTGACTTATATATTCTTATAGCCTTTACTATACATTTTATAGTATACAATATAGTATACTGTCTGATTTTTCCAATTAATACCTGAAAAAAATGCGACCTTGTATTCCAGGTTGCCTATAGAACACCTCATTCCCCGGGTGCCAGTCAGAAAAATTTGAACAGTATATGCTATGGTTAATAACTTTTAAAATGGTGGGTATAGGTCTTTGTCCTTTAGAAAAACACGTATTATAACTTGCCGACGTTTCGAAAAATTTATTTTCTTCCTCAGGGCTCTACAATTCAGAAAAACGCAGAAATTACAATATGTTATACCATAAAAAAAATATATAAATATATAAAGATTTGTTACAAAATTAAAATTAAAAACAAACAAAATAAATATCTATAGTATATGTTACTAGTTAAATTTAACAACAACCAAATTTAAAAATTATTTTTGTGAGTGTACTTTATTTTGTGTACTTTACTGTAGTTTAAAAGAATAAAAACAAAAACGCTCCACTACAGGTAAAATGTATGCTATGGTTAATTTAACCGTAGTATAGTAATTAAAAATTATATGGTTAATTTAATCACAAGGTATTGTTAAACTTAGTTTACACATACGTCTGTATTTATCCTGCTTGATTAAAATTATTCTTTGAAAATTATGAGTCTGCCTTTTGATGATGTTATATCATTGGTGTACTATAATCAGCTTGATATACTTGATATGAGGAAAGTAGTTCCTATTGGAAGTAATATAATATATTATATAATATATTATTTAGGGTTATTTGTGATAAACACTCGGAAATGAAGCAAATAAAAACTTTATTGCATTACATAATCATGCCAACGTTTCACCTAATATTTAGGCTTCTTCAGGGCTTTTTCAGGTTATGCCCAAAAAGTTTTATAATTTTTATGTCTTTTTGGCCCTGAAGAAGCCTAAATATTATGTGAAACGTTGGCATGATTATGTAATGCAATAAAGTTTTTATTTGCTTCATTTCCGAGTGTTTATCACAAATAACCGTAATTCAATTTCAAGAAGCATCCTGTAGGAAATATTATTATAATATATTATATTAAAATATAAAATAATACAGTTCTAGATAGAGATATATTTGTGTTTTAAGTGTCAAAATATTTCAAAAAGAATGGCTGTAAAGGAAATCCTAAAAGAAAAACAATTTCTTTTCAAGTAGCAAGGCATCAATTGGTAAGATGAAAGGACCAGACAGGATTGTTTTTATAATAAATATTTCATATTTTTTATTGATTTCCTGGAAAAATTTAATTTAGTTTGGAAACAACATTTGTTTAGGCAGCGACTATCCGTACACACACACGTGTCTATAAATTTGTACATTGTCATTTAAAAAATTTTGGGGTATGTTTTTCATACGAAATTCGCATTTGCTACATGTATAATACAGAATAATAATAATAGGAATAATAAGAATAATTTTTCCCCTCATTAGCATAAAAAATGCCAAACCTGCGAAAACCCCAACTTATGACATTCTAAATCCGAAAATGCAACAAAAAAAATGTAAATTTTGTGAGTTACGTCGCGACTTTTCGTGAAATAGGGGGCGATATGTATAGATATATATACATATCGTCAGGTTAAAGTTACAAGGTTCTATTTGTACAAACCCACGATTCGAGTAAATCGAAAAAGAAAAAATCTACTTTCCTTACAATAAATAAAGATATATTTGTTATCTTTAAATATAAGCTTTTTTAGGTAAGTCTTATTCAGTCTTTATTAAAAAATCTTAAAATATGTATTTATTTTATTTAATAAATAAATATTAAGAAATTACATAGGACTTTGTAACTCTACTGAAAATATTTTTTGATAAGCACATAGAACTTTGTAATTCTGTAAGAAAATAATAAAGTTAAATATTAATGTAATCTTTATTAATAGGAAAAAAATTGAAAAATTATAAAAAAATTATAAAGCTGGTTTTTAATTTTTGGTCCATTCTCCAGATATACCCTATAAAATACCCAAAGAGCCGTATTTATGGTCAAATTACTTTTGGGAAAATCTACCTAAAACGTTGTATCCAAGGGTTTTTTAAGGAGTTTTAAAAGTCACTGAAACTGAATCGGATAATAAAAATTTTCTAACTTCACCCCGGCGAGGCCCCTCGGGGGTGAGGGGTAAATCTTTTTAAATGTTTTTAATATTTTCGTCAACATTGGTACATATTTTTGGGGTCGCCTAAAACTAATTCTATAAATTTTTTTAACTCCACCCCGGGGGTGGGGTGAAGATTTTTTAATGTTTAAAGTATTTTAGTGAAAATCGGTATATAGGGGTTTTTAAAAGTCGCTAAAACCGGATCTTCGAATAAATTTCTCCACCCCCTGAGGGATGGGGGTAGTTTTCGTAAAAATTGGTATATAGCGGTTTTTAAAGTCCATAAAACTGAATCTTGGAATAAAACAATCTAACTTTACCCCCTGAGGGGTGGGAGTAGATTTCTTAAAAGCTGGTATATTGGGGTTTCTGAGGTTGCTGAAAGTGAATTTTATAATAAAAAATCCATTTAACGCGCAGAGATGAAAAATAATCATATTAAAAAATAAATATTAGTTTTATTCCAATGTTGTGTTCACTATTTTAAATTCTAAATTTTTAAGGCCACATTCTGTTTAAGCGACACAAAAAACACTATGCTACAATTTTATAGGTAAATTGTCCTAAAAATTAAATTTTACCATAATACGGCTTTTTTGGTAATTCGGAGGGGGTATGTATATCTCGAGAACGATCTAGAAATACGATTAAAATTTGAGTTAAGTCAAATGTAATAATGTAATAGTATTACATTATTACATTTACTCTTTATGTAAAGCGAAGCATTATATTGTAATTAAAAAATTAAAAAATTATCTCCTGAAAAATTGGAAAAAAATAAGTAACGCCACTTTCTGTTTTTAATTACGATATTGTTAATTACACAGGTCAACATTTAGTATGGAAAAAAACACCGGACCAAACCCAGGTACCCAGGGGGTTTTGGGGTCACTGATTTCGATGCCGAGGTCGGTCAAGCAAGGTAATTTGAAGGTCAAACCGAGAAAATGTGGTTGAAAAAATCTGAAAAAAAATCATACATAAGTTTTTAGGGTCGCTGATTCTGATGCTAAGGTCAGTCAAGCTCTATCACGTCAGTTTCAAAGTCATATGAAGGTCAAACTGAGAAAAGGTGGTTGAAAAAATCTGAAAAAAATCATAAATAAGTTTTTGAGGTCGCTGATTCCCATGCTAAGGGTGGTCAAGCTCTATCACGTCAGTTTCAATGTCATTTAAAGGTCAAACCGAGAAAACATCTGAAAAAAATCATATATAAGTTTTTGGGGTCACTGAGTTCGAATCTAGTGTTTGCTTATCCTTAAAAGGCATCCAAAGATCGTTGTAAGGTCATTACTAGGAAATTTCGAGGTTAATTAGTAATTAGAATATGTCAAAAAAATTTATATAAGTTCAAAACATCAAAATATTTAAACCAAGTTTTTTCAAAAACGTGCCATTTCAGGCTGACTTTTTTTTCATATTTTGATAGTACCATGTGTTGGGAAAAAAAGCATATCAAAAAAAACCTGGGCGATTTTGAGAGTTTTTTTTAAATCGACAATTACTATTTTTTCTCCTATTCTTAAGTTAAACTGTCTTATTGGTAGAATAAAACATATTTTAAAAATAAAATTTATTGATTTTGAGCATACATAGGGATAAAACAAGCCACTAATGTTATCTAGAAAATTAGCGTTTGTCGCAATATGGCGCATAACCTTGAAACTTAGATAATAAGGTCAAACTGTGAAAAGATGGTTAAAAAAATCTGAAAAAAATCATACGTAAGTTTTTGATGTCGCTGATTTCGATGCTATGGGCGGTCAAGCTCTATCTGATTTTTTTCAGATTTTTTCAATCAAGTTTGACCTTAATATGACCCTGAAACTGACGTAATAGAGCTTAACTGACCTTAGCATCAAAATCAGCGACCCTAAAAACTTATGTATGATTTTTTTCATATTTTTTCAACCACCTTTTCTCAGTTTGACCTTAATATGACCTTGAAACTAACGTGATAGAGCTTGAATGACCCTAGCACCGAAATCAGCGACCCTAAAAACTTATGTATGATTTTTTTCAGATTTTTTCAACCACCTTTTCTCAGTTTGACATTAATATGACCTTGAAACTGACGTGATAGAGCTTGACTGACTTCAGCTTCAGAATCAGCGAACCTAAAAACTTACGTATGATTTTTTTCAGATTTTTTTAACCATCTTTTCTCAGTTTGACCCTCAAATGACCTTGAAACTGACGTGATAGAGCTTGAATGATCTTAGCATCGGAATCAGCTACCCTAAAAACTTAGGTATGATTTTTTTTAGATTTTTTCAACCATCTTTTCTCTGTTTGACCTTCAAATGACCTTGAAACTGACGTGATAGAGCTTGACTGACCTTAGCATCGGAATCAGCGACCATAAAAACTTATCTATGATTTTTTTCAGATTTTTTCAACCACCTTTTCTCAGTTTAACGTTCATATGACCTTGAAACTGACGTGATAAAGCTTGACTGACCTTAGCATCGGAATCAGGGACCCTAAAAAACTTAGTATGATTTTTTTCAGATTTTTTCAACCACCTTTTCTTAGTTTGACCTTATAATTTAAGTTTCAAGGTTATGCGCCATATTGCGACAAACACTAAGTTTCTAGATAACGTTAGTGGCTTGTTTTATGCCTATGTATGCTCAAAATCAATAAATTTTATTTTTAAAATATGTTTTATTCTACCAATAAAACAGTTTAACTTAAGAACAGGAGAAAAAATAGTAATTGTCGATTAAAAAAATACTCTCAAAATCGCCCAGGTTTTTTTTGATATACTTTTTTTCCCAACACATGGTACTATCCAAATATGAAAAAAAAGTTAGCCTGAAATGGCACGTTTTTGAAAAAACTTGGTTTAAATATTTTGATATTTTGAACTTATATAATTTTTTTTTGACATATTCTCCTCACTAATTAACCTCGAAATTTCCTATTAATGACCTTGCAACGACCTTTAGATGCCTTTTAAGGGTAATCAAACACCGGATTCGAATTCAACGACCCCAAAAACCTATATATGATTTTTTTTAGATGTTTTCTTAGTTTGACCTTCAAATGACTTTGAAACTGATATGATAGAGCTTGACCACCCTTAGCATCGGAATCAGCGACCTCAAAAACTTATTCATGATTTTTTTCAGATTTTTTTAACCACTTTTTTTCAGTTTGACCTTCATATGACCTTGAAACTGACGTGATAGAGCTTGACTGACCTTAGCATCGTAATCAGCGACCCTAAAAACTTATGTATGATTTTCTTCACATTTTTTCAACCACCTTTTCTCGGATTGACCTTCAAATGACCTTGAAACTGATGTGATAGAGCTTGACCGACCTTGGCATCGAAATTAGTGACCCCAAAAACCCCTGAGTACCTGGGTCTGGTCCGGTGTTTTTTCCATACTAAATGTTGAACTGTGTTATCTTTAAAGGTACCTGTAGGTGCTAAAATATACTAACCACATAAAAAGAGACCGGAGTTAGATTTTTTTTATGTTTTCACGATAATATAAACATTTAATAATTATCGTCCTAGGCACCGTAGGTGTGGATTTATAAAGTTAGAACATTTTTATTATCAGATTTATTTTCAGATATATCAAAAACCCCAATATACCAATTTTTACGAAAATATTGTGAATATTTAACTTCCTGGATCCAACAATACTTACAATTTTTTTTATTTTCAGATTCCGTTTTATTGACCACAAAAATAAAAACAATCCTGAGCGAGAACTTTTGATAACACAGCTGTATGAAAAATTTTTAGTCTCTAGCTTAAAGCTTTCATAAGTTATTGTGCTTACAGGATTTTCCAGACAGAATGATTGACCGACCGATCGACCAACCAACCAAGTCCTAGATGAAATATTATAAAACGCAAAAATAAGTAAAAAACAATAAAAGTTTTTCACGAATACAAAGCTTTCCCAAAATTTTTAAAATGCAATAAAATATTAAATATATTATTATCCTTTTTTAGGACATAACTGACATGTATATAAAAGAAAAACAGTAAGTAAATAACATACAGGTTTGTATCTCCAAAATAAATTAATTTTAACTACTACAACTATGTAATTCTTGCTGTATACGTAACACAAATCATTGACAAGACATTGATAAAACTTTGTATAGGCAAAATCTAACTTAAACCAAACCTAAAAGTATTAAAATCTTTAAAATTACAAAAAAAGCGCATAGAACTTTGTAACTCCAAACGATATGAATTTCAACCACATAGAACTATGTAATTCTTGGTATATACTACAAATTATTGAAGATACATTAATAAAACGTTTTATAAGCAAAATCTAAGTTAAACCAGATCTAAAAATATTAAAATCTCAAAAATTACAAAAATGTCGAATAGAACCTTGTAACTATGACCTGACGATATGTGTATGTTTAGTCATGCTGCTATTTTATTTACCAAGAAGGATACCTTATTATTTCTTAAAAGACTATTGACTAAACACAAAAGTCTAATAGTATCTAAGGTCAATATATTTTTTTCCTTATACTTATGTTAAGTTATTTACTATTTTTAGTTAAAACAAAACAAATACTGACCAGTAAAATAAAATGTTACAACTTAATCTTGCAGTTGCTAAAGGTCTATTTGCACAAAAAATTAAGAAAACTGTATCTAAGAATTAGGCCAGTTAAATGAAATATGATGAATAGAAGACAAATTAAATTTATCTTGCAATGCATTGAATTGATAAACCTGAAATTTCATTGGTCAAATTCTTATATTCACCTAAAAAAGTGTTTGTTAACATTACCAACACTGATAGTTGCTATGCGACTGATGTAATGTACCAAACGGATAATAAACTAAAAAAAAAGTGAATATAATGACCTTCAGTAATTTTTTTATAGGTACTTATAACAGAAAGTGGCTTTACCCAATCATGAACACTGAACTAAGAAATTAAACAATAAAATAAAATGTGTCAAATAATTTTGACGAGTTTTGGGCTAAATAAGAACAATATGTTTGTGTTTAAAAAAGTGCAAATTAATGAAAAGACATAATAAAAACCGTTAACTAAGTTTATTTGTTAAAAAAAACAAACAATTTTTTTATTAAAAATTCGTTAACAATCCTAAACATGACAATGGAAGATTTAGCTCAATGGTCAATGGCAATAGCCTGACACTGATCTAATGATCGTGAGTTCAAACCTCACTGGCGCCGATTGCCTTTTTCAGTTAATTAATAATTGAAATTTGGCGAAGGCGTACTCCCTAGATATATTGGTTCGAAAGTCAATTAAAGCCGGTGGTTCCCTCTACTACTAGCCCACACAAGTCCTGGACGACTTAGGGGATGCTTAATTAAGTAGAATAGTACGAGGTTAAAAACAAACATAAACAAAAACATAAAGATGATAAACTAAATGCTTTATCATCTTAAAAAAAAGTGATATTTTCTTTATCTGAACATCAAGAAACATTTGGAATTTATAATAATAATATAAAAAAGTCCAAACTGTACAATATTAAATTAATGTATCTATTTAAAACAACAGCTTAAAAGTATCTTAAAACTTTTTCATGGAATTAAAGTTATTTAACACGTTGAAAGCCACATTAAATTATGATACTAGTCTGGGATCATACTGTTCCATGGGACTGCGGGCTTTAGGTTACTATACAATAACGTTGGATTGAATTATTAGTATACATACCTGAAAAACAACTATATAATCACTGAAAAACTAGTCTGATAAGTCCAACATACATACACATTGTGTATTTTATACCATGTTAAATCCGCAAAAATTAACAACATAACAACAAAGTATTTTAATTTTACAGCCAAGCGCAGTAACCAGAACACAGTACACTTAGCGCTGGGCCCCAAAGTAGATCGTAATGTGCAAAGTTATTATTTTGACATGAAAAGAGACTTGACATTTGAACTATCGCAATGTTGCCAAATCATGCATTGACATATATCAAAATTCGTAATTCAAATAATTAATTATGTTCCGGGATACTCTTCTTTAATTGTCAATGACTGGTTTGGACTTTTAATTCATGATTCCTACTTTTATATGTTTCATGTGCAATTTTACCTTTCTAAGCTTAGCCTTATAAGGCAAGACTCAATTTAGATTTACTCGCATATCCCTATTCCTATACTCCAAGTTTCTTTGTATTCAAAATGGATTCGGAATTAATCAGAGTACGGTTCTGTGTTTGTTAGGAGCCGATTTTAAAAGAGTTGCTCTATCCAGCGGCGGTTTTAGCGCTGTGGTAAGAGTATGAACAGTTGAAAGTATAAAATACCAAAATCCGTAGACCACATATACTAAAGGCTCTAGTCTCTAGTCTAAAGCTTAATTTTAACATCCTTTAGAAAAACTGAAAGACTTACTACTACTAAAAACCCACAGTAATAGTTAAACAAGGACGAGAGGGACTCAAAAAAAGTGAAAAAAAGTGGAGGATGATCTAAAAAGCTTTGCAGTTAGAGAATAAAAAATGTTGGCTAGAGATCGAAATCTTCTATTCTACCTTTTTATATTAGTAAAAGGTAGAATAAGACATGCTATGGGCATGTACACATACATCGTAGTATCTGGAAAATGTTTCATTACCTCATAACCTTAAGCACTTCATACTCATGCGGAAAAACCGTTGCTAGATAGAGCGATTTTAAATTTTCCACGTTCTTGGTTTACAGTAGCATTGCCCAGATATCAATTTTCTGTTTGCATGTGGCTCTCGTCAAAGACGGATATTTTAGAAGAAGTATAACAGACTTGCATAAAGAAAATATCAACCAAAAGAAGGATTATAGATAAATGTAGAATGGTAAGGCTTAAAATAAACCAAACGACATAGTCTTTTTAACCACAAAAAAATATATTATTCAAAAAAGGAATAGAACATCTGAAAAAGTAAGTGCAACCAACAAGTTATTAGCATGACAGAATAGGTATTTAGACGAAAAAATAGGCATTTGCACAGCAAACAAGGTGTTTGCACGGCAAGAAGGGTAAATAAGGTAAGAAATGACTGCAAACTGCTGTTTTTTTTATAAATAAAAAATCGCCTAACGCTTTTAATAATAATAAAAATAGTAATAATAATAATATTAATAATAATAATTCTACTAGAAAAAAAAAAAAGATGGAGCAAAAAATAATATGAAGAAATAATGTGGTGCCATAACGGTATTTTGTTAACTACTGGTACGAGTAATCAAAAACTTATTTTTAATTTATGAAAAAGCAGAAATCCAAATAATGTACGTAATATAAATTCCAAAACTTTATCTAATCAAAGAAGATATACACGGTGTATTTGAAATAGCGTGAATAGGTGATTCTACATGATAAAATATGACAAAAAGTTTCTATAAATATATGTCTAAAAATGCGTCATAAGGGAGCTACGCTAACATCTTAGTATTTAATTTTTCGTCCTCGAACCGTGGAATTTCACCTTCAAATGAATTTTTATCGAAAACGGTTAATCCTAAAGTATTACAACAAGAGTACCTTTTTTATGTATTTTGACCTGAGGAATCATATTTCAAAAATAAAATTGCAAAAAAGTTACACAGAAAAAAGTTTGGGACAAAAAACTGATAAGCCCCCCCCCCCGTTTCGCACACCCCTGAATGAAATGAAGTACATGAAAATAACACATAAAAACGGGCCTTGGTAGGATTAGTTGACGTGCAAAACCTCGTTGATATATCCCAAAGGGTTCCTGAGTTATTAAATAAAAACCGATTTTTTTAGCCACTTTCAAAGGGGCGTAGCTCCCTTATGACGCATTTTTAGACATATGTTTATAGGAACTTTTTGTCATATTTTATCATGTAGAATCACCTGTTAAAATTTCCTACGCTATTTCAAATACACCCTGTATTATTAAAATCAAAAAACTTTCTTAATTTGAATAGAACAGAATCAGAAAATAATTCTTTTATTGGCATTTTAAATGAAGAAAATGAAATAAATATTGGTCAAAATATCAGTCTAAATACTGTAATGTAAATATTTTTTCAAGAAATCCAATTTTAAAAATTAAATTTTAAAACAACTTTTTTTTAAGAAAATGAACGAAACTATGAAGACATTAGTAAGGACAGAAATTTTTTATTTTAAACAAAATTATAAAAATATTAAATTATTATTTCATCAATCTATTTTCTAATGATCGTACAGTATCCGTTAGTGGTACTATGTACTTGAGACACACAAGTCTTCAACTTGATACCATTCAGTCTTCAAACTTGCGAATAAAGTCTAAAAACGTTTTCTTAATCAGCGTGCAGAGCTCACTCTTGGTACTGAAGAGGGCCAGCAGCCCGAACTGTCTGTCTACAAATATCACTCTGTAAGTAGAAAATAGATTGATGGAATGGATTGATGGAATGTTTATGAAGACATTATTTGAATAAATACCTAAAGAAAATAGAAATATATCATTTGTATATAATGTTATTTATGCAGCTGCTGAAACTGTTATAGATAAAATTGGATTAAAAGAAACACAGAAAAATAATTCAGAACCACCTTGGAAAGTCCAAACGAAAAAAAAAATCCCATATTTTGGAAATTAAAAAAGGGAATTTAAGTAAAAAATGAAGTTAGCCAGAACCAATTTATATAATAAATATAATGTTGATTCAGAAGCAAAAGAAAAAGAGGTTTTGGAAATCTTAAAGCAGCAGGTTTTAGCTAAAACTCAGAAAATTAGAAGATATACAGACAGAACAAAAATTTTTCAACAAAACAAAGTATTTCCTGAAAATCCCGGAAAACTTTATAATATTTTACAAAATAAAAACGAAAATATTAATTTAACACCTTCGAATAATGAAATTGAGATCTTTTGGAAAAATATATGGAAAGTAGATGTAGAACATAATATACATGCAGAATCCATTCTGCATGTTTATCCATGGACAAAAAGAGCACTTGATAGAAATAAGGAAATAAATGTTATGAAGTGGAATAAAATTAAAATTAAAGAAGTTACAGATATGTTAAATAAATCTTTAAACTGGAAGTCCCCTGGTCCAGATGGAATTCAAAACTTTTGACTAAAAAAATTTACTGAATCACACAAGTATTTATGTTACTCATATAATAAGTTAATTAATAATAAGGAAGACAATGGCTAACCACGGGTAAAACTGCTTTAATTACCAAGAATAAAAATACAGCTAATGCTAACAATTATTGTCCAATAACGTGCTTGTCAACAATTTATAAAAATTTTACTAGTATTCTTTCGAAAAGAATTTATAATTTTTTTGTTTTGGATCTAATTTATATCCTTGAATGAACAAAAAGATGTTCTAGAGAATCATATGGATGTAAAGACCATTTATTAACCAGTAAAAGTATATTTGAGAATTGTAGACGAAAATTAAAAAAATTAAGCATAGCTTGGATTGATTATATTAAAGCATTTGACAGTGTACCCCATAGCTGGATTCTAAATGTACTAAAAAATTAATAAAATTTGTCTACCTGTCATAGATTTTATCAAATTGGCTATGGCTGGAAAACAAACTTAAATTTGGAAAGTTTATCTAAAACTATTGAAATAAAAAATATTAAAATAAAATGGGGATTTTCCAAGGAGATTCTTTATCTCCACTTTTATTTTGCATATGTTTGATTCCGTTAACATCAGAATTTAATGCAAGAAACACAGGATTTAAATTATTACCTAATAGGGAAAAAAATAATCATTTATTTTTCATTGATGATCTGAAATTATTTGCAAAATCAGACTTAGAGTTAGAAGATCAATTCAAAATTGTTAAAGAATTTAGCCATGACATTAATATGAATTTTGGTTTATACAAATGTGCAAAATCTACATTTTTAAATTAAAATTATTTAAATAATACAAATAATATAAAATTAGATGAAAACGTAATAATACAAGATTTAGAACCTGGAAAAGCTTATAAGTGTTTGGGAATTGATGAATTTATTGAAAATTATGAAAGAATGAAAAATAAACTGACTTAAGAGTACTATAGAAGAGTAAGACTTATATTGAGATCTCATTTATCTGGAAAAAAATAATTTGTTGCTATTGGTTCTCTGGCAAGACCTGTATTAGAGTATAGTTTTGGTATTTTAATTATAAAAATAACAAAACAACAAGAACTTCTTTAATTAAGAAAACTGGAAATGTTCTTGTAAGATTTGATAATGATGATCTTCCAACATGTGAGCAAAACAAGTAAAAGAAAAATTAAAGGAAAATATTTGGTCGGAATTAAAAGAAAAATGGTATAAAAAAGAACTTCATGGTGAGTATGCAAAAGAATTATCTAAAAATTATGTTTTTTTTTTTATTTATCTTGTACATGTCTAAAAAGAGGATCAATTAAAGGAGAAACTGAAGCTTTAATAACAGCTGCTCAAGATCAAGCAATTGCAACAAATTATTATAAAGTAAAAATTTTAAAAATGGGTTATGATAAAGCATGCAGAATTTGTAAATCTAATGACGAAACAATTCATCATATTATATCTAATTGTCCTATTCTTGCACCAAAAGAATATTTGGAAAGACATAATAAGGTTGCCAGACATCTTCATTGGAATATTTGTAAACATTTTCATATTAATGTGAATGAAAAATCCTGTAGAAAATAATGACAGTATTACTTCAATATGGGATATGCAAACTCAAACAGATAAATTCATAAGTGCTAATAAACCTGATTTAATAATTAAAGATAAAGAAAAAAACATTTGTTTAATAATTTATGTTGCAGTTCCTATAGATGCTAACATTATTAAAAAAAGAAGCTGACAAAGTTTTAAGATAAATTTATCTCCAAATTGAAATTGACAAAATGTGGAAAATGAAAACTCATCTAATACCTGTTGTTATGGGTACGCTGGGGAATATTTCGAAATCTACTTTAAATTACATAAAACAATTTCTTAGTGAGCATATTTTAGAAGATTTTCAAAATACTGTAATAATGAAACGGCTCACGTTATTCGAAAAACGATATAAGAATAACTATAATTTGAAAAACCTGAAAATTATGGTTTAATTTTGGTGATTTATACAGGGTGTTCCTTAATATCATGTCACTATTAAAGGAGGTAATTCCTTGGCTTATTCTACGACTAAAAGTTCACATAAATATATGCATCAAAATGCGTCATAAGGTAGCTAATCCCCTTTAAAGGGGGCTCAGGAACCTTTTGTGATACAGCAGCGAGTTTTTGCATCTAAACTAATCTTAATAATAATTTTAGTTTTCAACATTTTAGTATTCAATTTTTTGTCCTCGAAGCGTGAAATTTCACTTAAAATAAAATTTTCTCGAAAACGGTTAATCCTACAGTGTTACAGTAACAGTACCTTTTTTATATGTTTTGACGCAAGAAATTATATTTTAAAAGTAAAATAAAAAAAAATACACAACAAAAAGTTTGGGACAAAAACTGATAAGTCCGCCCCCGTTTCGCACACCCCTGATTAAAATAAGTACATGAAAATAGCATTATTAAGATTAGTTCACTTGCAAAACATTGTTGCTATATATCAAAGGGTTTCTGAGTTATTAAATAAAAACCGAGTTTTATAGCCCCTTTCAAAACGGCGTAGCTCCCTTACGACGTATTTTTAGACATATGACATTTTAGTCATAGAATAAGCCAAGTAATTACCTCGTTTAATAGTGACTTTTTCCTTAGTATCAATCAGGAAGACCCTGTATATACTGAAGTTGAGATGTTATTATCTTTGAAAATAAATAAATAGCAATAATAATAATAATAATAATTTTATTATAATAATAATAATACATTTTACTGCATATAGAAAAATAAATCTTATTATAAGAGCTTCGGGGTATTTAAATAATTGAAAAAATCAAAAATATGACAATAATAGCGAAGGCTTGAAATTCTCTTTTTTTAACTTTTTAGTACCTAAATATTTTAACATTGTATACATTTATGTCTAACAAAAGTGGAATATTTTTTATTTTATTTTTTTTTGAAAATTATAATTATTTACCATAATTATAATCAATATTTAGAATGTTTTGTTTTATTAAGAATAGCAGGTGGTTCGAAACCTAAACCATTGGACATTATAATAAGTTATAAGACAAATGAACATAGAAAAATGGCAAAATCTTCTAAAGTTCAATCAGCAACATGTGTCCTTTTCTCATGGAAGAGCACATTTTTTATCCTAGTTTGAATGCAAATCCGCTTTCAGCATCAGTTAGAATTGCCTTTTAAATTCTTTCTGCAGAAAAAATATCTTAATTAATAATACCCTAAGAATTATAAATTAAGTAGTTTCAAAAGATTATTTAATTAAGAAAGATCTATCCACTAAAAATGGCGAATTTTAAAACCAACAAATCGGAGAAGATTAATAAAATGTACAAAAAAAAACTTAATTAAGTGTGCACTAAAAGTGGAAAATAAATTGAAAGTAGGGGTGACTGGGGCTAGTTGTCGCAGGGATAAGTTGTCGAAGTGCTTATATCTTAAAAAGTAAAATATTTTTCTGCGCCAAACCAAGATTAACCGCTGCGTTACAATAGTGCCATATATCATTTGTAAACTTAAATGCAATAAATTAAAAGAACAACCAGATAAACCAAAAAATGTAAAAATTAAAGAGCCCAGTAATTTTTTTGTGGTAAATATTTTTTCTTATTGTTACTGATTTAAAGCATTAAGATAAGAGAATTTTATGTATAATAATAGTTTAAGGCGTATATTATTTGTTGATATTGTCATTTAGGAGTGTTTATTCGTTAATTAGCAAGTACTTGATACATAACGTAAAATTGACCACTGGGGCTAGTTGTCGCATTTAGTTTGGGGTTAGTTGTCGCATGATCTGGAGATATGTTCATGGTATAACATTTCCTTTTTGGCATTTTTTTATTCAAAACTGTCTGAAAAAGTGAAACTTTGTCGAATAGCAAAAAAATTCGTTTATTAAATTATATTAAATTAAAAAAAAAATCAAAAATATATTATTTAATTATAAAGTTGGAAATTTTGGCACAAAAGTAAAAAGTTAGATAACAATCAGCTTGTGGGGAGGCACATGTCTTATTAGTTATTTATAGTTTTTATAAATGCCTTCATATTTCTTCAAAAAAATATACTCGAAGTGCAATTTTCAAGACTTCACAAAAAAAAACGTAACTCTAATACCCTATAAATTTGTCCATGTTTTTTCTTTAAATAATGTTACTGAAACATGACCATTAGGTCAATTAAAAAAAAATACAAAAATAAAGGAAAAAACTGATTTTGAATGAAGGGTGCGACAATTAGCCCGGTCACCCCTATAGTTTCGTACAATAAAGTTCATCGATTGTTATAATTTAATTACCTTAGGGAACGTTCAAGTATTACGTAACGCAAAATGTACCAAAATGCATACACTTCATACCTCGGTTCTCACGTTATTCATAGCTGTAGAGATTTCATATTTTGGCTACCCCCCCTAATACACCCCCTATTAGGGGGGGTAGCCAAAATATGAAATCTGTAATCTATAATAACACGAGACCCGGGGTATGAAGTGTATGAATTTTGGTACAATTTGAGTTACGTAATACTTGAACGTTTCCTTATATCTAATTACTTAATATTAACTAAATAATTATTAATAATACTTATAATCTTACCCATGAAATGTTAGACTTATTTGTCATTTTTAAAAATATTTGTTATTTTATATCATATACAATTTATTTAAAATAGTTATTTTTGCTTTCCTATTTTGAAAATAATTTTTAACATTTTGGGAAAGCCTTATATTTATTTTATTAAGTTTTAATAATTATTATGCCCAATTATTATGCATTATTCAAACTAAAATATGATTATCAAAGATTCTCATATCTTCTATTAGATTGGCTTGGCCTATACAAGAAAGTATTTAGAAGGCAGAGCTTCTAAAAATTTTATATTTTAGACAAGTGAGAATGTATATCACTAAGCTTTTTCCCACACTTCACATAACTTATCCCACCTTTCTTTAGTCTCTTTCTACCTTTTCCCACTCTCCCCTACCATACCAATAAATTCTCATACTTTTCCCATATATATTTCATTTACTAAGTGAGATATCCTCTTTAAATTACATTCAAATTTAAAATCTTTTACGCACATTTAAGCCAAGGTCCTTCCATCGGCCCACTTGATAAAAAAAATGTTGATGGTTAGTTCGTTAAGCCATATTTTACCACTTACCTACTTGAAGCAATCAGAGTTTTATCCGTGTACCATTTGGTTAAATCAACTATATTTAACCTTTTTTACTATATAGTAAAAAAAGTTATTACTTGGTTCAACTATACTATATTTTTTATATGAAGACTAAATAAATAAAAACGAAAGTGAAAGATACTTAAAAGTTTGTCTGATGTAGCATAATTAATTGTTTTAATATATTTTTTGCTCTCGAGTATCAGAGATAATTGATGACGCAATATTTGATTAATAAATTAACTTTCGCAGTATATGTTTTTCTTTGGAACTAAATTTTTCCCATAAAACAATATCTGAGGAAAAAAGTTATCCACTTACCCACTTCTACTGACATTATTTAGGAAATTTATCACCAACTTTCGATAAGAGTAACAATTTTTCCCCCGTGTACAGCCTCACTTTGATTAAAGTAGGCCTTGAGAATATATACTAGAGTGCCTCAAAAAAATATTTTTATGATTTTAAGGTGCTTATTTTTTTTTATATAAAAAAGTAGAACTAAGGTAAAAATAAAAAAAAAACAAATATTATAGGTATCACGCATCACATCAGGCGTACACTTCTGGTAATTTTATTGGATTGGAATCACGCACATGCGAAAACAAGGTTATTTTTAGTTTGGTTTACCTGTACTTATTTGTTACTTAAAATCAAAAATAATTATAAGCACTGAAAGAAATTTTGCGAAATATAAATACCAGAAATAGTAGACTTTTTTGTTATAGTAGTATATTTGTATTGAAATCCATAAAATATGCAACTTTCTCCTTCGACAAAAAAATTAATTACTAAAAAAAATTCCCACCCTTTCGTAAAATATGCAACTTTTGTATTTTGAATCCATGAAATATTCAACTTTTTTGATTTCAAGATAGGTGGGGGGAAGCTCTCCCCAGATCCCCCCATAGCTACGGCCCTGAGAGCGAAGTATAGTTTTATGAGCAGAAAAGTCTGGGTAAAAAGTAACAGACCTGACTCAGCCTGTTAGCAACCGCATTCCCATGCTCCGTCCATATCAGTTTTAAGTTTATTAGTAGACACAAGACAGACAGACATCTACAACCAAACCAATTTTTTTTAGACGTTTTAGTAGAATAGTACGAGGCAGTAGAATAGTACGAGGTTAAACAAAATTGTAAAATGTAAAATGTAAAATGACATTCTTAATTCAAAAATACAAAAAAAAATAGAAGAAAAATTTCCCTAAATATTTTGAAGCATCCTAACCTATGCATTAAACCAAATTCGATGGAGTTTCTTTGCCTGATTTCACCGGGTTTTCACTTTCGCACTTCCGCTTATCGATAGATTTTCTAGTCGAAAACGTACGTTAGAACAAAGCCTATTATTTTTTAGATAAAGTAAGTACGGTTTTAAAAATCAATCAGGACTTTCTTATTACTTTACCTTGCCATATCCAGCTCCTATTTTAAAAATCATTATAGTATAATTCCAAAAAAACATTCAGAGACTAATACCTATCTCGTACTATGCTGCAGAGATCCCTAATTCCCGAATTGATATGATCTACGCCCTTTACCGCAAATGAGTAACTGCACGTTTCATGGAAACTATACTATATATAGCTACCATATTACACTAAAAAAAGATAGTATAAATTACTTAGTTAAGTAATTTATACTATCTTTTTTATTTAGTTAAATATTTAATTTTCATATACAGGATACATCGTTGTATTTTTAATACTGAATGTTATTTGTTAATACATATTTTTTATTTATATCGCCACCATTGGTATTTAATACTTTACTTGTGATGTTAAATACTGCAATGTGTGTATTGTATACAAAATGTTGTCATACTAATATAGAGACCGTGTTGGTGCATTTGGATCCCCACGTAACATGTATTGGCTGGCCCAAGCAAATCAAAGACAGACTGGTTGCTGGAAAAAGGAAGAACTGCACTCAGACAACTTGTAGGGGTCCTCACGGGCCACTGCAAGCTAAGGAAGCACCTGGTAACAATTCGGATTCTAGAAGGTCCGCTATGCCCAGAGTGCGGAGAGGATGAAACATCCTCTCATTACTTAGCCGAGTGTGTCAGATACGACAGGATCAGGTTGCAAGTCTTTGAAACTCAAAGACTCAACCAAGATGAACTAAGAGATCTCCCCTGGGCCAATATCCTGACCTTTATTTAAAGGACGGGCAGGTTCAAGGAGTACTCAAATTAGTAAATGGCTGGGATTGCCTGAGGTGACAAAAAGGGCCAGAAATGGTGGCGATATAAATAACAAATATGTATTTACAAATAAAATTTAGTATTAAAATTACAATAACATGTTCTGAGTGTACAAAGGTCAGTTGAGTTTCCTGCCCTAAAAAAGAGCACCTCAGCCTAAATCAGCCCAGTCGAACGGCAGCGCGAAAGGGCCTCACCTTGCAATAAAAGGAACACTCTCCGTTTTTTTTTATCGAAAGGGATTTGCATAAAAAACTTTAATCCAAATTTGCTCCCCTGTGCGATTTTTTTTGAATAGCAATGTGCGAAAACTATTTTTTTTTGCTTTTGGTTCACATCTCGGCTTCTACCGGTGGCTCTAAAACATGATATTTGTTCGCTATTAAATTCTCTACAATTTATGTAAATTACTTTTTCTCACTACCACCTAGGTAAGTTGACATTACTCAAACAAAAAGCCGACAGTAATGGAAAGTACTATATCAAGCACACTTAGTAGTGATAGATAAAATCAATAGAATCAATACAAACAAAACCGTAACTAGACAAGAAAAAACATGTACCGCTAAAGGACACGAAGTGTCCGACACTTACCTAGTTTTATAAAGTGATTCCACAAAAAAAAATGATTTGTTAAATTGTCAGACATATAAATGTCAAAAATATTATTAATAAAATACGATTTTAACTCCTTGGTACTGAGAAAAACGTAACGCGCTACTCGTAGGTAAGTTTTTTTTTCTGTCTACGGCGGGTTTATGGACCTCAGCTCCTCTTCCGTCCACAAACTACGACCTCACACAGAAAAATTCACCTCTACTAGAAGCTGAAATAACTATTTTGGTTTAAACAATCAGAAAAAAGTTAAAGAGCGTTAAATTTGATGGAACAGGCGTCATAAGCAAAAAATAAATGTTTTCGAAAAATTGATATTTTTTGCAAATTTTCAACTTTTGCAAATTTTCAACGCTCTGGTACTTTTTTTCTGAACCATTTCGTGAGACCGTCATACTCCCCTGCCGGCTCGTATGACAAACTTATATTGTCTATTCCATACTAGTTATAAAATATATTGCATGACCAAGACTAAAACTTAATTTTACGCTTAGTTTGGTTTGGTTTGGACTAAACTTGCCGTTTTTCTCCCAAGGAAAAAAAATCACGGCAACCTTGATAATATTTAAATATTATACATGCTTTATTGGTACAAAAATTAGGTTTGGTGATATTTTGTAATAAGTTAGCTATTCAAACGAATTTACCTTTAAAAATAAATAAATTACTTAAAATTTATCGTCTTCGTCCATTTTTTCGAACTGACTTGTGTGACACAACACAAATTGTATCAACCATATTAAAAAACAATTGAAATCGCGATAGTCGTGAAACTGACTTTTCTCAATTCACAGGCATCTTGATTAAATTACGAAAATAAAACATCCAATTTTAGATGCGTGGTTTTTAATTTTAGCTACCTACCTAAATTATTTTTGGTCTTGCAAAAAATAGTGTATATACCTCAAGACTAAACGTGGCTGTTTTAGTCCCTTACATTTCTGTTTCCCTCTGTTTCCCTCGCTCGCTACGCAGTGGGGCTAAAATAGCCAGTTTAGTCCCTTGGTATATAAATAACTATTCTGTGAATGAAAGACTGGCACTAAGTTTTACTTTAGTGACATTTTGTTTAATGATGCAGAACATTAACCGATAAATAATAACTTATTGGCTAATATTTATTGCAAAAATATCATCTAACGTCAGGTGATTGTTTTTAATAAATAATCACATAAGAAGAAGGTATTGTATTGCTGAACAAAATTTATATCCTAATAAAATATCAAGGAAGAAATTTACGTCAAGTGAAGTTTTATGATTTGAACTAACATTGAAAAATGTTTCTTTATAACGTTTTCTTTATATAATTGCAACGATGAAAAATAAATAACATTAAATAGTATATAAGAATAATATTATTGTCTATGATACGTACGTCGTACCGAACCGTAGATACCACCATACTTTTTTGGCAACATATTTTCTGTGACAAACTTGTCTGTTTAACTAATTCTGGTGGTGTATTCGTTGACATTTTCACTATTATCGTTAAATTAATAATATTACACGAAATTTATATTATAGATATGGTACCTTTTATAAGAGCAAATTAACACGTTCTTTTCAGTTTTTATAAGCGGTCTTTTGAACTGTCAAATAAAATGACGTCCAATGACTGTAAGCTTTAAACACCAGCATTTTTAGTACATAAAAATATCAATAAAAAAAGACAAAACAAAAAAATTGAGATAAATTGACAAAAAATTAACAATATATTTTTTTTAACAAAAAAAAGTGAAAAAGAAACTATTTTAAGTACCAATATAAACTTATAGTATTAACAAAATAAAATTGTTAATATTACACACGCTTTAAGTAATTTCTTGTTTACAATTGAAAAAGGTGTGCAGAATTAGGCATTTACAAAGATAGTCATAGAAAAACGTTTTATTATGCGATGACCAATATTTCCAACATGAAAAAAGATTAGATAATTATTTTTTTTAAAAGTTAAAAAAAAAAAATTCTGATACATATGTAAGGTAATAAAAGAGACAAAACAAAACATTAAAATATTGTGTTTTGTCTCTTTTTTTTACTTTTTAGCTTAAATCCTTCAACTTAAAAATTACAAAGTTTTAACATCGACTTATACCAATTTTTATGTTTTTAATTTTGTTTTATCACTCCTAATAAAAAATCCTATTAGAGTGCGTTTATTGTTCAATATTGATTCTAAAATTTATTACATGGTACTGCATAGTACCAACAAAACAATACACTTTTCTATACAATGTGGTCGAAAAGTCACCCCCCAGTCTAAACGAGTTGAGATATCAACTTCAAATTTGGAACACGTAAATCAGAAAACTAAAACTATTCTTTTCATACATTTGGTATTTACATGTGAATAGGGGGGCAACTCAACCTCAAAATTGTTTTAATTTGACTATATTAATTACACAGTCCTGCGAATATATGATTTTGGATAATTTTATTATGCTGATTTCGATGCTGTACTTAGTTTTTTTCTATCACGTCAGGATTTTGTGCAATTAAAAAAACAAAGGTTTAAAATAAATAAAAAATACTGCTGTCAACAAAATAATACTTTCCCCTATAGCCCTAGGTTCATTAAAATAAAATAAAAAACAATTCAAAGAAAAAATTAAAAAAAAAAAATTCAAATTTTTTTGTTTTTTTTTTTTATTTTTTTCAAAAAAAGTTTTCTTTTTTCGTAAAACGAATTTTGGATAATCAATCTGTGAAGTATTTAGCCCGAAGCGTTCTTGAGTGATCGTGGTCACAAATTTTCCGGACACACAGGCCGATAGACCGACAGACAGTATTTTTTTTACGGAAATCATATTTTTTGGATATAAAACGTCCAGAAACGTAAAAAAAAGCAATAAATTTTTTTCGAAATTTTTTTACTAACGCAAATACCGGCTTGTGATATATCGATGAAGAGAAAATTTAAAGGAAAATCCAAAAATGTAAACAAATATATAGGGTTCCATTTAAAAATCAAAGGTTGGTATCACTTCCATTTAGACCGGAAGTGAAATTTTTTATAATGACCATGCCAAAATGGGGGTATTTACGGTTGATACAAGCTCTGTAAATTTTAAAAAGTTATCATTTATAGTTACGGAGTTCGTAGGCAATACTTCTTTTGACACCCGGTATAATAACCCCATATCCCTACTCCCCGATTGCCCTTCTCCACACTATATGTAATTGTTTAGTGACAATATTAAATGAGTGCTTCTCAAAACAGAGAACTTTCTTGTTCCTAATAATTTAATTTTTTTCTTAGGAAGTGTTATTTTTTACGTGAAATTCTAGGATAATTGTAAATATGTTATTGTAATAGTCTCTTTGTCCGCGTTCTCTTAACGGGTACTAATAAATGAAATAAATACATATTTGACACTGACGTGCCACGACAAATATTTTTTTTGGGATATGTATAGTAGGGGTAGGATTAGGATTGTTACAGAGTAGCGACGCTACGGAGTATGGTTGTTATAGAGTAGGGTTTTTATGGAGTAGAGAAGTTAGGGAGTAGAATAATTGAGAGTAAGGATGTCTGCCATAAATATATAACTGAACAAGTAAACAACTAAAGTAATAACAAGCAAAAAAGTATTAAGTTTTTGCTATACAAAACTTTTCTAAAAATAAATCTAAGGCATTTAATTAAAGTGAAATTTTAATTACAATCCATTTTTTTTAAACAAATCCACTTCTGGAGAAGTCGAATTTTCTTGAGTCATTAAAATAAACTTTTAACTTTTAATTTCTCTGCTGTTTTGTACCCCTGCAATAATGAATTCCACTCTCAGTTTTAAAATACAGGACAATGAGTTAACCAACTTTCTTTTTCTTTAAAAAATGCTTTTTTATTAAAAAAGCTATGCGTTCCTAACTTTTATATTTTCAAGTGGATTTTGATAAAACTAAGACAGAAAATAAACAAAAATTACAAATCTAAAGAGGTTGTTTAGTTAAGCAAAACAATAAAACTAAGTTTAATGAATTGTTTACTTAGTCTAAACTAACTAAGAATTTTACGAATGAAATGTCAGAATTATTTGACACATTTCATTAATTGGTTAAATTCTTCACCTGGTCCTTAGGGACCTTTGTGTTAACCGCACAGATCTCCTCATAACATCCCTGTTTCTTTTATAAAGTTCAGGTACGGTTTCAGGGGAGTGTTCATGATCTCGTTTGGTTCCAGCGAATCGTTCCCAAAGTACCTCCATCTTAGGCCTATTAGAGATATATGAGGTGGTAGGGCTCTTCGTCCCCTTCCCCACATCTACTGCATACGGGGCTCGTAGTCTGTTGTAATAATGATTGGGTAAATCAACCATAAATATGATTGTGCAAGTAAATCTAAAAATTAAAGTGTGTTTATACGTGTTTTAGTATCTACACTGATAGAAAAATCTAAAAATATTAATACAAAACTTTGTTGTGTCAACTTTTAGGTAGAGGAGAATGTGGGAATGTGAAACCCTGCTGATATATTGGAACCCCAGCGGGGGTTCCACCGGGGCCCGGGGTAAGTAAGAAACAAACAGCGATATCTAGTAAAAAATAGTTGAATATCAATAAGGAGGGCTAAACATTACCTTTGCGAAAAATAACCATTTAAAAAAAATATTAAAGTTAGAAAATTTTACTTGATTTTGTTAATATGAAACCCTGTGTATTATGCTAATTTGGATTACGATTTTCTATGGATGTTCGATCTTCTCGTTATTTTTGGTTTATTCATATATATTTTGAATTAATATAATTTAACTTCATTTAAATATTTATCCGCGCTTATATGAGTATAAGTGCGCATGCCCGATTTAGCCCTCTAGTGGCGAAAAAGGAAGCAGAAGAACAAGAAAATCTCTCACCGCTCACGTACGTGTATTCCGAACTACAAAAACCCGCGTGTGCATTCTAGGTTTTAATGTGCAACATAACTTTATATTATGCGCTCTCAATAGTGCCATACACCGCCTTTCATCGCATCTCATCCTAGCCGGCTAGATACAGCATGGACACAACATCTCAACGGTAAGTGCATCTTATACTCACGCACATTTGAATAGCAATATTAATTTGATCACCAGTTATCCTATGAATTACCATCAATACAGTCTCACTGAGAAGAGTATCAAACAGAGGTGAAATTTGAATTCAGTGCCTTATGTGTATTTAATGGGCACTTACTTACTAGGAGACTTTTGCTGTTAAATAATTCAAAAAAAAAATCTTTTAAAAAAATATTACATGTTTTATGTTTAATTTTTTTTTTCATGTTGTTTACCATATATTTTCTTATTTTAACTTAAACGTGTGAAGTTTTGCCTTTAATAAATTTTCATTTTAATTTAATACTTTAATTTGTATAACAAACAGTAACATTTTTGGGGTTCAATATTATCAGCATGGGTTCATATTATCAGCATGGGTTCATATTACCAGCATTTTATCTATCTTAAAAAAAGTGCTTGTAACTTCCTTAACATTACAAAAAAAATCAAAATCGTTTTAAATCGTCATTACCAGATAAAATTTGAACCAATTAGTTCACAAAAAAAAATGGTTAAAAAATATAAACAGGGTGTATTTGAAATAGCGTAGGAAATTTTAACAGCTGATTCTACATGATAAAATATGAAAAAAGTTCCTATAAACATGTCTAAAAATGCGTCATAAGGGAGCTACGCCCCTTTGAAATTGGCTAAAAAAATCGGTTTTTATTTAATAACTCAGGAACCCTTTGTGATATGTTAACGAGGTTTTGCACGTGAATTAATCCTAATAAGGCCCATCTTTGTATGTCATTTTCACGTACTTATTTAAACCAGGGGTGTGCGAAACGGGGGGGCCTTATCAGTTTTTTGTCCCAAACTTTTTTCTGTGTAACTTTTTGCAATTTTATTTTTGAAATATGATTCCTTAGGTCAAAATACATAAAAATGGTACTATTGTTGTAATACTGTAGGATTAACCGTTTTCGAGAAAAGTTCATTTGAAGGTGAAATTTCACGGTTCGAGGACGAAAAATTAAATACTAAAATGTCGAAAAAAAAAATTTAATGATGCAATGTTATTCTACATCAAAAACTAAGAAAAAAAGTTTTCATACATGTAGGTCGAAAAAACGCTTTTAAAGCTACCATAGCCCTTTAAAAATGGTGCATATTTAGGAGACCATAGCTCCATTAGGATTGATTTTTACCTGTATATGAGGTTTTTTTCTTAGTTTTTAATGTACATTCGCCCTGCATCATTAAAATTTTGGTTTTCAACATTTTAGTATTTAACTTTTCGTCCTCGAACCGTGGAATTTCACCTTCAAATTATTTTTTCTCGAAAACGGTTAATCTTACAGTATTACAACAAGAGTACCTTTTTTATGTATTTTGACCTGAGGAATCATATTTCATAAATAAAATTGCATTAAAGTTACACAGAAAAAAGTTTGGGATAAAAACTGATAAGCCGCCCCACGTTTCGCTCACCCCTAGTTGAAATAAGTACATGAAAATAACACATAAAATCGGGCCTTGGTAGGATTAGTTGACGTGCAAAACCTCGTTGATATATCTCAAAGGGTTCCTGAGTTATGAAATAAAAACCGATTTTTTTAGCCACTTTCAAAGGGGCGTAGCTCCCTTATGACGCATTTTTAGACATATGTTTATAGGAACTTTTTGTCATATTTTATCATGTAGAATCATCTGTTAAAATTTCCGACGCTATTTCAAATACACCGTGTATAGATATGGATAAAAAACTAACAGGGGTTCCATATTACCACCTTCTCCTCTATAGAATACAATTTTTACGATTAATTTAAAACATTATAAAATTATACAATCAAACCATATATATATATGATAAACAACTTCATAGTATTTAATTTTACAACAACATTGTTGTACTATTTTATGAAGGATGATTAATAAAGATGGCGGAAATCAGCTGATTTTACCAAAATTTTGAAAGTAGGCATTTTGAGCTAAAATTTCTATGTGTGTAAGCATACATAACGATAAGCATAAACGTGTACATGTAATTACGTGTGATATGTAGTTTTTATATGCACATACATGTAATATCTGAATTTAAAATAAAATGCGTAAAATATGTTGTTGTAAGTGCACTCGTTTGTAAATACCGAACGCGTTTACTTGTTTGTTGTTGTATTCTATGTAATATATAGTGGTTGGTGCATATACAACTATTTATTGTTGTATTCTTTAACCTAATTACGCCATTAATTACAATAGTGTTCTATCAGTGTATGTATTCCTTGAAAATCTATAGAAAATAGTCTCAAAATAAGTCTTTATGTTATCGCAGAGTAAATCTTGTATTTTGTGATTAATCACGTATTTTTGTATTTTGGTTTAAATTTTTATCAAATATAGAAATAGCGTATAGACTGTATGTAAGCAAAAATTGCAGCTTTTATTATGATAATTTTATTCTGTATACAATAAAAGAAAATGGATGTATCTGAAAAAAAAATGCAATAAAATATAATGTTATTTTTATATAGGTGACTATTAGTTTTTATGACAGTTTACACTGAAAACTTTTCAGACAAAATATTGGCTACATATATTTTTATTGGATTTTATAAAACTTTTTTTATTTGCACAGAATAAAAGTAGCTATTCAGATAATAGTATATTAAAGTACTAGTGCGCTAAAAACGTGTTATGAAATAAGTGATTTTTACTATTTTTTCTATTTTGCTCTAAAATTTAACAAAAACTAACATTTAAATTGATGACCGATTAGGGTTTTTTATTTTTATTGGCAGCTGTTGAAAAGATACATGAAGAAACCGGAATTTTTTACATTTTTTAAAATCAAAATTAATGGAGAGTCCCTAGCACAAGCATAGGCTTATTTGGGGCTCTCCATGACACAGTATGTATTGTACGCATAAATAAATAAATAAAAATAAAAAAATTACAATTTTCGCTATGTTTTAAATTCATAGAACAAATGATATTTTAATATCTTTTAGTCAGCTCTTTTCTTTTTCACTGCAAGTAACCAAGCGATAATTTTAAGATCGTAAAAATTAACTTAAAACAAAATTTCGTAGAAAACTAAACTTAGAAGCGGTGTTGACATTTGTACGACAAAAGCCAATCGATTGTCTTTTTCAACCCAAAAGAAAAAAAGTTCAAATATCTTATAGGCCTAAAAGAACACGAAAAATGCATGGCGTTGTGGGCTTATAAGAGTCACAAAATAGAAAAATACATTTATTTGTACATAAACATATTATTATACTTTTCACGGCGAATATGCGCTACTTTCCAAAAATGCCAAAAAACCTATGACAAAAAATTCTTGAATAAAAATGCGTTTCAAGAAAAAACATGTTACTTTGGAAATGTCCGTCTGTCTGTCTATCTGATTTCACCTTTTCTGTTTCCACGATAACTCGAGAATAAATTATCTGATAGATTTGAAATTTCCAGTGAAAATCTAGAACCTGATTTTTTCTGGGGGAAAATCCATAAAATAGTCCCCCCGAAAATTAAAAAAATTATTTGGGTTAAATTAACACCATGCCAAAGAAAAATTTGTATAGATGTATTTTTTTATGGAAAGATTAAATTTATTATAAGATTAAACCTTTCGAATTAAAAAAAATCCATTCAAAAACGAAAAAGTTATTGGGGCGCACTTGGCGTACTAAACTTCAAGAATACCCTTTTTCTATGACTGTCTTAGAATGTTAGTCAAATCGCATAAAAAAAGTCTTACGGTATATAGTACATTCCGTAAGCGTATGTCGGTATATGAAAAATTCTACATTTAATGAGCAAATAAAAAATATGGCATTCCATTTAAAAAAATTGAATTTTTTATGTTTGAAAATCCAAAAGTTTGAAAATTAATTTTGAACGCCCTGTATACATTCTATTTTTGGTACATCAAGTAATTAGACACACCCTTTTAAGATAAGCTTGCAAAATTTTATTAATTTTTGACAAAAAGTAAAGAAATTGAAGTAGGTTTTATCTTATCACTATAAATGCACTTTTTTCAAAAAAAAAAAAATATATATATATATCTCAAAGACTAAAAAATAGACCCATATAATATAATATTAAAATAAAGGTATTTTTATGAAAAGAAAGATGGCATAATAAAAAATATATCATTCCATTAAAAAAAATTAAGTCAGATAGGAGGACCATCCTGTATATTTAAAAATATTTTTAGTTGGTGCCTTTTTTAAAACTATACAACTTTGCCCTTTAAAGTTTTTCTCTAAAGTGGATACTTTACTATATATCGACCGAGTCGGCTTCGTTGAGACACCCTGTATACAGGGTGTATTTGAAATAGTGTAGGAAAATTTAACAGGTGATTCTACATGATAAAATATGACAAAAAGTTCCTATAAACATATGTCTAAAAATGCGTCATAAGGGAGCTACTCCTCTTTGAAAGTGGCTAAAAAAATCGGTTTTTATTTAATAACTCAGGTACCCTTTGAGATATATCAACGAGGTTTTGCACGTCAACTAATCCTATCCAGGCCCGTTAGTGTGTGTTATTTTCATGTACTTATTTCAACCAGGGATGTGCGAAACGGGGGGGGCTTATCAATTTTTTGTCCCATACCTTTTTCTGTGTAACTTTTTAGGATTAACCGTTTTCGAGAAAAGTTAATTTGAAGGTGAAATTTCACGGTTCGAGGACGAAAAATTAAATACTAAAATGTTGAAAACCAAAATTTTAATGATGCAGCGCGAATGTACATTAAAAACTAAGAAAAAAATCTCATATACAGGTAATTCCAAAAATCAATCCTAATGGAGCTATGGTTTCCTAAATATTCACCATTTTTAAAGGGCTAATGTAGCTTTAAAAGCGTTTTTTCGACCTACATGTATGAAAACTTTTTTTCTTAGTTTTTGATGTAGAATAACATTACATCATTAAAATTTTGGTTTTCGATATTTTAGTATTTAATTTCAGCTTTAAATGATCTTTTCTCGAAAACGGTTAATCCTACAGTATTACAACCAGATTACCTTTTTTGTATGTATTTTGAGGAATCATATTTCAAAAATAAAATGGCAAAAAAGTTACAGAAAAAAGTTTGGGACAAAAAACTGATAAGGCCCCCCCGTTTCGCACACCCCTGGTTTAAATAAGTACGTCAAAATGACATACAAAGAAGGGCCTTATTAGGATTAATTCACATGCAAAACCTCGTCAACATATCTCAAAGGGTTCCTGAGTTATTAAATAAAAACCGATTTTTTTAGCCAATTTCAAAGGGGCGAGCTCCCTTATGACGCATTTTTAGACATATGTTTATAGGAACTTTTTGTCATATTTTATCATGTAGAATCACCTGTTAAAATTTCCTACGCTATTTCAAATACACCCTGTATAATTTATAAAAAAATATGAATGTATAAAACTTCAGTCGTAGAAAAGGTATAGTCTGCAATGCGTGTAGAACAATGAACTTGAGGAGTGGGGGAACAGGATTCCAATACAAATAAGTAGTGACACTACGTTGGCAGCCATTAAACGTATTCTTTATTCTAGGGGGTTCAAATTTTTCACACTAGGTGGTGCGATTTGGTAACTTTATAAGGAATTTTATCATCAGAAATTGTAGTCTTTGTTATCGTACTAGTTTTTCCTGGTAATACTCGCGGTTGAAATGTTGATATCTTTATCTGTGAATAATTTATTATATGTTTGAGCATTTTTGAGACTTTTATATGGTAGTTTTTTTATTTTTATTAATTTCCGTAGTGTAAGTGTATATATAGTTTTTTAGTGAGTGATTAGTATATAAGAAAAACTTTTCTAATTATGTCTTGCTGTGTCATTGGCTGCCGCAGTGTAAAAAGAATAAATCTGGAGAAAGTTTCATTTTTTAAGTAAGTTTAAGTTGGGATTATATTGACTTGTACATTTTGCATTTATATGTATATAAAACCACAAATTTAGTGAGATTTAATTTATAGCCAGGGTTTTCTATTTTACAGGTTTCCAAAAGATATTTGATATTTTTAAAATACCCAAATCTACGTAGAATCTGAGAATAAATTTGTTTGCTCAAGGCATTTTAAATATGATGACATGGTTTTTGGAAAAGAGAAAGTACTTCTGAAGAAAGCCAGAGTTCGAACCTGAAAAAATAGGGTGTGTATTTCAAAAATAAGATTTTCATATATACATTTTTTTATTACAAGTATTTATAAAATAGAGTGTCTGGAGTTCCGACCGATTTTGCACTGTTGTATATCTATAGATATTAAACATAACGTAACCTAACTCTTTGTTGTAGGTCAGTTTTTTTTTTGCCTATTTGGTGTTTTTGATGCCTTGCCCCCATTTAAACGGGGACATAGTCCCCATTCAAATGAGGAGAATACAATTCTGACCAAAATAAACCTTAAAAGCTTTAAATTTTTTAAAATCAAGTGGTTGGAATACTAGGGGAACGTTCAAGTATTATGTAGGGGGGGTCATTTTGGAGTGTTACGCCCATGTTAATGGTATAGGAAAATAGCGTTACAGGGGGGGGGGAAGGTCCAAAAGGATCAAAATTTGCGTTACGTAATACTTGAACGTTCCCTAACCCCAGAGCTAGAGTTTCGACTGGTTGGAAGTTATGACTCCCTTTATAAAATTCATTTAATTTTAGATCAGTGAATGCTACTTTATAACTAAATTATGATGAATTTAATCAAAATTGACACTGAATAAAAAAAGTAATAAAATTATTAACTATGGTCACTTGATCAGTTGTTACTTTGTCTAGTGTTTTGGTGGTTAACCGTTTGGGTTTGTGGAAGTTTTCACCTCAAATCAAAAGCCCAAATCGACCAAACACCAAAACACCCTAACACACCAACTAGACAAAGCAAAAACTGATCGAGTGACCCTAATTAAGACAATTTACACGCCAGTACCAAAATGTATAAGAATGAAGGTTTGAGAAAATATTCAACTGGTATATGACCTACCTTGTTTTTTTTATTTTATTAGTTATTTTTTTTATTCTGTCATTATTTTTTTAATTTTATACATTTCTGTAATTTTTTCAAATAGAAATATGTTTTTTTGAGAAATAAATGTTTTTTTATACCGTTTTTAAATCCACTGACATTGTACATAACCCTAAAAACTTCATTGTCAATAAATCACGGTGCTTTAAGCACCAGAGATAAGTTGGTCTCTGAAAGCACCAAGATGAAAATTCCCTATAAAGTTACCAAATCGCACCACCTAGTGTGAAAAATTTGAACCCCCTAGAATAAAGAATGCGGTTAATGGCTGCCATTCATATTAGCCACTTGTTCAGACGCCATTCCTGTTCCCCCACTCCTCAAGTTCATTGGTGTAGAATGACTATTCCTCACTCGTGGACCGCTTCTCTCGCCTCTGTCGCGTCTCGGGTGACAAACATCCACTCGTCCGGAATGTACATAATTCTATACTTGTTACAGAATATACTATTAACTGACTCGATAATCTTGGATAATTACTTTTGTTACGCGTTACTTTTGATGGAACTCGTTTTGCATTGAGGACGCCAGTCGTGACTTATAGTTCTTTAAGTAAAATATATGCAGGGGTGTGCAAAAAGGGAGCCGGTCTTTACCTCGAAAGCAAATAACTCGAAAAAAATACCTCGAAAAAATTTACCTCGAAAGCACATTAGGGAACGTTCAAGTATTACGTAACGCAAATTTTGATCATTTTGGACCCCATCCCCCCTTGTAACGCTATTTTCCTATACCATTAACATGGGCGTAACACTCCAAAATGACCCCCACCCCCCCTAGGAGCGTTACGTAATACTTGAACGTTCCCTTACCTCAAAAAGACGTTGCCTCGAAAGGACATTACCTCGAAAAGTTGTTACCTCGAAAGTACATTACCTCGAAAGATTTTACCTCGAACGGCTTTTACCTCGAAAACGGCTTTTTTTAATTTTTTATCTGTTTCTTTGCGATTATTGTATATTGTAGTTTTTTTGCTCAAATTTGATCATTTATTGACTAAATTTTAATTTACGGGCAATTATTAGCTTTTAGTTTTAGTTAATATTTCAAAATTAATCGATTAACCTATATCGAGAGTTCGCTAAAGATAAATTAGAGATGTATAAAAACTTTGTGTATTATAAAGATCGTGTGTACAAAGATAAGTTTTTTTGGAAATTTGGAAAATATGGTGAAATTGCTTGCATGGATAATATGGTGAAATTGCTTACGTGCAAAGGAATAACATTTATTGTTAATTATGTTTTTTTTTTCAAAAAATGTTGCTGTAGATTTATTGACAGCTTTTTGATTATTTGTGATTTCAAATACTTTCTTTTTGTATAATATATCAAACAAAAAGTTTACAGTTTACAGTTTACAGAGTTAATCCTATAGGGTTATCCTATAGGATGCAAACCCTAAAAAATATATACATTTACATACTCTCGGCCTGGGATGCCCGAATATAAAAATTAACGGTTTAATTGGTATCATATAAAATTAAACTATTATATTTATGTTTTAATATTGTTTTATTTTTTTATATGATAAAAACTCAAATGAAAATGAGACAAAACTCCCAAAAATAGCTTAAAATATATCTTAAATAATCAGTAAAAAAATACATGAAAAGAATTTAGTCCTTAGAAAAACAATTATTACAAATTTTGTTACAATGTTCATTGCAAATATTATTTTTACATTTAAACAATATTTTTGTATTAACTATTCGTTTTTTTGAAAAGAGAAACAATTTTCCAAAAAAATATTAAGTCCTTCTCCATGAGTCATGGACCATGACCAAGTGACTCACTGAGTATTAACACCGTCGACATGACATTCCGCTTCGTGAACAATGGTTTAAAGTGTCTATTTACTTTTAAGTGGCTTCTTCGATCCGACCCGTGTTTACAAATCTAACTAAAAATGATTTATCAGCGTTTTTTTATTTTTTTTATAATGAAAAATACATAATTACGTATACGGGCCTGAAAGGCCCGTGGTATGTTAAAATGGGATATCGATGGAAAAGAACTTTTTATACCACATGGTATAAAATGAAAATAACAATGTTGCAAAAATCTTATTCCAAACACTTGAATTGAGGAATTCTAAAAGGATTTTTTATTAAATTTATTTTTCAGTAAGATACAGCCAATTATTTAACCTGCCGGGCCTCGGAGTCCCGGGGTATGCATCCTAGGGTTAATTAAATTTTGCGCAAGGAAACGAAAATTGATTTTCTGAGATACGATGTTTTGAAATTTACAAGTCGATATATGATTTCGAATAAACTTTAATTTTAATACGAGATATTTTGTCACCAGGCCTGAATAGTAAAATATTTTTTATTTAATAAAGTTCGATGAAATATTTTATTAACTTTTTTATAATAAACGTGACAAAATTAGTTTTTTTTTTAACTCACAAAACGAAATAAAACCTAAAACAAACAAAAATAAAAGCATAGAAAAAGAATAAAACAACGTATTTGGTATTTATTGACCCTGAGGACTTTTTTTTCAATTTAATGAAATAGGATTGTCAAAATCTGAAAAAAAAAGCAATTAAGTAGGCCTGCCGATTCAATAGGTGTTAAAGTAAATATTTTATCTTTTATTTACCGTGTTATTTCAAGGAAAGGTAAATAAATATATCATTGTATGTTACATATAGGTAGGTTGGTTTAAGGAAACTGAAGTTTTGACAACAAAATTTGAATTATACTGTTTTTTAACATAATACCAAATATTAAACAATAATAATAATAAGTATAATAATAATATTATAAAGTTATGTCAATGTCAATGTTAAAGTAAAATTTTAATTTATTTTTCAAAATTAATGGTTTTAAGCTGTTTTAAATATAAAATTTGGTTTAAGTGATTTGGAGGGATGTAAGGCTGCAGCATTACAGAAAGATGGGGAAGATGATGGTATCAAAATTTATGTATTGAACATTTTTGGTGATTTGTTTTATGATGGAGAAGAGTAGCTCTTAATAGCGAAGAGTATCTATTCTAAATTATTGTATTATTGTCAGTCCAATATCGTATAAAATACCACCTATTAGGTGGTCCGAGAAAGACTTTAAAACTTAACTAAACTAAACTAAAGATATTTGTCTATAGATTTAATACTTGGCTAGTAAGATAGCATTTAGTTAGGACATATACACAATTCCATATGGACAAAGTGGGCTATTTTTTCCTGAACTTGCATCCATTTAGCATTTTAAAAATATTTTACCCTTAGCTAAAGTCGCGTGCAATGATAAATTGAAAAATACAGTTTTCTGTTTTTGATTAGACTTTCGTTATACGGAATCATTTTAAATTCAATCAACAACATACACACATAAAAATAAATTCTCATTCAATTCAAAATTATTTGACTATAGGGCATTACAAAAAAAAACACTTTTTTCTGATTTTTCATATGTACCCCTCCTATGTGGTTCCAATTGAAAAACTATACTTGCATACCAAATTTCAGGTTATTTGAACAATTTTAATTATTTAATAATGGAATACATATCTTCACTGCTTCTTTTGTTTTTAAAACTGTAACATTGTAAGAAATGAAACAATACAAAAACCTCATTATTATAACTGAGTTGGGCGAGGGTCAAAAAATGTTCAAGTAACCTGAAATTTGGTATGCAAGCATAGTTTTTCTTCAATTGAAACAACATAGGAGGGTTGCATATCAAAAATTAGAAAAAAGTGTTTTTTTTCAATGCCCTATTTGATAAATTTCATTTCAGTCATTAAATTCTTAAGATCTTACACAGTTCACCTGGGAGATTTTAAATGAAAATTTCGTGGACCCCTACATTTTTTGAACTAAAACATATCTGATGACATAAGAAATCAATTCCCATTTGAAAGAAAATTGTAAAAGATACACTTTTTTAGACAGATAAAAAAACGTTTTTTTAAGTAATAGGGTGTGTCAAAAAATCCCGAATTTCGAAATCGAAAACGCTCTCTGGCTCAAAAGTTTTTCCTTAGTAAAAAAACAGTGGTCACTTTTTATCCGAAAAACAGGTACCGGTTTGAGTGCTTTGAGCTACCCCTAAAAATTAATTGATTTGGCGACCGTTTTTTACCAAGGAGGAACTTTTGAGCCAGAGAGCGTTTTCGATTTCGAAATTCAAAAAAAAACGTTTTTTTATCTGTCTAAAAAAGTGTATATTTTACGATTTTCTTTTAAATGGGAATTGATTTATTATTCCACCAGGTATGTTTTAGTCCAAAAAATGTGGGGGTCCACGACATTTTCATTTAAACAGTTTTTGCGAGTAATAACGGTAACGGTGTCTTTAATTCAAAAAATACAGGTTCGCAAAATTTTTGTTCTCGCAAAAACTTCGCAAAATAAAATTTCGCAAAAATTAAAGTCGAATGGAAAATAGTTCGCACAACATAAATCTATCACCTACAACGACCTTAA
Source organism: Brachypterus glaber (assembly GCA_958510825.1). Lineage (NCBI taxonomy): Eukaryota > Metazoa > Arthropoda > Insecta > Coleoptera > Kateretidae > Brachypterus > Brachypterus glaber. The sequence continues at coordinate 95,742,937 of OY294044.1, forward strand.
GAAAAAGATAGCAGCTAATTATCGAGAGTACGAAATACAGGTAACCAACATGAATACTTCGCCATTTTGATCCTGGACGCGTAAATTTAAATTTACATTATATTTATTTGGTCTATTTCTAACTATTGGTCTATACTGCCTTACTACTCTAGAAAGCAGTTACTCCATTTGTCGCATAGCCACGATGTTAGGTCAACTCTGATGTAAATTTTTGAAAACGCTGCTATGCGACAAATGGAGTTACTGCTTTCTAGCGTAGTAGGGCAACACATATGATTATGAAAATGCCAAAATGTCTTAAAAACAAAGCACAAATGAAGAAATATTACAGAAAAACGTAAAAACTCGAAAAAATATACCATAAACGTCATCTTAAAAAGTAAACAAAACACTTGTCTAAACAGCGTTGCCGCTTGTTGACAAATGTTTATTTGTCCTTTATTTATTTATTTATTTTTCAATTAGAAAGGGGAAAAACATGAGATCTGGCAAATTGGCAGGGTATCAAAATGGTGATCCCTTAAATATCCTGCGCCATATTTCACGGAACATAATACCGCATAAAGTTAACTTCACAAGATTTTTGTTCGCATTTTTTTTTTTTTAGTGAAGGTCACTTTAATTTTAGTTTGGGTTGGTTTTGGATTTATTGATTGGGTTTTGGTTTGCGTTGATTAAATCAACTTGGTTTATGTTTTGCCTAAGATGTATATTGATTTTGGGTATTGTGCTGGTATAGGTTCAATAGTTTTTTTTTTTATAATATTGTTATGCATAAAATAATATAGAATTGTTTCTTATTGTAAACTAATTCTGTGGCTTGGTTTTAAAAGGGCCAATGTCACTTTTTCAGTTTTTTGAGTCATACCGCCGAACTAATTTTTTTCAGATCTATATAACCTAAAAAGCAAATGTTTCTGTTAATCTGGTATAACGGCCAAAGATTGACTTGTATCCATTTAAAATTTTTGACATTCGCCCTTTTAGAACCAAGCCACAGAATTAGAATATAAATTATAAATGTGTATAAATGTTTTTCGAAATTTCATTTTAGTTATGTTCATATATTTCAAAGGAGTTAAAGCAATAATGTAGCTGCAATTTATAAATGGTCGACTGTAAAAATACATTCGCGAACTTTTGGACTAAGCAAAATTATTTTTTTGCAAAAAAAAGCTAAAGTTTTGGCGAATTAAAGGTTTTGCAAACTAAAAGCTTGAGAACTAAAATTTTGAAAAGAGGTTCATTTTTGGCTGCAATCTTTTTTTTTTTTTCGAACTAAAGACCTTGAACCGTTCTTGCGTACATAAAGTAAGTTGGGTATAAAAAGTTGCTTATATAAAGTTAACATTCACTTGCCTTAAATGCTATTCATTTGGATTAGGAATCCTAATATCCTAATTTAGTACGTTTGGTACTGACGAGGGCCTACAGGTCGAATCAGTCTACCAATGTCACTCCGTACGATACTTAAAAAATAGATTGGTGGAATATTTAATTAATATTTGTAAAATTTTTAAAATTCCTGCCTTCACCATTTTATCTGTGTATGTAGATAAAAACGATTAAAATCATAAATCACCCACTTTGCTTTTAGTCCTGTATTTTCGAAACGTTGATGTTCAATTAGTAACGATTTCGTATTTGTACGTGCTCTTTAAGCCATACGTATACTGGGTGTCTCAGTATTTTTTTTTACTAAAAATATTAATGTTTTAATATATTTTTAACTGAGTTTTAAATTTTTGGGGACAGGATTTTTTCTTGTAACATGCCTTTAGATTAAAATGTTTAATAACGTTCATTAAAAATCTCATATTAAATTTAACAAAGTAAAAACTGTGGGTCACCCAGTATAAATAAAATAATTAAAAAGGAGTATTTATTGAGGATTTCCATTTCAAAAGTAGCTTTATCCTCAATAAGGAGGGTGGTTTGAATTATTTTGCTTAAAAAAACGCTGAATAAAATTATTATGTCGAAACCTCTAGCTTCTAATTATTTTTTTCCTTACAAGATCTTTTTGTTTATGTATATCAAGTTAACAAATTGTCACTTAGATTAGATTAGATTAATTTTATTGGTGCCTTCAAATTTCTAAAAATTCTTACACAAGTCATATAAAATACAAAATATTCAAATTGCAAATTCAAATTACAAATACATTTACATTAAAAAAAAAAAAACTGATATATTACCATTTGGTAAAATCCAGCGTGTCCATGGATGCATCCATATATTCCTCCACAGAGTAGAAGCAGAGCCTGCACAACATAGAGCTCACCAAGCTTTTAAACTTTTTTAAAGGCAGATCTTTGTAACTGTCTGGTAATTTGTTAAAAATACTTATATCTGGACTATTCTTTTGAGATTTAACATATTTGAAGGATTTATTTTTTAATAAAAATTCCTTATTTGCTGAGCTGGTAGGGTAACTATGTTTATTTGTGAACGTTTCATACTTTTTAAAATTATTTTTAATGTCAAGCAGTGTTTGAAAAATATAAATGCAAGGTAAAGACATGATACCAAACTTAATGAAAGAAGATCTACAATGGTCATTGTATTTTAGGCCAGCAATTATTCTGACGCATCTTTTTTGAAGAATAAATATTCTGTTTGAGCTTGTACTGTTACCCCATAAAATGGTACCATAGCTTATAAGTGAGTGAAAATTAGCATGGTAAGTTGTTAAAAGGATGTTTGTATTCATTGTTTTATTTAATTCTCTTATTAAGTATGTGACACTTGAGAGTTTTTGGGCCAGGTAGTCTACATGGACTGTCCATTTGAGAGAGTCGTCGATAAAGATACCAAGCAGCTTGACTGAATTGTTGCAGGTTAAATTTTGGTTGGTAGAAATTAATAGGTTTTGAGTTTTTGCCTTATTTAATTTTAGTTTATTTGAGTTAAACCAATTTTCCATTTTATTTTTTAGTATTTCACTGTTACCTTCAAGGGTCTCAATATCTTTATTTTTGTTGATCATAGACGAATCGAAAAAAGTAACAGTGCCATACCATGAATCCCAAAGTGTTTCATTTTTTCCAACAGTTTTGGATGGGGGACGCAGTCGAACGCCTTGGTGAGGTCGAACAAAGTTATATTACTATGCTCGCCCTTCTCAAGGCCCTCCACTACATCCTCCAGTAGTTTTGAGATGGCTTGAATCGTCGAACGACCCCTGCGGAAACCAAATTGCCGTTCGCTAAACATATTACTCGCTTCTAAAAAAGTAATTAGTCTAATATTAATTAGTTTTTCTAGTACTTTGCCAAATATTGGTAGTATTGATATAGGACGAAAGTTATTTGTATTGTTGTGGTCTCCTTTTTTAAATATCGGGATCACCTTAGCCAGTTTAAAAGCGTCAGGAAAAACTCCCTGTTCAAGGCACAAGTTAAATAGTTCGGCCAGGGGAAATTTTATTATATCAGCCGTGTTTTTTAAGTGACTTGAATTTAATTCATATATATCACTAGAATTTGAATTTTTCAAGGCAAGGATTGTATTATATACTTCGCTTGGGCTTACGGGGTTTAGAAATAGGCATTTTTTATTTGATGGAGCCTTTTTAAGATAATCTTTGTAGTTTACATTTGAGTCAATTAAATTATCTGCAACCGAGGAAAAAAAAATGTTAAATTCATCATGCGTAATTTTTGAGCCAGGTTTTGTTTTTCTTGGCTTATGCGATTCAATTAATCTCCATGTGTCCCTACTTTTATTTTTTGAATTTTTTAGATAGTGTTCATATGATTTTTTTTTGTGAAAAATAATTTGTTTTTTGTATTCTAAACGTAATTTTTTATATTTTTCTTCATCCTTTTGTAGTCTGGTAGTGTTTGCTTTAATTCTCAAGCAAGATACTTTATCACGCAAATCAAATAAAAACTTGTTAAACCATTTAACCGGTGGTTTACCGCTATTTATACATTTTTTTAAAGGAAAACACTCCTCTACTGAAGATTTGTATCTGTTTATTAGGATATTAGAAAGAAAATTTACATCTTTAATGGTACTAAAAATCTGCCAGTCAGCATTTGCCATTTTTTCACGAAATAAGCTTATCCCGGAAGTATCCAACCTTCGCCTGAAGAAGAATTCCGCCCGAGGCCTTTGGTAGTTTTTGAAAATTAAAAATTGGCCAAGGTGATCCGATATGCAGGGGTCTACGACACCGGTTGCTACTTCTGTGTTATTGTAATTGGTTAAGATATTATCTATACAAGAAGATCGCTGTTTTATTCTGGTCAGATCAGATATGGTTATCTTTAGATTGTAGGATTTTATCAAGCTGCTTAGTTCCTTAAGACGATTTGTTTCATTGTGGGTTTTTAATCTGTTAAAGTGAACATTAAAATCGCCCAGAATAATAATTTTTAAAAACTTACCAGCTAAATCTTCTAAAAGCCCCTCAAACCTGCTTAGAAAGCTGTCAAAGTTACCCTCGTAGGGTCTATACACAGCAATAACTGCACACTTAAGATTGGCAAGCTCTACGGCACAGAATTCTGCATTCATTTCTGAACAGAACTGTAGAACATCTAGTGGTTTGCAAGGAATGTTTTCTTTAGCATATAAGGAAACGCCTCCATGGACACGCTTGGACCTACAATAATACGAAATTAATTTATAATCATTTAAAACAATTGATTTTATTTTTTCTTAGTCAACAATCCAATGTTCAGAAAAACCAATTACATCAAATTTATATTTTTCTAAAAACAGTTCAATTTCATCAAGTTTGTCATTGATGCTTTGTATATTCAAGTGAAACATACTTAGTTTGGATTCTTGAACCGATTTTAAAACGTCAATAGTAGTACTGTAGAGATTTTCATCACATATTATTTCTGTACTGAGGTCTGTACTGAAGTCTCCGTCGAGAGTTTTTCGTTTTGAATTGATAGGGGGATATTTCGATACCTCCGGGCCATAATTCTGCCTTCAGTATACTGGTATCTAGGTCTTCGTCAGCTGCAAATTTAAACGAGTTGAATGTTCCCCAATTACTATTTTGTTGGTTCACTACAAATTCACGGTTTGGAAACTTCTTTACTAGGTGTTCTTTTAGGTTTTCGCTCGTGTAGGTGATATTGTATTTCGAAACGAAGTACCAATTCTTCTTTTTTGCTACCAGGGTAGATTCTGTCATGTTTGTGCCTATTATTTTGTTCGTTTTGTTTGTACCCTCGTGATTTATTATCCTATCCATTTCTGACTTTTGTTTTTATTGTTTACAGCTTCTTTAGCGTTCTGGATTGCATTTTTTACCTGCTTACTTGAAAATTGCTGATATTGCGTGGATTTAACCTCAATGTTTTGTTTATCTGTCAAATTTTTATTCGGAAAGCTTGAAGACTTTGTGAATATAATCTGCTATTTTTTGCTTAAATTCTTATCAAAGTTAATGGAGAGTCCATAGTCAATTTGGCTCTGTTAAGTAAATAAATGAAGGACTGAGAATACAAACAGACCAATGACCACAGTGTTTGTTTTTCCTTAAACGACCCCAAAGTTTAGTGGTTCTCACAAATCGGTAACTGGTCATAAAGGTCACTAAATTCAAACATTTGACGACTAATTTATTACACACAACAATATTGAATATATATCGGTGTTTTTCGAAGAAAATAAAAATGTAAATATTTAAAACCTCGCGTCAACGATAGAATCGACGCGGCGCCTATGCGAGCACTGGAAATTCGCCGATGACTGGTGATTATAATTAAACATGATAACAGTGTTTCATTTTATTTAATATTATATATTGAGATATGACTATGCCCCAATTTTTCATTCTCGACTTATCAAAATATTCAAAATGGAAAAGCAAAAAGAATACTTGGGTGTAAAAAAAACAAACCAAAACAAATAACAGCAGATAAAGCGACTTTTGAAGTGGATACCTTCAATTTGGAGAATTTCAAATTTATACGTGCTCTTTTAACCATACATTTATAAATAAAATAATTAAAAAGGATATTCTATTTATAAATATAACGTTTTCCCATTACAATATTTGATGAAATTTTATTGCTTTGTTTTAATTAATTCATATTCTTTGGATTACATGTTATAATTATTTATTAAATGTTAAAATAGTATGTTAAAATACTAGTTTCATAACACCGGGCACTAGTACTTTAAAAAACTCGCCGCAAGCGCCTCCTTTTTTTAAACTTGTACTCGTGCGCTAAAAACGTGTTATGAAACGAGTGCTTTATACATTTTTTTCTATTTCCCTATAAAATTAAAAAAAAAGTACGTTTAAATTGATGACTGCTTTAGGGATTTTTGTTTTGGGTTGGCATTACAATTTTCGCCATGTTTGAAATTCAAAGAATAAATGATATTTTAATATATTTTATCTATTTTTTGACTATTATAAGCTCATAATCACACTCATTTTGCGTGTTCTTATAAGTCCGTAAGAGGTTAGTACTTTTTTTTTCTTTTGGGTTAGCAGATCTTGTCGACAAATTTAATGACATGCAAATTTCAACATCGCTTTTGAGTTTAGTTTTCTACGAAATTGTGTTTTAAGTTAATTTTTACGTGTTAAAATTATGGCTTGGTTACTTGCAGTAAAGAAAAAGAGAAAAGCTGATTATAAAAGATATCAAAATATCGTTTGTTCTTTGAATTTCAAACATTGCGAAAGTTGTAATGTTAACCCAAAATAAAAATCCCTAAATCAGTCATCAATTTAAATATAAGTTTTTTTTATTATAGAGCAAAATAGAAAAAATGTATGAAGCACCGGTTTTATAACACGTTTTTATCGCACTAGTACTTTAGAAAACTCGCAGCAAGCGGCTCGTTTTCTAAACTTGTACTCGTACCCTAAAAACGGGTGTTATGAAACTAGTACTTTAATATACTATTATAGTCAGCTCTACTCCTTTTCACTGCAGCAACCAAGCCACAACTTTAACAGGGTAAGTTAATTAACTTAAAAACAAATTTAAGAAGAAAATTAAATTTGCACGAAAAACATCAAGCTAGATTTATTTATCCGGTTGCCAAGCCAGAAGAAAAAAGAAGTACTCACCTCTTATGGGCCTATAACATGCAAAATGCATTTGATTATGAGATTGTAATAGTTGCAAAAAGGAAAAATAAATAAAAAAAAAAACAGACCCCCAGGTATAAGTATCTGATTAAATATCTTGAAAATAAGAATTAGAAAGCATTTATCTATTTATTTTAGAGTTAGGTAGGTAAAGCACCGTAACTAGTTAACTAGAAAACCAAAAATTCGATGATTTTGAATTTTTCGACCAATACCAAGTTTAGTAAAAAACACAAGAACATAATTCTGAAATAAAATTTAATTCATTTAAAAAAAAAACACTAGAAAAGAAAATCTTATAAGACACCCTGTTGAAAAAGTCAGATATGGAAAAAACTTATATATCTTATATCTTATATACCTACTATTAGTATGTAGTTAAACTACTGCGAAAGGTGTACTATGTAATCTATGTCACGGTGGGCTTTAAGCTTACGGAGATGAAAAAATCGAACACCCCATAACTGATAACGGAATATAGTTTCTAATGCTTTCAGAATTACATGTTCGTAATCTTTTTAAAACGAAACGGTATAAAGGGATAGTAAATTGCTAACCACAAAAAAAATCTGAATTTTTCTTTCAAAATGGCGGAGCTGTGCCCCTTAAAGTTTGAAAATTCACTACATTGCTTGATTTTAGGACTAATTACAGGCACAAAAAAATGTTTTTCATTGTCTTCAAACATTGTGCGTGTAGCCCAATATGTCCTCACATAAAAACAACTATATTTTTTTTTATCGGATATACAGCACGATGGGCTTTAATCTTAAGGAGATGAAAAAATTGAACACCCCATAACTGACAACGCGATTTTTTTTTGAGGTTAGCGATTTACTATCCCTTTATACCGTTTCGTGTTCGATTTAAATAAAAAATCCTTGGGCCTTAAAAAAAATAAAAAAAGCTAAGCAAACATATTTTTTGAAAAATGACTGTGAGCGACCTCTAGATTTTTTCAAAAATTAAAAAAAAAATTATGGATGAAACACTTACACCAATAAACAAATTTAAGGGGTGAAACCTCCAAACTTTTGAATTTGAAATTTTTTTGGGTCACATATATACTAATTTTTGATGGAATAAAAAACGGCTAAACCTACGATTTTGTTCTCAACGAACATCTAATTCTGAAAGCATTAGAAACAATATCCCGTTGTCAGTTATGGGGTGTTCGATTTTTTCATCTCCGTAAGCTTAAAGCCCACCGTGATGTAACAAACTTGCTTTGTTCTCGCTGCATTTTTTTTTCTTTTCTAAAACTTTTAGAGCCCTGCTGATTTTACTTTTTTACGATTTCTTTTCTGTAAATTTTTTATAAAATTAAAATTAAAGTCTATAACTTATAGTTTTTTTCTGACAAACAATAAATATCTATCTATGTAATCTATTTCCTCTGGTTATAATAAAAAAGTTTTAAAAAGTAGGTCAACAAATTCAGATTGAATATCTACCTGACTTTAAATTAAAGTAATTAAAAGAATTTTTAGATAAATCCATCATTAAAAAAGTTTTGCTGAAATTAACAAAAAAATCCCTGAATGCTCATAAACTACGACTGACATCATAAAATAGTACCTTAATATCATAATATGATAATATTATCCATTCTACCGAGGGCTGTAGCGAAGAAAATTTCGTGTGGGAGAAGGTCGAAAATCACAACTTTAATATTTTCCATTCTACCCAGGGCTGTAGCGAAGAAAATTTCGTGGGGGAGAAGGTCAAAAATCACAACTTTACTGCTAAATTTACAACAAAAAACTTGATGGCTAAAAAAAAAACGTTCCTACTACTTTTATAATTTTAACTCATAAAATGCAAACCTCCCATTTCCCTGCATAGTTAGCTATTCTGATTCTACCATGGTATTTTGTAAAATGTAAAATGGAAGAAATACAACCCACAAGTATTACATAAAATGCCGCTGCATTCCGAAAAACCCACTCTGTGTCGGATTCATCGGACCCACAACCGAGCTCGGACTTACGTAATAATTTTTAATAATTTCTAAACAGTCGGGACGCGTCAAACGCTGCATAGTAAAACTGAAAAGTATACTGAATATTTGGACACCTGGAAGTAAAAATAGAATATATCAGGAACGGAGAAATCCCTATTGAAAAAACACTTTTTAAAATATTAATTAATAAAAAACTTTTTCATATGGTAAAGACTTTATGGCGGGCACTGTACTATGTAAGCAATTCCACAGCTTTTTTTTATTAAAAGTAAGTTTGTAAAAGTACATAAAAAATCGAATGAAAATTTACCTCTGGATTTAAATTAAAGTAATTAAAAGAAATTTCGGATAAATCGGTCATTTAAAAAGTTTTGCAGAAATTAACAAGAAATTCCTTGGATGCTTATAAATTAGGTAGTAGGTAGGTTCTACCTTTGGTTAAATTAGATGTATGTGTGAATTAAGCTCGCCTACCCCGATAAGTAAACTTTTGGTAATTAACTAGAGTAAAATATTACTATTTTAAGCGTTAAACTTAAATTATCTTCAAATTTTATTATAAATTCAACTAATGGACTATCCAATCAATAGGGTGCAAGGGAAAATTGAAATTTTGGAGCAACATATGTTGCTTGCATGTGGAAAGGAAAAAGCACGAAAATGAGCTTTTATAAATGATTGATCGCAGGGGCGGATTCAGGAAATGGTCCTGGGGGGAGGAGGGGGGGAGTAAAATGCAAAAAATAAAATTGTTTTAAGAATAAAACTTAAGAAAGCCCTAGCCCCTCAGGCAAACTTTTTAAAAGTTCGATGGACTATTTTAATTTTAATCCAGTCTTTTAATTAACAATTGATTAAATATAAAGTTTACAAAAATACAAGGAACTCTAGCGCCGTAGGCGAAAATTTTTAAGAATTTTACGCTTAACTATAATTTCGCCGTTATTCAGCATTCAATGATTTTATCATTTCAAGTTATCTTCCTGGAAGCTACTGTTCAAAACATAACTTTGTTATAATTCTTATTCATAATAGTTTGACTAATCTCGGTCATTAACTCATTTCTTTTATACTCATCTAATTCAGATAAAGCGTATTGTTTTAGTCTATTGTATTTTTCATATTCGCTAATCTCGTAGCTATTATTCTGTCTCGACCACATTAAAACTGCCTCAAAAAATGTTTACTTTACCCTACATCACAGACAAGTCTTACCTTATATAAAACATTTTACTATTCCTTAAAACGATTGATTGATTAATCTGCCCCCTATCGACAGCGTGCAATAGGTTCTTGAAACCAATAACTGCTTCCTTTTTTGGACTGTCGATAGGTTTATCCAGTCTCTGCTTTTAGCAGTAGATGTCGCTAGCTATTTTTGCTTTTCCTTACAACGATTTTTAAACTCTATATAGAGATATATGGAAAGGATTTGATTTTCGTAGTTGTCCCTACTACCGATATGTGGCTCTGAAGAGTGCTAAAAAGCACTTCGGAGGGACGACTGCGTTAATCAAACAAAAATCGTTTTAAGGAATAGTAAAATGTTTTATATAGATTTTTTCAAATTTGTAAATATCAAACAATTTAATTTAGTTTAAGTCTTACCTTAGTTAAAAAAAAATGTTTATCCATTTTTTAGGAATCTTAACTTCCGTTAAAAATCTTATTTTTTAATTTGTTTCTACTTTTTGTAAATATTTTTTTCAGTTTTTTTACCATTTTTTTAATTATTTTTTTTTGCTGTTTTTGTAATGTGTAATGTATAATGAGGCGAAAAAGTATTATTTTGTACAGTATTTACATTTTACATCCTGAGTTTTTTTTAGTTTTTTTTTAATCAAAGATTTTGTCTGCGAAGGACATAAAATTAAAGCGATTCTCGAGCTCACAGAATTTTCTGTTTTTAATAATTACAGTGCAAGTAATGCTGTGTCAGTAATTACACAGGCACACAAAAAGATTTTAAAATATCAGGTTTCATAAATACTCCAATATGGACGTCATAGGACCGCCATGGCGCGCCATGTTGTTTTCATGAAAAACGGCTCCTGTGGCGCCATCTTCAAGGCAAATATCGACTTGTAATATACCAATGAAGAGAGAATTTAAAGGCAAATGCAAAAATGCAAACAAATATATAGGGTTTTATTTAAAAATCAAAAGTTGATATCACTTTTGCTTATACCGGAAGTGATATTTTTTATAATGACCATGCCAAACTGATGTTATTTACGGTTTATACAAGCTCTGTAAATTTTAAAAAGTTATCTTTCATAGTTACGGAGATAATTCGTAGACAATACTTCTTTTGACACCCAGTATAGGTCGCTTTTTTGGCTCCGCACATTTCTTTTATGTGCCTGTGTTATCGACACTGCATTAATGCATTAATTATCATTTTCGTACGATCCTCTATGAAAATTACATTTAGCACACTCTTTTGTTCTTTAGAAAATGCCTTATATCAAACTAGTTTGATATTTTCATATCACCATTGTGTGATATTTATGTATGGAGGGTTGCCTAATTTTATTTAGATATTTACCTCGTAGATACTACGAATTTTATTCACCTTGTTTTATAAGCCATTTTTCACCTTTCACCACAGCCTTTTTTGATATGTTTTTTAATCCAAATATTTTAGTTTTTCACATCAAAAATAGAAAGTATAGTTATAACGTTACTATTTTGACCATTACTGTCTAGATTTTATTAAAATTACTTAATTTTGATTTCGTTACCTTACATTTTATAAAAAATATCAAAATACACACTATTTTTCTTATGAAATGTAAAACAGTACTTACATGGCAGAAATCTAATTTAACTAGCAAACTGTCAAGTTTGCCTTTTTTAGAATAAGCATATAGGCAATCCATTATTATTATTAAATATAAACCAAGAAAACTCAAGGTAAATTAAAATCATATTTCCTGTTTGACATACAAATATAAATTTGTTTGCTATTTATTATTATTTTGTGCTTTGCTTTTCTTAAAAATTAATAAAAATTAGAAAATTTTAAAATAAGAAACTTCATATTTTTTTGGGATCGTAGGAAAAATAGTGTACATAACTCGTTCATACACTCGTGGGGTTTACTCACTCGCCTGGCGGCTCGTTCGTAAACCACTCGCGTGAAATATGTCACTTTCCACACTAGTTATGTAATATAATATATAAGTATTGGCACTGTATTAATTTTTTTTTATTTTATTCAAAACAAAACTTTTACTTAGTGCTTTTATTTACAGAAAAGCTGTAAACACCTTTAAATCCACTAAAAAAGCATTATCGATTCAGGTCACGATACAGATCTGCGAAAGTAAATACTGAAGTTATAGTTACCAGAACTTTTTATGTTAAATAAACATCGATTGGTAAACAGAAAGCTAAGAAAAACTTTTCCTTGCTTTTTTGAGGTGATTTTCTGATAGTATAAATAGTAAAATCCGAGGGAAAATCCCTTAAAAGGGACCTGTTACAGTAATTGATACAAACCAGATGTATTGATGTTTTTGGTTATATTTTTTATATTTCGTTTTATTTCGTAAATTTATAGCAAAATAACTTTACAAATAAATTCTTCTAAATTTATGGTGTAACCAGCAAATAGGTATAAAATAAAAAGGTGTACACTGTACACTGTACAGGGTGTTTTTTAATGAGTCAGTTTTACCAAGTCGAAAGTAAATTTTTTAATAAGTTTGAAAGACATTTTATTGACTAAAGGTAAAAGGAAACAGTTTTAATTTGGTTTATGTAATGGTCTAGAACAACACGAAACATATACCAAATAATCAAATATTATAGATAAAGGTAAATATTTTTATCCTGTTTATTTGATAATATTGTTAGTGTTCTTCAAAGGGTCAAATTTTGTTTCTATTTATCTCTTTTAAATAAGAATTCACTCTAAAAGGACAACAAATGTATAGGATACTACCCACACAACAATTTAATATAGTTAAGACTCAAAACAAACTAATATTTGATTATGATTCAGTAAAACATGAACCAAAGTTTGTTTAAATTATTTAAAGGAAATTCTATGTAAAAACAAGAATGTAAGACTTTAACAGCTATTTTTTTTGTTACATTTTGTTACCACATTATAGGTTTATTATTATTAGTAATAGTGATAATAATACCTACTTTCATGATTTGTTATCTTTAATAGCGATTTTGTATTTGTGTCCCATTCAATAATACCGTGTTCTTGAATTGGACAACTTAGTTATCTTTTTAAATGCTGTGCCTTATTACGAGCTATGCTTCGTAATTTTTGGTGTTCGTTACCATGCTTAGATCGCCCCAGGTGTGCAGTTAAAAAATAATAAAAAATGACAATGTTTAGGCAGCTGGCTTTTTGACAAATTTAATAAGTCAGTTTCACCAAGTCGAAAGTAAATTTTTTAATAATTTTGAAAGATATTTTATTGACGAAAGTCAAAAGGAAACTGTTTGAATTTGGTTTATGTAATATTCCAGAACAACACAAAACATACCAAATAATCGAATATTATAGATAAAAAATTTTTTTATTTTTTTTTTTGATAATATTTTTAGTGTTTTTAAATGGGTCAAATTTTGTTTCTTTGAATGGGACAACTATTTAACTGCATATTCAATTTCTATTTATCTCTTTTAAATAAGAGTTCACTCTAAAAGGATAGCAAGTGTCTAAGATACTACCTATATAACAATTTAAAACAGTTAGGACCGAGGTTAGGACTCAAAACGAACTATATTAGATTATGATTCAAGAAAACATGAACTCTAGTTGGGTAAAATTATTTAAAGTAAATTCTATGTAAAAAAAGAATGTAAGACTTTATAGAAGAGAAAATGATGCAAGTCGCTTGTAAAAAAAGTTTGCACTACAATATTTCAAAAACGCTTTGCCCCAGTGACTTAAAATTTGGAACAAAGATTATCTGAGTAGTAAACAAATTTTTTTTCCAAATTTCAAGTCTCTATGTCAAAGATTTCTTAAAATATCGTAGTGTAAAGTTGTTTTGCAAGCGACTTGCTATTTTTTTCTCTACTATAACAGCTATTTTTTTGTTATGAAATGACATAGGTTTATTGTTATTAGTAATAGTGATGATAGTACCTATTTTCATGATTTGTTATATTTAATAGCAATTTTGTATTTGTGTCCCATTCAATAATACCGTGTTCTTGAACGGGACAAATTAGTTTTCTTTTTAAATGAATTGTAGTTTTGGTAAAAATAAATATTATTCAGGTTTAACAGTTCGACTGTGTTCTTTTATTTCCAAATAAAATACCTAAAAAAATTATGTATAAAAGATTAAAAATAAAGTTTTAGCAGCCGTTTACCCATTCATGGGTATCTCGCCCTAATCGATGACAATTATTAAAACAAGTTACATTTATTACACGGTGAGCTGGAAAAAACCTTTAGTACAACTTTTTGTTTTTGATGAATCTATCAATTTAAAACCAAAAATAACACTATCGTTCGGTTCATTATTGTGCAAAGTGCAAATTTGTATAAAAGTGCAAAAAATACGAGACATTCCAAATATAATTTAGATAATACATATATTTTATGTCAAAAAAAGGAGAAAAAAGTTTTTGTAAACTTTCGTGTTAAAATGCTTACTAAGGGAGTTTTAAGGGATAATTCAAATCTATTTGTTAAACAATAAACAAGTGCAAATGATAAATATTATTTTTTTTATATAAATTCGTGGAGACTTTTTCTCCCAGCTGTATTTTATATATGTTCTAAAGTAGATTCAAATTAAGCTATTTATAATCGCCAGGTCCTAGATCAGGTTCCTTTGGGTGCTAGAAGTCTCAAAGTGTTGGTGAAATGGGGTATACGAAAAATATATTTTTAACTTTCCGAATTATATTTATTACATTTATATTAGTCTTTTTTCACAGTTTTACACAATTATTCAGCATGCCAAGGGGTAAAAACATACTTCAAACAGTTGATTTGACATGTGTCAACACTAAAAAGTCGAAAGAATTTTCATTAAATCAAAATGTTATTTCAGAAATTGAGTATCACATATGTCATAGGCACTTTTAAAAGACTGTTCCTACTCATTGGCCTTGTGTATAACTATGAAAATAGCTTAATCTTAATGTAATAAATATATTGTATATGACAGAGCAAGTTAAAGATTTGTGGTGGTTCCAAGGGGGTGAGTTAATGAGGGGTGTGTTTTGGTGTGCGATTTAAAAGTACTTTTTATCCCATTTAATATTTTTTTGAATTAAGTTTCTTTCCTAAAAAAAATGTAAAACAGCTTTCCTATTTTTCACCTCCGCGCTTGAAATTGATTTTTATTATCAGATTGACTTTCAACAACCTCAAAAACTCCAATATACGAATTTTCACGAAAACTACCCCTGTCTCTCAGGGTGCGTTTAGAAAAAAATTATTTTAAGATTTAGTTTCAGCGACCTCTAAAACACCAATATGTCAGTTTTCAAGAAAACTACCCCCCACCCCTCAGGGGGTGGAGTTAGATTTTTTTTATTATCAGAGTCACTGTTAGCAACCTCAAAAACACCAATATACATATTTTTACGAAAACCACTCCCCGCCCCTCAGGGGTTGGAGTTTGGACCTTTTTTTTATCAGACTCATTTTCAGCAATCTCAAAAACCTCAATATAATAATTTTCACGAAAACTATCCCCCGCTCAGGGGGTGAAATTTGAAATTATAAGATTCAAATTCGTCGACTTCAAAAACCCCTAGGGGTAGGGCCCTATATACCAATTTTGACGAAAATATTAAAAATATTTAAAACTATTTACCCCCTCACTCCCGCAGGGAAAAATTTTATTATCAGATTCAATTTCAGCAACCTTAAAAACCCCAATATAGAATTTTTCAAATTTTTGTAAAAAAAAAATATTTTCCCCAATGCCGAATGAGAACTTTTGGTAACATAACTGTGTGCCAAGTCTCTAGCTTAAAGCGTTCTTATGATGCTTACAAGATTTCCCGGACAGAACGATTGACCGATCGACCGAGTGACCGACCGACATTTTTTTGTTGCTAGAAATTGATTTATATCGATATGAAACGTCATAAAACGCAAAAATATGCAAAATTAAAATTTTTTGCACGAATACAATACTTTCCGAAATTTTGAATATTTTCAAAATGGGAAAGCAAAATAAGGGAGATATTGACCGGGAAGTAACATTTGGGACACCCGGTATAAAATACAGCTGGGAGAAAAGCAAAACAAAAGAGGAACAAATTAAATTTTCCATTTTCAAAAAGAAAAAAACAATTGAAAAATAAATTGAAAAAAAAAATACTGACTATGAAAAAAATATTGACTTTTAAAATTAAAATAAACTACTATTAAATAAAGGCTATATACGTACTAAAAATTAATATTATTATACAGGGTGTCCCAGCTAAAACAGATCAATAAACTTTTGGCGTTTTTATTAGAACTATCGGAATAAAATTTATGTCAATTTACACTCAACAAGCCATAATTGTGCGTAAACAAAAGTTATCTACTATTTTTTTTTTTTTTGAGATATAGCTCATTTGACACATATATTTTGATTCTTTTTACATTGATCAAATAATGTTTTATAATTTAATTTGGAATAACCCTAATTTATTATTTTGTTAAAATCACAATAATTAGTTTGTTAGCGTTCCTGATTAAGGGTCTCAAGTACCCAAACTATTTCCTAGATGGAACTACTGTATTTTTTAACACTTTAATCAGAATAAAGTTCATTTAAGCATCTTTTGTTAGTACTTAGGGAACTTTTACGTTAGCCGTACGTTATAATTGTTTAAATCCTAAACGCATTTTACCCAAGTTAAAGTTTATTCAACTTTAACAATTTATATGACATTTATCCAGATATTTATAATTTTGATATGGAATTGGCAAAACCCTTAACTGTAATCAAAATAAGTGAAATTCATGGAGTTCTTGATAAAACAAGTTTATTAAAAAAAAATCATAGTTTTTTTAAAGAAATTAAAAAATCTTTTAATATTAATGTGATTTGTTTGGTAAATTTAAATAAATCAAAAAGAACAGTTTAATATTATAATCATTTTTTAACATTAAAGTTAAAAAAATTGTATCTCCGAAATATAAGAAAGTAGAAAACTTTTGTTTAAGCACAAATATCGCTTTTTGGGTGAATATTGATTGACATAAGTTTTATTTCGATAGATTTAATAATAACGCCATAAAACGATTGATAGGTTTTAGCTGGGACACCCTGTATGTGCCAGAATAACATTTTATCAAGTTTTTCCGCTACCACCCACATCTATTTATTATAAAGTTGTAGCTATTGTTTTTATTTTAATAAAATATTAATTTGTTGTTCCGACTTGTGCAATACGCAATGTATAATTCGAATGACGATGTAAAAGTTTTATATTATTTTGTATTGTTGTATGGATTGTCCAAAATAATAAATACATAAATACATTCATATTCTACAATATGAAACAAGCCGTAAAGATATGTAATGCTACGCATTCCATTACCTACTATTCACGGTAAATGGTATATTGCATTTTGCCAAATACCTACTTAAAAAATATATTTTCTTAAAAAACGAGTAATTTTAGAAAAAATAAATAAAAAAAAAATTTTCTTTTTTGCGAATAACGAAAAACTTTGGAAAAAATAAAACAAAAACGATTAAAAAACAAATCGATCGGAATATTCGTTCTTGAGTTGCTGTGTCCACAAAAAACGTGACATCAGACGGATAGACGAACAGACAGACGGACATTTTCAAAGTTTCTTATTTTTTCATGAAACATATTTGCATCCAAGGATTTTTTGTCTAGGACTTTTTTGGCGATTTTGGGAAATTCGATACTACCGTATAATACTATTCTAGCACACGCGCTGTGAATAGTATAATAAGCTTAACTGATCATGTTCATGTATTCAAGCGAATATTTTTAATGATTTGGGAATAACAACACTGGCCTACATTTAAAAACTTTTTGAAAGCTTTTTGAATTCCGCTTTAGAAGTAATATTATACATTAGAGTGGCTCAAAATACAGATTAAGATCTAAAAGCGAAAAAAGTTGTAACGCATAAAATATAAGTTAAAAAAAATGGCCAAAATTTATTGGATAAGTTAGGCCTAACTATAACTCCTATAGGAGTGCAACGAAATTAAAACTATTCTTTTTTTCTTAAAATGTAAAATTTTTAAGCACAATAACTTGAGAACAGTTTTGAGATTCAGAACCAAAAATTTTAAACACAGGTTTTCAAATTTAAAGTTTCATTAGGATTTTTTTTTTTGGAAAAAATTAATGTGAGGCAAGTGGGACAAAAGGGTCAAAACTTGCTAAGCCTTGAAGTAAGGTATATAAAGTTGTATATCAATAAAAAGTTTTTTTTATGATCTACAAAAATCTTTACATTCATTTTGTGTATTTATTAATGATCTAATTTTTTTATCAAGAATAAAATCTTGATTGTAATTTATGATACTGCTATAATTTTGTATACAAAGGACCTGAATGAGTTGGCTAGATCAATTACAGGTCCAACTTTCGCTTGCAGGAAGTCTGATATAGTTCTCCGCATGAAACAAAGGGTGAGGAATCATTCGCGCTCTCTTCTTTCGTCAAAAGCGTTATAAGGCGTGCGTGCCTGCAACGGGCCTCCCACTTGCACACTCTTTCCAAACACATTTCTCGTAGCCACAAATCTGTGAGTCAAGTATATTACAAATTACTTACCATCTAACTAAATTAACCCTCCTAAGTTCAAAAATGACAATCATTTTCTGCGGAAATGCACCTTTTTTTTTCTATGGCGATTTTTTACAGTTCTATCGTTTTCACAAAAAAACGTTATGGAAATCTGATATAATTAGAAACGATATTTATTTTAGTTATTTTGGCTCCTCTGAATCCAAAAATATTAATCGTTCTTTGCGGAAACACACCGTTTTTTTTATAGCGATTTTTTATATATTATATTATCGTTAAAAACGAAGTATATTCTAGTTATTTTCACCACCATGAATCCGAAAATGATAACCTTTCTTTGCGGAAATGCCACTTTTTTTCAGTAGTCATGTTTTTTTTTAAGGAGATTGATATCAGTTTTTTTCGGATGGCGTTTTTATTAATTGGTTTACGTTGGCGTTATTGGTTTGATTTGTTTTTTCTGGTTTGGTGTTTTTTTTTTAATGGGGTACATTGGTTTATGCAAAAGTTGGTTTAAGTTGGTTTTGCGTGTTTGATGTTTTTTTATTTAAAATATATAATTAATAATATTTTTTCAAATAAATATTAAAATATCGGACAAATAAAAAAATTGTGCATTTCCGCAAAGAACGATTACCGTTTTCGGATTTTAGAATATACTTCATTTCCAACAAAAACAGATTTCCATAACGTTTTTTTTTGCCAAAACTATAAATATATAAAAAATCGCCATAGAAAAAAAAAACGGTGCATTTTCGCAAAGGACGATTACTAATATCGGATTCAGGGGGTCCACATTGTGGACTCCACAAAGGCAATTTTTTTTTTTTGAAAATGTAATTGATTTTCTGCAAACGAAATTTGACCCTAATTATATGCACTATTAATTAAGTTTATGCTGCTATAAAAATAAATAGATTCTTAATAAAATTAAACAGTTGGCATACATTTTTAAAATAGAAAACCTTTACCCAACACATTTTCTTAGCCAGGCGATATATGTTTTAATCTTTCGTAACTTTTGAATGAATAGGTCAATATGAACAAAAGTTACATTCTCTTAATTATTAATTGAAAATTAACAAAAATAATTTTTAAATAATTTAAAAATATATATATATTTTTAACTTTTTTTTTAGTTTTTTGTATGTTTTTAGATTACACCGTCTTTTGGATTTAACAAAAAAATGCAATTTTTGTTTAAATTAACCCATTTATTAAAAAGTTACGAAGGTCACGTGACCCTTTTTCGCAATTAAAAAACATTTTGCTCAATAAAAATAATAAAAATAATAATTTTGTCCAGAATTTTTGTTTTTTGGTTTTAAATTTATATTTACATTAATAGTATATTAAAGTAACATACGTTTTTAGCGCGTACAAGTTTAGAAAACGAGCCGCCTTCCGTGAGTTTTCTAAAGTACTAGTGCGCTTGTAATTTTATTATCGATTTTCTGGAGTTCTGACTCAGATCAAATTATAATCGATGACCCTTTTTAACATCAATATCAAAACTATTTATTAGCAACCAAAAATACAGGGATGTTTACTAAATATTAAATAAAATATTAAAAATAACAATTAACGAAGTATTCGTTTAAAACTATTTCACATCCTCCCCAACGTGAAGTTCTTCACCCCTTTTCTCAACATCTAGTCTACAAACTTTAGTGACTGGTCGCCTGTAAGTGCCGTACGCTGTCTGTACTTCAATAACTCTTACTATTTTGTCTTTTCCAGGAAATACATTTGTAACTTTGCCTAGAGGCCATTTGTTTCTTGGGTGATTTGGGTCAATGACTAAAACCATATCTCCAACTTTCACAGGGGTCGAATCTTTGTTCCATTTTCCCCTTTTTGTCAGTGTCGGTAAGTATTCTTTTACCCAGCGTAACCAAAAACTATCAGCAAGTCTTTGAGCTCGTTTCCATAGTTTCCTAGGATTGGTTTCTTCAAACTTGAATGGTAACGGTTCTCGTTTTAGTCCCAATAAAAGATGATTCGGGGTTAAACAATCATCATCTCTTGGATCCATAGAAACACTTGTAAGCGGTCGATTATTAACAATGCTTTCTGCTTCTGCAAAAACAGTTAAAAGGGTTTCGTCCTTTGGACTTTCTTCTTTCAGGATAACTTGTAGAACTTTCTTCACTGATCCTATTAGTCGTTCCCAACATCCACCCATGTTTGGTGATCCTGGAGGTATAAAATGCCAATCTATCATTTTCTCGGATAATTTTCTAGTTATCTCATTCTGATCCAAATTTTTCCAGAAAGTCTTCAATTCTTCAGATGCTCCGCGGAAGTTAGTCCCATTATCTGAGTACAGGCATTTTATCTGACCTCTCTTAGCCATCATTCTGTGAATCGCCATAAGAGTACTATCTAGGGTTAAAGAATGAACTATTTCTAGATGAATCGCTCTAACAGCCATACATGTAAATAATACCCCCCATCGTTTTTCCTTGCGCCTACCTACTGTCACGTACATTGGTCCAAATGCATCTATTCCACAATGAGTAAAAGGTGGTACATTGGGTGTTAAACGACATAGTGGCAATTGTCCCATTAGGGGTGGTTCAGGTCTGGCTGTCTTTATCTTACAGTACTGGCAGGATTTAAATGCATTCTTCACTGCACTTCTTCCTTTTAATATCCAGAATCTTTGTCGTAAATTGTTTAACACTGTTTCAACCCCTTGATGTCTGTTTACTTCATGATAATGTAGTATCAGTAACTTTGTTTGGTAGCTTTTTTGATCCAATATTATGGGTGATTTTACTGCATTTTCAAGATGGTCCCCAAGGTTTAATCTTCCGTTCATTCGAATCAAGCCATCTTCGTCTAGAAAAGGTACTAAAGGCGAAAGCCTTGAAGTCGAATCAACCTTTCTTCCATATTTCAGTTGAATTAGTTCCTTGATAAAGCTCTCTTCCTGGCCAAATTTAATGCAGTATATCTCCGCCTTCTCGTATTCTTGACAAGTAAGCTCTTCTGGATACGACACATTTTCAGGATTTAATTTATTTTCTTTACTAACCTTATTTAGTAACTTAGAAGATAGTCTTAGCATCCAAGCTACTGCTCGTACATATCTTCTCCATTTTGAAAATCTATTTACATCTGGAATAATTTTTACTGTTTCAACTGTTAATCCAAAGAATGTCTCATCTAATTTTCTTTCAGTTTCATCGTCAGGTCTAAATTTAAATACCTCTAATTGTTCTGGCCAAAGGTCCATAGAATTTCTTAAAAAGTCAGGTCCATGAAACCATAGGGAGTTTTCTTCTAATCTAATCGAAGTGGCAAATCTTGTGCACATGTCTGCATTATTGATTTCTCCAGGAACATATTTCCATTCCTCGGGCTTCGTCAGTTCTTGTATTTCACCGATTCTATGTGAAACAAATTGCTTGTAGTTTCTTCCATCACCTTTTATTCAGTG
>OY294044.1:95765354-95786279 GCA_958510825.1 Brachypterus glaber
AACAAGAAAACAGTTATAATCCTACCTAATTTGTATAAAGCTTTATGTAGGATAATCTTTATGTTTCTTGTTTGAGTAAAATAAGGAAAAATTAAAGAAAATTCTCCGAAATAAAATTGAAAATTATCAAGTTTCTAATTAACATAATAGGGTAAAACGGATTTTCCTTTTAATTTACCCAATTTTGACAATCTCTTTCACAGAACGTAACTATACAAAATAAATGTTTTCTCAAATTACATTTCTGTGCAATGAAGGCAAAATGGAATAAATAAAAACATTTCTAAATTACTTAGTATCCTTTCCTAAAAGAATTTCTTAAAAAAAATCGAAGCTACCTGGATAATGGTCATAATCATCATCAGCATCCCAGTCAACTCTTTCATTTCCCTAAAATTTTTACATCCTACATTATTTTCTAGCAGTTCCATTCTAGGCCTGTCTAGCTTTTTCCTTCTATGTAACCCACCATTTCATATCTGCTCCTAACTGTTCCTTTGCATTAGCGATTTTTAAAAGGCTTTTTCCCAATTTTCTTTAAAAAGCTCTCGTAAGTATATCGATAATTATTATATTATAATATAATAAAAGTTGAGATTAAATGTTGAATAAAAAAGAGGAAGAGGAAAAAGAAGAAGAACAAGAAGAAAAAAAAAGAAGAAGAAGAAGGAATATTTTGAGGTTATACTGACGTGTTTCATACGGAAAGGGTAAAAGCTCGGGTAAAAGTATTTAATAGCATGTATGTACATGTCTTAAATACATATGCCATCTCATATATTTCAATATAGGGACATGGTTATTATGGTCTGTGCAAAGGTGCAAGTCCTTTGGTATAAACTTGTACCAAAGGTTTTCTACGAGGTAAAATATCTTTGGTCCAAATTTAAAAACTCTATACCCAAGCGTTCTTAAAATATCTTAATGTAGTTTCGTATCTTTTCTCTGAGTAAATCAAAATTTAAATAACAGGTTGTTTAAATAAATGTAAAAAATCAGTTACCCCTACTGTGTACAGCACGGAAGTATAAACCGTATAAATAAGAAATATCAAACAGTGAATATATAAGTATTATACCCTTATGTCTTTTGCGCACAGATTTAACGGACCAGATAGAAACAATTAAAGAAAATGGCACCCTTGGAATCTTTACCGGAAGCCGTCATACGCGGCCGAACTACTTTTGGCCGCCTCTGACTAACCCTTAAGATAAATGAACGGCCTACTCGTATTTCTTTTTTTTGTCATTTTTCTTTATCCAATTTAACATGCATTTGCTGCCTGCAATTTATCAAAATGACTGGAATTTTACTTAAGGATAAAGAAGTTTATCTAGATTTTTACGTTAAAAGGGTGGCACAATTATTATTTATTTTTGTTTTTACCCGACTATAGCAACGCGAAAAGAGGGTTATGTTTTTAACGTGTTTTTTTTTGTATGTATGTATGCATGTTTTTACACATATACAGCCTAAACTACTAAGGCAATTTTAAAGATCAAAGCACCAAAAAATCTGTCATGATCACGCAGTGATGGCAAGTTTCGGCAATATTGATAGTTATCGTTTGGAATTTAACAAAAAATCAAAGAAATATACCGGGTGTCGCACCAGGTTCTTGACAAGCTATATCTCCGTTATTTGAAAAGACAGAATTTTTTGCAAAAAACAACGTTAAATGGGAGCCGTTGAAGTTTTTATTCACGTATCCAAAACCACCCCTTGCTTACCCATCCCCTTAAAACCACTCCCAACTTTTGTTTTTCAAATAGCATCCTCCCATTTTTATCAAAGCATATGAAAGTACATTTCATTCTGAATTCAACCATGTATTATAAGTGGTATCTTATCATTAAAAGCCCCTTACTCCAAATAACAATTATTATTTATTAATAATAGGGTGGTATTTAGAACAAAGTTGCAGGTGGTTCCAGGAAAATGGGTTATTAAGGGTGGGTTTTGGATACATTAATCAGTTCTCTTTTAGATATAATCTAACTTGTTTTTGGAAAAAAAAATGATGAAAAATATTGCTTGCGATCTGATGGGGTTGTAATTTGGAGCCCCTTAAAAAAATAATATATCACTTATAATAAATGGTTGAATTTAGAATAAAATGTGCTTTCATATTCTTTAGTAAAAATAGGGGGGTGCTATTTAAAAAACAAAAGTTGGCGGTGGTTCCAAGAGGGTGGGTAAGTAAGGGGTAGTTTTGCATAAGTCAGCAAATTCTACTTTGACTCGCATTTACTTTTATTTTTTTCGATTTTTTTTATCTTTTTAAACAACGGAGATATAGCCCGTTTAAAACCTGGTGGAACAATATTATTAATAAATAATAGTTGTTATTTGGTGCCCCTTTAAGAAATAAGATACTACTTATAATACATAGTTGAATTAAGAATAACATTTACTTTTATATTCTTTGATAAAAATGGGGGGGTGCTATTTGAAAAACAGAAGTTGGGGGTGGTTTTAAGGGGGTGGCTAAGCAAGGGGTGGTTTTGAACACGTCAATAAAAACTTCAATGGCTCCCATTTATCGCTGGTTTTTGCCAAAAATTTTATCTTTTAAAATAACGGAGATATAGCTTGTCAAGAACCTGGTGGGACACGCGGTATAGATTTTTATTATGAATCCGGTATTCTACGGTCTATGTTAAATTAAAAAAAAAAAGTAGATTCGTCCACGTTTCGGCTTTTTTATTTTATTTACTGGGCATTTTTCCGTAGTCGAGTTATTTGGCACAACAGCTTGTTCCTTTGTTTTTTGCCACATCATAAAATTTTAACGTTGACATCCTGCATATGACTGTGACTGTAATATATCGACAGCAGACTGGGTGCTAATTTCAAAAGATAAGTCAGATCAAAAACTCGGCGCATTATATATCTGAGTAACAAATTGGCAGCTATGATTAGTGGTTTAAAAATGATTTTTAATGATATTTTTATTACGCATTGAGCCTTTGATAATTTTTGACATTTAGATTAAAATAATGTTACGTCTTACAAATAATTATAAAAAGTTTTTAAAAAGTGAAGGTTATAACAAAAGTAAATTTTACCCTACCTGAGCTTAAATTATGTTTTTTTTTTTAAATAAAATTATGAACAGGATTATGTTAACTCGCCAAAAAAATATTTTCACATCGTTTACTGTGAATCCCTTATTTAGCACTGTATTATATTGCTTAATTTTTACAAAACAGTTGTAGATTGATACTTTAGTTTCCTTTTTAAAGATTTTTCTTGTAATTTCTTCTTGCTTTTTAATAATTATTTGGATTTTTTTTTAAACGTCAAAATAATGTTTGTATTGATAATGAATCTGAAACTTAATAGGAACCTTACATAGGGAATTAAATTAATTCTACCAACTATACAACAAAAAACAAATAAACATCAACTCATATAGATTCTGCGCATAGTTTAAGTATACCCCATTTCATTTCATTATTAGTAACTAAAAAAGTTACTAGGTTTAGTTTAGCTTTGTATCTAGATCTTCTGGTGGAAAGCGGCATTTTGCGTAAATTTGAAGTATCTTATAAACATGTCTTGAAAAAAAAAGTTATATTTTTATGGCATATCCAAGATGACTATAGAATCATCTTGGTCATATCATTTAGATAGAATATAAACTTTTACATTTTTTTTATAATTTTTAACAAGAATACGATAAAATGTATGTTCTGAGGCTTTGCCCAAATGTAACGAAGAGAAGTGGCAAAAATTTTACAACAGTATTTTAAAGCATGATTGGAAAATACCTTACGCCGCGTTCACACTTGACCTGCAGTGTGGCGGCTGCAATCCCCACTCCAGACTATAAACTGTTGCCGCAACACTGCCAGTAAATTTTGCTGCATGCAGCCAATTTACACTGCAGTGTTTCTGCAACAATTTTTTTTAAGGTTATGTTTGATTTAAAAATTAAAATTTGAATAAATAAATAATTATTATAAAGTTACTTCTTTTTAAATGCGATGGCGACTTTCTCAAAAATTTATTTGCAAACTGTAACTTATTTATGGTGGCGAAAAAAAAATAAAAGTTGAGTGAAACAAATACCACTGTTTATAAATAAACTATAAAAGAATAAAAATTGTTATAAATCTACTATACAGGGCGGGCCATCTAAGACGTACAGGGCGTTTTTTGGAGTTATTTCTAAAGCTGCCAATTTAAAATTGATACTATTGATTATAGACCCAATAAGCTATAAATCTGACTAAACAAAATTTTTTAACTAGCTTTGTATTTGGAGTTACGGTCATATGAAACTGAATTTAATTGGTAAACTTTAGTTAAAACTTCTAAAATCTGAAAAACTGTTGCGTTTTCTTTAACGTTCCATACTTTTCATAACTAATAACGTTAGTTTTAAGACAAAAAACTGAAATTAAAAAATAGTTATTTTTAAAAATTTATAACAGTGTATGAGTTGAACGCAAGTAGATAAACCTTGCTGTGACACTTTACTAAATCTTGTAAAATGACAATTCAATTGTCAGTGGTTTGAATAATTTTGAAAATGTTAGTTTTTTATTTATGAACAAGAAAAATACTTAATATTTATAATAAATAAATAGATATTTAGAAAAATAAAATAATAGCATGTATTAGGAAGTTACAGTTTGTAAACCATGGTTTGGCGAAAAATTATTATTCAGTGAGAAGTTTTAAAATTATAACTTGGAAGTGATAAAAGATTATAAATAAGCAAGAAAAGCCTGGTGCATGTTTATTTTTCATAAAAATGGTGCAGTTTTACCTCGAGTTTTACTTAAATTTGGGTTTTACTTGTCTCGGAAGCCAAGAGATACAAGAGCTAATACAATGGACTAAATTATACTTCTAATTGATTAACTTAAATAAAAATTAAAATACGTATCTATTTAGTTTTTTTTATTTGTTTTTAGTTATAAATTTATTGTAGACCTTATTTTTATAAAAGTTCTTAAAACGTTCAAAAACTACATGTATTAAAATTATGCTGGTTGGTGATAAAATTCAGAAGCACTTTTAACTGATTCCTATTTTTTAATCCATTTTTCACTAATTTATCAAAAAAATAAGTTTATTTTTTAATTTCGGACATAGTTATTGCGAAAGAAAAAGTCAGTTGACATCATAGGTAAAATAAATTGACATTTATGAAAGACTCACGATTAGAAAAATTTTATCACAGCAAACTAAATAAAATCATTTTATTTAAATACACTGTAAGAAATTTTGAAAATTATTAATTTTTCAATTTAGATTTTTTGTTTAAAAAATTGAGTTACTAGTTACAAAAAGTATTGAATTTAACGAAAACGAAAAAGCAAATATTTTTAGATTTTCAAGTTTTTAACTAAACTTTATCATTGAAATTCAGTTTCATATGGCCGCAACTCCAAAATAAAAGCTAGTTAAAAAGTTTTGTTTGGTCAGACTAATAGCTTATTGGGTCTATAATCAATAGTTTTAATTTTAAATTGATAGCTTTAGAAATAACGCCAAAAAATTCCCTATACGTCTTAGATGGCCCGCCCTGTATAATTAGGTATATCGAATTATATTAATATAAACTTAATAAAAACAATTTTAAAAACTAACCTAAAAAACGGCGCAACAGAACTACAGCAGTTTAATCCAATTCAACTGCAGCTGCTTGAAACAAGCAGCAGAGGGGAATTGGTAGTAGTAGGATTTGCATACTTGTTTCTGATTGGTTAAATAACTGTTGCCGCCACACTGCAGCTCAAGTGTGAACGCGCCGTTAGAAGTCTCTATATACTGTTAAATATCCAACAAAATTAATAATCAGTTATCACTTATTTATTATACATGTATTTTTTTATCACTTAATTATATCACTTTGTTTGCCTATATAAAATTTATGGAGGCATTCTCAAAGACAAAATTTTTATTTCTGGCAGTGACAATAAAAAAATTATTTGAAAAAACTTCAATTAGTCTAAACAACTAATATTAGGCACCAATCATAGAAATCACAAGTACTAAATAGTTACTAATAATGAAAGGAAATAGAGTACATAGTATTTTGTAATAATCCTTTGTATTATTTTATTTCTTTTTTTGTCATTTTTCTTTATCCAATTTAACATGTATTTTCTGTTTGCAATTTATCAAAATGACTGGAATTTTACTTAAGAATAAAGTAGTTTATCTCTCAGATTTGTACGTTAAAGAGTGGCAAAATTATTATTTATTTTTCTGTGTTTTTGCTTTCCCAAATGGGAAAGATTTTTTACTGGGCAATGCATTTCTTGTATTGATGTTTTTTTTATTTTTTTCCTTTTAACAACATGCATCTGCTGGGTGAAAGTTTTAAAAATTACTTAATTTTGCTTAAAGACAAAAAAAGGTTATTTCGTTTTTTTTTAAAACAAATTTATGCTTGGACTGTTAGTGATTAACATAGAGACACACGTCACAGTCGAAACAAAATCTTAATTCGTAAATTTCTTCACACGAAAGAAAGTCTCCGACGAAAGGGGGAGGAATCATTCGCGCTCTCTTCTTTCCGTCAAGAGCTTTATAAGGCGTGCGTGCCTACAACGGGCCTCCCACTTGCACACACATTTCAAACATATTTCCCGAAGACACAGATCGTGCGTCAAACTATAATAATTTAATGATTTTTAGTAGGGACCCTATATATAATGACATTAAACGTCACACAAGTTGAAGTGTATGAAGTTTAATGTCACTTTATTTAGGGTCCTTAATTTTTAGTAGTAAGTCATTTTAGGCTATGCAATGAATTTTGATATAAATAGTATATTAAAGTACTAGTTTCATAACATACGTTTTTAGCGCACGAGTACAAGTTTAGAAAACAAGCCCCTTGCGGCGAGTTTTCTAAAGTACTACTGCGCTAAAAACATGTAATGAAACGAGTGATTTATACAATTTTTTCTATTTTGCTCTAAAATTTAAAAAAACTTAACTTGGTGACTGATTTAGGGATTTTTGTTTTAGATTGGCATTACAGTTTACACCATGTTTAAAATTCTAAGAACAAATTAATATTTGATATATTTTATAGTCATTCTCTTTTTTACTGCAATTAACCAAGCCACAATTTTAACATGGTAAAAATAACCTAAACACAAAATTTTGTAGAAAATTCAGCTTTAAAGCGACATTGACATTTGCACGGAAAACGTCAAGCGATAGGCCAGGTCTGTTGCCAACCCAAAAGAACAAAAAGTACAGACCTCTTATGGGCCTATAAGAACACGCAAAATGCGTGTGATTATGAGCTTATAAGAGTCGCAAAATAGAAAAAAAATATTAAAGTCAGTTTAAAACAAGCTAGGGCGGGTAGTCTGTGGCTATGTTTTTAAATGCCTCTGTTTTGGAAAACTCATTTTTAAGACAAATTGTATAATACGCACAGTGTGCATTGCACACTGTAATAGTATATTTCTAACCTAATAAGAAAATGAAACATTTCCAACTGAGATACTATTTGGCTGAGGCGCAGCCTAGGCCAAATTAGCATCTCGAGAGTTGGAAATGTCATTTTCTTATGTGGTTAGAACAGTATTTTATTTACAAGAATAAATAAATAACACATTACCTCGTAAAATTCGCCATTTTAAACGATTTTTGGCAGTCTAACGTCACTATAAATTTCAACTAAATAATATTTTAAATAAGTGGCTCGTTGTTATTATCAGTCTCGGTATGAACCATATAATATATAAATAAATATAATTTCTTATTATTTTTGGTAGAAATAAACAAAAATATTAGGTTTTTTTATTCGCAAACTACAGCTGTACAGACAAGGCGATAATTTCGCCATCTATGAGGTATAACCAAAAGCCAAAAAACAGGTTAGATATGAATTCATTTCTAACCTTGGTTAAAAATTAAAATCTTTTTTTACGTTAAAAGAAGTAAACATAAATAACACTATCCCACAAAACGAAATTTTTGAAGCATACTTTTTTTCTAACATAACCTATCTTAAAGCATTTTTTCTCCTGATTCTGAATCTTTTTTCAGATTTGGGCTACGACCGCACAGTTTTTATATATAGAGTGTTTTAGAAAAAAAAAACACCTTTTTCCAAATAACTGTAGAATTTATTTTTATGAATATTTTTTAATCAAATTCGGGTCACTTATAAAAAGTGGATGTGCTTTTAAGACTTTGGAAGATTTTTTTAAATATCGACTCCCATTTTTTTTTTTCACTGAAAATAAATATTTTTTTTGCTGTTAAATTTTCAAACGATGGATTTTTTTTTACGTAACCTCAATTATAACATTTTGTATTTATCTGGCTTTATTTTGCTTTTTGAATTTTTAATAGGGAGCTTCCAGAACCGGTATGAGCGCTATTCCGCGAGCCGGGGCAGTACGTAACTAGTTGTAGGTGTTTAAACCATAAAATATACAGTATTCGTTTATTAAATAAATGATTATACAAAAAAACAATGTATTTAGCTTAATTTTATCTACCAGCCTTAATGGCTTGCGTTAACAAATATAAATATTAACCTAAAATAATGTAAATGTTTCTTCCTTTTTTTTCTTTTGTATGCAGTTCTATCAACTTCTACTACGGACCAACAGTAATCACCCATCATAGCAGGATTTCCTTTTCCCTGATATCGCTTTTTCATGTTCGCTATTTGTTGGTGAAATCTTTCACGGCGCCGAGATTAGGTGGAAAGTAATCCAGATGTGAATGTAGAAAATGTATTTTAAGGGACATTCTACATCACATCAATCGGTAGTTTCTTATAAGAGATTTCACCCGAGCTACATAATTCTTTTCCCTTTTATTACCCAAAAACCCAGAGATAACAAGTTTAAATGAATGCCAGGTCAACTTCTCAGTCTTTGAAAGTTTTGACTCAAAATTCCTATCTTTAACAATTTTTCTGTGGTCCTACAAATACGCCCGCTCTAATTTTGGCTTCTGACAGCTTCGGGAACTTTTCTTTTAGGTACAAAAATGGTTCTTCTTCCTGTTTCAATGCCTTTACGAAATTTTTCATTAGTCCCAATCTAATATGTAGAGGGGGTAATAGAATTTTTTTTGGGTCAACTAGTGGATTGTTCATAACATTATTACAACCTGGTGCAAACGTTTTTCTTTTTTTCCCACCTTTTAATTTTGTAATGCTTTTTTATAGCTCGGCTATCCCATAAGCACAAAAAACAAGAATATTTAGTAAACCCACCTTGCATTCCTAATAAAATTGCTACTCCCCCATTTCAATATCTTCAGATTCTTTATTTACATTTTCGTTTATTTCAATGTCTTGTTCTTCCATTTCAATATCTTGCTTCAAAACATTTGTGTTACTAACATTTTCTTTTAATTTTGGCAACGTTACAGATTTTACATTAGAATAAACAGCGTTACTTTTACCTTTCCAATTTGGCCCACGTCAAATCTTGGTTAAACAAAAATAGAAATCTTCGTGGTGGTTATAAGGTTTATGCCACAATGCAGGAGTTAAAAACTAAATAAAGTTATTATTAATTTTTATGTAACATGAATTACAACACTTGTTGGGCGTCCACTGGACACTGTCCAGTCCTTTTCCAAATTTAGAACTCTTCGTCCAAATACCCGTAAGTATGACTTTTTTGATAATTTTGAAATTGGACGTAAATGTTTATAGCTTTCATAACTTCCACAAACATATCAGAACTTTTCCGTAGAATTTAAACAAGGCATAATGACATTAAGACATTAACTAATGAATATACAAGTTATGTTAACATTATATATTTTAATTTACTAATGGTGGGGTTAAAAAAATATCAAAATTACCGGGATTAAAATAAATGAATTATAATTCATTAGGCTAGTTAACATAATCGAACTAATTAAATGTAATTACCTGAAATAAAGTATTAAATATTTTTATATACCTGTAAGAAACACAAATAAACACGGCAAAGAAGCGCCATATTTAGTTTTAAGGCATATGTACTGTTCCGACACGCTCGAGAGTGCTCTTACCATGCATATTGGTGGTAAACTTTCCGACACGAAGCACTGAAAATTAATGTAGCGCCACTTCTAGAAGCTCCCCATCAAAAAGCAAAATGAAGCCAGATAAATAGAAAATGTTTTAATATGGGTAACGTAAAAAAAATCCATCTTTTAAAAATTTGACAGCAAAAAAAAATTTTTTTTTCAGTGTAAAAAAAATGGAGATCGACATTTAAAAAAATCTTCCAAAGTCTTAAAAGCACATCCTTTTTTTAAAAGTGGCCCGAATTTGATTAAAAAATATTTATAAAAGCGAATTCTACAGACATTTTAAGAATGTTTGTTTTTTTTTCTAAAACACCCTGTATATAAAAACTGTGCGGTCGTAGCCCAAATCTAAAAACAGATTTGAAATCAGAAGAAAAAATGCTTCAATCAGTCAGAAAAAAAGTATATTTTCTCTGTGGGACAGTGTAATATATTTTGCCACTTTTTATAATGCATATAAAAGACGTTTTTCTGTATGCTCGTGAATAAAATATATTTCCTGTTAGCGGCTACCGGTACCAACATTTTAAACAAAAATTTTCTGAGATTCATACCGTTATTTTAAAATAATGTTTTAATTTTAAAACTTGATTTTAGAATATCACGTCGTCATCGTAAAGTTAAAGGGTAAATTTAAAGATTCCGTAAATTTCCTATAAAACAGTAAAAAAATCAGTTTAAATTATATGAATTTAATCCCAATATTACTCTTAAATTTTCCTTTATTTTTTACAGTGGTAAATAAAAACAAAATGTTAGTACACTCTTTTTAGGAAAATTGGAAAGATAGTGTGCAACTCTTCACATCCTTTAATAAGTTTAATCTTGAAGATGAAAGATATTCTATGTCAAAGGTATAATACAACAAAAGAGAAACCTTCTTTAATCAAAAATTAATTATCAAGTGGAAAATAATAATATCTTTCTACACTGATAAAAAAGATTTATTTGGATATGGCCAATTAAATTATTTGGTTTGGTGAGTAACAAAGGAACCCGCACTTTCCTTATGGGAAATGGTTTTCTGTCAAATTGGCTGAATTTTTGATATCTTTTAGTTAATGACTTCCTGATCAAAAGTTTTCATTGCACAAAATTGCTACGGCCCCTAGTTTCCGAGATATTTCATTGCAAAAAGTGAATTTTATTATTTTATGAATTTATGCATCGGTCAGTATTTTGTGCTCTACCGCTTATTCTGTTAACCGTAGAAAAAAACTTTCTTTACACAAGATAAAGCTAAAGATTTACTTAACTTTAATTTATAAAAATAGTATGCAAAGTCTTTTGTTTTGTAGCCACAATTTGTGGCCCACAAACCATAATCTACAAAAGTACAAAACATAAAAAAAATCCTTTTTTTAAATATTTTTAATGTTTCTCAATTACAAAAATTCAAAGGGAATCGTCTAATATTTTGATATATCGAAGTACCAACAACATATCGTTATTATCATGAACGGCGTAGGTTTTTACCCAACTTCGCACGCCAGCAAGGTAAAGTTGTTCACGCGTGTCTGTTTTTGGACTTGGAATTATTCATTACATGGTAAACCTTAAACGATTTTGACAAACAAGGTGTTGCTAGATTCGTCACAGAATTGGTGATAAAAATTAAAATGGCGAATTAGGAATGCCATTTTTTTGTGTTGTTTCAATAAATACCTGATCTTTTGTAAAAAGTAAAGAAAACTGAAACTGACGATGCATTTTTTATAGGTTTTGATCCGAATCTGCCAGCGGAATTAACCTATCTTATCATGTTTATAAAATAAGTGACTTTCTCGTTTTTCGTTCAGGGCTACGTCCGTTTACTTTTGTGAAATTATAATTTAACTCATTCGAAAAAGGATAAAGCTTATACTTTTCTGGCCGCTGAATGCGAATCTGGTTTCAGAATTTATCTATGTTCCTTAGTTTATAATATAAGGAAGGTAGGAATAAAGGGTAAAAGGCTATACAGCTAACAGCCTTTTTTAATAATCACTTTTTATCATTTACGATTTTGACATTTTGTCGCTAGGTTGAGTCGTTTAAGATTTACGATGTTATGAAGAATTGTAAGTACAAAAACAGACAACTTTACCTTGCTGGCGTGCGCAGTCGGGTCAAAACTTACGCTGATTTTTATCATATTTTGCAATTTTGTAGATAATGGCTTGTGGCGACAAAACAAAATACATTGTGTATACTATTTTCTTAAATCCAAGTTAAGTAAACATTTAGCTTAATCTTTTGTAAAGAAAGTTTTTTTCTACGGTTAACAGAATAAACGATAGAGCACAAAATACTGACACATGCATAAATTCAAAAAATCATAAAATTCACTTTTTGCAATGAAATATCTCGGAAACTAGGGACCGAAGAGATTTGGCGCAATTATAACTTTTGATCAGGATGTCATTACCTAAAACATATAAAAAATTCAGCCAATTTCACCGAAAGCCATTTCCCATAAGGAAAGTGCGGGTCCCTTTTATTTGAGTCAAATAAATATTTACTTCATGTAAACAAATATTTTAATTTCAAAATTATTTATTAATGGGAACCAAATAGTTTATTTGACAGAAATAAAATTTATTTCTCACAACCAAATAATTTAATTGGCCATATCCAACCAAATATTTAGTTGACATAAATAAACTGTTTTATAAGTGTATGAGCTTTATAACTAGACAAGGTTTTAAAATTTTAAAAGAAAAATATTAGTTTTTTATTTTATGTACTCGTGCATTAAAAAAATGTTTTCATTTAACAGACTGATATTTAGAGGTCAAATTACAATTTTAATATTAATATCGATTTTTTTGCAAAAAAGTAAAAATTATGTTTTGCCATCTATAATCAATGTTTACAACTTAAAAAAAAATATATAAAATAAAATAAAATTCAAAATCAACACAAAAAAAAATTAAATTGAGGCAATTAGAATCAAAAGATGATAATTTCAACCTAGCTTACTTTGAAAAACCGCAAAAAACTGTCATTATTTTTATATTATAAGAAACTCGGGGGAAACTTTAAATATGATCATTGATGACATAAATCTCAATATTCTCAATCAGGAAGACATTATAATAAATAGATATTTAAATATTTTAGCCTCTTTTGGTTACTTATCCTATATTAATAAACCCACGAGAATAGACAAGGAATCAGAGACTTGCCTGGACCATATTTTTATTAAAACAAATCCTAATATTTTCCATATAACTTCCGCAATATATAATAGTACCATAACTGACCACAAAACGATATTAGCTAAAATCGAGTTTAATTGCCTTAAAAAAAACAAACTGTACGTCCTACACAAAAACAGAAATTAACTATTTAAGACTTAAGGAATTATTAAAAAATGAGAATTGGGAAAATATTTATAATTTAGATAATATCGAATTAATATCTGAAAACTTTATAAATACCCTAAAAGATTATATTCAAACCTGCACAAAAACTACCACTGTAACAAATAAATTTAAAAAAATAAAAGAATGGATTACATCAGGGTTAATAAAATCTATTGATAAAAGAAACAAGTTAAAAAAAGACTGGGAAAAAAATAAAAATAATATTCTCTTAGAAAATAAATATAAAACATATAGAAATTTGGTAAACACTTTACTGAAAAAAGCAAAAAGTGATTATTATTCAAATGAAGTTAAAAAAGCGGGTACAAATACAAAAAAAGTTTGGCAAGTTATTAAAAGTATCAAAAATAAAAAGAGCTCAGGGGAAAAAATTAAAATTAAAAATCAAAATGGAATTATTTTAAATAATGACAAGCTAGCTGCAAATGAAATTAATAACTATTATATAAATATAGGTAAAAACATGGCAAATAAACTTAAACCTAACAAACTAAAAATAAATAGCAAAAACAAGGAAAATAACGCATCTATTCTTTTAAAAAATATAAACTTCAATGAAATAAGAGAAAAAAATTTTGAAAACAATTGCTCACCGGGTAAAGACGGCATAACAACAAAAACTATAAAATATGTTCATTCTTTCATTGAAGCTCCCTTAGCCTTTATTTTTAATAAAATTTTTAAAACTGGTATAGTTCCAAAGGTTTTTAAAGAAAGTATAGTAATCCCTATTCACAAATCAAAAAGTCGTTTAGAAATTGCAAACTACAGGCCCATATCCTTGATATCAAATATAGCTAAGTTGTTTGAAAAATGTTTGAAAACCAGACTACTAGAATTTTTAGAAACCCTCAATGTACTATCCGAAAATCAATATGGCTTTCGAAATAATAAAAACTCAGAATTAGCAATATACCAACTTATGAGGGATGTATATGAGTCTATTGATAAAAATGAAAAATGTTTAGCTGTGTTTTTAGACTTAGCCAAGGCTTTTGATACGGTATCACATAAAATTTTGTTAAAACGCAAAATGGAATATATTTCATGAAACACTACATCAAGTCACAAACTTAAATACAACAATACACAAAAATATTAGAAATACTGTAAAACCTTATATTACAACAAATTTAATAGCTCGTTCTAAAGAAAAACGTCAACTCTGGCGTCGCTACAAATCCACACTCTCTATAGAAGATTACGAGGTACACAGAGAATTTTCCAATCAGTTGTCTAATGATATTCGTGCACAGAGACAAAATTATGAACATTCGCTTGCCCTCAAAGGACCAAAGGCTGTTTACAAGTACACTCGCTCACAATTATCTTCTACGGTAAAGGCACCAATTGTAAAAAAGCGTGACGGTGTACTTTGTATATCAGATGCTGAGTCAGCTAACACATTAGCCGATGTATTTGAAGCAGTTTTTACGCAAGAACCTGATGACGTTCTACCTAATATTAACTGTCCTAGAGCAACTGAAGAACTGACTGAAATAACGTTTACTGAAGAAAAAGTTATAGCAGAACTCAACAAACTATGTCTTTCAAGCGCACCAGGACCCGATGCTATCTCAAACTTGGTCATACGAAACTCTGCTAGCACTTTGGGCAAACCCTTGGCAAACATCATGCACCATTCTTTTGAATCCTCTGAGCTGCCCGATCCATGGCTTACTGCACATGTTACTCCAGTATTCAAAAAAGGAGACAAACTGGACCCCAATAATTATCGGCCTATAAGTCTTGTGTCAACCTGTGCAAAATTAATGGAACGAATTATATGTAACGAGCTTGTTCAGTTTATTTTGACTAACAAAATCATACCTGATACGCAACATGGATTTCTGCCTGGTCGCTCTACAACCACCAACCTACTCTATTGTTTGGACAAGTGGACTCGTGACATTGATAACGGTCTCCCTGTAGATGTGCTGTACCTCGACTCATCAAAAGCTTTTGATCGTGTCCCAACAAAAAGACTAGTGCACAAATTAATACATTTCGGAATACGAGGAAAACTACTAAAGTGGATTAAAGCATTTCTATCTAACAGGAAGTTTTTTGTTAAGATTGGAGCATCACTATCGTCATCTCGTTCTGTTATATCAGGGGTCCCCCAAGGCTCAGTTCTAGGCCCCATTCTCTACCTTATATACACTGCAGACATACCATATCACCTAAACTCACTGCATGCCTTTTTCGCTGATGACACTAAGATATTTGGAAACCCATTCGAAGACGAACTCTTACTAAAGCAGGACTTAATCAAATTAGAAAAATGGTGCCAGGATTGGCTGCTTCCATTAAACCCAGACAAATGTACTGTTCTCCATATAGGCAAAAATAATCCAAAAATTGTTTATAACATTAATGGAACAAATCTTAAGGTTGTGGAGAGTCAGGTTGATCTTGGCGTAACAATTAATAATACATTATCATGGTCGGAGCATATAACCAACGTAGTAAGAAAAGCCAACTCATCTTCTTATATTCTTCGAAAATCCTTCCGCTCTCCTAGTCCTCAACTATTTCTTCCTCTCTACAAATCCTATATACGTCCCCTCCTCGAATACAATGTGGTCGTATGGAGTCCCAAACTTATTAGAGACATCAAGTTATTAGAGAGTGTACAACATAAAATGACCAAATGGTGCGATGGTTTATTTAATATTGACTATCATAGACGCCTCGAAGTATTGAATATACCACGCCTCACCGAACGAAGATCTCGGGGTGATCTAATTCAATCATACCGAATTTTACATAATACCTTTACCGTTGATCTAAGTAACATATACACACAAAACATGGATAACAGACTCCGTGGCCACTCCCTTAAACTTGCAAGAGAGAATTTTAAAACTTCAGTTCGAGAACATTTTCTACCTAACCGAACGTTTTACAAGTGGAATTCGCTTCCAGATTCTGTTGTATCTGCACCTTCCATTAATACCTTCAAAAACCGATTTGATGAATGGGCTTCTCAAGAGCTAATATAGTATTTTGTATATATATATATTTTTTTAATTTAATTTTTTTTTTTTAAATTCCTATTCTTTTTTTTTTTTTTTGTCTAACTTTAGTTATTGTTTCACTTCTTTTTTTTTATTAATTATGCGGTACATAAAATTATAAAATTCAATTTTTAATTTATTACTTTACCATTTAAACTTTTTATATATTATATATTTTTTGGGCAAAATAGGTCTCCTCTGCCCTAATCTGTTATTAAATAAATAAATAAATAAATAAAAAAAAGGGCAGAACAAGTTGGTATTAAAGGTATGGCACTTGAAGTTCTAAAAAGTTATTTGCAGGATCGGAAGCAATATGTTAAATTTAATAACACCTTAAGTGACCCTCTATATATTGAAACTGGTGTACCACAGGGAACAGTGCTTGGTCCAATACTTTTTTTAATATACATTAATGAACTAACTAATTTAAACATTAATTGTAAGATCATCTCTTACGCAGACGATACAGTGCTGTTTTTTAAGGCCAAAAATTGGCTTAACGTTTACAAACTAGCTTCTATTGGATTGAGCACTGTTAACTGTTGGTTGGATAACAGCTTATTAACATTAAATTACGAAAAAACCACGTATATTACCTATTCAATTTCAGGAGCAAAAACCAACCACGATTTAAAAATTCATTCACATGAATGTTTAGAACAAAATAATAACTGTAACTGTTCAGTAATAATTAAACCTACAAACAAAACAAAATATTTAGGAATCGTTCTTGATGAAAAACTTAATTGGAAAGCCCATACTGAGTATATTAATACAAAAATTCGAAAAACCATTTATATCTTTTACCAACTTAGAAACTACCTTAATACAACTGTTTTAAAAATGATGTATAAAGCCTTGGTTGAGTCTATATTACAATATGGAATTGTTGTTTGGGGGGGTTTGTATGAAAATGCTTTAAATAAGCTACAAGTCACTCAAAATTATTATTATAAAAGTTGCATATAAAAAAGATAAGAGATATCCGACAGAAGATCTTTATAAGTTAACTAATTTGCTAAATATTCGTCTCATTTATGCTAAAGCAGCTATTCTTTTTGTGAATAAAGAAAAACAAAATTTTAATCTTATATCACATCAGCATAACACGAGAGCAAATATAAAAAATAACCTTTTAACTCATAAAGTAAGTTTAACCCATAGCCAAAGATTCCTAAATTTCCTTGGGCCAAAATTTTTTAACGTTATACCTGCAAAAATAAAAGACTTATCTCCTAAAAAGAATATATTTAAAAAAGAAATTTATAATTTTATAATGCTGAATCCAAAAA
Organism: Brachypterus glaber; assembly: GCA_958510825.1. Taxonomy (NCBI): domain Eukaryota; kingdom Metazoa; phylum Arthropoda; class Insecta; order Coleoptera; family Kateretidae; genus Brachypterus; species Brachypterus glaber. The sequence goes on from OY294044.1 coordinate 95,783,064, forward strand.
AGTTTTATCCTTGAGTTTTTGTCGCATTGTTTCTCCTTTCTTTCGCTGTTTTTCACTTGTACTCCTAATCTTGTGTTATCATGGATACTGTTTTCTATATCTATAAATAAAAGATAAAAAAAAAATAACTAAGAATAATTATAAGGCATTTAAAATTTGGAATGGAAAAAATATATAAAATATATAAAAAAATATATATATATAAAAAAATGGAAATATATTTAAACCTAAATATATAAATTAAATTAAAAATAGTTTAATGTTTATCAAATTAAAAACAATCAATTAATTTATTTATATAAGTTTTTTTTTTGTTAAAGTGTAATTATTTACTATTATTATATATTATAGTGTAAGTTCTTATTTGGAACACAATACAAGCTCTGCTTAGAGTGTTCCAAAAAAATGTAATAATTAAGTATAAAATATTAATGTATGTCTAAAGAAAAAATAAATACTTACTTACTTACGTAACTTATAAAGTTATATGGCTATTTATTCAGTTTAATAAGAGTTATCTGAAGTACAAAAATTCCTAGAAAATATTAAATATCCGAAAATTAAAAAGATAACAATTTAATCCTAACCTTTGAAATTTTTCATGTTGATTTAAACTTTCTCCAAACAGGATTTTTTGCAAAACGGAGCCTCGGGGCGGTAAGTTTTTTTTATAGACAAGTGCCTTAAAAGTTTTATGAAACTTAATCTCTCTGAAATTTTTCCTATTTTATGTGATTTTTTTGTTTGGCTTGATTGTATGTTGATTCTAAATAAATAACTGACTATGATTTGCCATTATTATATTTTATCCTACACTGTCATCGGATTTAATAGTTATATTCTTAACTAGTATATTAAGTGGATAAAATTACTTGAGTTGGGAATTACATCTTTTCCAACACCCTTAAGTTTTTAATAAAAATCTATTATTTAGCAAAACATTCTAACAAAAATATTGTTTTCTTAATACGCAAAAGAGTAAGCAAAACATGTTGAAGTCACTAGTGGAAAAAACTTTTTATATTTAAAATAGTGCTAAAAAGAAGTGTTTATAATGTGTTGCATAAGTTATTTTATAGCGCTTGTAATATAAATTTAACGACAAAGAAATCCCATTTTTGAAAAAAAATGGAGTTATCACACATGCCTCAATTTAAAAGTAAACTTATTATGTTTACTAGTTGACTAGCGAAACGAATTTAAAAAAGACTTAAAATAATCCCTTTCAAAAGCGTTCCGGAGACTCCATAAAAAATAGACGAATATTATATAATCCGCAGATGATAAGCTCAACTTTGAATACGCATTTAGGATAAAAACTTTTTATTTTTTATTTTATTAAAAAGGTTTCCTTTAAATATTTTTTTGTGTAGGCAAGTAAAGCATACTTACTTATCGTCTCTGATACTGCAATATAGCGTATTTAATATTAATAAAAATGGAATAAACGTAATTTTTATAAAGAATTAGACAGGCCTACAAACAAACAAAAGTTGTCTGTGCTGGGGTTGAGACCGACCTATTCTTATGTATTTTAAGATGCTGAACACGAATAGATACGTCAGATCTGTCATAAAAAGGCACTTCGTTGGCTCATTTTTTTACTACACTGAAAAAACTGCCTAAAATGGTAAAAATCTCATATAATTTCAATGTAGCAAAAAAAAAACGAGCCCATGAAATCCCTTTTTTATGACGGATTCGTGTTTAATATCCCAAAATACATAGGAATAGGTGGGTCTCAACCCCAGCACAGAAAACTTTTTTTTGTGAGCTTTATAAACCCACAAAAATAAAAGTTGTCGTTGCTAGAGTTGAGACCCACCTGTTCATATGTATTTTGAAATTCTGAACACGAATCTTCCATAAAAAAGCAACTTGTGGGTTCAGTTTTTTGCTACACTGAAAACACTGTCTTAAATTGTGAATATCTCATCTGAAATTTCAGTGTAGCAAATGAGCCCATAAAGTTTTTATTACAGATTCGTGTTCAGCATCCCAAAATACATAAGAATAGGTGGGTCTCAACCTCAGCACAAGCAACTTTTTTTTTGTGGGCCTGTGTTATTTGAAGACTAATTGTCAATTTTTAAATTTAATACTGAAACTTAATACGGACTTTTTTTGGTTGCCACAAACAAAAATATGAAAGGGCCCACAAGGAAAATTTTTGTGCTTGTGCACTTGATTTATTTTGAACGATTGCATCTGCGCAGTGCCACATTAATATAAAAATAAGACTATTTGTTAAAGAAGTTCGTTTGGTTTATTTATTTATTTATTTATTTATTTATGTCTCTAAAAAGTAAAAAATTAAAAATAAGTTGGTGCCAATTTCACAATTCTCTAATATAAACACTAAAAATTATTTTTTTTTGTTAAAAGTTTTTATTTCTAGCATTTCTGGAAGTGTATTCACCTAATTGGGTGGGGGCTAAGGGGGTCAAGGGTAAATTTTTATATTTTTTTGGGCTATATGCGCAATTCCCTATGCGTATGCCAAATTTCAAATTTCTAGCTTGCCTGGAAGTGCAATTAAATAATATCCCCTAATTACGGAGTTTTAGGGGGTGGTAAAATTTTAGGAAAATTATGGCATTTTACCAATGAATAAGTTATTTGCTTTGCATTTAACAGCTAAAATAATTTTGGTGACTTTTTGGCCCGCTTGGCCACATAGTACGCCGTGCAATGTCAGACGTCGCGGCGGGTTGAATTGATAACCTTCTTTTTGGAAGTCTGTTAAAAATCAGAAATGTTGGAATTTTATTAAATTAGGTATAGTAGAGACATAGGCGTCGATCCAGGGGGGACCGGTAGCATGCCCTCCACTGAAATCATAACAGGTGGGGCCGGGACCCCCATGAAATACTGTCTATACTTTTAAATATTATTAAAGCTTCACAATTTTTAATTATATTTTAGTCTTTTTTCATTTAATAAAAATTTATATTATATTTATATATTATGTAAAATTATTTTGCTTAAAAAATTTTGAGCCCCCCCAGGGATTATAAAAATTCGGCGCCTATGAGTAGAGATCGTTCCTTTCAACACTAAATCCTAGGTTAGATTATCTTTGAAGAGAACCTTAAAACTTGAATCTCATCTTACTTTGTATGGCAAAACCCTTAAAACTATGCAATCTTAATAAATATGTTGCTAATTACGCCTCAATTTATAGTATAATATAACGTTATGAACCTTTTATGTTTT
>OY294044.1:95786479-95879060 GCA_958510825.1 Brachypterus glaber
ATATTAACAGAAAACAGAAAAATGCCAAGGAAGATACGGGAATCGATAGAAATCATCAAGCATCCTAACAATATCAATCGGGACACTGGTTACCACTTACCTGCAATATGGAAGTCTTTGATAGGAAAAACCTCGTCACGGGTGAATAACCACAACTCGTCATAAATAGTGACACAAGTTGATTCGAAACTTAGTTTCAGATTAATCCCTGAAGATGTCTCTAGTAGTAAGAGACGAAACGTCGGAAAGTGAAAATCCATTAACACGGTCTAAACCCGAAAGTGAAAGTTCTTTATATCTTAATGGCCGTGAAAGCTTAAAATCTAAAATTTTAGATTATAGTTTAAATTACATGAAGGTAAGATATTTGTTTTTTTTTTAAGTAATAACCTATTTTTTTTTTTATTTTTTCAACATAGCTATGTGTACAATAGGTCTAAAGTTTCCTAGGGAACTTATGACCTACTCCTTAATTTGACAGTCATTGATAATACCCCGTTGTGTGTGAAGATTTTGTACTTGTTTTTGTATTTAATAAGCTGTTTTATGTATTCTTTAATAATTTTGCATATAATGCACATTTTTTGTTGCACTGTGATAAAATCCAAATATAATATTTTTAGGGAATTTTCTTTTTGGGTTGGTATTGAAGGCATAAGGTTAAATTAAATATCGATGAGTTTAATTTCCATAATGAAATAGAATTTAAACCTTGCAAAAATGCGTACGATTTCACTGACTGCATCCTTGTTTCCGAATGTAACTAATTAAAAGCACGTCAAAATCAGTTGCAACTTCAAAGAGTCAACTTTTCATTTAATTATACCAGTCCAGACTAACGTTAAATATTTACATGGGTTAAAGAACGAAAAATAAATATAATTATATACCATGGTATATTAATGTATTTACTTTCTTATGTAGATACACTAAATACACATAGACAGGGTTTAAATATAATAATAATAATGGTCTTTATTAAAAATCAATATATAAGTATAACAAAAAAAAAATACATAGAATTATACTGGGCGAGGTTTAGTTCGACAGAGAGTATCTTTGCAGACAGCATCGCATACTCGCCATCGACTATTCTTTGTATTGCTTACTTAAACTTGTATCTCTAAAAAATTGACGTTCAGTCCTTGCACTAATTAAATCGGTACTTAATGACCATTAATCGGAATAAATTTAGTTATGACTCATCAACGTTGAAAATAAACACAGAAACATAGGCTTACGGAATAATTTTGCCAAATTATGAGGGAAATTTTTATAAAGGTCACTAAATCGAAACATTTGACGACTAATTTGTTACACACAACAATATTGAATATACATATTAACTATAAATATGTAAAAATATCGGTGTTTTTCGAAGAAAATAAAAATATAAATATTTAAAACCTCGCGTCAACGATAGAATCGACGCGGCGCCTATGCGAGCACTGGGAATTCGCCGATGACTGTTAATGACTTATCGTCGTGTTACCTTAACTACCTCGTATCTCCAAAAATTCGATTTTCGGTTTTTTGCAATAATCAATTCTGTACATGATTAGTAATGACCTAAACAAAGTCCTAATTTAAAATTCCAATTGGTTTATAAGTTATGTGGAACTAATTACCTCGTATCACCTTTACTACTTAAAATATATAACTGTATATCCCTATGATATTTGTGGACCTGATGCGCACCGTAACCCCACTTAAATTAAACTTTTTATAAAACTACAACTGCCTAAACGGAAGCCACTTTTGACATCCGTCAAAACAAAAATAAGCAAACCAGTGCGCATGTGCTAGATTCTTCTCATTACTGCGGTGAGCGAATCGTTTCCTTAGTGCGGTGCTGTTAAAGCATTGGAATTCCTAACAGTGGTTATCAGTCAAGTACAGTTGATTAGTACAAGGAACCGAAAATCAATTGTTTGGGGATACGAGGTTGAGAGAGTAACACAAGGATATGAATATACAGTAGGGTGGTTCAACACAAAAAAGTTGGACTTTTTTGCTGCTCATAGAGGATAAAGCTCATTTTGATGAGTAAATATCCAACAAAACAACAAAATAAAATAAATATATTGGACTATATTTACCACACTCTCACGAGGGTGCATGTTTTGGCATCCACGGTGGGTTCGGAGTGATTTTAATCGCTACCTTAAAAATCCCCATTAAGGAATGGAATATTAGTAAAAAATCCAAAAATAAAAATAATCGCTTCACCCATTTTTTTATGGGGAAAAACGGAAAAAACTTGAAATTATGAAGCAAAAAATTAAGCGTTTCCTCAAGTGACCTGAAATTTATATACTGCTTAAGTTGTGGTATAAAAACAAACAAAACTCCGCTTTATTAACACCTAAAAAAAAGGGCGCAAATCCCAAAAAACCGTGTTTTTACATACTCTTGATACTTTTGGCGTAAAGGTTAATATTTTCCAAAAAAAAAAAAAATATTACAAAAATTAAAGAGCATTAAATGATCTATAGTTGCCGGGCCACATTGAAGTTCTTCCAGCATAGGGTGCTCGACTATTTTTAAATTCAATAATTGTTTGCATGTTCTTTACCCTGTATATGTGTACTCTAAAACCAATTTAACAAAAAATTTATTTTGCTTCACCCCCAAGACCACTCTCCCAAATTTTTGCATGTTGGGAAATTTGATATATTTTCGTCGTTAAAATAATATGAAAAAGAAACCAGTTTTTAGGAAACTATTGGGCTACCTTTTTTGTCTAAAACACTTTTTCCCCAAAAAATTTAATATAGGTTAAAATGGCTTCCAAAGTTTGATATAAAATTTAATAAAATCACGATTTTTATATTTCTATATTTTTTATGGGGCTGACTTAAGGGTTCAATTTTTGTTTATATTTTTTTATAGGGTTGACTTAAGGGTTCAATTTTTGTTTTGTAAAGAGGGCCATAAAAGTACTATACACTGTAAAAGTTTTAAACCAAAATATTTATTTATACATGTTTTACAGTACTTTAAAAATATGCCCTATTTTAAGCCTCTATTTCTCAGTGATTGTTAATTTTAAAAATCCGAAAATTTCACACGCAAAAGCTCTATACAATATATATTTATATAACATATTATGCTAACATTCCAGAAAAAAAAAATCAAGAATGCGTTTTGCTTTAAATTAAAATTATATCAAGAAATATATCACCTAAATTCATTCATTTTATTTTTAAATATATACTTTTTTAAGAATATTATCGTCGTATTATAAAAAAAGCAAAAAATAAAATAAAAACCAACATAAAAGAGAAAAAATACATTAAAAAACTTTATTTTATGAAATAGGTGAAAGTTGTATCCAAAGTTTGATATAAAATTTAATAAAATGACGATATTTAAGTAATAATATTTTTCAACTTGGGGAGGTGGGAGGTCATGAAAAGAGCTTCATTTACTGTACACTGTTAAAGTTTCATTTACTGTACACTGTTAAAGTTTTAAACTAAAATGTTGATTCATATTTTTTTATACTTTAAAAATAAAACTTTAACCATATAATTCAATATTTGGGCTTCCTCAATTTCTCAATGCTAATTAGTTTTAAACTTTGAAATTTTTACAGGTAAGAGCTTTATATATTAGCATTTCATACAAAAATCAGAAATGTGATTTGCTCAAAATGCAAATATAATTAAAACAAAATGGGTTAAAATTCAAATAATGTATTTTTTTTTCATTTAGGTATATTTGTTGCGTATAATTATACATTACGTCAAAATATCCTAAAATTAAGTTCTTTAATACATTTGTTCTCTTTTATGTTCTATTTATTTACTTTTTTTTTTGGCTTTTTAATAATAATCAGCGCTATAAAAAAATATTCAAATTTAAATATAGTGATTTTGTTAAATTTTATGTCAAACTTTGGATGATATTTTAAGCTATTCAATTTTTTTTCGGGAAAAAGTGTTTAAGACAAAAAAGGTAGACCAGTAGTTGCTTAAAAAAAAGGCATTTGCTTCATATTACTATCTCTTTTAACAACCATGAAATACATGCAAAAATCAGAGAAATTCAAATTTGGAAGAATGTCGAAATCCAAACAAAGCAATATGAAAATAAAAAAAAAATGGGCTTGGAGTTCACATAATGTTATAATTATATATTATATAGGTTTAACAACACACAAAAAAAAACATAATTTATTTGGAACTGGTAGAGCACCCAAGTAGTTTAAAATTGGTCGGTTTTCAATATGATGGGAAAAAAATCAGCAACAACAACAACAATTATATAATTTATAATTTAGTTTATATCATAAACTAAATTAAAAATGTTTGAAACAAACTTATTTTTACCTTCATTTATAACGGATAGGAAGAGAATAACCAAACAATTAAAATAAATTCGTCACTTACTGAAAAAGAAAAATATAAAATAAAATAACAGAGAGTATTCATTAAGACTTCTTCCGATTTTAAAAATTTAAAAAGCAAACTGAAGATTTTTTAGTGCTCTTGAATTTTTGTAATAATTTTGTTTTGGAAAATAATTACTGTTACGCCAAAATTATCAAAATTATGTAAAAAAATTTTTTTTTGGGTATACGCCCTTTCTTAAGGTGTTAATAAAGCGGAATTTTGTTGATTTTTATGCCACAACTTAAGTATATAAAGACTACATTCTGAAATTTTCAGGTTATTTGTCAAAACTCTTAATTTTTTGCTTCATAATTTAAAGTTTTTCCGACTATTTCCCATAAAAAAATTGGGTGAAGCGATTATTTTTAATTTTGGATTTTTTACATTCCATTCATTAATGGGGATTTTTAAGGTAGCCAGCAATTTAGTTAAAATCACTTCGAACCCACAATAAGGTGCCAAAACATGCACTCTCGTGAGGATGTGGTAAATATACTCCAATATATTTTTTTTGTGGGATACTCATCAAAATGAGCTTTATCCTCCAGGAGCAGCAAAAATAATCCAACTTTTTTTATTTTAAACCATCCTAATATACAGGGTTTCTAAAAAACTTCTTTCAAAAGGGGAAGTACAGAAAACCTGGCTCTATAGAACTGTTGAAGCGAGTTTCTTTCTTATGTTTATTCTTTTCAATTTGAATTATATGTAATTTTAATTACATTAAGTTTAAAAACTTGTTTATTTTCTTATTAAGAAGCTTTGTCAAGTAAAAAGTGAAAATAAACTGATTTTGAATGCATTTAGGTTTATTATTTAAAGAATAACTTTATTGGTAATATTATTAGTAATTCCAATATATTTTTTAATTTAATTTTAACCACATTATTTTCATAACGAATTAAATCAGGACTAAAAAAAACCTTTGATTTATTACAGTATTTTATTTACAATGTTATATCTAGTCCTTTAATTATATCAAGTAACCTTCTCATTAAAATTACCTAAATAAAAAAATAGGCAAGCCTTAAATGATTCGCTGTCCCTGGTCCATTACAGTGAATAGTATATTGCATTTTATCTCGGTGCACAAAATAAGAGCGCGTGCGCGCACTTTTTATTCTTTTTGCAAAAAAAGAAAAAAATATATATATTTTTTTTAAATCTTAGAAATTGATTTTTCCTGTAATTTTCAGGTCGATCGGATTATTCATTCTTGAGTTATCGTGTTCACAAAAATCGTGACATCGAACAGGCAGACACATACAGACAGACAGACGGACATTTGATAAAAAAGAAAAGTAGCTAATTTTTTCATGAAACAAATTTATATTCAAAAATGTTTTACCTACGACGATTTTTGAAAATTAAAAAAATTCAAAACTACCGTATAATATTATTCTAGCGCAGGCGCTGTGAATAATATAATAATACTGATAAAACAAATTATTGTTTTTTTAAAAATTAGTTAGATATGTTTGTATAAAGTTTTTTTACTTGCAACAATATGTTTGCTTTGTATCTGTAAAAAGTATAACAAGTTATGCTAGAATTTTTTACTAAACATAAAGAATTTATCAATGAATGGTATCCATAGAGACGTAGGTACTTATGCACGCTATTTTATTTTTCAAAGGTTTACCAGAACAATATTTTTTTGAATAAGCTTTTTTACTTTTGAACTATAATAGGGATAAAAAAGCTTTGTAATGAACAAAACTTTAGTCGAGAATTAGACGCATTTAGACGTACACGGAGAAAAAATATTGTAATACTTGTCACACTTTTCATTCAAAGTCAGTTTTTTCCTTTATTAGTATTTTTATTTTTTAATTGACCAAATGTTAATTTTACCAGCATGTTTCAGTAATATTATCAGATAAAACATGGAAAAATTTACAGGGTGTTAGTTTTTTATTATGATTTTTTTTATGAAATCTCGACAAATGTGACAAAGTGCCCCATCACGGGGCATGTTGTCGCGGCACTCTAAGTATATTTTTTTGAAGAAATATTAAGGTATTTAAAAAAAACATAAATAACTAATAAGACATGTGCCTTCCCAAAAGCTGATTGTCATCTAAATTTTCCGTCTTGTACCAAAATTGTCAACTTTATAATTAAATAATGTTTTTTCGATTTTTTTTTATTTAATTTAAATTAATAAACTATTTTATTTGCTATCCTACAAAGTTTCACTTTTTAACACAGTTTTGAATAAAAAAAATGCCAAAAAGGAAATGTTATACCATGAACATATCTGCAGATCATGCGATAACTAGCCCCAGACCAAATGCGACAACTAACCCCAGTGGTCAATTTTACGTTATGTATCAAGTACTTTCTAATTAACGAATAAACACTCCTAAATTACAATATCAATAAATAATATACACCTTAAACTATTAATATACATATCATTTTCTTATCTTAATATTTTAAATCACTCACAATAAGAAAAAATATTTACCACAAAAAAGTTGTTGGACGCTTTAATTTTGACATTTCTCGGATTATCTTGCTGCTCTTTTAACTTATTGCTTTTAAGTTTACAAATAATAAATGGCACTTTTGTAATGCAGAGAGTAGTAGTAGTAGTAGTAGTAGTAGTACTAGTAGTAAGGGTGGGGAGGCTACAAGCCAGTCAACTAGGCCATTATGGCCCTTTTTGCCAGCCCCGAGCTGTCCCAGCCACACATCTACCCTACTCCCTGCCTAAACCTGCCGGATCTCCTTATAAAGGTCGCGATATCTGTCCAGGCAAGGGTACGCAACTCCTCTCTTTGGAGAGTTGCCACTCCGAAGATCTCCTGCCGTATTTTGCCGAACCGATCGCATTGTCCTAGGAAATGGAAGGACGATTCTTCTTCTATCCCGCAAGCCGAACAGACGGGGTCGTTACTGACCTTCATCTTGAACAGGTGCCTTCCTAGTCCACAGTGAACCGTGAGGATCCCTGTGAGATGGTTGATCGTGGCTCGGCTTCTTCCTAGTAGCCACGCGGTTTTTGACCTGCTTGGACCGGAAAGGAAGTCCTTTGCCTGTCTGCAGTTCGTGACCGTTGACCAGCTTTCCCTTAGTTTTCCAGCCCACATGTTGAGGGCTGATGTGACTTTTTCCTTGTAATACCCAGCATGGGTTCGGGTCCCATGCACGGAGTCTCGGCTCCGAGTCTGGCAAGTTTGTCTGCCTTCTCGTTGCCTGGTATCCCTCGGTTTGGTGCAGAAAACTATTTTACTTTTTGAGAAACAAGCACTTCGACAACTTACCCCTGCGACAACTAGCCCCGGTCACCCCTATTTGTGATACGTGTGTTAGATACTCGTACAAAAATACTTAATATAAACATAATTAACTAATTTTTAAAAATTCAAGAATTAATAATAATAATAAGTTTATTTAACGGGAAAACCCCAATACATAATGTTACAAATAAAAATAAAATTTAAGACGTACTTAATCAAATAACTAAAATATTAAAATTAATTTATTCTAAAATCTAATATTATTTAAAGAATTTCTAAAAGAGTTAAAGCTTATACCAAAAAAATCTAAATTATCATATTGATTAGCCAAATACATAGCTCTATCTAATGGAAAGTTTGAACCATAATTTGTTCTGTGATAAGGAACCGCAAAAGATTGTTTGTTATTTCTAAGATTTCTTCTTGGGATATTGAAATTAATCATTGATATCAAATCAGGACTTATGACCATATTATTTATAATTTTAAATAAATAACACAAATCAGATTTATTTCTTCTATCCTTTAAGAGTTCAACATTTAAAAGAGAGTAAACTTGTGAATAATCATGATTAATGATTTGAATATTTAACTTGTATGCGCAAAATCTTAAAAATCTTCTTTGAACTGATTCTAATTCATCAATGGCAAATTCATACTGAGGATTCCATAATACCGAACCATACTCAAGGTTGGGTCTCACTAAGGAATTATAAATAGTTAAAATTGATGAGATAGAAAGATCCTTCCAATTCCTTTTAACAAACCCCAACATTTTTTTAGCTTTCTGTGCGACAAAATGAGTGTGAGTGAATTAGTTTCAAGTTTAGTTTGTAAGTTCTTCCAAGAAATTAGTATTAGTACTATTTTTCATTATATTTATTATTTTAAATACTTAGTACAAATATCTACTTGTCGTCTTTCCATATGCGGATTTAGAGGGGGGGGGGCATGGGAGCCCTCAGCGAGATATATTAGCATAGAAATCCCTTCAAAATTATATTTTTGGTGAAAGCGTAATTTTTTCCTTATTGATGCCCCTCCTTAAAGTGAAATAAATCCGCCCCTGCGTCCTTCATTTAAGTTTCTTTGAAACTCAATACAAGAAATATTATTAATCAAACCAAGCACTTTTACTTGTTTCAAGTTTTAACCTTTTGGTCTAAGCAAGATACGTATTCAACTTCAATCAAGCAAAACATTTGATTTAAATACCCAACATGCTTACGAATATACAAACTTTTAAGCCACTTATTTGAATATTACGTATTGGTTTTTAGTAATTATTTCTATGTGTGTGGTTAAGTTAAATATTAAGATTGTATTCACAAGGTTAATATTTTAATTACAATTTGGAATTGAATAATACTTTAATATATAATAAGTATAATAATAATAATAATAATAATAATAATAATAATAATAATAATAATAATAATAATAATAATAATAATAATAATATATAAATAAATGTTACTTTAAACCTGATACTACATGGTCCTTCGAGCCTAATTTAATGTTGTTTTAAGCCAAATATTACTTCGGTTTACTAAATTCAATTAATAAATATCGCTAAAGCTAAATCACATCACAATAGTTTTCTCAGTGTGAAATATTTCAAATGTAATTAAGAACTGGAAATCAAGGATTTCAACTCTGACTTGTGCGGTGCTGTTTGTAACTTAGAATCTTCAAACTTTGACACTTACGCCGCGTCTGTGGAAAGTGTTCTTTAAGTCCTTGTAAAGGGGCGCCTGGAAATGTGTTTGATATTGCCAAAATTCGCTTATTGCTTTAATCAAGTGGTATATATATAGGCTTATAAGCAGATCTCTTGTTATAAATAGATATAAGCTTATAGACAAGCTGTATCGAGCTATGTTTAATTAAAACATTTAGCATGTTCTGAAGATATCTAATTTCATAATATACTCTTCTTAGTGGAAACTATATTGCGTTTTTCATCTTTATCTTTTTAAAATATAATTTTTCTTTGAATATTGCATTAACATGTATTATCTCTATGTATATAATTTTTATAATTCACCTCTCTCATAAGTAGAAATAGTTTTCTTTAAATTTAGAGATGATATTTTGGTTAATACCAACATTATAAAGTGCCCCACTATTATTTTTTTAATTCCAAAATTCAAAAGTTCTAAAATTAGGATGCTTGATATTTTAGCAGGGAAAAAAATAAAAAAAATAGATAATAATATGCATTCGCTTATGAGAAATAGGCCACTTTCAGTATACGTTATGTAATATACTATTTTCTATTTTGCGACTCTTCTAAGCTCATAATCACACGCATTTTGCGTGTTCTTATAGGCCCATAAGAGGTCTGTACTTTTTGTTCTTTTGGGTTGGCAACAAACCTGGCCTATCGCTTGACGTTTTCCGTGCAAATGTCAATGTCGCTTTAAAGTTGAATTTTCTGTGTTTAGGTTATTTTTACCATGTTAAAATTGTGACTTGGTTAATTGCAGTAAAAAAGAGAAGAGATGACTATAAAATATATCAAAATATCATTTGTTCTTAGAATTTTAAACATGGTGTAAACTGTAATGCCAATCCAAAACAAAAATCCCTAAATCAGTCATCAATTTAAATGTAAGTTTTTTTTAAATTTTAGAGCAAAATAGAAAAAATTGTATAAAGTACTCGTTTTATAACACGTTTTTAGCGCACTATGTTATGAAACTAGTACTTTAATATACCAGATTTTACATATCGATGAAATAATTTGATTATTTTCGTCTAAGCTTAGCGAAGCTGAAATATCGTTGTTAAGGGACGTAATATGTTTATGAATGTATTTTATTTTTATTAAAAAATAAAAAACTATATGAAGGTCTAAAACCCAAATCAAACAGAATTCTGGATTATAACATTCCAAAACATCGCTTAGCAATTACAGAAAAAGGTCTCTACTATTCTTCAATTAAATTATACAATAAAATACCTACTTGTTTAAAAGTAGATGCTGGAAAAAAATGTTTTAAAAAGAAGTTGTTTGAATATATTTGTAATATTGAGCCCTACTCACTGGAAGAGTTTTACTCTTTTTGAGCCTTTAAAACTCATTCAAAATTTCTGTTTAGTAGGCTGAGCTATTACCTTTTCATTTATTTTAATATCTTTGTATATTTATTTATTTATTTATCGTTGACATTGTCATTGTATATTTTGTTTATGACAAATTTCATCCAATGTTTCTTTTAACTGTGTTATGAGAAATATTTTTCTGAAATAAAGAAGTATTATTATTATTATACCAGACTTGTATTATATTGTGTTTCCGTTTAAAAACAATAAATTTAACCTTAATCTTGTATCGTAAAATATATTAAATAATATTACAGAAAACTAAATTTGCTGCTTTATATATTTTATATCAAAACAGTTGTGCACTCACTTAGCATGATAAGTTAATTTATTACATGTTTTATCATTTTTATAAACAGATAAAACTCTAGCTTTAACTTAATGCCTTTTAAGCGGAAGAATTTAACCAAATTTACGAACACACTTAAAAACATAACCAAGGTGTACTTGTGTACATCAGAGTGGTTTTTTAAGTCGATTTTGGAAAATTTTCTTATGCGCTGTGTCCAAACGAAAAAATAATTTTTTTTTAAATTAAAAAAAAAATCAAAATTTTTATTTCTTTTAAATTTTCTTTTTGCGAAAAAAACAAAAAAAAATGAATTTTATTTTTTTTAAATAATAATAATAAATAACTTTTTTGTTTTTTTGGGGGATTACTTTCACAATTTGTAAAATTGATCCTTATAATAAAAGAATTTTTTTCTGAAAAAGTTACGTTTATCGCATTTTTTTCTGCCGTTTTCCTTTTTTTTTAGCCTCCCATAATTTTTTTTGTTTTTGGGGGGATTACTTTTAAAAACAATAGGGTTCTTCCTCTTTTAGAACTTGATTTTTTCTGAAAATTTCAAGTTGATCGGATTATTCGTTCTTGGTTATCGTGTCTACAGCAAACGTGAGACCGTACAGACGGACAGATAGACAAACAGACATTTCAAAAAAAAAAATTGCTTATTTTTTCATGAAAAAAATTTATATCCAAGAATTTTTTGTCTAGGACGATTTTTGAAAATTTTTGAAAATTAGAAATTACCGTATATTATTCTAGCGCAGGCGCTGTGAATAATATAATAATCTTGAATCTTAAATGGGGAATGAGACGTAAATTGAGTTGAGTTAGATATAATATTTTTAAATATTTCCTAATTTTTCCGAATATATCAGGGAAAAGCTATAGTTACTAGTTATTTGGGACACTCTGTATACACAATGTAAATTGTGTATTAGGGTATCGAAAACCAAATATTTTTCTAATTTTTCATATGCACCTCTGTTTTGTTGTTTCAATTTAAAAACTATGCTTGTATACCAAATTTCAGGTTACTTGAACATTTTTTGATCCCCGACCATGTCGATACCCCCAAGCAACAAAGCCGTAACTCATATATTGTCATTTTTCACGACAGCTAAATTTCTAAAATATATTTTTTTTGTTATTTAAGGGTGGGAAATGATTGAAGTGGAAAAGGAAGCCATGTGATACATCATTTGAAAGCTTATAAAATTCTCTATTAAACTGTATAAGTATTTATTGTTTATTTATTGTTTGTTTCTGATAATATTCAAGTTTAGAATTTCTTACTTTAGTGATTTTAGGTAAACTTTTGCTTAAAGTGGCCTGTGGAGAAATCTGAGTAGTACCACCATGTGTGTCTTTTTTCAAGTCAAACAGTTTTCAAGTAACCTGAAATTTGGTATGCAAGCATAGTTTTTCAATCGAAACAACATAGAAGGTGCATACGAAAAATTAGAAAATTTTTTTTTTTTTGCAATACCCTAATATACAACGAGGAACAAGGTCTTTTTCTCACGTAAGTACACATTTTACGTGGATTTTATCTAACAATTTAAGATTACTAACCCTTACATCCATTGTTGAAAATTGTCTTGCCTCTGCAGGCTTAAGAATTTGTTTTTCCATCCTCTTTAAGGCTTACCTGCAACAAAAACACTTATATAAATACTATTTTTGAATCTCGCCTATAGTTGGAATAAAACCGAATATATTTGACTTTCAAATTTATATAGGGTGAAATTTTCAATATGGTCATTAGCCGTCTGGAGTTTTCTATATTTTTTGATGGTTAAAAAATGTACTTCGTTTTTGAATTAAAATATTTGGAGAGGAAATATTACACTGATAAAATAGTAGCGTTATTAATACATCACATAGTGTTATATATGCGCCAACCACAAATTGTACTATAGTATAGTACTATCTATGACATAGGATAACATTTGTTGTTGTATTTATTACAGTTTTATGTTGTTTACCTCTTAATTCTACAATTGGTTGTTGTATTGTATAACATATTTATCTTATAACATATTTATCTTATAACATATTAGAAATTATGGTTGGTGCCTATATTACAACAACATTTCTATCAGTGTTTAATACTAAAGATAATTAATTTTACTAACTGGCATACGTGTGCCACACAATACACACACAGTATTTTACCTCTTCTCTTCACCTTGCCTCAGCTCACAGGTGTCAGTTATAAAATTTTAACAGTATCTTTGATTTAACGAAAACAACCTTCAACGCAAGGCTAGAATACACGGCTCTACAAAATAAAACACATTTCATGGTTTTGGGCTTTGTTAACGGATCCTGAAACTACCTAATGCCTAGTTACTAGTCTGATAACTAAAAGTTAAAAACACTGCTTCGAGTTAATTGATCCAAAACTTTTTTAGATAAATTAGAATTTTGACAGATTGAATAAAAGTTTAAAAATGGGTTTCTGAGGACAGGGCCGTGGGCAGAATTTGCTTGTGGGGGGGGGTATCCAATTCTACAATCTTAATTAAAAGAACATAAGCGCTGCAGGCGAATTTTTTTTTACAAATTAAATGGTCTATTTTATGATAATTTTAAATCAGTTTTTTAAATTTAAATTAATTAAATTTAAAAGTTTACAAAAATGCAGGAAACTTTAGCGCCGCAGACGAAACTTTTTCCAATTTCACGCATTACTTCTACAATCTTAAACAGAGAAAAACGTAAAAAAAGCCCTAGTGCCACAGGCAAATTTTTTTGAAAACTAATTTTTAAACAGTTTTATTATTCTAAATTTCACAAAAAATGTAAAAAAGCTAAAGCGCCGCAGGAGAAATTTTTTCGAGTTTAAAATCATAGGTAAAAAACAAAGGAAATCCCAGTGCCACAAATGCAAAAAAGAGCTCTAGCGCCGCAGGCGAAAGTTTTTACAAATTTCACGCTTCTAAAAGAAAAATGTAAGAATCCCTAGTGTCACAGGCAATTTATTTTACAAACTTTTATTTTAAAACAGTTTTATAATTCCAATTAAACCAAACTGTAAGAACGATTTAGCGCCACAGCCCAAAATTTTATGAATTTTCCCTGTTTTCACTGTTTTCCCTGATCTGTAGGAACCCTGTATAAAGAAAACTATCCAAAAATAGATGTACATAATATGTATTATATAATTATAAGATTACAGTCATAAACATTTCTCTTGATTCAAATTTTTCCTAATTAGGAAGTTCAGAAAATTTTAACAATTTTACTTTAAAACCCTCCTGGGGGGTTTTAACCACAACCCCCCCCCCCCCCCCGGGCGCACGGCCCTGTCTGAGGATGCTGAACTAGAAATCTTTCATGGACCGACTTATTTTTTTCGAAAATCATATGTTTCGGTCACTATAGTAAGTATAGACTTACCATTAGAATGCATTCTAAGTTTATCTAAATAGACATATTTTTTTTACCGTACTTTATAAATCTGTTAGTTGCTAGCATGTTAACGATAGGTTAACAACCGGTTGTTAACAAGAATTACTACTTGTAAACAATGTCGGATTACCTCTCAACATTTTGTAATGGTTTGCATATATAAACGTGATGGTACACACAGAGAAATGTTTACCAAAAACAAGTAGGGGAAACCGGGACTAATTGTAGAACTTTTCATTCAGTCCTTTATTTTTATTTTTATTTTGTTTTTAATCATATGAGGAGTTGGACTGCAAAACTCAACATATCCAAAAGGAATTAAACTGCAAAACTTGACATATCTAGTTTTTTTGAAAAATGGGATTTTGACTGTATTGAGTATTACCCAATTTATTTTAAAAATATATATAGAGAAATTTTTAAACTTTTTTTAATATAAACCATAAACCATTTAATATGTTATGTTTTGCAGTTGAATTCCTTTTGAATATGTTAAGTTTTCAAGTTCGACTCCTCATATGGTAATTTTTGCTGCATATTTTAATAATATATGTAAAGAAAAAAGATGGAAAAATCTATATGGTTGTGGAGTTGTATTGTATTTACGGGGTACGTTGTCATTGTATTTAAGTTATCTTTTTTTGAAGAAATATAAAGATATTAATTTAAATTGTTACCTAACTTATCAATCTTGCGCCATTTTTTTTAGGATTGTTATGATAAATGGATTACCCTGTATAAATACAAAATTTTTTTGCCCTTTGGATAAACAATTTCAATTCAATTCAATTCAATTTATTTATTTAAATAAGTATGCAGATTTTTACAATTTGTTAAGGCTGCCTAAACCAGAGGTTTGTGTTGCAGCGTATGAATACAAATCTTAATGACTACTTAAAATAATCTTAAAACTAAAAATTTAATTTAACCAAACTTAATTTTTCTTTACATGTACCGTAACGAAATATAATTATTATTATAATTATCTATTTGTAAATGTTTAAACGTTTTTAAGAAAGTGTTTTAAAGATATTCATTTTCTAAAAAATGTATGGGCAAATATTCTGTAAATGGTTAAAAAAACTGCAGCAACATTAGTTGCACTGTAAAAAATAATTATGTATTTCGTGCAGTTAAATGCAGATTTTACGAGCTTTACCATGTAGTTTTTCATGTATTTTTACATGTAATTTTACAACTTTACTTTTAATTTTATATAAGCATAACAATTATATTACATGTAAGTATGGTTTATATATTTTTTTAAACACTATTTAAAATTGTAAAGGTACATGTAAAATATCTCTGTAAAATATTTATTTTTTACAGTGTACTACATTCTTCTTACTTAAATTTGCTGAGCTTTTCTGACTGTATTATAATATTTTTTACCGGCTGACATAAATTCTATCCTTTTTTATATAAACCATTCATATATGTATAATATACATTGTATATATCTTCTTTTGCTTAACATGATCCGTACAAATATTTGTCAGGAATGTATCCGAAACTAAACCACTTTACCTACTGCTTTTTTCTAGGTACGAAAAGAGTAACAGTAGACTTCAGCAGGATAATGATGAACAAACAATTTCGTTTGCGTAACAAGAGACACAGGGTAATTCCACGGAACCTTACCCACTACTGAATAAAAACTAAGAAAATTTATAATATAGGAAAAAAGGGGTGACTTTAAATTTGGAACACAGATTATCTGCCTAAAGAAAAATCTCTAATCCAGATCTCTCTATGTTAACGTGTTTCTGAAATATTTTAGTGTAAAGTCAAACCGGAGAGGACTTGGTCGCATAATTAGACTACAGATTTTTGTGTCCATCTAGATGTAAATATACTTACACTCTTAGTGTAATAAATACATCCCTGTTGTATAATATTAACCATTTGGTGTGATAATATGTAAATTTACGCGTTCGTGTAAATTTTACACACAATACATACATACATATATTTACGCTTCAAGTATTAATTCACATCAGCAGAAGTTGGAAGTAAATTACCCATGTACGTGGATGTAGAAATTTATCTCGGTGTATCAAAATTGAGATTTAAACTTTTGCGGTAAGTGACATTTTTTTTTCTTCATACATAAACACCATCCTCAGCCTCCCCTGAAAGTAACCGAGCCGACCCGAGTCCGGACTGGTCGCCACCCCCCAGATTTAAACTTCGGGGGCTCTGGACCAAGGTTATAGCAGGTAAGGGGCGGAAGAGGAAGGTGGTTGGGTGGGCGGCCTTCGGACCTTAGGTCATGACCGAAATCGGGGGTTTGGCGATGGTATAGGGCTCGGACAAGTATAACGCCTGTTAATTGCTGACATTTTTTCCTCGCTTTCTTGGTGCTAATCTTGAACTTCTCCCTTTCAGAAAAAATTCAGATTCCATTCCGTCAATTTAAACAAGGAGAGCAGTCAATGACTGTGTCCATTTTGAGTTCATTAATTTTTTGTAAAACATCTGAAAAAGAGACTTCGATTTTAAAAATCTTTTCTGCCGAAATGATGTGGGTTGCCAACCTCCGGTTTCGGTTCTCGGTGCTCCAACTATCTGAGAATAGTTGGTGAAGATTTTATCAAGAAACGAGTTGTAAGAGAGAAATTATGGGTCACACAGTCACATTCTTTTTGGGCCACCCTGTATTTGAAGTAAAAACATAATGATTATGTTTAAAGTTTACCAAAAAATAATATCTAAAATTCGAATAAATAAAATACCGTAAAATAAATATTTATAGAAATTATTAAAATAAAAAGTCCAAACCAAACATCAGCAACAAAAGTCGAAGATATGGGTAAATATATTTCTAGAGGAAGAAAGCTGTCCCTTGTTAAAACAAAATATATAATATAGGAAAAAAGGGGTGACTTTAAATTTGGAACACAGATTATCTGCCTAAAGAAAAATCTCTAATCCAGATCTCTCTATGTTAACGTGTTTCTGAAATATTTTAGTGTAAAGTCAAACCGGAGAGGACTTGGTCGCATAATTAGACTACAGATTTTTGTGTCCATCTAGATGTAAATATACTTACACTCTTAGTGTAATAAATACATCCCTGTTGTATAATATTAACCATTTGGTGTGATAATATGTAAATTTACGCGTTCGTGTAAATTTTACACACAATACATACATACATATATTTACGCTTCAAGTATTAATTCACATCAGCAGAAGTTGGAAGTAAATTACCCATGTACGTGGATGTAGAAATTTATCTCGGTGTATCAAAATTGAGATTTAAACTTTTGCGGTAAGTGACATTTTTTTTTCTTCCTACATAAACACCATCCTCAGCCTCCCCTGAAAGTAACCGAGCCGACCCGAGTCCGGACTGGTCGCCACCCCCCAGATTTAAACTTCGGGGGCTCTGGACCAAGGTTATAGCAGGTAAGGGGCGGAAGAGGAAGGTGGTTGGGTGGGCGGCCTTCGGACCTTAGGTCATGACCGAAATCGGGGGTTTGGCGATGGTATAGGGCTCGGACAAGTATAACGCCTGTTAATTGCTGACATTTTTTCCTCGCTTTCTTGGTGCTAATCTTGAACTTCTCCCTTTCAGAAAAAATTCAGATTCCATCCCGTCAATTTAAACAAGGAGAGCAGTCAATGACTGTGTCCATTTTGAGTTCATTAATTTTTTGTAAAACATCTGAAAAAGAGACTTCGATTTTAAAAATCTTTTCTGCCGAAATGATGTGGGTTGCCAACCTCCGGTTTCGGTTCTCGGTGCTCCAACTATCTGAGAATAGTTGGTGAAGATTTCATCAAGAAACGAGTTGTAAGAGAGAAATTATGGGTCACACAGTCACATTCTTTTTGGGCCACCCTGTATTTGAAGTAAAAACATAATGATTATGTTTAAAGTTTACCAAAAAATAATATCTAAAATTCGAATAAATAAAATACCGTAAAATAAATATTTATAGAAATTATTAAAATAAAAAGTCCAAACCAAACATCAGCAACAAAAGTCGAAGATATGGGTAAATATATTTCTAGAGGAAGAAAGCTGTCCCTTGTTAAAACAAAATATTTCTGCTAAATAAATACGTTTTTTTTTCATATTGTATTAAAAGCAAACATTTATGCTTTGTTTTGTACTTTTTTTACGTGGGAATAAAAAAGTAGAGCCAAAGTCCCTACCTCAAGTTTGCCCCTGTTATTCGTGATTTTAATTAATATATGGGATTTATTAATCTATATTATATTTATATTAAACCAAGAAACATTTAAGTAAATTATGTCCGTTAAAAATTTTCTACCCAGTATAAGTAAGCAAAAACTGTCCCCTTAGAATTGAATCAGTTATGTGACACTGCTTATTAGTTCCAATATAAATCTACAAAAGGCATCTAGCGCATGTACAAGGCTTTTAATAAATGCGTAATAAATTATTACTGATAATTAACGAACTATAAATAAAGTTCCTTAAGAATGCAGCTGCATTGTATACTAAGAGAGAGATTCGTATTTTTATTATGTGACGGGCTGTATTCTTTTTGCAAATAAAAAAAAGTCCTAAACCATTTATATTTGTATCAGAACTGCGGACCGCTTGAATATAAGCTCACTTCTGCCTTTTCATGAAACCATTACATAGACGATATTTAATTTAAACATCATTTGTGTCAGTTGTGTGGCACATTAGACAAAATTCAGAAATAAGTTTGCATACACCGTGTATATTATTGCATTTTTACTGTTTTATTTAAGAATTAAAATTAAAAATAGTGTCTCACTAATGTTCCCGTAGCTATGGACTGACCCCAGTAGTGCAATTTTCTTTTTATCAGACTTGCAAGGAATAAGTAAGCAGTAACTGAACGCTCTTAGAGTTTATAAAAGGACGCGGAAAAAATGTCAAACTTTAAACTAAAACACTTTGCTTTAATTCTGTTAAAAACATGAAAATACTTCTGCCAACAAAATCCTGTAGGCCTAGGTTCAAACAAAAATCATTTTTTTTTTATTTTCGAAAACATTTTTTTGTCCCTTTACCTCACCCAGATTTTTATCCCAACGTGGCACTGGATAAGGAACCTGTTGTCACTAACTTCTCGGACAAACAAAACGGCAGATTTTTTTATGTAAATCATCTTTTTTGGAAATAAAATGTCTAGAACCGTAAAAAAAAAACAATAAAAATGTGTAATTTTTTATTACTAATGCAAGACTTTCCTTGGAAAAAGTAAAATAAGGGATTAATTAATCGATAAATATTCAATATAATTTTTAACAGTATACCGGGTATAACAGATTATATGTTCACCCCCCTTAACTTCTGTTTTTATAAAGATACAATTTCAAAATGTACTTAAGGAACCTTAACTTTTGACATATGAAACAACATTTAGCTACTTCCGGTTTTACCTTATTAAGCATTGCTATTTTTATGCAGAATTAAAAATTAAAAGTGTAGTCAAAATGAAAAAAAGGTAATTGTTGTATAATGGTACCATAGTGTACACGGGTACCAAATTCAATAATCGCTTAAAACCTCCCAATTTGAAGAATTATACAAGTTAAAACAATTTTTTTTTGCATATCTGGGGTCCATTGAAGTTAATTAAGAATGTAATGGATTGGTTAAAAAATAAAAATAAATTCAAATAAAATTTGACATTTAAAATATCATTTATGTCATATCAGTGTTCTCAGAAAAGTGTGCAGATTCAAAAATATATGGCATTTTAATTTCGTACTAAAAAAGTGAAAGTTGGCAAAACTTCTGGTAAAACCGGAAGTAGCAAAATGTTGTTTTGAATGTCAAAAGTTGAGGTTTTCGAGGTAACTAAAGCAAAACTTTTCTTGGAGAAAAAATCATCATAATACATTTATTTTAGTTTCACTAGCGATCCCACTTTTTATTATACAGTGCGGTCCAAAAGTCACCCCCTCCCCCCTTTAACTTTTGAACGAGTTGAGATATCGACTTCAAATTTAGAATTCTTAAATAAGATAACTTAAACTAACTTTTAGCATATATTTGATATTTTCAGCTCTTAAAATGTGGACAGGGGGACATTTTTTTAAATAGAAAGGGGGGTCGTGTGATATATCATTTTAAAGCTTATGAAATTCTCTATTTAAACTAACATTTTTAATTTTTTTAAAAATGTTTTTTAAGGTTTTGATTTTTCAAATTGTTGTTTTGCTAAAACTTTCGATTTTTTAAGTTTTTTTTTTATAATTTTTTATTTATGTCAACTAAAATTAGTTTAAAAGTATAATTAACATTTTTTTATGATAAAATTAGGCATTTTTAAAAAATTATTTGTTTTTTTTAGAGGAATTTTGACATTAATACCCATTTTCAACCCCATTTTAAACCCAAAATTTTGTTCTTTTTAAATTTAAAAATATGGAGTTTAATATATATATAGATGGCGCGTGGCGAGTAGTTGTGTGTAAAATCGGCTGTTAGAAATTTTATAATTTTACTACTGAAATACAGCAAATTTTTACTAATAATTAGTATACAGTTGTGCAGTTTTTTACGTGCTTCAAAATAATATTAAAAGTTTACCATGGTTGTGTCTAGGCAAGATGTTAAACAGATTATTGCTGAAACAATAACTGAACTTCTAGCGAATCAAGACTTTATCAGCAAAATTGTCGATAAGGTATTGGCAAAGTGTGATAGTGATAATAATTTACTTCGGCAAAAAATCGAGCAAAATGAAAACAAGATTGACAGTCTGGAACAACAAGAAAAACAAAATAATTTTAGAATTTTTGGTCTTAATGCTTCTGGAACAGGTGAAATTAAGTCTAAAGTGGTTGAAACCCTTAATAAAATTAATGTTAACTGTATTGAGGGTGATATAGAAACCTGCTACAAGATAAACACAAATAAATACAAAAATAAAAACATTTCACAAATATTTGTAAGATTTTACTCAAGGAAAATGAAGGTGAATATTTTACAGAACCGAAAAAGCTTAAAAGGAACTGGAATAATTTTCAATGAAGATTTAACGAAGAAAAGGTTTGATTTATTTAAACAAGCGCAAAGTAAGCTGGGCAAAGAAAAAGTCTGGATTTATAATGGGGTTATTAAATCTAACTACACTGATAAAAATTCTAAGACTTCTATAAATAATTTGCAAGATATTGAAACTTTGCTTCATACGTAATCATAATCAGCTTACGCGTATACGTATACGTCTTATAAATGAATTCATTAATATTTTTTTCTGTTTTTTTTTTTATGTAATACCTATATTTTTTTTTGTTTATTTCCATAATTGTTTAAATGTATAAATTTGCATTTAATTTTGATTTTTTATTTGCTGTTCATATATATATATATATTTATTAGATTTTCTTACTGCTGATTTTATTACGATACGTTTTGGTACGCATTTTCTGTGTTTAAGAGCATAAATTTGAATTAATCTTATTATACAGCCTACTGAATTATTTTTTTTTCTGTATATTCTTTTGTTATTGAACTGTGTGGATTTATATACAATATTATTTTTGTTTTTCTCTTTTACTTTGGCTTTTTTCTTTAATTTTTTTTTTTTTTATTATTTGGGTAATTCTAAATAAATTTAATTAATTAGATAAATATATAAATTATGTTTTTTTCTTCTTAATATGCATCAAATTTTATAATGTGTAGATTATTTTATACTGTTTGTATGTTTTAAGGAAAATAGAATGAAAATAGGACATTTAAACATAAGATCAGTTTTTACTGGTTTCAATAATTTTGTAAATCTAGTAATTAGTCATGATTTTGACATAATGATGGTGACAGAGACATGGTTAACAGAAGACACAGATTCCGCATATATTTCTATTCCTAACTACAAACTATTACGTAGGGATAGGTTTGGTAGAGGGGGAGGCGTGGCTTTTTATATTAAGTCCAACTACAGCTATCAAATTATATCCTATAACTTTGAAATAAATAACCGCTTGGAGCATGTAAGTATAATAATTCAAGTTGATGGAATTAAATTAGCATTATGCAATTTCTATAGACCTCCAAAAACAAAACTTAATAATTTTATTGATGACCTTGATAACATTTTATCTTTCATTATTCCCACTGTTGATGAGGTAATATGCATGGGAGATATAAATGTAAACTTTTTTAACTTAAGTAACCCAGTATATAATTGTTTTTCGTCTTATGGCTTAACCCAACTTTTAAATGAACCAACCAGGATAACTGAAAAGAGCAGGACACTTATTGATCCTATTTTTTTTTCTAATATGGATCTTGTTAAGAAATCAGGTACTATAATAACTGATGGTATTTCTGATCACAAGATGGTATTTTGTGAGCTTAAATTAAAAAAAGTAAAAGCTGAACCAAAATTTGTCACCTATCGTTATTATAAAAATTTCAATCGTACATTATTTTATCAAGACATGCGTAATTTACCTTTTCATAGCATTTTTAGGGAAGAAAGTATTGATGCAAAAATTAATATTCTTAATAATTTAGTAATACAACTCTTTGATAAACATGCCCCCACTAAAACAGTTAGAGTTACAAAACCTAAATCACCTTGGATTACTAATGATGTTAATCTTCTTATGAAAGATAGAGACAGAGCTCATAACAAATTTAAACGTTCTGGATTGGATGAAGATTTTAATAACTATAAAAGAATCAGAAATAACTTGGTTAACATAATGCGTCAGAATAAAAAAGAACATTTAGAAAATTTATGTAGGGAAGAAAGTTCTCAAAAACTGTGGAAAGCCCTTGGCGATCTTCATGTCAAAAAAAATTGTAAAAGGGAAATTCCTGAGAATCTGTCTGATCCCAATAAAATTAATAATTACTTTTCATCTTTTTTGCAGTCATCAACCAATGTTTGTAATAATAAAATAAATTTCTATAAGCAAAATGCCTTTTTAGAACGTAATACATTTAATTTTACTTTAACAAACTCCTTGCAGGTAACAAATATTTTGAATTCTATTAAATCTAATGCTGTTGGCGCAGATAATCTCTCACTAAGTATGCTTAAATACTGCAGTCCGTTTTTGGATACATACATAGCACACATAATTAACTGTTGCATTGCGCAACAATATTTCCCTGATGAATGGAAGGTAGCTATCGGCTTGCCCTTACCTAAAAAAAATAACCCTGAATCCATGTCTGATCTCAGGGTCATCAGTATTTTACCTACTCTTTCTAAGATTTATGAAAAAGTTTTATTCTTTCAAATGAATAAATTTTTAAATGAAAATAATATAATTCCTGATTGTCAAAATGGGTTTAGGAAAGGTTTTAGTACCGCTACCACTCTTTGTAAAGTCTCAGATGATATTGCCAAAGCTCGCGATAAAAGATTAGTGACTGTTCTGCTCTTATTAGATTTCTCAAAAGCATTTGACACTATCAATCACAAACTTTTATGTGCTTTACTGGGTTACTATGGTTTTGATGAACTAGCAGTTAAGTTGATTCATTCATATCTTTCTGACAGATGTCAAAAAATCAAAAGTAATAATAATTTCTCGAATACGATAAATATTACCAATGGCGTGCCACAGGGCTCAATACTTGGACCGCTGCTTTTTATAATATATACTGCAGAATTGCTTCGTTCTGTTGCACACTGCAGTGTCCAAGCTTATGCTGATGATACACAGCTCTATTTTTCTTTTAATCATGCAGAATTTCATAATGCATTTCAGAAAATTAATGAGGATTTAAATAGAATTTACTGTTTGTCTAATGAATTTAATTTGTCTTTAAATCCTACTAAAACTAACATTATGATTTTTGGCAACAATAAACAAGTGGAGCATATACTTCCTCACATAAATATCAATATAGATGGAAAACCTGTATCTGTAGTAAAGACAGCAAAAAACCTTGGAGTCATATTTGATAGTGATTTAAAATTTATTGAGCATGTTAGTGGTCTTATACGAAAAAGTTACGCATCCCTTAAACTACTATATTCTAACAGGCATTTTTTAAATTTTAACCTTAAAAAAAATTATCTGAATCGCTAGTATTGTCTCATTATAATTATTGCAATGTAGTATATGGTAATTATATTGACATACAGCAGTCTGTTCGTATACAAAAAGTCCAAAATTCTTGCATTCGATTAATTTTCGGACTCAGAAAATATGATCATGTTTCTAAAAAAATTAAAGAAATAGGGTGGCTTAACATGTCTACTCGAAGAAAACTTCAGTTGGGTACTTTTGTTCATAACATAATTAATTCAGAAAACATTACTTCCATTAGAAACATTTTTATTTTGCGCACCTCTACACATAATAGAAATATTAGAGACAAAGGCTTGTTAACTGTGCCTAGACACACCACTGCTCTCTTTAAAAAAAGTTTTACCTATTGTGCCGTCACTACATACAACAGTATTCCTGCTGAATTAAAAAATTTAAAGTCAAATACTTTTAAGACTAAATATAAAAAACATTTATTAAATAAGCAATAAAGATTCTACATGTTTGTTATAAAAAAATATGGCTGTTTCCTTTCCTGTACAATATATTTTAAGTATTATATTAATTCTTAATTTATGCTCAAATTACTAAGATTTTTCTATTATTATTTTTCTGGGTTAAGTTGATTAGCTTTCAGCTAGACTTCGCCCATTTAGGCTATTTAATTTTAAGTTTATAATTCAATTAAATTGTATTTTGTTAATGGTCTGAATAAAGTCGATTTATTATTTATTATTATTATTATATTAATGGAGAACTTTATAAACTTTAAAATGATGTATTACACGACCCTCCTTTCCATTTAAAAAAATGTGCCACCATGCCCCCCTGCCCACATTTTAAGAGTTAAAAGTATTAAATATATGCTAAAAGATAGCTTAAGTTGTCTTATTTAAAAGTTCCAAATTTGAAGTCGATATCTCAACTGGTTCAAAAGTTAAGAGGGAGGGGGGTGACTTTTGGACCGCTCTGTATGTTCAACCCCCTTAACTTCTGTGTTTTGTACCGTAATTAATACGTTCACTGCCAACGGCTAGTTTTGACAGCGGAGCAATGGGTATGGGCAAGGGAAAAATAGAAAGAATTGATTAATGTTGTTAGGGGCGCCAGTTACTTTAGCTTTTACTCCTTTAGGTAAGTAACAACCTAGTGTAAATACTTAAGCTTTTCAGTTTGAGAAAATATAACCTCTAAATAAAATAAGATAATTCATTTGAGAAATTTATTATAAATAAACTTAATGAAAGCACATCAAGTAATGTATTAATATATATAAAAAAATATGTGTAATTATATTAAGATATAATTAAAGAAATCTTAATAAAAATTACTAAATTCAGAAATCATTCGACTTAAATGTATAAAGAAAACATGAAGTTCAGCAAGCACCAAGAAATGTATGTAAACAACAATCATTTCTTGCAGTGTATAAAAGTCATGCTTAAATTAGAAATCATTTAATCAAAAGTATGATATTTAATAATTAATAAATGAGATTAAATGTTTTAAAAAAAATAAGTACCTAAAAATGAACAAAAGCCAGAAGGGCATATAGTATTAATCAATACTATATCAGATCTGATAAAGTTTACAGTTATAAGAATATTGAAATAAAAGAATTTAAAAATATGAAATATTGCTTTCAAAAGTTTTCAGAAAGAGTACTTAGCTGGTTTCTGCAAAATCCATGAGGTATGAATTCCATCGTCTCCATCTGTGCAAGTCTCCCCTATGCTGATGAATTCATTTCTCAAATGAAAGAAAAAAAAATATAGGCTGTCCCATCTACTTTGGAAAAATTATCTTCCAGGATAAAATGTACGATTGAAAATGTTGTCCGGGATTAAATATGCTTTTGAAAATTATGTCCAATATAAAATTGTCTGCTAGACGGTTACATAGAATTTATCTATGCCAAAAATTACAGAACCATGTTCCAACAGAACATCACTCCATGCGGAGAACTTGTATATCAAATACACCAAAATAAACTTCAACTTAAATTAATATAATTCCATATTAATGGTATAGAAATGGTGAGTAATTAATGGTCTAGTGATTGTGCTTAATTAATGGTAATAATGGTGCTTTATGGTGCTTAATTAATGGTGCTTTATGGTGCTTAATTAATGTAGTAATAATGGTGCTAAAACAATAATTATATCTCAGAAATATTCTAAGAAACAGAAAAACTTAACTTACGTCTCATTCTAAGTCTTCGATGTCCATCGAAACGTTATTAATGCATAATTGTAGAAAATATCAGTTATAATATCTTCCGCATTGTTTAAATATTCATTTTCACTAACTTTAAATAAAAATACATGAAGGATTACTTCGATGATTACAGAAAATAAACACTCGTCAAAATGAGACCACCATTGTATAGAGTTCATCAAGAAAGAGCGAAAATCGACCTTATCAACCGGTATGAACCCTTCAGGTGAATAAAATCCTATTTCTGAACTATTAGCGACATCTATGCAAGTCATTATCAACTACAGTTTTACCGTATAGGATTCCTAATAAAGGTAACTGAAACGACACCAAAAATAATAACTAATTAAAAGAATGTTTCCTAATAAATCTGTATTAGTGATATCTAACCTCAAAATATTACTCTAAGAAACAAATATAAACAATACTTATTGTTTATCAGCAAAACTAATAAAAATACGAACAGAATACTAAGTGTCCTGTGAACTAAGTATAAACAAAATACTGAATCTAAGTGAGCAGTTCCAGCAAACTATTTTCAACAAATTCTGGATTATCCCGAAGGGATAATCATACACAACTTTCCACAAGAGAGACAAGCTACAGGTGAAAGCCAGTGAAATCCAACCCTCAATAGACTCTGAAACATATAAAAACCAGGTAAGTCCATAGACAAATGCACTATAGAGAAATAAGTCATATGATTCTTTATTATTAAAAATCATATTCTAATTATGTTTTCTTTATGTTATTTTCAGGTAGAACTATGGAATAGAGACTCATATGGCTAGAATTCAGTTCCTGCTACAAAATAGTCCCAGATACAAAATAGTTCTGTACGTACGTAACTATTTATATACAAAATAAACATAAATTATAACGTAAGTAAACGAATAGTTTAATTAACCCTTGCTATATTACAAAGTGACGATTTATGTCGTTACACATGCCCCCTCCAAAAATAATAAAAATATTTAATATACAAAAAATATTTTTATACCAAACTCTAAAACTATTTAACTTAAATAGCTAAAATATATACTATATTTTATTTAATAAATCAACAAAAAATACAATACTTTATGTAAATCATTTGAAATACTACTTGATAATTAACAATAGCTAAGCTTGATAACTACGTGTATCATCCGCCTACTCTTATGTAGAACATAATTTTGGGACTTTATCGGTGTGTGTCATAAACAGGTAATTGTCATAATCAGGTAATTGTCATAATTAATTTTGTTTTCTTTTTAGCTAAGTTTTATCAAGATAAAAAAATAGAAATAAGACTTGACTACGCGCATCAGAATTCTCTTCTACAAAAAATATATTTATATATTTTTTTTTTTACTATATACAAAAGTTTTGGGTACCCTTTAAATATTTTCAATACATTGATATTTTTTAAATATCATTCCGAATGATACTAAGAAAATATTCTTATTTAATCAAATCTAGCCAACTGAAATGTCACTATTCGATCCAAAATATTTCTTTAGATCTTTAACATGCCAGTCGCCTCTATGACCATCTGCATTTTCCAAATATACACTAACTTTGACTTTTTCGCAACAACTTTGCAAAGTATGTACTTTGGAGCAAGTTTTGCAGCAAAACTTTTACTAGCATCTGAGAGTACTTTGTTTCGTCTCCAAACTTTTTCATCTATCTCAAAATTTACTTCACGCTTGCGCAAATCATAAGTACGCTTATTACGTTCATAAGCTTCATGTAAATATTTCTTTACATCAACAAAAATCTCTTTAAGATTTCCCAAGTCTTGGCTATACGAGTCTCTGTCACAAGGTTCTAATTTAACACCATCAGTCGATGTCATTTTGCCATAATAAGTTCCTGTGATAGGTACATTCCTCCCAAAATTAAGAAATGCCGGCGTATACCCCGTAACTTCATTTACAGACGTTCGTAAAGCTAGACCTATTTTTGCTAAATTTTTACACCATTCTTTTTGATTATCTTTTATATATGATCTTATAGCAGTAGAAATTGTGCGATGTTGCCTTTCCGTCGGATTATTTTGACTATGGTAAAGTGCATTAAACCAAATTTTCTGTACATTATATTCATCTGCTAATTTTTTAAAAACTTTACCAGCAAATTGTTTTCCATTATCGACAATTAAAAATTGACAGACTCCGTAAACTAAAAAAACTTCATTCTCAATGAATTTACATATTGCATTTGCAGTAGCTTCCCTTAAAGGATGTAATAATGTATACTTTGTAAACCAGTCTGACACAACTAAAAGATAACAAAAACCTTTAGAACTTCTGGGAAATGGTCCCTGCAAATCACATGAAATAACTTGCCACGGATAATTTACTTCTTTTTCACGACCCATCAATCCAAAACGTGCAGAATTACTAACTTTTTGTGATTGACAAATATTACAACATCTTACATACTTTAAAATATCTTTACGCATTTTTGGCCAAAAATATGTTTCTGAAATTCTATGAAAAGTTTTAAAAAATCCCATATGAGAAGCTAATACATCGTCATGACATTCTTTTAGAACTTGTTTACGACATTTTTGAGGCACTAACAATTTCCACTCTATAATATTACTTTTTACTTTTGTCTTGGTCGGTATGAACTTATAAATATTATCATCAATAACTTTAAATTGCGGATATGAATCTGGACTCTTACCAATTTTTTCCCTCAACTGAATATAATATTTATCACTATTATAATCATTTACATTAAAATTAATTAAATTTACATCTGGAAAAATTGATTTTTCTGGTTCTATTCTATCAAAAGCTCTGGATAACCCATCAGCTACTACATTTAATTTACCTCTACGATATACAATATCCATATCATATTGCTGTAATTTTAATGACCATCTAGCCAAGCGACCAGAGGGATCTTTCATATTACTCAAATATTTTAATGAAGAATGATCTGTAATTACTGTGAATTTAACACCTTCAATATATGGTCTAAACCTATCTATAGCAAACAAAACAGCTAAACATTCCTTTTCACCTACAGAATATTTTATTTCACTACGTGTTAAAGCTCTACTAGCATAAGCTATTACTTTTTCTTGACCATCTTGCGTTTGTGTTAATATGGAACCGAGGCCAACTAAAGAAGCATCACATTGTATAACAAATGGTAAAGAAAAATTTGGACTTGCTAAAGCCGGAGCATTTATTAAAGATTCCTTCAACAATAAAAAAGCTTTTTCTGCATCAGTATTCCAACTAATGGCTTGTTTTTTACCTTTGCCCTTTAAAAGTGAATTTAATGGACTAACAATTGTTGAAAAATTCCTAACAAATCTACGATACCACGAAGCTACACCTAAAAATCGTTTTATCTCTGTACTATTTGTTGGTCTAGGATAGTTTATTATTGCTTCTACTTTTTGCGGATCGGTTCTTAAACCAAAATTATCAATTACAAAACCTAAATACTTAAGTGATTTTCTAAAAAAATTACTTTTTTCAAAATTTATTGTAAGATTAGCAGATTTTAATTTTTCATGTACTATTTGAAGTAATTTAATATGTTCCTCAAAAGTTTTTGATACTATTATAATGTCGTCAATATAAACAAATATATTTGGATAAAAGGAGAAAGGAAAAAGTTTATCCATTAATCTTTGCTGACTTTGTGTTCCATTTTTGAGTCCATAACACATTACATTAAATTCAAATAGTCCCCTACCAGGTACGGAAAATGCAGTTTTTTCTTTAGCAGTTTTTGTAAGTGGAATCTGCCAAAAAGCATTTTTTAAATCTATACTTGATATATATTTTGCATCGCCTAATAAACTTAAAATGGAGTCTATCCTTGGTAAAGGATGTGAATCACCTTTTGTAATAGAATTTAATTTACGTCCATCAAAACAAAAACGGTATGTACCATTAGCTTTTTTTACTAATAAAACTGGTGAATTAAAATCAGAATAAGATGGTGAAACTATATCATCTTTTAACATTTTATCTAACTCTTTATGTAAAATTTCTATTAAATAAGGTGACAAAGGATATTGACGCATTTTAAAAGGTTTATTATTTCCTGTATCTATATCATGTTCTATTAAATTTGTTCTACCTATTTTTTCGCTATATAATTCTTTAAATAAACTAACAAATTTATCTGCTATCTTTTTCTGTTCGTCTGTCAAGTCACATAAGCCTACTGAATTATCTTTATTTATATCCTGACTATCACTGTTACTACTGATCACATTCAATTTATTAATTTTATTATTCCAAGATTCATCAGAAAAATCCAGAGTCATAGAAAACAATTGTAAAAAATTCACACCAAAAATAAAATTTGTTTCCAAAGAAGGAACAACCAAGACTTGTAAAATCTTAACTTCATTATCTACTTTAATAGGTAAATAAACAACACCAGTTACTAACTGTTTAGATTTATCAGCTGTAGTAACATGCGGTATAAGACATTTATCAATCTTTAAATTAAATTTTTCTAAAATTTTAATCGCGTGACCACCAGCCACTGAACAATTTGCACCTGTATCAATCAAAGCTGTTATATTTTTATCAAATATATTTACTTTAATATATGGACGGTTATCTTTAGGTAATTTAATAAAAGAATTTTTATTAATTACAGACAAACTATACGGTTTATAAAAATTTTTAACTTTATCCAACCAATCTTTCCATTCATTCAAATAAAATCGTTTATTTGTTTCTGTTACACTTGATTTTTGTAAAGAATTGATATTATTTTTATTATAATAAATGTTTTTACAAAAAGTTGTTTTGTTATCCTTTTTTATCTGACTGTCATTATTATTTTTAGCCTTTTTATTAAGTGAATGCCGACTAAAATCATCCACTTTCCTATTTAGTTTTTTGTACAGGAAGGGCAATTTTTAAAAACTACATCTTTATATCCACATTTATAACAAAACTTTGTTCTTTTAGCTAAACATTTGCTAAAAATATGATTTGGTTGGTTACAGTTATAACAAATTACTTGTCTAATTTTATTATTATTACTATTACTACTATTCTGTGTATTATTAAAGCTTTGATTGGTACTTTGACTAATTTGAGAAACTTGACTACTATTACATACTGAACTTTGACGAGTAGAGGAAGATGGGGTAAGTTTGGACACTGTGGTATTATGACTACAATTACATTTACTACTAAAATTTTGATTTATATCCGAACTTAGGACATTTACTTTATTAACTGTTTTATTTTTTGCCACACTTTTACCTGCTATGCTCTTTTGTTTTAATTGATAAGCTTCATCTATTCTTTTACAACTGTCTTTTAAATCTTCTAAATCATTTATTTCTATAAGTGATAATGGTGTAAAATAATGTGGTAATATTCTTTCTCTAATCGTCTTAAGTCTAGTATATAAACTTGCAGCATGAATTAAACGTTTAAACAAGGTTTCCATAGCACCTATAAAAATTGCGATAGATTCATCGGGATTTTGATATCTAGAACGGATATCATCCCATGTTCTATCATCTATGTTAGCTGGAAGAAAATCTTTTTTTAATGCTTGAATTATTTGAGACCACGAATTTAAATTATCTTTAATTGAGAGAAACCATGACAATGCTGGTTCTTTGAATAAGTCATATGCGGATTTAAATAACATTTCGTCTGTAACATTTCTACTTATTTTCATATATTCAACTTGCTCAATAAAATTTAAAACGTTAGACTTTCCATCAAAATTAATATTCCATTTATAAACTGGTACTGATTTTAAATAATCATTATCTTTTTTACTAGAAACATTAGGACTAAACTGTGTACTATTATGTAATGAAATATTATTATTTACTTGAGTAAGTTCTGAATTTTTACCAGATTTTTCATAAAGATCTAAAATATCTGCTTCTATTTCTAAACAAGTTGCTTTTGTTATTTCTAAAAATTGAATACGTCTAACTTTATTTTCTTCTACTTCAGGAAAACGTTGCAGACGATTTGTTACATGTACTAAATAAGTTTTTAATTTTCTTAAATCGGCTAAACTATAATCACCATGATATTCTACAATTTCTGAAGATATACTATCTAAAATTCTATTAATATTTTCCACTTCACTGTTAAAATTAAAAGTCGGATCTACATATTTTACTTTAGGATCTTCCCTAGCTATGGCTCTACCTAAAACTTTAATTCTAGATGCTCTATTATTTTTTGCTGTTAAATGTCTTATACGAAGTTCATAATTTACCATTTCTGCAGTCAAAAATCTAATTTCCATTTTATCTAAATCTTCCATTTTGAATATTTATTTTTCAAAATTTAAATTCAATTTACTCAAAATATTTATTTTATAATAAAATATTTATACTGTACCACAAATTATTTTTTTTTTGTGTACACTGTTCAACAAAGTTTTTGCATACTTTGGAAAATTTCCCAAATATGTCAAAAAAAATACTAAATTATTATTTATCTCAATTGGACAAATTAATAATTATAAATAGTCTCCAAAACTACAAAATTAGCTAATATTTATTCATATCCTTCGCATAAATAAATACCCTATTATCCATTTATTTCTATTGAATAAACGATAATTTCTAGAAAAACTGAACCCACGCCAAAATTTCTCTATTCCATGTTATTCCATAAAATTCAGAATAAACATAAAAAACACATATCTGATATATCTTATCAGATTAACTCTAATTTGACTTAATTTTCAACAAAAAATATTTTATTCAACAGTTATATGTAATTTTTCTCAAAATGAACTTTAAGTTACACTGAAAAAAAAATAAGCTTTAGATTTTTATAAAAAATACACTGAGAAAAATGGAGTAAAATTAAAAAAACAAGTGTTCTATCTATCCAAATACCACGTTCTTGGGCGCCAATATTAGTGTACCGTAATTAATACGTTCACTGCCAACGGCTAGTTTTGACAGCGGAGCAATGGGTATGGGCAAGGGAAAAATAGAAAGAATTGATTAATGTTGTTAGGGGCGCCAGTTACTTTAGCTTTTACTCCTTTAGGTAAGTAACAACCTAGTGTAAATACTTAAGCTTTTCAGTTTGAGAAAATATAACCTCTAAATAAAATAAGATAATTCATTTGAGAAATTTATTATAAATAAACTTAATGAAAGCACATCAAGTAATGTATTAATATATATAAAAAAATATGTGTAATTATATTAAGATATAATTAAAGAAATCTTAATAAAAATTACTAAATTCAGAAATCATTCGACTTAAATGTATAAAGAAAACATGAAGTTCAGCAAGCACCAAGAAATGTATGTAAACAACAATCATTTCTTGCAGTGTATAAAAGTCATGCTTAAATTAGAAATCATTTAATCAAAAGTATGATATTTAATAATTAATAAATGAGATTAAATGTTTTAAAAAAAATAAGTACCTAAAAATGAACAAAAG
Organism: Brachypterus glaber; assembly: GCA_958510825.1. Lineage (NCBI taxonomy): Eukaryota > Metazoa > Arthropoda > Insecta > Coleoptera > Kateretidae > Brachypterus > Brachypterus glaber. The sequence goes on from OY294044.1 coordinate 95,820,546, forward strand.
CCAGAAGGGCATATAGTATTAATCAATACTATATCAGATCTGATAAAGTTTACAGTTATAAGAATATTGAAATAAAAGAATTTAAAAATATGAAATATTGCTTTCAAAAGTTTTCAGAAAGAGTACTTAGCTGGTTTCTGCAAAATCCATGAGGTATGAATTCCATCGTCTCCATCTGTGCAAGTCTCCCCTATGCTGATGAATTCATTTCTCAAATGAAAGAAAAAAAAATATAGGCTGTCCCATCTACTTTGGAAAAATTATCTTCCAGGATAAAATGTACGATTGAAAATGTTGTCCGGGATTAAATATGCTTTTGAAAATTATGTCCAATATAAAATTGTCTGCTAGACGGTTACATAGAATTTATCTATGCCAAAAATTACAGAACCATGTTCCAACAGAACATCACTCCATGCGGAGAACATGTATATCAAATACACCAAAATAAACTTCAACTTAAATTAATATAATTCCATATTAATGGTATAGAAATGGTGAGTAATTAATGGTCTAGTGATTGTGCTTAATTAATGGTAATAATGGTGCTTTATGGTGCTTAATTAATGGTGCTTTATGGTGCTTAATTAATGTAGTAATAATGGTGCTAAAACAATAATTATATCTCAGAAATATTCTAAGAAACAGAAAAACTTAACTTACGTCTCATTCTAAGTCTTCGATGTCCATCGAAACGTTATTAATGCATAATTGTAGAAAATATCAGTTATAATATCTTCCGCATTGTTTAAATATTCATTTTCACTAACTTTAAATAAAAATACATGAAGGATTACTTCGATGATTACAGAAAATAAACACTCGTCAAAATGAGACCACCATTGTATAGAGTTCATCAAGAAAGAGCGAAAATCGACCTTATCAACCGGTATGAACCCTTCAGGTGAATAAAATCCTATTTCTGAACTATTAGCGACATCTATGCAAGTCATTATCAACTACAGTTTTACCGTATAGGATTCCTAATAAAGGTAACTGAAACGACACCAAAAATAATAACTAATTAAAAGAATGTTTCCTAATAAATCTGTATTAGTGATATCTAACCTCAAAATATTACTCTAAGAAACAAATATAAACAATACTTATTGTTTATCAGCAAAACTAATAAAAATACGAACAGAATACTAAGTGTCCTGTGAACTAAGTATAAACAAAATACTGAATCTAAGTGAGCAGTTCCAGCAAACTATTTTCAACAAATTCTGGATTATCCCGAAGGGATAATCATACACAACTTTCCACAAGAGAGACAAGCTACAGGTGAAAGCCAGTGAAATCCAACCCTCAATAGACTCTGAAACATATAAAAACCAGGTAAGTCCATAGACAAATGCACTATAGAGAAATAAGTCATATGATTCTTTATTATTAAAAATCATATTCTAATTATGGTTTCTTTATGTTATTTTCAGGTAGAACTATGGAATAGAGACTCATATGGCTAGAATTCAGTTCCTGCTACAAAATAGTCCCAGATACAAAATAGTTCTGTACGTACGTAACTATTTATATACAAAATAAACATAAATTATAACGTAAGTAAACGAATAGTTTAATTAACCCTTGCTATATTACAAAGTGACGATTTATGTCGTTACAGTTTATAAAGATACAATTTCGAAATGTACTTAAGGAACCTTAACTTTTGAAATATGAAACCACATTAAGCTACTTCCGGTTTTACCTTGTTAAGCATTGCTATTTTTATGCAGAATTAAAAATTAAAAGTGTAGTCAAAACGAAAAAAAGGTAATTGTTGTATAATGGTGTACACGGGTACCAAATTCAATAATTTAAAACCTCCCAATTTAAAGAATTATACAAGTTAAAACAAAAATTTTTTTTTGCATATCTGGGGTCCATTGAAGTTAATTAAGAATGTAATGGATTGGTTAAAAAATTAAAATAAATTCAAATAAAATTTGACATATCACAAAATATCACTTATGTCATATCAGTGTTCTCAGAAAAGTGTGAAGATTCAAAAATATATGGGATTTTGATTTCGTACTAAAAAAGTGAAAGTTGGCAGAACTTCTGGTAAATCCGGAAGTAGGAAAATGTTGTTTTGAATGTCAAAAGTTAAGGTTTTCGAGGTAACTAAACCAAAACTTTTCTTGGAGAAAAAATCATCATAATACATTTATTTTAGTTTCACTAGCGATCCCACTTTTTATTATATAAAAAACTGGGAAAGTAAAGTTTGAAGTTTGGAAAGGAAATATTCGATGGTTTTCAAGTTTTCAGGAAATGGCACTCAAGCTGATAATGTGGGTCAAATCAAGATTTCGAAACAATAAGCAACTCGAATTGTGTTTGTATTGGTATAATGTTTACTGACCTATTCACAATTCTAAACAGTTTCTTAGCCATTGTTTTGGAATAAAGCATAAAAAAAACTTTTTGAGAGGTTTAATATACAATATTTTGTAGGATTTATTAGAATTTAACATGAAATCTGCTTAACCTAATAAAAGAAGCTTAACTTTTTTACGTATTTAAAAAATATTTAGAGAAAGTTTTTGGATTTTTTTTAACTACCGTTATTTCACACAACAAGAGTCCATTTAAAAAAAAATATGTAAAACATATTTCTGTGACATCTAGTATACCAACTAAGCGTAACCTAATAGTCTAAAGAAGCATATTTTCGCGTAACAACGCATTCCGTGGGCATGTCTTATTTTTCTAAATACGCTGCTCATGGACCATAGTTGTGTGGCTGGACTATTGTTGTGTAAAATTACGGTACACTAAACCAAGGATTCTCATTTTTACCAACCATCAAGTCTGATTGCAGAATTTCCACAGGAAATGACAATTCTTAGTTTAGTCAGTAAACTTTAGTGTAGTTAAGAAAATCTCTGTAAACCATCCTTTATTAAAGTTAGGTTTTATTTTAGCAAAGAAATCAGAATGGAGCTCTCTACAACTAGAATTATGAAACAAAAGACGTCTACCCTATCTCTATCTCATTTGTGCTACACTTTCCAGCCAACCAAATAAATACTGTATTTGTTTTTCATACAACAAATACAGTATTTATTTGGTTGTGCGGAAAGTGTAGCAGTGAGCGGCACGAACGAACATAGCTAATGTGAATCTGTAGAATAAGATAATTCTACTAAAATTTAGATGGCGCCAGTAATTTCTTTAATATAGTTACACTTTTCGCCTGGCCAAGTAAATATTGTATTTGTTCAACAGAGAACAAATACAGAATTTGTTTGGTTGGGTGGAAGTAGGAGTGTATGTATGTCTTCTATCCTTTTTGGGTAAAACTTTTGTCCCTGTCTAATCTAGAAATCTCCATTAAAAACAAACTACTGTAAACATAATTGCTAGACATTAATTTTAGACTTCCAAGGTTGTTTTTGGGCTTCCAATGTTATTTTTAAAAAAGCGCCTTCGCCAAATTTTAAATATGTATAAAATTAAAAACATATTAATGTGTAAACTTAAATTTTAAAGTAAGTATGATCAATAAAATTTTAAGGGACAATATTTTAGTTAAATAAACAAAAAATTTCAATAAGTATATAAAATATATAGAAGACTGCAAATTAAAATGTTCATGATAAAAAAGGGTTAAAATTATCTGAATAAAAAGATGTAAAAGTATTTCGATGTAATTCTATGAACTCTATACTAAAAAGTGATTAAGTTTTGCTTTGCTGGTGAGGCAGTAAATTTTCTTTCCTCCTTCTAGTTTTGGGAAAATGGCCTTTTGCGTAACGCTTTTGTCTTTATATGTTCCCTGGGGATAAGATTAGTCCAGAACACATAGAAAGTTCGCTTATAGTTGCGTCTTGGGAAAATAGAATCAACGCCGACGGATAAGTTATATAATATATAATAATTTATAGTTGTATGATATATAATAGTTTACAATTAACCCCTAACCATAACACAATAACCTAACGAAATATAAAGCATACAGTGTAACAAGGATTAATGTAAATTTACAATACACTAGGCCTATACACGGTACCCCTCAATATTATTAAGTTAAAAAAAAATGTGCCCAAAATCTAACAACGGATCCTAGTAGTGGAAGGTCCGGACATTAAATAACCACTTTCAGTAATATCCCAACCGTAGCGCTTTTCGAGAAAAAGCTTAACATCTCTTCAGGAGGATTCACGCTTCGTACCATTTACTTTTAGAAATGAGTTTGCTTTAATCTTATATAATTTTTGCTGCAGAATTCGAAAACCATTGAAAAATTTAGCTAACTCTATTCGTTTTCTAGAAAAACGCAATTACTTCTGCATTTAATGCCATTTTAGAACAACCATATTAAAATAGTTTTTTAACCTAACGCTCTTTTGGCGAGCCTAAAATTCAGCTTTACGCTTCTTCTTTAAAATCGTAAAAGTTCAAAGCATAATATGTGTATATATTGCACTTTCAGACCCTTTAATTAAACCATAGTTTTAGATATTTATGCTTAACTTTGTAGACTGTGCTATCCGTCAAATTTTGATTATAGTGTCAAATTTAGCAGAATCGTGGAGATTAAATGCAGCGGTCCCAAAACCAAAATTTAATACATTATACTTTACTAAAAGTACAAAAATACTTTTTGTGGTAAAATTTCATTTAGTCAGACTTATTCTTCTTAAATTGGAAGGAATATGTGAACTTTGTTTGTAAAATGTGTTCAACCAAATCTGCAGCAAAGAAACTGTTCGTACTTTTTATTCCTGCATTTTCTTAAAGTTTTAATTTTTACGTTCTTTTATTGAAGATTGAAAAATTTAATAACCCCTCCCCCATTAGCAAATCCTGCGCACGGCCCTGATATCGCCTATATCACTTGCGTGATAATTCTTTTGATTTTTGCCTGTCGTTAAAATCGACCCAGTAGTTTAGGCTATAGAAGGTACTAAATAAATATGCATGCATAAATACAAATATATAAAAAACATAGCCCTCAGTTCACCTTGCCATAGTTCAGTAAAAATAATTAAAATCAAATACAAATTGTTTTGAAATTTAATTATAGATCCAGTTCATAAAATAAAAAAACACTTAGAAATTAAAATTATAAAGCAACATAATTATATAAAGAACTTTCACTTTCGGGTTTAGACCGTGTTAATGGATTTTCACTTTCCGACGTTTCGTCTCTTACTACTAGAGACATCTTCAGGGATTAATCTGAAAAAAGTTTCAGATTAATCCCTGAAGATGTCTCTAGTAGTAAGAGACGAAACGTCGGAAAGTGAAAATCCATTAACACTGTCTAAACCCGAAAGTGAAAGTTCTTTATATCTTAATGGCCGTGAAAGCTTAAAATCCAACATAATTATTTTTAAACAATGTAAAAATGGCATTTTTCCTTAGTTTAAACATAACGTTTTTTTATAAAACCTTAATAAGAACTGATAACTTATTGAGAACCGCTGTCAGAAAAAATAACATTTCTAATAACACTAGTCTACACATTTAGGCTTAAGCATCTCTAAATATCTTTTTATAAATGGGTCAGCAGGTACAAAACATAAATATATTATGTTTTATAATTTTACAATTTTAAAGTATAAGAATAAAGCTTTATTCTTAGCTTGCTAAAAAACCGTTAGACTAAAAGACTGTTTTAATATGGTTGTTCTAACATAGCATTAAATGCATAAGTAATTGCGTTTTTATAGAAAATGCAAATAGTTAGCAAAATTTTACAAATGGATTCGAATTCTGCAGCAAAAATTATATAAGATTAAAGCAAACTCATTTCTAAAAATAAATGGTACGAAGCGTGAATCCTCCTGAAGAGATGTTAAGCCTTTTCTCCAAAAGCGCTACGGTTGGGATTTTACTGAAAGTGGTTATTTAATGTTCAGACCTTCCACTACTAGGATCCGATGTTAGATTTTGGGCACATTTTTTTGTAACTTAATAATATTGAGGGGTACCGTGTATAGGTGAGATGCTTCGGACTAGTTATAGTGTGGTTTCAATAAAACGTGCAGTTACTCATTTGCGAGAGCGTGGTAAAGGGCGAAAATCGTACTAATTCGGGTGCGATTCGCGTAATTTCGGTCTAATTCGTCTAAAGGAGATCCCTTAGACGAAAGCAGTATACTACGAGTTGGGTATTAGTTACTGGATGTGTATGCTAAATTTTCTCGTGCGATGTAAATATTGTGTAATATTTTATTATATCTAATCAGGGTAGCGATTCTTATTTAGGTGATATGATAATATCATATCACTTCAGCGAAAATTAGTGAAAGCGGTGTTCTGGTACTTCCACATCCACCAGGCGTATGTTCATATCACTTCAATGAGACAGAAGTTGACAGACTTTTATTAAAAATGGATTTAACCTTTTGTCTACCAGTGTATCAAATTTTTAACAAACCCAATTAAGTAAGAAAATATATAAAATATTTAAGAAGTATCAGTTTTCGCCATTATATTTTTTTTGTATACTAATATGTTACAGGATTTTAAGGCACAACCAACTCATCAATTATAATTTTTATGAAACATGCGTAAACTAAGTAAAAAAAAGAAATCATACAATAAATTGCATTATTATGTATACAAATATGATATATACCATTTTTTTGTACAAAAATAAAAATTTAAACAAAATATACATTAGTATTGATTTAAAAGTCCAAACGAAAACTACCGCCCGCCTCTTAGGGCGTGCAGTTAGAACTTCTTTATTATCAGATTCAGTTTCAGCAACCTGAACCCCATATAATAATTTTCACGAAAACTACCCCCCGCCCGTTTGGGGGTGGAGTTAGATTTTTTTTATAATCAGATTCACTTTCATCAACCTCAAAAACACCTATATACCAAATTTCACGAAAATTATACCCCACCCCTCAGGGGTGGATTTAGAATTTTTTTTATTATCATATTCACTTTTAGCAACCTCACAAACCCCAATATACCAGTTTTCACGAAAACTATTATCCACCCCTCATGGGGTGAAATTAGAAAAAAAGTATTATCAGATTCATATTCGCCAACCCCAAAAACCCCTATATAGCAATTTTCAAATTTTTCTAAAAAATTGTATTTTTTCCCATTTGCCCCCCTTGCCGCACCACAATGTTCACCAAAAACAATCCCGAGCTAGAACTGTTGGGAACATACCCGTATGTCAAATTTTAAGTCTCTAGCTTAAAGCGTTCTTAAGTTATCGTGCTCACAAGATTTCCCGAACAGACCAATCGACCGACCGACCGACCGGTCGACAACTTTTTTTTTGCTTGAAATTGATTTATGTCGACATAAATCGCCATAAAACGCAATAAAAATTTTTGAAAATTTTTGCACGAATAGAACGCTTTCCGAAATTTTGAAAATTTTCAAAATGTGAAAGTAATATGGTAATACTCGTCGTTTTTCAATCCGGCGTTAGTCTGCGCCTGTTTGATACTTTTTTTTTGTTTCGGTTTAGTTAAAATATCGACCAGTAACCTATAAAGGGTTAAGGTACACAATATCAGTATATCTCCACCCTCCGTCTAGTAAGTAACGCTAAGCATTATACCCCTATCCTAAGTGCCTCAAGTATGATTCCCTAGAACAAATATATCGATACCTTCATTCTAATACCACATATGGGAATTTACTGTAATAATACATGGAATATATTAGAATGTGTTATTAGAATATACAACTGTAATCTTTAGTAGGTGTTTTGAGTTGTTTGTATCTAAAATAAAGAAGTAATTTTTTATGATACGTGGAATTAGAATTAATAGATATAACGTCTAAAACTTAAATTTTACCAAAAGATACACTGATTTTTGTTAAGTTGAAAGGACGTTTTTTTTTTCTTTGTTTTTTCCTGGTCAGTACAAAGAGTACTTGAAGTCATAACAAACTGCTCTACAACCGACGCTAAATATCTTGACAGTGACTTTAAACCTGAGTCGGAGGATGAAGAGAATTAGCTGTTGTTGACGTTTTATAATGTTCGCATTTCCTTCGATTTTTATTAAAAGGAAGTTTGTTTACAAATTTAGGGATTTAGTTACATAAAAACGGATCTTCCAACTTAAGTGAAAATTTAACTACATATTAAACACTAGGTTTACTTTCAACAAAAAGTTTTTATTGATTTTTTTTTAAATAACAAAAAAAATAGGAAGTTTTTTTAATTTCCCAAAAGTTTTACTTTAATGACTAACGCCCTTTTATTATGAGCGGAATTTGTACAAATAGTGTAAAATTAAAAAAATCGTCTTGTATACTGTACTAGGGTGGACCTTATTTTTTTATTGTTTTATTATTTTTCATTCTGGTGTATCTGGAACAACTTGAAAATATGAGGGTGATTAAACTTTTTTTAAGGGTCCCAATTGCACCCCTAAAATCGTAAAACTACGCAAATATCTTGAAAAATCGCTGATGGCTGTATTTTTTGTATGTAGAATATTTAAAAGCCTTGAAATCTTAATTTGTTCCTTTTGAGTGTACATTATGTGCCAAATTTCAAAATAATCCAAAGATTCTATCAGGTGCCGAAAATCAGCCAAAGTTGCCCCTAAAACACTAAATTTACCAAATTTCCACCATAAATATGAGAAACGCTAAAAAAGTATTTAAAAAATATGCCAATCTGGACCTAACTTAATTTTATATAATGTATATTAATAAAATAAAATAAATCTTATTTGGCGCTTAGCTCGTTTTGTATTTGTCAAGTTATTTTATATTATGAATGTGCATTAAATAAAATAAGTTAAGTCCAGATTGACATATTTTTTAAATGGGTTTTTAGCGTTTCTCACATTTATGGGGGAAACTCATAAAATTTAGTGTTTTAGGGGCAACTTTGATGGATTTTTGGCACCTAATAGAATCTTTTCATCATTTTGAAATTTGGCACATAATTTTGTACATTTAAAAGGAACAAATTAAGATTTTAAGTTTTAAATTTTCCACTGATACAAAAAGTACAGTTCATTTTCCAAACCAAACGATTTTTTACGATTTTTGGATAATTCCACGATTTTAGGGGTCCAATTAAGACCCTTAGAGAAGTTTGATCACCCTCATTATTTCAGTATATTCTAGATACACCAGAATAAAAATTTTAAAACAATAAAAAAAATAAGGTCTACCCTAATACTGTACATAATACACTATGTGTTCAATTATGTTTAATTTTGGAATCAATAATGTTAAGAATGAAATGAAGGAGTTGTCAATGTAAAAATATAAAAAATCAATAAACTTTATTATCAAACAAAAAATACAATTTTTAACTAAAATACAAGGTTGAAACATACCATAATAGATTCAGAAGAAGAATTAGCGATTCTACAGTCCACACTTTTATTCACTATGTACTACATATAGACACTGTCTATTAGACAGTTTTTTAGATGACGTGTAGGGGCTAAAACAACCAGTTTACTCCTGAGGTATATACAATTTTTTTTGCACGACCGACCGACATAAAATATAAATTAAAACATGTATTCAAAATCAACTAATCCATGTTTTGCAATTTCAAAATTAAATCAAAATATCCATGAATTGGCAATAGACAGGTTTGCGTTTTCAATTGTTCTTTCCAATATGGCTGTAGTATTTTAAATGTGACACTCTGTAAGAACTAATTTTAGAAAGTTTTCAAGAAAAAGAAATAAAAACTATAGATTTTGAGGAGATAATGCTGCAGCCTATCGAAACTGACCCCGTAGTGATTATTGAGAAACAGGCAGCAGAGGATATTTTAAATTTATTGCCATCCAAATCAAGAAAAAAGTGTTCAGACGCGGGAGTAAAACAGTAGGTTTAGCCCCGAAAAAAAAATGGGGTAAAATAGTCCCGGTCGTTCAAGAAAAAATTACAGTAACTTTTCTATAAATTTATAATATAATCATAACAGTTTAGTTAAATACACTTCCCAGTAAAAAAGCTTTCCCAATTTACACCTCCGCGCGTAAAATAGATTTTTTATTATTAGATTTACTTTTAGCAACCTTAAATATATGTTTGGACTTCTGTGCATTCGTATATCATTAAACACTTTTGCGCATAAACATATTTCATCAAACACTACAGCGCATGGTATATTTGTATATTTTTACCAGAACACTTTTGCGCATACGTATGAATCATTAAACACATCTGCGCATAAATATCTTCCACCAAACACTTCTGCGCATGGTACATGTGTATATGTTTGCCAAAATACTTTTGTGCATTCATATGTATTATTAAACACATCTGCGCATAAATATGTTTCACCAAACACTTTTGCGCATGGTACATTTGTATATGTTTGCCAAAATACTTTTGTACAATTCGTATGTGCGCATATGTAGAATTTTTTTGTTATCAGATTCACTCAAAAACCTCAATATACAAATTTTCAGGAAAACTACCCCCGTCCCATCAGGGGGGGGGAATTAAAAAAAATATTATCAGATTTATATTCGTCGACCCCAAAAACCCCTATATACCAATTTTGAAGAAAATATTAATAATATTGAAAAATATTTACCCCCTCAACCCCTCGGGGGTGGAATTAAAAAAGTTTTTTTTATCAGATTCAATTTCAGCAACCTCAGAAACCCATATATAGCAATTTTTCTAAAAAAAATGTATTTTTTCCCATATCCCCCCTTGCCGCACCCCAATGTTTACCAAAAACAATCCCGAGCGAGAACTTTTGGTAACATACCTGTATGCCAAATTTCAAGTCTCTAGCTTAAAGCGTTCTTAAGTTATCGTGCCCACAAGATTTCCCGACCGAGCGACATTTTTTTTTGCTCGAAATTGATTTATATCGACATAAAACGTCATAAAACGCAAAAATACGCAAAAAAAAAATTGAAATTTTTTGAACGAATACACGCATTTCCGAAATTTTGAAAATTTCCAAAATGGGAAAGCAAAATTAGATACACAATAGTAACTTTTATAAACCCGTAATGCATTTTTGTTTCAACAGAAATGATTTATTCTTTTAAATACATTTGCAAGTAAAATAGATATTTTTTGACGTCGAGAAAATTATATTATGTAAATAACTTTTAAACTTTAACACTTTATTACAGATATAATACTTTTTACTGTATTCTAGTGAAAATTTTTCCACGAAAGTTTTCCTATTTTTATATTTCAAAGTTAGTTACTATTCAAATAAATAAACGATTTTCTTATTTTTAAACTTTTAGGAAAAAATATAGTTTAATCTTTGCACATTTATTTTCCCTTATCATAACAGATAAATGTTACTTAAAAAAAAAATAAAAAAATAGGAGAAAATATATCCATCTTCCCGTATTTTTATTCAGTAAATCTTTGACATAAATATGTGTGTAATTGTGTGTGGTTGCAATCTTTATATTACTACTAATCCAAATTTACCGATTGTTAATTTTTCTGAATACTGTAACATACTTTAAACTAGATCAGTAATACAACTTAACAATAACTCAAAGTATATCATACTATAAGTGTGATATGCTTTACTATATGTTACAGTAATTTTTACTATAAAATGCTAGTATTAAGAAACACATGTTGCGTGGGGATCCAAATGTTCCAGCAGGTTGTGATGTGGTAGTATGACAACATATTGTATATAATACATACATTGTAAAGTATTAAATACCAATGGTGGTGATATAAATAATAAATATGTATTTACAAATAAAATTTAGTATTAAAATTTCAATGATGTTACGTAACACGTAAAAATTATTAACTTATAAAATGTTTATTGGATCGCGTTTTTAACATAATTTTTTTACGGCAAATTTCCGGATAGGGGTTTATAAGGCAAACTTGATTATTTTGATACGCTCTACAACCCCTATCAGATTGTCACAATAATTATGAAACACCCTGTATATTACATAGTGTACATTTTTTTACTTTTATAATATTGTGTTGCAAAATCAAATAAATATTTGAAATAATAAAAATTTAGTTATTATTTTATTTATTAGGTACATAATAAAAAAAACAATAATATGCAATATTGTTGTGTGTGTCTAGTTTTGCAAACGAAAGACCCCTACCCGTTACATGGGGGGGTGTGGGGGTCAAAAGTTATCAAAATTAGGTTGGTGGTAGTGTTAAAAAGGTTTTTATTGTATTTTTACCAACAGCTACAGTTGGTTTAAAATAGGTTTCTTTCTTGAAATCTTTAGAAAAGGTACGAATAAATACAAAAACATGCTAAAAAAGCAAAAATATTTAATAAAATATGTGTTATTCGAAAACTGTCACGAAATGCAAACTTTCTGTGCAGAAAAGTATTCACTTGCGCACAGAACTGTCAAAATTCAATTGTTTCCGAGGCATGATTGAAACGGCTAACGGGACAGGAAATATACTGCGTATTACAAGGAAGCAGGTAAAGACCGCTCCCTATGAGTGGGATTATGCCAATCTAAAGGAGCAATGGAGAACGGTCAACGGTTGCCGGCAAGATAAGGACTTCCTGTAGACCAGGCGGTATATGTTTCAAAACACCCATGTTTGGGTAAATCGGATAGTATGCAACATTTTTAGATCAACGGGTCCAGAATATCATTAGAAATGATAATTTCACTATGCTCGTAAAATAAACCGTGGGCTTCACTTTTTAGTTAACAAAATGTTGCAAAATCGAGAAGAAATTTATTTTTTTTTCTCGTACATATATCTCTGAAACTATTCATTTCAGACAAATACTGAAGGGGAAAAAAAGTTTTTTAATTGAATTTTATACATGATAGAAATGGTTTTAAATCGAAAAAATATTTATTAATATTGCAAAAATAGTAAAAATCACAAAAAAGGGGTAAACAAATTGAGTTCTTTTGGGATTTATTTTCGGATATTTAAAGTACACGTAGGATCTTCAAAATTGGCTCAAGAAAACTTGATGGTGTGCTGAATCATTACACCAAATTTCATTAAAATCGGTCTGATTGTTTTTGCACAATAATTTTGCAATCCAGATTTTGAAAAAAAAATAATATTTTCAAAATTATGCAGAGTTTAAAATAAAACAGTTAAAAACTTAATAATTTAATCACATATAGAAGGGAGCTCAAACTTTCAAATGCTTTTTGAAAAAATAAAATCAGTTAATTAGGAAAGCCTAGGCAGTTGTGTCAACATTTGTCGAATTTTTTCGCATATAAACAATTAGAATAATTTTATGAATTTTCGATGTATTTGTTTTTTTCTTTAATATATATTGAAAGTACTCATAAAGACGCTTACTTTGAAAAAAAAATATGATGATTCGTTCATTAGTTTCGAAGTTATGATCGTTCATATTGACCACCATTTAATTTCAGTGTAAATGGCGGCCAACTTTGAATGATCATAACTTCGAAACTAATGAACGAATCATATTTTTTTGTTTTCAAAAAAAGCCTCTTTCCGAGTACTCTTTTCTAAAATTTTCATTTCATAAAGTTATTCTGATTGTTTATAAGCGCAAAAATTCGACAAATGTTTACACAACTGCCTAGGCCCTTGTAATTAACTATTTTAATTTTTCAAAAAATATTTGAAAGTTTGAGCTCTCTTCACATATAGATTAAATTTTAAAGTATCTAAAGGCTTTATTTTCAATTTTGAAAATTGGCAAAAAAAAAATCAAAATCTGGATTTGAAAATTATTGTGCAAAAACTGTCAGACCGATTTTGATGATTTTTGATGATTTGTGATGATTCAGTATATCATAAAATTTTCTTGGGTCAATTTTGAAGATCCTATGTATACTTTAAGTATCTGAAAAAGAATCCCAAAAAAAAATTTTTACTCCTTTTTTGAGATGTTTACTATTTTTGCAATAATGATAATAATTTTTTCGATTTAAAAACAACTTTTTGTTGTCATATATAAAATTCAATTAAAAAACATTTTTCCTCTTCAATATTTGTCTGAAATGAATAGTTTCAGAGATTTTGCAATAATGCGGATTCTAGAGGATCCGCTACGCCCAGAGTGCGGACAGGATGAAACATCCTCTCATTATTTAGTCAGGTACGACAGGATCAGGTTGCAAGTCTTTCTGAAACTCAAAGACTCAATTAAAAGGAACTAAGAGACCTCCCCTGGGCCAATATCTTGATCTTAATTGAAAGAACGGGCAGGTTAAGGAGGAATCAAATTAGTAAATGGTTGGAATTTCCTGGGGTGACAAAAAGGGCCATAGTTGTCCGGCTTTGGCCAACTCAGAAAAAAATACTACTACTTAAGTAGCCTAGCTTTCTTGATTACCTAATTGGCGGAATTGTAGGCTTTTTTAGGGGGTCGTAGAAAAAGATATTTTACAAAGCGACATAAAACTGAGAAAAGTAGACAGGTCTATACGGAATACAAATAACAAAGGAAGTATAGTGGAAAATAAAGAGTAAAAAATATGAAATGTTGAACTAAACGAATAAAGCGGATAAAGTTTGACGTTTAGTGTCCGGTTAGTGCAACTTTCGAGGTTTTTTATTTTTCATTTTTAACATGGTTGTAGAAAATTTAAGGAAATAAAGAATTAGCTAGAAATAAGTGAGGACATTTGCCTCAAAAGAGTATTGAGACAGATAACTTGATGAAGATTTTAAATTATCACAGTTATTTAAATTAACCTTTAAACCCTACCTGGGGTACTGGGGTACCCCAGTATAAACTATTTTAATAATAGCTTTTCATTGTTTAGCAAGAGCGCGGTCCCCCACCGTTTACCTTCCTTATTATTCATAAGGTACAGCCAAGTGCCTTTTTGGCTCAACTAACTTCGATACGTCCAACGGTAGCCTAGACCTGGGGTACAGAAGTATAAAAAATATAAGGACAGAAATTTTTAATTTTAAACAAAATTATAAAAATATTAATTTACTATTCCATCAATCTATTTTCTAATCATCGTACAGAGTGATATTGGTAGACTGACAGTTTCGGGCTTCTGGCCCTCTTCAGTACCAAGAGTCAACTCTGCACGCTGATTAAGAAAACGTTTTTAGACTTTACTCGCAAAAGGAATTTCTGTCCTTACGAATTCTACGTCTAACCACCCGTTAGTGGTACTATGTGCTTGAGACACACAAGTCTTCAACTTGCTACCATTCAAAGTCTCCAGATTAGGACAGGTATGAGTAGTTGTCTACATCTAGAAATAGATGGCGCACAAGTCTACATCAATCTAATGGCTATATTCCTTTTGCGAGTAAAGTCTAAAAACGTTTTCTTAATCAGCGTGCAGAGTTGACTCTTGGTACTGAAGAGGGCCAGAAGCCCGAAACTGTCAGTCTACCAATATCACTCTGTACGATGATTAGAAAATAGATTGATGGAATAATAATATAAAAAATATGTTTTAAATTATTATTCGTTAGTTTCGTTTTTGATATTTATGGTAAGTTTTGTTGCGTAAATAGTTTTAAATATATCTCTTATTAATTTAATATTTTGTTTAGTTTAAAAACGCTACAAAATGAGGAGTGGATTGTTTGGAAAAGCTCTGTCACCAATTCATGTAGTCAGGAGGACCTTTAAATATTTTATCGACTTATAGATATTGTAGAAGTAAATACGATAGTTCTTTTGAATGGGTCCGAAGCTAAAGAAAAAGAGGTGATTTTAAATAGACGCACCTATGAAAACTTTAGCATTGTCTTTTCTGAAACCCCTGTATGTAAGAACGACTGTCTTTGCTGATGTATCTTCGGGAAAGTATTAGTCGAATTCTGGGACGAAATATAAAATTTGGAGCGATACTACAAGAAAACAAGTCAGTAGGAAAATCCAGCTTCTGCGCAAAAGCACCAGATTTTCAAAGCCGTACGCGTTGCGTCATGTGCCAAAAGTTCATATGTCATCATTAGGTCAAAATTTGCCCCGACTGCTCAAAAAAATGATAACACGTGTCAGTATAAATATAATAATACAAAAGTAATGATATAACTGTTCAATAAAGTTGTTTCATACCCCTATTTTTTTATTGGGGTACAGTAGTACCCCTGGGTAGTAAATAAGTAACTTTTAATATGGGTAGGGTTTAAGGGTTAAAACTGTTATTATCATAAGAAAGTCAGTGAGAACATCCATCTTCTGCGCAAAAGCACCAGATTTTCAAAGCCGTACGCGTTGCGTCATGTGCCAAAAGTTCATATGTCATCATTAGGTCAAAATTTGCCCCGACTGCTCAAAAAAAAATGATAACACGTGTCAGTATAAATATAATAATACAAAAGTAATGATATAACTGTTCAATAAAGTTGTTTCATACTCCTATTTTTTTATTGGGGTACAGTCGTACCCCTGGGTAGTAAATAAGTAACTTTTAATATGGGTAGGGTTTAAGGGTTAAAACTGTTATTATCATAAAAATCTTCTCTTTACCAACAAACATTAATAACGTAATATGAATTATCAAAATTGTAATAACTAATGTTATTATAATAATTTTGTATGGTCAACAAATTTTCATAAAACATAATTAAATTTTGTCCATTCATTAACACGTTTATTGCAGCAGATCGGTTAGTACTATAGCACAAATTTTCTATTATAATTCTCCATCGATATTGTATAACAATCATTTATCAACTAATTATTAATAATTAATAATTATTATGCTGTTTCATGAATTACCTTTATTTAAAACAAATTAAACTACAAGCTTATATTAAATAAAACATAATTTATTAAATAATAAAATTATTATTAGTTTGTTAATCAATAATTATAAAAATTAATATTGATGTGTTTATTTATAATTATCATTTTATTTAAAAATGTACAGTACTGCTGCTTTCGTATAAGGGGGCCTTTGCAAAACTTCGACGAAATTACGCGAGTCGCACCCGAACTGGTATGATCTTCGCCTTTTACCACACATTCGCAACTGAGTCACTGCAGGTTTTATTGAATTTCCAGTATAAGAATTAGGAATTCTTAATTCATTCGTAGTTATCCACGAACTTACGTCATACAGGTATTAAAATAGTAGGGGTGACCGGGGCTAACTGTCGCACTTTTCATTCAAAGTCAGTTTTTTCCTTTATTTTTGTTTTTTTTTTAATTGACCAAATTGCAATTTTAGCTGCATTTTTCAGTAATATTATTATAAGATAAAACATGGAAAAATTTACAGGGTATTAGAGTTATGATTTTTTTTATGAAGGCACTTAAAGTATATTTTTTTGAAGAAATATATAGGTATTTAAAAAAATTATAAATAACTAATAAGACATTTGCCTTCCCAAAAGCCGATTGGACTTTTATCTAACTTTTTACTCTTGTACCAAAATTGTTAACTTTATAATGAAATATAAATAAATATTTTTTCTACTTTTTTTTTTAATTTAATTCAAATAAACGATTTTATTTGCTATCCTATTAAGTTCCACTTTTTAACACAGTTTAGTATAAAAAAATGCGAAAAAAGAAATGTCATACCATGAACATATCGCCAGATCATGCGACAACTAGCCCCAAACCAAATGCGACAACTAGCTCCAGTGGTCAATTTTACCTTATGTATCAAGTACTGTCTAATTACCGAATAACCACTCCTAAATGACAATATCAACAAATAATATACACCTTAAACTATTAATATACATATAATTTTCTTATCTTAATATTTTAAATCCCTCACAATAAGAAAAAATATTTACCGCAAAAAAATTACTGGACCCTTTAATTTTGACATTTTTTAGATTAAATTGCTGCTCTTTTAACTTATTGTTTATAAGTTTACAAATGATAAATGTCACTTTTGTAACGCGGAGGTTAATCTCGATTTGGTGCAGAAAACTATTTTACTTTTTAAGATATAAGCACTTCGACAACTTACCCCCGCGACAACTAGCCCCGGTCACCCCTATATTATTGTGGACTAAAAGCTAAAAGTTACAAGCTAAAAACACTAAGTCAATTCAGTTTAATCAAACTACTTCATTTTGTTTAATCAATAAATGTGACATTATGATTTTAATTATTCATCTAAGGGGCGAATATCTCAAAGGAGGGGGGGCCTATTCGAAAATTTCATATGAACTTTTTGTTTCATTTTAATGAGACACAAACATTTTTAAAATAATTTATAAATGATTTATAGCATAAGTCCAAACATATTTTTATCGATGCTCCTGCCTGCGGATTAAAAAAGTGCATTTTTCTTGGAAACGCTTCATTTGATCAAAATTGCTCACAGAATGTAAAAAAAGTAATTAAAAATCTAAAATTTGTAACCCCAAAAAACTTACGGGTTTGGGACAATAACGGAAGTCCGCCCCTGACTTTCCTGATAACTTTCAAAACTTCTGTTAAAATCAATCGATGAGCATTAATTTTCTCAAACAATCCGGAAAAAATTGTTAAAATATATTAAAAAGTAAAAAAGTTATCAAAAAAAAAAAAAAATTGTCTATTTCATCTTATATCTCATCGGCCCCCATCCGTAGCCAAAAATTTTATATGAAGTTGTGGCATTATTTTAATGAAAAGAATTTTTTGGGCAAAAAATAAGAAAATAACGCACGTTTTTTTTTAAATTTTTAAAATGTTTGAAAAAAGTGTGTCATTTTGTTATTTTTATCCCGCTTTTTTTTCAGTCGATCCAAACAGCCGGAGTCATGGCGACCACCGTTTTTTGATGTTTTTTTCGAAAAAAATTTATAGCACTTCATAAATCTAAAAAACAAATTGTATTTCTATCCAAACATACCTACAAAATTTCACGATGATATCTTCTTTCTATAAAAAAAATGTTTAAAAAAAAATATTTTTAAAATTTGAAGGTAACCCCTTAATCAGATTATATTCGAAACTTACCTATTACTATTAAGATTTAATTAAAATAAATATTTATTAAAAAGTTTTATGTATATCCGTTTCTTGTATAAAACTAATTAATAGACTTAAGGTTTCCAGTGAGATAGATAGTATAAGTTTACTATAATATATAACTTGTAGCCAGTTTATTTAACTTAGTGGAGTTTCACCAAGTTTTGGAGAAACTTCGACAAATGTCAATCCACCTGGTTTATTTGTTACCATACGTGAATGGAAACTATAATAGGTACTAAAATTATATGTGAAATGTTCTTTATGTATGCAAGCAAATCAAAATTATTTCAAAATGTTTAGCCATATGAGAAAATCTAATTGTTTAAATGGCATCAGTACAACTCTAAGCTTGAATAACTAACTCCATGATATTTTAATCTTATATTTTCTAGCTTAACCTAACCTATATTAATCGACTAATATGGCAAAGATGCACAAACAATAGAAATCTTCGAATGTAGTGTAATCTAGATATTGCTATCATTTATTCTTATTTATTATTCATCTGATAGAACATTGCGGTTACTGGCTAAGGTTATTTTTAGATTCATTAGATCTCCTCTACTAAAGGTTACATTTTTTAATTCATTGCTGACCTATGACCCGTGCGTTATTTCTGATAGATTTAAAACGTACACTAATCTTAAATCTATCAGTAATAACATATTGTTAAAAAACCATTAAGGACGTTAAAAGAATAAAAAAGAATAATAATTTTGTGAGTTAAGCTAGTCTAGGTTAAAACATTCCTATTTATTGAGATATTCGCTTGCAGGTATTAAATATCGGGACAACCTCAAAAAAATTCGTGTCATTTTTATATTTTTTTCATGGATTAACATTGGATTATTTTAAAAACTAAAAACTAGGTTACTTCGTTTTGACATAACTGAATTATTTAGTTGAAGTTTACTATCAAAAAATATTAAATTATTAAATTAATATTTACTGATTTATTAAATTTTACACAAATGTTGTAATTATTTAAATAATAATAAAATTGATATTCCCTGGATTGAAATTGTACTATACGGGTAAAAAATATGTTTAATATTAATTTTTCTCTTCAGTACCGCTAAAAACTGACAAGGATTTATAAATTTTCTACTGAAAATGGATTTGAGTTTAAGAGTTTATTACTGAAGAGCCTCACCGAGGTAAGCGAAAAAAATTCCTAGTATAGGGCAACTGCACCTTGTTTTTCTCGGTTTTTCTTATATAATTAAAAATTGCTTCACCATCCATTGTAGCTTTTGACCACCGATGATCCTTTTTCGATTTGATATAAGAACCTAATGTTTTCTCAATAAAACATTTCTTAAGAAACAGATCTATTTCTTGAACTGTTTTCACTAAAATTGAACCCCATCCATATCTCCTAATACTAAGGACGACATTTTTTCTCTTAAATTTCCACGATAAGTAAACCCATTTTAAATTAAAATAAAGATAAAAAACACTCTTTTACAAACTACTTGTATAACAGCAAAAAATAAACAAACATTTGACATATTTTGACGTTTTTTAAAAAATGATACAAGACCCACTATAATCAATAAAAAATTGGTTGTCCCGATATTTAATGCCACCACTCTAGGTTATTTTTGCTAAAATATCAAAATATTTCATTAGAATGTGATTTGTGAATCTGATGTTGCTTTAAAGACATATATCAAAATGTCACAGGTAGAAACCTAATGAATACACGTAATATGCAGCAGTTGTAGGAGAGTACACATTAAATGTCAGTTATTGTATTTCATAAGCCGAATTAATCTTCACAGCTTGTTAAATTTGTCTATATACAGAATATTAATATTTTAGATTAATGTATGAATTTAGTCCTATTTTAACCCGTCATAATATTGCGATAGATAAGATTTATTAAACCATATAATTTTTTAGAAATAAAGATTAACAAGGATTGTGATCCGCCTTTTAAAACTTGTGAGCGGAATCAGCCTTTAAATTTGATTTGTATACACTAGGGTGCCCAGGACCTACGCAATTGTTTAGGTCCCACCCCTCAAAATTGTTCATTAGATTGTTTTTAGATTTTTTTAAAAATATTTAGAGGTCCCGCCCGGCGAGTTTTTAAACAGAAAATCATTTGAAGGGTTTTTGTTATTTTTAAGTATATAAGTACTTTGATATTAAACGTTTATGGAACAAAAAAGTTTTTCTGGATAATAAAGGAATATTTTTAATTGTGTAAATAAAAGGGTTTTTTTTTATGGGGTAAAAATGATAAAAATTGACACATGAGGTTAATAAAGGCTAGAAAAAAATGCACTTAATTTTTTTTTCAAAGAGTCCTTTTTTTCTGGGATATTCTTCAATATGCGTGAATTCAGGAATTATGTTTACTTTTTTGAAAAAAAGTACAGGGTATCCAAAAAATAATTAAATATCTCAATAAAAGTTAAAAAAACGCAAATATTAATTTTGTAGCAAATAAATAAATAATGTTTTCAAAATGCCTTGTAGTATGTTACAATATGTAATAAATTTAATTTTAAACAAAAAGTTTAGGCTTTTTATTTTTTTAAATTTGAAGAAAAAAATCCGCAATACCCAGTTATGAAAATAAACACATTCCAAAGCTCATACTTTTATGCTTTTTGGCCAAATATCCTCTCTTATCAAAATAAAGTATTTTTTTACATTTTATAGGATTTGTTATTTTTTTTTGGACAACCTGTTTTTTTTCTTAAAGAATAAATATGAAGCGTTAATTGGTACTTTTTCAATATTTCTTAAACAAAATGGCCCATGAGAAAAATTTTTAAGTAACCTTTTTTTGTAGCATAAATAAGTTTTATACGTCAATTTTTGCAATTTTTGCAAAAAGGCTTCACATGTTTACTTTCTCAAAAAACCGCCGGGCGAGACCTCTAAATATTTTTTTAAAAATCTGAAAAAAAAATTAAGGTTGGTTTTTGACCTAAATGAACATTTATGGAACAAAAAAGTTTTTCTGGATAATAAAGGAATATTTTCAATTGTGTAAATAAAAGGGTTTTTTTTATGGGGTAAAAATGATAAAAATTGACACATGAGGTTAATAAAGGCTAGAAAAAAATGCACTTAATTTTTTTTTCAAAGAGTCCTTTTTTTCTGGGATATTCTTTAATATGCGTGAATTCAGAAATTATGTTTACTTTTTTGAAAAAAAGTACAGGGTATCCAAAAAATAATTAAATATCAAGAAAGTCAAAAATCATATACTTGAGTTTATTTATTTCTTTTTTTTTTACTTATTTGTTACTATTATTTGTTACTTGATTGTTAATTATTTTTTTTAATTAATATGTATATTTCTATTAATTTTATTGTAAAATAATATTAATTAGTATGAATTAGACAGAAAATTAAATATCTCAATAAAAGTTAAAAAAACGCAAATATTAATTTTGTAGCAAATAAATAAAAAATGTTTTCAAAATGCCTTGTAGTATGTTACAATATGTAATAAATTTAATTTTAAACAAAAAAGTTTAGGCTTTTTATTTTTTTAAATTTGAAGAAAAAAATCCGCAATACCCAGTTATGAAAATAAACACATTCCAAAGCTCATACTTTTATGCTTTTTGGCCAAATATCCTCTCTTATCAAAATAAAGTATTTTTTTACATTTTATAGGATTTGTTATTTTTTTTTGGACAACCTGTTTTTTTTCTTAAAGAATAAATATGAAGCGTTAATTGGTACTTTTTCAATATTTCTTAAACAAAATGGCCCATGAGAAAAATTTTTAAGTAACCTTTTTTTGTAGCATAAATAAGTTTTATACGTCAATTTTTGCAATTTTTGCAAAAAGGCTTCACATGTTTACTTTCTCAAAAAACCGCCGGGCGAGACCTCTAAATATTTTTTTAAAAATCTGAAAAAAAAATTAAGGTTGGTTTTTGACCTAAATGAACATTTATAGGGGGTGGGACCCTAAAAAATCAATTTTTTAATTTTGACAAAAAGGAAAGAGGACAAAGCTAAAAGGACACAAAAAGTCAAAACGTGTTCACTAATTTTATCGTTCTTTTTTTAGTTTTGTATCGAGGTACCCTCGACAAGTGCATATTTTTTTTGAAAGTTTTTGCTTTATTTTTATGAGTCCATAGAATAATTAGGTATAAGTATTATAATAATCGCCTAATGGCGATTTCTCCCGTTAGATTAGACAGGGACAAAAGTTCTACCCAAAAAGGATAGAAGCCATACATACACTCCCACATCCACCCAACCAAACAAATTCTGTATTTGTTCTTTGTTGAACAAATACAATATTTACTTGGCCGGGCGGAGAGTATTATTTTTATTTTTCGGCCAACCAAATAAATACTGTATTTGTTGTATGAAAAACAAATACAGTATTTATTTGGTTGGCTGGAAAGTGTAGCACAAATGAGATAGAGATAGGGTAGACTTCTTTTGTTTCATAATTCTAGTTGTAGAGAGCTCCATTGCTAGAAGTTTATAAATAGTCATTACTTAGAAAACGTTCAGGATTTTTTTCTTATATAATTTTCAAATAACTTTTTTGCATTTGTATGATTTTTAGGTGATTGTACTGAAGTCCACCCCGCACTAATAGTCTTATATCTTAGTTAAGACTCAACCAATATTACATAATATTTTTCAAAGGAAAACCATCATATGATATTTCAAAAAGTCTCCTCATAGGGTAAACTAAGAAAATTTAATTTCAGAAAAAAGTGTTCCCCGGCTGGGATTTGAACTCAAGACCTTCCACTAGCTACGCTGAATTACAGATAGTTTACCCAGTGATTAACACTAAACTGACTGTTTATTATTATTATTTAACACATTTCATTTCATTGGTTAATTAAATTATAAAATTAGTTTAATGACTGAATAAACTAACCTTTAACTATGTTTTAACTATGTTAATGCAAAACCATTTTTGAATTTTTTTCCAAAAAATTTTTTTTTCGAAAAAAAGAAATAATTAAATTCAAAAATTTTTTGAAAACAAAAAATTAAAAAAAAAACCTTTTTTTTTCAAAAATATTATTTTCAAGTTTTAAGTTACTACCTTGCAATAACAGCGTCGACATGACATTGGTTAGTGAAATGTAGTGTGTCCATTTAGTTTAAAAATGTATTTATTTTTTTTATTTTAATTAAAATTAAATTAAGTCCCCGGTAAAAATACTTTAATCCGATTAGTAGCCCATCTAAGAGAAAACAATCGTTTTATGACGTTATTATTAAAGCTATCGGCAATTAAAAAAAAAATTATAATATTAAACAAATATTTAATTTATTTACATTTGCTAAACAAATCATATTACTATTAAATTATTTTTTAACTAATTTCTTTAAAAATCTATGAATTTTTTTGATAAAATTATTTTATCAAGAATTCCATGAATTTCACTTATTTTTTATGCAGTTAAGGGTTTCGCGAATTGAATATCAAAATTATAAATGTCTAGATAAAGGTTATGTAAATTGTCAAAACTTGGGTAAAATGCGTTTAGGATTTAAACATTAAACAATTTTAACGTACGGCTTACGTAAAAGTAACATACGTAGTAACAAAAGTGGCTTGTATGAACTTGGTTTAGTTTAAAGTGTAAAAAAATACAATAGCTCCATCTAGGAAATAGTTTGGGTACTTGAAACCCTAAATCACAGACGCTAACAAACAAATTGTTATGATTTTAACAAAATAATAAATTAGGATTATTCCAAATGAAATTATGAAACATTATTTGATCAATGTAAAAAGACTGAATATATTTTTTCAATGTTAGTATTTAAATTTAAATTTCCTATAA
This sequence comes from Brachypterus glaber, assembly GCA_958510825.1. Classification (NCBI taxonomy): domain Eukaryota; kingdom Metazoa; phylum Arthropoda; class Insecta; order Coleoptera; family Kateretidae; genus Brachypterus; species Brachypterus glaber. Next base: position 95,845,158 of record OY294044.1, read on the forward strand.
TAATGGTGTCAAATAAGCTATATCTCAAAAACAAAAACTAGTAGAAAATTTTTGTTTGTACAAAGTTATAGCTTTTTGGGTATATACTGACTGACATATATTTTATCCCGATAGCTCTAATAATAACGCCAAAAACGATTGATCTGTTTTACATGGGACACCCTGTATAAAAAAGGCGTCAAATAAGCTATATAAAAAAAAACTAGTAGAAAACTTTTGTTCAAGCATTGTTGGGTATATATTACTGACATAAATTTTATTTCTGTAGCTCTAATAATAATGCAAAACATTATTGATCTTCTTTAGATGGGCACCCTGTATATATTTTTTATAAAAATCTCGAAGTAAAAGGTTATTAAAAAACTAAATATTCTTTATCAAAAAGAATTATTATACATGTCAAAAGTAAAGGTAACGTTTTTATAAAATTATTTTTTTTTTACTTAAAAAAGTTTTTATTCTGTCAAAAGCAAATATGAATCTGGCGGATACCTTTGAGAGTTTTCAAGTTGTGACTAGGGTCACAACGAAATATTGATTGGCCGAATATTTGATACGCAACATGGAATCATAAGTAGTACAGTTTAAAACAGCATAAGTTTATGTACGTTAGAGTGCCTTATTGTGACGTTTTCTGTCAAGAATAAGAGTAGAAATCTAGTGAAATGGCAAACCCACAAACGTGTTTTTAGCTTTCCTCTTCTAGTTTTAAATTTGTCAAAATATATTTTTAAGGTTATTAATCATGACATATTTTTACAGTGCCGTATGCAAAGATAGACTTGTTTGTTCTCCAGTTGGATTAATCATATTCTTTCTTCATTCTGTAATTACCAAATAGAGTTTTAAATAAATGGGACCCATTTTCTTTCTACTTAGAGTAACATTTAATAAACATTTTCTTTGAAAATGTGCGCACATGTGATAGGTGAAATCTAATGCCAAAACATAGTTACCAACTAACAAATAACAGTTTTACCAGATGTTATTGTCTCCACTCTCTTCCTTGACATAAAGCGTCACTTTTAGGCTCTCTAATGTACGTACATATACCATCGCGGCCAATAAATCCAGCTACACTGAAAGAAATTACATTAAAAAGGTGTAAAAAATACACTCTTTAAATGTGTAAATTTTACACCTTTGTATAAATGTACATCAACATTGATGTGACACTACACACGTGAGGTGATTTTGACCTAGAGTGTGTATTTTTACATCCATACCTTCTGCAACAATACACTCGGAGCTCAAGAAAGTGTATTTTTATAAACATACCTTTAGCAACCATACACCCGAAGCGTAAAAATCACACTTTTGGTGTACAAGCCAGCCAATCGCGGGCGTTAAGCTAGTCACGTGACTCGAGAAGCCAGAATAGTGTCTGGTGGCTCTCGACCATTATAATTTTTTACGTTTGTAAGAGCGTACGTATAATTTTGTGTGTGCTAGATTTTTCAAAGAAATAATTGGTTTGGACTTTTGTGTTGATTAAAAGTAAATATTTAAAAAGTGTGATTAATACAATATCCTTAAAACATAAATTTTATAATATTTTACTTATTTAGGCGGTAACACTGGCCTGCAAATTTTGAGTTGTTAATACTTGTGTATGTTTTCTGTTTTTATTTTATATTGGTACTTTTTGCAGCGCTGATTACTAATATACGTTTTATTTTTTTGTTGCGTAGTTTTTCCATAAAACACTTCATAAATAGAAAAATAACAAAATGGTTGTCCTATTTTTTTTAATAAATTGAAGGGTTTTAGGTAAAAAGCTATAGCCACAGTGTGTAAACTTTACACACTGCATGTAAAAATATAATACACACCGCATTTATATTAACGCTTCGAGTGTAAATTCACATCAGCAGCAGCTGCAAGTAAATTACCCATGCACATGGATGTAAAAATTTATCTCAGTGTACACCCAAAAATTATTTATATTAAAACCAACTTTTAAATTTTAAAGACATCTGTAATAATTAACTTAAATTTTAAATTTGACAAGAAATATGAAATTGACACAAATAATTAAATTGAATTTTTTTAATAATGCCTTTAAGCGAATTAAAAAAAGGAAGCAATCGAGGAAGCAATTCTTAAAGCAATACTAAATAATAAATTGGATATTTCAACGAATACGGTTTGCCGCGCGAAAAAGAGAATATAATAACATAATAATATCTAAATAATTTTTCACATTTTGCTTGAACTTAAGTTTTGGTATAAAATTAACAAAACAGGACATTACCTTCCAAACATACATGGTTATGACCAAGCCACGAAACGAGGACTAGTATTTTAGAATAATAAAGAATAATTCTTTAAATTTATTCCTGTTAAATTTTAAGTAAGAATTGTTAAAGAATGTTTCTAGAAAAAAAGGTCGATCAGTATTTTAGTTCCGTCACGATATGCCAAACATGTATTCGTTAAACATGGCCATCACCAAGGAATTTTAACAGTATCTTCCGAAAACCATCATTTGCTGCGATTTTTCTGTTAGCGGTTATGAATATCTTAGACCACCTTCTACCAATATCCACTGTAAGTTTGGTTTGGCCATTCTTTGAAACCTAAACTGACCTCAGGACTAGCGTGTATACGATTCACTCACCGCAGTAATGAGGAGAATCCAGCGCATGCGCACTGATTTTCTGATTTTTGTTTTGATGTATGCCAAAAATTATTTTAAGGTTATGTAACATTCTTTTGCAGAATTTTACAAAAATATCTACTTTTTTCTTTGCGAGCTAACAGTTTTTTTTAATGGCTAAAAGTACTGGCTTTTAAAAGTATTTTCGTAAAAAAAAAATTGCGGAATATTCATTTAATTAGCTAAAGATAAATTATTTAGCCTAAATATAATCCTATTTTATTCTTAAAATATATCGCCTTCTAAATTCTGAAATATCGTATCTGAAAAATGCCTCCCATTAAAAAAAACAGCAAACCAGCAAACTACCAAATCAAACCATTATTAACGTACACCAACGCCTCCCATTAAAAAAAAAAAAACACCAAACCAGCAAACTACCAAACCAAACCATTGTTAACGTAAACCAACGCCTCCCATTAAAACAAAAAAAAACACCAAACCAGCAAACTACCAAACCAAACCATTGTTAACGTAAACCAACGCCTTCCATTAAAAAAAAAAAACTACCAAACTAAACCATTGTTAACGTAAACCAACGCCCCCATTAAAAAAATCAAACAGAAATTCGTGAGTATTTTAACAATCTTTTGCTATATATTCTAACAAAAAAACTGGATTTTCCGCAGCTAATTATATTCAAGACAGTAAGTTTTAGTAATAAGACCAGAAATCAGTGCAAAAATATAATTCATTTTTGTGGATCTATTAAACTATTTCGTTTTATGAACTGCCTAAAAGCAAAAGATTGTTAAAATACTCACGAATTTCTGTTTAATTTTTTTAATGGGAGCGTTGGTCATAGGCGTAACGAGGGGGGGCTTAGGGGGTCTTAGCCCCCCCCCCCCAAATTTTTCTAAGCCCCCCAAATCAAACTATAAAAGTCTCACAGACAGACAAACTTAAAAACTTGACTATTTTTTTAGGGGCTCAAGACCCCCCCCCCAAAATTTGGACCTGGTTACGCCTCTGGCGTTGGTTTACATTAAAAATGGTTTGGTAGTTTGCTGGTTTGGTGTTTTTTTTTTTTAATGGGAGGCATTGGTTTACGTTAACAATGGTTTGGTTTGGTAGTTTGCTGGTTTGGTGTTTTTTTTTTAATGGGAGGCGTTGGTTTAGGTTAATAATGGTTTGGTTTGGTAGTTTGCTGGTTTGGTGTTTTTTTTTAATGGGAGGAATTTTTCAGATACGATATTTCAGAATTTAGAAGGCAATATATTTTAAGAATCAAATAGGATTATATGTAGGCTAAATAATTTAGCTTTACCTAATCAAAACAAAAATAAGAAAATCAGTGCGCATGCGCTGGATTCTTCTCATTACTGCGGTGAGTGAATCGTGGAGGCTTTGGCCTACAGTGTATAATTTATCTGAAAGGATAAGAAATAAACTTGTCTGCGATGATAGAAATCGGATGTCAATTTCAATGCAGCCTGCAATGACTGCGCTATCTCTCAATATCTCCTAAACAATGGCCTTCCGAATAATTATCGTAAATGGAAGTAAACGTAAAACTACGCTCCGTGAGCTTCAAGACAATGCTTTTCAATTTGTGGCCAAACACCAGACTGACATTGGCCGGGTCGTCAGGTAAGACAAAGCCGAATTCTATAGAAACTTACAGCCCTGTCTACTACGTGACAATGGGGCACGTTAGAATGGATATCAATACGACCCTGCAAAGCAGAAATCTTGTATCTGAAATAATTAAATAGTTTATTTCAAAAACATCATCTACAGAAACGTTGGTAAAAAAACAATATTAGTTTAAAGAACACTAGGCAACAAATTGCAACTTTTCTTTTTGCCCTGATCTAATAGTTATTTATGTACCAATGGTATTAAGTATATGTTTATGCCCTGAGGGCGATGATCTTACAAACCCGAGGGATAATAAAATAAATCAATATATTAAAAAAAAATCTGAAAATTCAATTTGAGTTTAACACTATCGTTGCTAGGGAAATGCTGTTTTAATAAGTTAAAAAAAATGTTTTATGTGTTTTTATGCCCGCGCGAGCCATAAAGTGCATTTTAAGCCCGAGCGAGCCATAAAGTGCACTTTATGGCCCACGCGGGCATAAAATAGGAAAAAGTTACGCTTTTTTTTTCAAAATCTTAAGAAACAATAGGATTTTAAAAATTTTAGGGTAAATAAAAAAATACGACGAATTTAAAAATCTATTTTTGAAGGACCTACTGTTAAAGGGAACGTTTAAGTATTACGTAACGCAAAATGTACCAAAATTCATACACTTCATACCTCGGTTCTCGCGTTATTCAAGAGATAGATATTTCATATTTTGGCTATCCCCCCGAACATATATTTATATATATATACAAAAAAAAAATTATTTGGCTTTTTTTGTTCGTAAAAAGAAAATAAATGAAAAAGCAATAAAATTAAAGCAAACAGTGTAAAATTTTTTCCCGAACGCTAAAAAATATATTTTTCTTATCAATTTAAAAGCGCAGATAAATTTTAATTTGACCTTAAAAAAATATTTTTTTAAATCATTAAACTGTTTAGGGAGCGTTCAAGTATTACGTAACGCAAAAAATGGCCATTTTTGACCCCCACCCCCCATGTAACGCGGCGTAACATTTTCGAGGGAATCTTGTCAACAGGATAACTTAAAAACGCTTTAAGCTAGAAACTTGAAATTTGGCATACAGGTATCTTACCAAAAGTTGGGATTGTTTTTGGTGAACATTGGGGTTGCGGCAATGGGGAAAAATACATTTTTTTACAAAAAATAGAAAATTGTTATATAGGGGTTTTTAAGATTGCTAAAAATGGGTCTGATAATAAAAAATTTCTAACCCCACCCCCGAGGAGGTGAAGGTGTAAATATTTTTAAATACCTTTATTATTTTCATAATAATTGGTATATAGGGGTTTTTGGGGTCTACGAATGAATCTGACACTAAAATTTTTCTAATTTCACTCCCTGAGGGGTTGGGGGTGCTTTTCGTGAAAATTTGTATATTTAGGTTTTTGAGGTTGCTGAAAGTAAATCTCAATAAAAAAATTTCACCCCCTGAGGGGCGTGGGTAGTTTTCGTGAAAATTTTTATATTTGGGTTTTTGATGTTGCTAAAGGTGACTCTAATATTTAAAAAAATCTAAATCCACCCCCTGAGGGGCGAGGGGTAGTTTTCTTGAAAAGTTATATAGGGTGCTAAAACTTAATCTTAAATACATTTTTTTCTAAATCCACCCCCCGAGGGGCCAGGTGTAGTTTTCGTTATAATTGGTATATTTAAGTTTTTAAGGTTAGAAAGTGAATCTGATAATAAACAATTCGTTTCACGTGCGGAGGTGAAAAATAGGAAAGCTCTTTTACTGTGCAGTGTATTTTTTTTTTGAGTCAAAGTAATACGGGTTTATGTAAAGTTACAAAATACATGGTATTTTAATGTATAAGAATTTAGCGCTGTAATCAAATACGGAGTAGTTTAATTTAAGGGGTCTTTCTACCTTCAAATTTTAAAAATAACCTTATTTAAACATTTTTTTTTTATATCGAAAGAAAAAAGAAATAATTGCGAAATTTTGTAGGTATGTTTATTTATTTTCAAAGAGTGCAAAACAAAATTTTTAGATTTTTAAAGTGCCATTTTTTGGTCACAAAAATTTTTTAGAAAAAAACGTCAAAAAATGGTGGTTACCCTTTACGCGTTTGGAGCGACTGAAAAAACAAAACGGGATATTATTCAGTATTGAAGTCGCTATAGCCCAAACTAGAAGAACATTTTTTGGCCAAAAAATTACAAAATGGCAAACGTTTTTATTTAAAAATGTTTGAAATTTTTTTAAATACGTCCGTCATTTTGTTATTATTTGGCCAAAAAAAATTCTTCTAGTTCGGGCTATAGCGACTTTAATACTGAATAATTGTTTTTGTTTTTCAGTAGATACAAACGGCCGAAATCATGGGACCACCGTTTTTTATGCTTTTTTCAAAAAAATTTGTTGGCCAAAAAAAATGGCATTCTAAAATATATTTTTTAGTATTCTTTGAATATACATATACAATGATATCTTTTTTCTCTATATAAAAAAATGTTAAAAAAAAAATATTGGAGGCAGAAAGAACCCTTAAATCATATACTCCTTGTCAAAAAAATTAATTGCAAATGCAATATCATTCATACCAAGATCTTGTTTGGGCGAAGTGGGGGGATTCTCACTAAAATGAATTTAATTTGTCCTAAGAGCAAACATAACAAAGAAATTAATTAATAGACCTACCTTTTATTTTCAATTTAAAAACTTTGTATTAAAAATAATAATTTTAATAACTAAATTAATTACCTTTAACATCCAAACAACCAAATAAATGCTGCTTACCAAGTAAAAGACGAAAACTTGTGTGTCCTGTCTGTACTAACCTGAAAGTAAAAATTATTTTAGAAAAGTTGCACTATTAATTAAAAAAAAATCATTAAAGCTAAACTTGATCGAAAATAGTAGCAAAATGTTTAAACGTTCAAAGTTCACATGTCGATACCTTATTTTTATACTGGTGTATCTCGAAACTAGGTCAATTCAACAAGGCTTCAAAGCTTCCCCACCCTTAATACCAACCAACGAACTAACAACTCCTCTCTCTAGAACACGCATACCGTTAATACAAAGTATCGCCAACATCTCGGTCTGTTTGTAAACAAATAATAGGTATATTCAGGCCTGAACAATAAAAATTACCAGTAACTGTTATTGTTGTCTCTGTTAGAACAAAGCTGTGCGAGTAAGACAGATAAATGTATATGTTGGCTACGTTTTTGTCAGTTTTTACAAATGAAATTGCCTATTCTAGAGAGAAGAGTTATTAGTTCGTTGATACTAACACAATCAACGCTGCGGTTACTTCAGGTCACTGACTTGATACGTTATTAAATTAAACCAGTTTAGAACTGAGGTAATCCATATGATATGTTTATTTATTATTATTATTACTTATTTGTATATCTACAGAGTCATGGAAAGCCCCAAATAAGCTTTGGCTTGTGCTAGGGGCTCGTCATTAATTTTGTTACATATATTCCAAGTTCTACGTCTTTAGTTCACAGTAATTTTCAAATTTTATATTTCGCTCTTTCTCTATTTTTATATCTAGCTCCTTCCTTATATTTTATTCTGGCAATCCATTTTCCAATATTTTTATATCGTTTACTGTAAATTTTGTTATTTGAATTCTTAAATATATATATTTAGACATTGACATGCACATAAAGTTTCCCTATATACTTAGCACCTACGCTAGACCATCGATATTTTCTCATAAAAATATATGTTATTTTTTAATTTGTAAATTCCTATTCATATTATTATTTCTAATTTTGGACTCCTCGCTAAGAAATGTCATAATATTTTATGTGGTTTTAGAATTTCTTAATGAAAATTCATAAGATTTCGTGTTTTGAAATTTTCATTTGTACACTGATAAAAAAGATAATTTTGATTTATTTGGATATGGCCAATTAAATTATTTGGTTGCGAGTAATAAATATTTAGTTCATGTAAATAAATATTTTAATTTCAAAATCATTTATTAATGGAAACAAAATAGAAATAAAATTTATTTGTCACAACCAAATAATTCAGTTTGCCATATCCAACAAAATATTTTTTACACACAAGTAAACTGTTTTTTTAGCGTACCGGTTTTCATCACATATTTTTTACAGATCTGTTAAACATATACAAACATATACATCTATATATAGCACATGTTCTATAGAAGATGTTTTTGTGACAAGTGGTTATTTAATTAATTGGAGGAGAAATATTTTTAAAATTTTGTAATTTTAGTACAAAGGCCCTTTGTCTGCAAATATTTTGCTATGTAGAAATTTAAAATTCTCGTAGAATAAATATAAAACAAGTTATGTTAACTAAGCTATACATAAGTTATTTAATGGAAAGAAATTAACACCAATTAAGTATTGACGAATAAAATTAAAGCTAAATTTAATCAATAAAACTGAAATTTTGACACTTATTTCTTAAAATATAATAAGCTATTTGTTGTTTTATTTAATTCTGAGCTGGTTTATATCATAAAATAAAAATAAATAATTTTGAAACTAAGAAATATCAAAATGCTCTAATATGTTAGGGGCTGTCCATATATTACGTAACGCGCCTAGGGGGGGAGGGGGTCAGAGAAATTGTTACAGTTTGTGACAGGGGGAGGGGGGGGGGGGTCTAGGTAAACGTTACGTAACGGTCATTTTTTTGAAAAATTGCGTTACGTAACATATGGACAGCCTCTTATACAAACTATTAATATTTAGCCATTGATATACGCAAACTAAAAACTTAGTCATCAATAGACCCCGGAAGAAATAGAAGAAATGAAAAAATACAGGATCGCACGCGTACTAATATGGAATTATAGTTGATATTGTTTTATCTTAGTAACTAATGTTTACAAATATTTTTTATTGCATAATATATAATATATTTGAGAAAAATGCCAACTTTCGGAATTAAAGAAAGATTTTTCATTAAATTATAATTTAACAACAATGTTTTTATTTTATTCATTTCTTGTTTTCATTCAAAAAAGTACACAATGTAACAATAAAACTAAGGCAATTTGTATAATAACTTTACTAAATATCGACAAAAAATAATAAAAACAGTGACAAAAAAGATGATGAATTACTGTGAAGAAAAAAGTTGAAAAAATATATAGATTCCGATAAGAGTTTCAATCGGAATCTATACTATTCTTTTTGATTTTTCCATATAGAATACCACAGAAAACAAAAGAATAGTTTCCTGCCATAAGGAAAACGATATATCTACGTACAAAACACCAAAGTATACTTTATATATAAACGATTACGTAATATTTGATCAGCCCTTTATTTAATATTAAATTTTAAAAATAAAAGATAAAATCCTTATTTACATTATCAGATAATTTTTTAATAACATTGTAATAGTATGCAAACTGTTTTATAAAAATTTACAGCTTATCTGTTGCAATAATAATTCAGTTAACAAAATATTATAAAATGCCAATAATTTTAAACCCGGTACTGGTATTTACTACCAATGTCCTATTTATTCAGAGATCTGGTCATCAATGTACCAAGACTAAAATTAATTAGTAATTATTTTACCAATATTAAGCCTACCCCTAGAGTGTTATTCTTATACATATTTATGTGGTAATTTAAAACTTAAATTTTCAGTTTTACTAATTGTAATTATTTTTTATGTGTCTACCCTTGGGAATAATAGAGAAGATACTGCAGACAGTAACACAGCATGTCTTTTATGGGTTTATACTGATAGCACAGGACTAAAAAAACTAACAAAAATTCTAATCTTGAAGACCTTTTACTGTTTCTTATTAAGTTGATGTTGGTCACAACTTTGCCTTTTTTCGATACTGTCGTATAAAAAAAATATTTTTAAAGAAAATAAAATAAAATAAAATAAAAAGATTTACAAATATTTACATAACTTAACATCACAAAAATATTAATAAGGAGAAAAGAAAGTTATCCTTTGAGAAAAAAAATCCAATTATCTAAAGATTTTTTTTAATATTTACGAGAATATTGGAAGGTATTTAGGGGCCATGCAAAAATTACGGGAGGCATTTTTAAGGATTCTTCCCATGAAAGATTTCGTAAAATTTTGCCCCTAAATGCCTCTCGCCCCCTTCTTCGAAAGATTCTACTTCAAATTGTATACGTACCTTGATTCAAGGTCAGAATGTTTCCAAAATATCTTAGTGGTGATTCGATCTTATATGAATTTTCAAAAAATTTCAAAAATTGTCATAGACAAAAAATTCTTGGATATTTTGTTTCATGAAAAAATGAGTAACTCTTATTTTTTTTTCTAAAGGTCTCTTCTGTCCGTCTGTCCACCTGCCTGTCCGTCCGATGCCACGATTTTTGTGAACTCAAAAACAAATAATCCGATCGACTTGAAATTTTGAGGAAAAATCAAGTTCTACGAATGGAAGCCCTATTATTTTTGAAAGTAATCCTCCCAAAAACAAAAAAGTTATAGGGGGTTAAACTTTTAAAAAAATTGAAAAAAGCTGAAAGAAAATTCCTATTAACGTAACTTTTTCAGGAAATTTACTTTTATTATAAAAATCAATTTTACCAATTTTAAAAGTAATCCTCCCAACAACAATAAAGTTATGGAGGTTAAACTTAAAAAAAAATGAAAAAACTATCATTAGAAAAAATCATTTATTTTTTCGTTTTTTGCAAAAAGAAAATAATGAAAAAATTTTTTTTTTGAAAAAAATTGGTCTTTATATTTTTTTTTGCTTTCAAAAAAAGATTTCATTAAAAAAAAACATACTTATTTTCTTAACTAGTGTATTAAGTGGATAAAATCACTTAATACACGAGTTGAGAATTTAATTTTATCCAACACCTTTTATTTTTAAATAAAAATCTATAATTTTGCGAAAAATTATGTCAAAAATATTAAGATTAAGTTTTTTAATACTAAAATAATAGGTAGCCATGGCCTAAGCATGCCTATTAAAAATAAATAATTGCTAGTTTTACATTTCTTACAAACGTCAAAATGGACGCGGTGATGACAGAATTTTTAATAAAACAGTATTTTATTCAAAAACTAAAGAATAATTTGGGGTTTTTAATTTTTATGGTTTATAGTTTCTATTTATAGAATAGTTATAATACTTAATTATTAGGGTATGTAACTAATTTTGGGTGAGATCAAAAGCTGTACGTAAAAGAGTGGGTGAAAAAATTTTTAGTCACTAGTGGAAAAAAACTCACTTTTGACATTTAAAATAGTGCTCAAAAAAGTGTTTCTGTGAAGGTGTTGGATAAATGTTATTTTTTTTATTTTTTGTTTGAATAAAAAATTTTTTCGCAAAAAGAGAATAAAAAAACTGTTAAAAATGATTTAGAGTTTTTTTACTTATTTTTTTACTTGGGTAAATCCAATATACCATTTACTTTGAATAGTATATAATGGAATCCGTAACATTACATATTTTAACGGCTTGTTAAAATAATACCATAAGTTCATATACATAGAAAAAACGGATTCCTTGAACCAAGGACACGTGTCTTTGTATATGTTCAAAGCCATATTCTCTTGTTTCAAGGCTGACATTTTCTTGAACCAAAGTCAATGTCCTTGAATGAAGAGCACGGCTTATGGAATAACAATCCGCGCTCTTTATTCAAAGACATTGACTTTGGTTCAAGAAAATGCCAGCCTTGAAACAAGAGAATATGGCTTTGAACATATCCAAAGACACGTGTCCTTGGTTCAAGAAATCCGTTTTTTCTATGTAACATTTTTAGTTACGGCCCCTATTCTCTGAGATTTTCCAAGGCCCATAGCCTTGTAAAAAAATCGAAATTTTTGATAATGCCCTTCCCCCTAAAAATCTCAAGTAATTTTTGCATGGTTCTTTATGTAAATTTGAAACACACATTAAAAATATAAGATAAAGTAATTTAAGTTCGCTTTTCCTTATACTTTCAGGTATAATTTTCACCAAAAATATTTTTAAGTGTATTAAGTTTAAAGTATTTTTTATAGTTTTATATTGGAAAAATCCATATAATACTTAACGCTAAAGAGGTTTTTACTTTTTAGTAGTAAATTTTATCTTAATCCATGACAAAACAATATTTGCTTGTTATGTTATAAATTTCAAACATAATTTTTTCTCAAAAATATCTTTGCGGTTCCGTGTTACTATAAATAATGAACCTCTTTTTACAAATAAGCATTAATATCAGCTACTAAGAAAATAGACTAAAATGAGTCCAATAAACCCATGTTAGATTTATCACTGGTCTCCCTTACTCTATATTTTTTGTAAGGAATTTTTTCTTCACATTAGTTATATACAACGCGTCAATTAAAATTAAATTATTTTATAGCTTAAAGGAAAAAATCATTTGGGAATAAAAGCCAACAAATTTTTTTGTATCCATTATATTCCACTAATCGTCGTCTTTTTTGTGGTTGCTTTTCATTAATTCGTTTTTATTCGATCGGATAAAAAACATCCTAACGAACTTTAACGCTTTGCTTTTCCCCAGTGTCAACGCCAAAATCCGGAAAAACAAATATTTCCGGAAAAGCTAAGTCGGTAACAAGACAAATTTGCAAGAAATTTATAGGCAGAAAGATTTTTTATCTAAAATATGATTTTACCCTCATCGTTTCATCTAAGGATGATCCGGATTTTTTTCTACTCATTAAAAACGGTTTAAAATTTCCGCTACACAAAAATACACAAAAAAAAACTTTAAAAAAATTCTCTATTTTTTTATATTTTAGTATTCTGGGTACCATTTTTAAATACCACTTTTGTGTGGGTTATACACACTGATAAAACAGTTTTGTGCCAACAAAATATTTGGTTGGATATGGCCAATTGAATTATTTAGTTGTGACAAATAAATTTTATCTGTCAAATAAAGTATTTTGTTCCTATTAATAAATCATTTTGAAAATATAAAAAAAAATATTTGTTTACATGAACTAAATATTTATTTGACTCAAATAAAATTTGTTACAACCAAATAATTTAATTGGCTATATCCAATACTACGGTTAAATGTGGATTAAATATTATCCAGAACTTGAATTTGACGGCAATATTTTACACTGCACATTTTGTAAAAAAGACTTAACCTGGGAAAGAAAAACTAATATTTTAAGACATGTGAAGACAAAAACCCATAAAGGAGATGAGGAGCAAGGACACTTTAATATTTAAAGAAAGTAAAAAAATACAAAATTAATTTTAATCACAAACAAACAAAAAGTTATAAACGTCACGTGACCTTTTATTGCGAATAAAAAACTATTGGCCAGGCTATAAATACTATTAAATTAAATTTGGATTACTAAAGAGCCCAACTAAATCGTAATTTTCAGAATTGTTATTTTTTTTAATTTTCTTTTACTTTAAAACGTTACGGGATTTTAATAATATTTTTATAATTGTCTTTAGTTATGTAGTAGTTTGACACCATATTAAACATTTTTATAAAATTAATATGAATTTGTTAACTTATTGTATCCCGCTATGCATTTTGACGTCACGACTCGCTAAAATCCGATGTCTAATAATATAATAATAAAATATTATTATTATGTAAAACTATAAAAATAATTTTAGCAATGCACAAAAAATATAATTAACAAAAATTATTTTCTTAATAAGCAAAACCCTAAACTATAAAAATTTTATTATTTTTTTTAATAATTGGCTAATATAAAGCAAGAAGTTCTTTTATCTCACAACAAATAATTACAGTGAAAGAGTTTGAATACATTTTAATTGGTCCTTATTAATTAGAGTTATAAAAAAGGACAGTTTTTTTTAACACGGTTTAACCCATTTCGCAAACAATACTCATTTGAGTACACATTTTTAAAGCGATGTTAGAGACATCTATGATTGTAAAGCCTAATTATTTTTACATAAACATCTTATAAATATAGTTTTATTTCTTCGCGTCGACTTCTCATCTTGGCACAACAAGGGTTGTCTAAAAAAATTGACCTGTTTTTTGAGTTTATGTGGGATAAGTCTGCATTTTCGTAAATAAATACATTTTTATATTGATTTATTGTATTATTTATGTTGATTATGTTTCATAAGACATACAAAAACTTAGTTAATTAATATATAATTAGTTTTGTAGTTGTATTTTCTTATCTTGATTTAAAAGTCATCGTACTCAAACAGGTAAATTTTCATTTAAATGTTAAATATAATTTCTTCTTTTTTTCATTTGAGAATCGTTAGATAAAAACGGTTTTTTACAACTCTTAGTTACCGTAAAAAAATAGTTTTACAAAAACTATTATTTTATTGGCAGCAGTATTTTTTTGTTGCTATTTTGATAGATTCCTTAAACATATGAAATATAAATTCCGGAAAAAACAAGTAATTCCGGAAAATCAAAGTAGGTAACAAGACAAATTTAAAAGAAATAAAATTTATAGCTAGGGGTGATTTTTGACTATAACATGAATATTTCCCCACATTTGTAGCTTATATCATATCTATTTGAATTTATGGTTTTCAGTTCATTCTTGAATTTATGCTTAAGTACACTATAAAAAGTGGATATAAAATTAAATTGATCGTAAAATATGGGCATTTTCAAATTTCACAGGCCAACAAATTTTCAACTTTTGAAAGTTGATTTGGATCTGACAGCTGATTTTGGGTAATTTAGTTATATTGATTTCGAATATAACTTCCTGTTTTGTCCATCACATAGTGTTTTAAACAACTGCAAAGTGGGTCAGAAAAAAAAAACAGGGACAAAATTCAAAATTTTTGCACAAGACTATTTTTGATACAGCTAATTTCGAATAAAATAACGACAAAAAAAACCGTGCCATAAGGGTGGTGCAAAATTTTGTTTTTGTTTCGATCTTTCTAAAAATGTGTCAAATGTTTTCTTTTGATTATGTTGATGTAGACCAATGTCCATAATTTAAAAATTATACACTTTATGTTAAACAATAAGATTTTTGGCATCACAGCTAAAAAAAAATTATACGTGATAGAAACAAAAAATAATGCTTGTTTCGCATTCAGTGGAAAATAAAAAACATCCGATCACAAAATCCTTATTGGACTGTATTATTAAGCTACATTTCACAAATGTAAATTGCAATAAATGTACACAGGCTTTTTTCACCGAGAGATTTGCCTAAGGGTGTCCACTATCTGTTATTTTAGGGGTGAGTTGCTTAATAATTATTTATTTTTATTTATTTATTTATTTATTTATTTATTTATATGTATATAATCAATTTTGTTAAGGAGGAAATTTCCAACAATTTTTGATTGATTCATTTTTTTAATATATTAATAACAATCGAGTTAATTCAAAAATAGTCATCTTGGAGGTGAACTATTTTTTCATTTTTAGCCAAATTATTCCTCGGAGGATAAAAGTGGTCAAGAACAAACTTGTAGCTCTTGAAATTCTCTGTAAGTTTTATATATTATAAATTTTCATAGGTACTTTATTACGCTTACAGAGGGCACAACTCGACTTTCAGCGCCCACTGTAATCGTGCCAAACTACTGAAAATTCATAACGTATGAAAATTATAGAAAAGTTTAGGAGAGCTCTACAAGTTTGATTATAACCACTTTTATCTTCCGATGAATAATTTGGCTGAAAACTCAAAAAAAAAACAATTTCACCCCCAATATGGCCTTTTTGAATATTTATAACTCGATTGTTATTTATATATTCAAAAAATAATTTTTACAAAAAAAGTTGGATATTTTCTATTTAACAAAATGATCGATTAGTCTAGAGCATGATCCTACTTTGTGTTTACAGAAGGTTAAAAATATAAATTTGGTTCGATTTGTATTGTGTTACTTTTGTATGAAAGGAGAATTGGGGGCATTTTCAATAAAATAAATAAACCCTTACAACTAACTTTATTAAACACAAATCAAGATTTGTAAATTTTACATGAAACTAGATAAAAACCCAGGTATTAAAAAAAATATAATAAAGCTAGTTACAGTTGCCTCAGGTGTTTTCTTCTGAAAAGGAAAGTAAGCAACTAGTAAACCTTATCTTTTAAACCACAAAATTACAAGTATCAAATAGCACTAATAGCAGGTATTATCTCAAACTTTATGCCCAAACAAAGCAGGTGTTTAGCAGAAAACACCAAAATATTATTTAATACGACCCAAATAACATAGTCTCTAAATCAAACCTTAAAACAGACATCGCAAAATCATTTACATGTCTGTCACGTGATTAAATTTTGTAAAAAAAATAGGAAATTGTAAAATTATTTAATGGTGACGAAAATGTATGCCTAATTAGTTTTTACAAAGTTTTGAATGTAAAATTAATTAACAATAAAAGTATAATTTACGGTCCAAAATGATCAAAATTTGCGTTACGTAATACTTAAACGTTCCTTACCTCAATGAATTTAGCAAGAAATATATATTATATGTGAGTAAATAAAATTACTTGAAAGCAGAAAAACATGAGAAAAAAACAAATTTGTCACACATTTGGGTACTCAATATTCAATTAATTAAGTAGAAAAAAAATCAAGATTGAATTTTACAAATAAAATATAAACAAACGTCAAAACATTTACTTCATTCAACAAGGTCTACTTTTTGCCCGAGTACACCTTTCTAAACTCAAAAAAGCAGTCTGATACCAGAGTGATAAAAAAACAATTCCCTTTTATGAATGACTAAAGAAAATTTAAAACGTTTGTAAAACCCACCTCTAAAATTTTCATAAATAAATTTACGTTAAATAAATTAACATTATTCACTTTTGTACCCGTCTCTCTGGTTTTCTAAATAGAAAAGTTTTTCTCTACTATTTTATGTGATTTTGCCTTGGTTTTTTTTACAACTACAAGAAAACATTGAACTTACATGAAATAAACTACTCAAAAATTATTACCACTTAAAAAAACAGACATTTCTTTAAAAATAAACATAACCTTTTCTTCTTCTTCTTCAAAATTTCCTTTTGGACACTAAATTAAAGTGACCCAAAAGGACTTAATGGTCTTGAACTCTCGTTCTTATTGACCAGGTACAAGTATTAGAGACTTGAAGCGAGTCTCTCTGATCGTTTCAACTAAATATATTTTCTTATTAACATAACCTCACAAAAAAAACGTGGTTAACCCACAAAAGTACATCACAAACATCAAATATTCAATTTAAATCGATTTAAATATATAGAACGGTTTCATAGTATAGATAATTTTCTTGACATTCACATTTTCACATAAAATACTTGTTGCGTAGAATAAACGTTGTTACCGATTTATAAAATTCCAGCCGAAAGTACATGATGCCCATTCCACGGGTGGAACGCATCTCTAAACATAACCTTAAAATGATAGACCTTTAATTAAAAATAAAAAAACTAACATGGCATTTCCCCCTAGCGGGAACTTCATGTCAGCTTTGGCGCGCTTTAAACTAAATACACAATTATAATCACACTCACAGATTTTTGCCGCTCAAAAGTACCTATAAAAAAACAAACTACAAGAACCCTTAAAAATGCAAGCTTTTCCCAACTCCAAGATCATGTAAACCCATGTCTTTTTCTAAGACAGTTAAGTCGTAATTATAAAAGAAAAGTACAAAAAGTTATCTCAGTTTTTATGTATTTTTGGCCCCGAAAAAGCATAAGTTTACTCAAATAGACATAGAAATACATTTTAACATAAAAACGTATGATTACAATTGAATGTAACTATCTAAACACTAGAAAATAAGTTTTAAAGATTTAATTTTTACTCACTTACCCGGAAAGTTCTAAAAACACACAACACATTTCACCACAGCGAAAATCTAACCTCGACTGACTAACTGACTACCCAAAATCGCCTCTCGATGGACCCAACTTTTCAAGAGTAGGGTATTCGCAGTTTTGTTCTCGAATGCGTGCAAATGCGTACACAAATAAGGAAGGCCCTTACAGTCTATAGAATATAGTTATGTTTTATAAAATAAACCACGCAGTATATTCGCACATTCAATATTCGAATCTGTTTTAAAAATATTCACTGTGCGATTTTTAATTTACTATCTTGCTTGAAGAAACAGACCATAGTATGGAAGAGACAATATTCCGCGAGAGCGGAATGAATATTCCATACGTATTATAGACTATGCTTTTTCTTCGACTGCAAATATGAAACACTAAAAGGCTTCTAACTATGGACAAGGTTAAAGACAATGTTCCTTGCTAGGTACTTAAAAAAGGATTTTTATTAAATTTTATCACCTATTTACAAATTATAATTTAAGGTTATATTAGATTGTTGTGACATATATCACAGTTTAAATAATCATTAATAGATGGTCAAATATTAAAAAAAAATATTATTAAAACTGGTCAAATATTAAAAAAAAAATTAATAAACTTTATGTTATTTTAACGCAAAACTTATTAATTGCATTAACTTATTCAATACTTCTAACCACCCGTTAGTGGTACTATGTGCTTGAGACACACAAGTCTTCAACTTGCTACCATTTAAAGTCTCCAGATTAGGAGAGGTATGAGTACATCTAGAAATAGATGGCGCACAAGTCTACATCAATCTAATGGCTATATTCCTTTTGCGAGTAAAGTCTAAAAACGTTTTCTTAATCAGCGTGCAGAGTTGACTCTTGGTACTGAAGAGGGCCAGCAGCCCGAAACTGTCAGTCTACCAATATCACTCTGTACGATGATTAGAAAATAGATTGATGGAATAATAAATTCAATACTTCATTGTAAAATATATATTTTTTGCTAATTTCAGTACAGTTTTCTTTTCTTTTATAGACAAGAGATACGGAATAGCAATACTGCATCTAGATCTAGAATAAATTTATTCTATGTTTGAAAAGTATGTGTAGTTGCCTACATTTTAAACCAATCGTAGAAAAAATACTTACTTTTCCAAAAATTACCCGGAATGTACTTTTTTTATTTTATAATTGCAAATATTACAGAAAAAATGCAGAGTATTAAATTAAATATTAAATATTAGTTTTTCCTTGTTTCTTTTAATTAATCATTTTGTATTTTTTATTTAACAAAAATATACTTTTGTCAATTAGCCCATAATTCACCATTAAAACTATATTCTTCTTTTACAAAGTATTTTATTAATAATAGATGCTAAGTTTTAAAAGCCTCCCCTAATCTTTTTAGATTTTTAGGCTTGGAAAATAACCATTATGTTCAAAAAACAATTAGCTGTTATCTGAAGTGCAAAAATGATTAAACCAAAATTAATGAGGAAACGCAATATTATCTTTATTACCTTTTAATAAATTCCAAGTCATAAAATTCCAAAAATTTCAGTTAATATTTAAGATAAACGTTTATTTTCCGTCTGTTTAATTCTAGCTCTATTAAAATCTAATAAATTACAGTGTTTAATTTAATAATTAGAGACGATATTTTATCGCTACCTTTGCTAAAAGTGTTTTTTTATTTATACATAAATACCCATTTCTTTTAATAGAAGATTTCTATTAAGTACTAGCACGCTAAAGGGAATTAACCCCTTAACGCACCACTTTTTTCCGATTAACTGGTTAATTTTTCACAAATAGTTTTTCTTAATTTTTAGTCTACACTAAAGGGCAATTACAAGTTATACAAGTAATGATGAAAAAATTATAAAAATAACTTTATTTTCTGCAATATACGTTTGCCCGAGTTAACTCGGGTAAGCGTAAAAGAGCCAACCTTTTTTCAATAATTTAACTCGGGCGAGTGCGTTAAGGGGTTGATATTTCTACTAACTTCTGTGTAACTATCAATTTAATATTGTTTTTTAGGGTTCCCTACCTTAAAAAAGAAAACTGAACTCTTATAGGATAACTTGGTTATCCATCCAGAATAAATTGTCTTATATTTAAACAGAAGATACGCTCTTAAAAAGTGAATAAATTCATTAGCGAAAAAGAAGCTATTATTTAATCACGTATAAATACTTTTATAGATGTTATTTAGTACAGGATTGTGTAATTTTTTTCAGTGCACTTGACAGCGGTATGGTATAGTTGGCGCCACATGTTATTTTTTACCACTAACAAAACTTTTTAAATTAAAAAGTCGCGTTTTAGGAATACTAGAATTAAAAGACAGCTGTCTTTATAAGGACATACAACTAGTAAGTTACTACTACTACTACTACTAACCCTTTAGTACTAGTCAGCTAATTCGATACACATTATTGTATTGGTATGGATCAAGATATCTGGAGACTTTAGCCTAGTGGAGTTGTTGAAAATGGATTTATGTGGGGGGTGTATATCTAGGGGGCATCGATTGTTTCGTTATTTTTTTTTATATCTCTTCGCGTTTTCAAGATACCTGCTAAAATGTGAGTCTGAAGTAATCAATATAGAATAATTTTTATGCTTGATGCAATAATTTGCTAATCTAATTAAGTATAAGTAATACTCGGAACAAGATTGTATCTATAGTTTTTTGAAGTATAGTTATATTCTTGATTTTAATACTAGTTAAGTCTTGAATAAAATATAATTTTTGTCAGCGTACAAGAATAAGATTTTTCTGAAAATAAATATAACTAGAGTTGCGGAATGGGAAAACTAGTTTAACTTTTTTTCCGTGCCTAAAAATATGAAATTTGGCATACGAGTAGATTGCATTAACGACAACCTAGTGCCGGTATATATTTATTTTTTTTTTATAAAAAGTTAAAAATTATAGTATATTACGCACCGAATACGCGAAACTAGTTTTTAGTGCAAGAGAGTGTTTTTTTTATCAGGCGCAGCCGAGTAAAAAAGGGGCACTCGATGTGCACTGAAATGGTTTGAGTCGAGGTGCGTAGTTATACTATTTTTCCTACGACCTAACACCTAAACATAAAAAAAAAAACGAAAAAATTATCTTAAAATTAGTTTGTCAATTTTAGGTTATACGTTTACTAATTTTCTGACAGCAGATATGTAAAATCAGCTGATCCTCATTTTCCAACCGTTGTCATAGGCAACGGGGCACGGGCACTAACTACTAACATATCGTATTTTTCCTACGACCTATTTAGTAGTTAGTGCTTATTTCCCACCCGTTGCCTATGACAACGGTTGGAAAGTGACAATCAGCTGATTTTACATATCTGCTGTCAGAGTAAAAGTCAAACACATAACCTCAAATTGACAAACTAATTTTAAGACAATTTTTGCCTTTTTTGGATGTTTAGATGTTAGGTCGTAGAAAAAATAGTATACGTACCTCGACGCGTACCATTTTCAGTGCACTTCGAGTGCTTTTTATACTTGGATCCGGCTCGTAAAAAAATAATCACTCTCGTGCAATGAAAACTAGGTTCGCTTATACGGTGCGTAATGTACTATTTCTTTCCCTTCTTTAGTCGTTTTTGTCGTAGAACTATTGCTGGTAGAGAACAAAAAAAGTGAATTGTAGTTTATTAAAAATCATAAATAAAATTAAAACATTTTTATCAATAATTTATGCTTCTTTGAATTTATGTTACCTTTTACGCCGGTATATTTTAAACTGTCAAAAGTTTAATCCAATTTTAAATTAATATTTATCCAAGTCCTCCCCAAAGTATAGCCACTGGCAAGATTAACGTTTTTAATTTCACGGGAAAAGTTACTTATTACGCAGTTGTCAATACCGTGTCGCCGCTCGCATATTATCGCGATATCGCCTTTTAAGGTGAGGTAATGGCCAAAATTAATGATGAAGAAGCAAGCATGACTTTGATAAAATTAAAATGAGAAAACAAATTTGTTTTATTATTTTTTCAAGTTTATTTAAATAAGGTTTAGCTTTAAGAGCCAAGGGCCAACTATTTCAAATGCTTGGCACTTCCAGAAACCTAGTCCTGTCCCTGTCTAGTAATACAATTCAGAAGTGTTACAAATACTTATGCATTATGTACATCAAAATTTCGGCAAGGGCTAAAGCTTTTTTCGAGGCCATACATCATTTTTTCTTATTGTTAGTCATCAATATTGCCGCTAGGGTTAGAGCTTTTTTTCCAGGCGAACACCTTTTTTTTTAGTTATCAACATATTTTTAGGGCATAAAGTTGGGAAATTCGTTAATCTTTAGTTTGAAATTTTTTTTTCTGTCCCCCCACCCAAAAAAATCCATCACGCCACCCCTGCATTTACTCCTATTTATATAAAACGTATGTTATAATATAAATTATAATATGATTATTTTTACCATTTTACAAAAGATAAAAAAAAAAAACTTGAATTATTTCTATAAAAAAAATTTTTTATAAAAACGTTTTAAAAACTAAAAAGGTTCTTATTATATGATTTTTTTTTAACATTTTTGCACAAGATCAAGAATTAAATTATATTCGCACAAAAAATAAATAAATAAACGGAGCTATTACTCACAAATCTAGCTTCTACTTGTCAATCTATGAATTTAGATAAAATAGATCAGTATGAAGGTAATGTTAAAACAAATATTTTTACAGATATTGGGGAGGGTTGTAAATAGAAAAAAATAGACTTCTAAACATTGTACATTATAATATAAGGTCAATCAGAAAAAAATTCGAAGAATTAGTGGTAAACCTAGAAATTCTCGGTCCAGAAAAACTAGACGTAATTATACTTTCGGAAACGTTTAACATATTTCATGAATTAAATAATTTTGATATACCGGGTTTTACTCTATATTATAGTGAGTCCATATTTAATAAAAACGATGGTACAATCTTTTACATAAACAATAATTTGCAGGCTACTGTTAATATAATAAAATTTTCTCAAATTAATATTTTACGATTACAGTGTGAAATTGATAATATTTTTTTGCGGAATAACGGCTTGTTATAGGCCACCATCCACAAATAGTGAACAATTTATTTTAGATATCGAGGGTTATTACTCAAACCTACAAAAATCTGCATTAGAAATATTTGCCGGGGATATAAATTTTGATTTGTTAAGTGTTGACGAAAACAATTTAATAAACTCTTACGTAAACGCATTAAATCATCAAGGGATGTTTTCATTCATAGACGTGGTTACTAGAAAAACTGAAGAAACTAGTACCTGTATAGATCATTTCTTTATTGGAGTAAATGATAAGAATTAAAAAAAATAAAATTAAAATTATTCCTTTTTTAATTGAATCTAATTTAACAGATCATTATACTATAGCATTATCAATAAAAAAACCTCAATTCATAAATAAAAAACAAATTAATAACATTTACTCGAATAAAATAGATTATGTAGGGTTAAACAATGATTTAAAGAATGAAAATTGGGTAAATGTATTTAATAATGATAATTCTGAATTATGTTATAATGAATTTATTAAAATACTCCAAAAATATATTGTTAAACATACAAAAAAAATTCAAAAAATTAATAGCAAAAATTATAAAATAAAGCCATGGATCACAGCGGGTATAATTAAATCAATAAGGCATAGGGACTATCTCAAAAACCGGTGCCTTAAAAATACAAATAATAATGAACTGAAAATAGAATACAAAAGATACAGAAATTATTTAAATCAACTCATAAAAAATGTTAAGAATAATTACTATGAAACAGAAATAAACAATGCTAAAAACAATTATAAAAAAGTATGGGATACAATTATAAAAAAGGCTGCTAATACCGAAAGTAAAAACAAAAAAGAAAACTACAATATTACAAATGAATCGGGAGAAAAAATACAAAACGAAAAAAGTAAAGCAGATTACTTTAATTCTTTTTTTGCAGGAGTAGGGAATGACATGGTGAAATCTATTAATCCAAATCCTGTTCCACCAAATTTAGAAAATTATATGTCCATTCGCAATTCTTTGTTTATGTATCCTATAACAGAAAATGAGCTTATACTTCACATATCGAATTTAAAAAATAAATCAGCTAGTGGCATTGACGGAATATCAGTAAACACAATAAAAAATATTCATCCTTATATAATTACGCCTATCAGACATATTTTTAATTTAATATTAACTAACGCTAAAATACCCAAAGCCCTAAAAGAATCCGTAATAACACCCGTTTACAAATCAGAAAAAAAGGAGCTTACTACGAATTACCGACCTATTTCAGTAATAAACAACTTCTCTAAAGTATTAGAACAATGCATAAAAAAAAGATTAGTTGATTTTATTGACAACAATAAAATCCTTAGTAATAAACAGTACGGTTTTAGGAAAAAACGTAGTTGTGAGCATGCACTTTTGGACTTTGTAACGGGTGTTATTGAGGGTACTGACAGTAATAAGAAGTGCCTGGCCATTTTCCTAGATTTGGCCAAGGCATTCGATACTGTGGATCACAGGCTTTTGCTGAGAAGGTTGAAAAGAATGGGTGTAAGGGGCTTAGCTTTAGCCATTTTTGAAGATTACCTCTCCCAACGCACCCAATATGTTAGAGTTGGAAATTCACTTAGTGACCCTATGACTGTCTCTAGAGGGGTCCCCCAAGGGACTGTCTTGGGTCCAGTATTATTTTTAGTTTATATTAACTGCATATACAGCCTTAAAATTAAAGGTAATATCATCTCTTATGCAGATGATACTGCTATAGTAATTGTTGGTGAAAGTTGGGATGAGGTCTTTGAAATGGCTGAAGCTGACATGTGCGTAATTAAAAACTGGCTTGATTACAGTCTTCTGAGTCTGAATATTTCAAAAACTAAGTTTCTCACTTTCTCACTAACGACTGCTGGGCAACCAAACCAAAATATTTTAAAAATACATAAACCTAATTGTACTAGGGTATTACATTGTCAATGTGACACAATAAAAAAGGAAAATAGTATAAGATATTTGGGTTTAATGGTTGACCAGCATCTTAGATGGAGCGAACACATAAAATATTTAAATAATCGACTCAGAAGACTTACACACTTATTTTACCAAATTCGAGATATTCTCAGCAGAAGACTGCTTCATATCGTGTATTGTGCCTTGGCTGAATCTTTGATGAGGTATGGCATTTTAATATGGGGTGGCCTGCTTAATAATGTGTTAGATGGCCTTGATACATTACAAAATACTTTAATAAAAATATTGTTTAAAAAGGACTTTAGATACCCTACAAATGATTTATACAGAGAATTAGAAATCTTTAATATTAAACAAATTTATACTTACCAACTAGCGTTATGGACAATAGATAACCATGCTATGTTTTCCAAACCATCACAAACTCAATTTACAAGATCCTTGGCAAATGGCTCTTTATCAATTCCTTTTTACAAAAAAATGCACACTCAAAAATTTGCACTGTACTTCGCTCCGAAAATCTACAATAAAATTCCAAATAATATAAAAAATATTAAAAATAGAGATAAATTAAAAAACAGTCTAAAATTATATGTACAAACACATTATAACACTATTCACAAAGAAGTCTACAACATAACAGTTAATTAATTTTAATTAAACATTTTAAAACCTTTTTAAAATTTTTAATATAAATTTGCATTCTTACCTTCTAATTTTTATAATATTTACTTACCTTCTTAACTTTTCTGTTTATTTACTTACCTAGTTTTAAGAATAATTAGAATAATTAATTTAAACAAAATATTTAATCATATAATTTAACACAAGGCACCGCACACAAACTATGTTTAGGCGGGTCTTTAATATTGTATTATTATTAATGTAATTTAAAATTTAAAATAAATAAATGAAATGAAATAATATTTCATATTCATAAAAAGTAGTTTTATTTTGGTGATATGTTCGTAAAACTCAGCTGTCAGCTTAGCTTTACAAAACTCTTTCCTCAAAAAATAAAATCATATTTATAATAAGTAAATGTAGTAGACATTGTTGTCTAAAAAAAAGCCGCTTTTAAGTTACAGTTTGATAAATTAAACAGAAAAGCTAATGGATAAAATACGATTAAAAATGTACAAAGCTCTAGACAAAAAGCCGTAGAATACTTCGCTGCTTGTAAATTCTTTTTACTCGTTTCGTTTAAACCGATTAATAGATTTTTATTTTATCTAGTTTAGTTTTTACTTCAGATTAGTTTTGGAAATCCGGATTAAACTGAAATTTGTCCTGGATTTTAAGGTCAGTATTTCACGCAAAAACTCTTATATTACTTATTTAAATTTCACTGATACCATATTATGATGTTAATGACAATATTTTTTTATACATATTACATATACACAAATAATATTTTTTTACAAAAGTTAACATTTCTACAAAAAACGAATGAAGTTTTCAGACTTCAAAATAACCTATTTCTTTGTATTTTACTTTTCTGCTGGTTGACATGGCAACGAGCGCAAATCCTATACTTTTACGCTCTATATATAGTGTATACAACCGGCAGGGACTGGTAAAGCAACTGTCACGTATATGCTGCATGTTATGGTCCGCCATTTTTTTAATATAAAATTATTATTTATTTTGAATTAAAATAATGGTAAATATTTGTGTGCTAAGTAGTTGTTTTTAAAAAGAAATTATGGAGGGTGACAGTGATGAGGATTTTACTTCTGCACCACTAGATTTGCAGAAAATCGTAAGTTCTGCGACCTTGTAAGGTATTTATTTATTTAAGATCTTCTTGTAATAAGAATTTATTCTTTAGATAACAACTGTCACTTGTCAAATTATTTTCTTGTAAATGTCATTAAAATTTTTAATAAAAATATGAATTCCTAAGCTATTTATTGGATAAAACCTTGTATGGCACTCATGGGTAAACCGATATTGCCCTCTCGAAAATTAACCTGCTTGACTGACGCCTCGCAGGTTAATTTTCTCATAGGCAATATCTTACTTTACCCACTAGTACCATAAATAACTATTTTTCGTTGTAACTTACGCCTTTGCCAAAATTGTTATTTTGGGCGTTTGACAAGAAAAAATGACGCTAACCTCCCAAGGACTTCGCTACCTTTTTCTGGTTTTAATCAGATTTGGTTAAATTTTGGATAAGTTATAGTTTTCGATATTCGTATAAAAATGTCTACAGCACAACTCTCAAAAATCAATAGTTTAGGTGCTAGAGCACTTTGAAAATCTTTCGATAGTATTCCAATGTACTTTGAGGCGCCGAATCAGAATTTGGGGTCAAAATAGCAACACATCCGATTAGTTTTAAAGATAACCTCAAAAATAGTATATTGTTTTACTAAGAGGAAAAGTGAAGCTTTTTTTTACTATCTGTATAATTTACGGACGACGCGAAGCGGAGTCCGGAAACTACAGAGTAAAAAAAGCACTTTTCCTCTGAGTGAAACATACTATATTTTCTTCAAGCATCCTATATATTTTATTTTAAATATTATTTTTTGAATTTAACTTATTCAGTAATAAAGTATGTTTTTTTTTTATTAAAATAGGCCAATAAAACACTTTGGAAATAAACTTAAACCTTCCTTAGCTCATTTTAATTTTTTTTCGTAGGCTAAATCGTACACCTTTCGCGATTTCGATGGTAACTTGTCTTATGTAGCATTTGCAATTTCGGAGAGATTTGTATGTGTATAAACCATATATTCTTCCTCAATCATTTTTAATCAATTTCACATAAGGTTTTTGCACAGAATCTCGAGTCAACCACCTGTTACATTATAATATATAATATAAATATAAAAAAATATATAAATAATATAATTATAAAGTCCAAAAAAGTTTGAAGTATGGCTATCATCAAAGTCAAAGAGTGCTGCCGCCTAGTGGTGGTTTTGCTAACTAACTTTTTTTACGGCGTACAACAAAGAACTCATTTTTTTACTGTAACAAAATAGATCACTTCTAACTAGTGTGTTCAGTTAAATATGAACATTTTAGTACGCTTGAAGAAAAACCTTATTTTCTTACTCAAAAATTAAGTTTTTTGAGGTTATCTCGAAAACTTATCAGATGAGGTGCTATTTTAACCTCAAATTCAGATTACACTGAGAGCTGGTTACTGTAGTAAATACTTTATGTTTTTGCTTATATAGAACTCCACGAAAGTTTAGTTAACATTCACTGGGTGTTACAGTAATAATTAACGTTGTTATAGTTCTGGTATTTGTAAAAACCAGTGAATGTTAACTAAACTTTCGTGAAGTTACATATAAGCAAAAACGTTTAGTATTTATTAAGATAATGAGCTCTCAGTGCAGCGCGGCAAAATACGTAGGAATACAATAGTCTCTGAAAGAGTTCTTGACCTTTTTTGTTTTTTGCGTGACTGTGTAATACTTACTTGGGAAAAACTCATCAAATATTTTGTTTAAATTCTCTACGAGTTCGGATGGCAATCTCCGTAGTCGCTCTAAAAACAGGTTTCGTTCGTATATCATACACAATTTTTTATTTTATTATAAAATATTAATAAATACGTTTGTATTCTTGACAATTTTAACAACAAATTTGAGGTTAGAATTCAAATGTCAAGTTTCAATATAAATCAACCAATCAACGTCGACTATTTTACTTTTGCGATCTAGGCCAAAAAATTACACGACTGATGTACACTCGAAATACATACTATAACTAGTGAAGAAGATTAAAATCACCACCGTGAAACAGATAAATAGATCTGAAGAAAACTGGAGTAGGGCCGAAACACTCTTATACAATACCGAAGCAGACTAAACCGTACCCTTAAAAATCTCTTTACTGAATAGTATAAAAGTAAAAAACACTTTTTTTTTCAGTGTATCTTTTTTGTTATTTTGTTACTGAAATATTTATATTATCGAAATAAGGGCATCATTATACACATGTTATGTACAATTACAGATTCAGGATATATGGAAAAGGATCTACAAAATTCAATAACATTCAAGCTGTCAAGCAATTTATTGACAAATAACTCGATAAAACTATAAAATATGGGCAAATAATGAACCCTCGGCTCCATATTCTAGTCGTCTGCTATTTCTATCGGGACTCACCCGTTAAAATTCCTCTGCAGGGACCGAGGGGTTTACGTGCAACAGTCCAAGCGGCGACCTCAATTTTTACATGTCTATCAGAGTTGAGCAACCACGACTTCATGATAAGTGCAATTACTTCTTATTTGCTTTCTTATTATACTATTCACAGAGCCTGAGCTAGAATAGTATTATACGGTAGTTTTGAATTTTCAAAAATTTCAGAAATCGTCTTAGACAAAAAATTCTTGGATATAAATTTGTTTCATGAAGAAATAAGCAACTTTTTTTTAGTAACCCCTCCAAAAACAAAAAAAGTTATAGGAACTCCAACTCCAACTTTTATTAAATTAAAAAACTGTAATTAAAAAAAAATTGTTTTTTTTTTGTTTTTTTTACGAAAAAAAATAAAGAAAAGAATTTATTTTTTTTTTAATTTTTTTGTTTTTAAAAAAGAGTTATTAAAAAAATGTTAATTTTTTTAATTTTTTTTTAGTTTCTTTTTTAAATTTTGTTTTCCAAAAATAATAAAAAAAATTGTTGAAAAATGCTTTAAAGCTTTTTTTATTTTATTTATTTATTTATTTATTTATTTATTTTTAATGTTAATTAAAATACATGTTTACATCCAGCTGTTTACAAAATAATATGATGTCTTGTAACTGCACAAAAGAAGTTTTTTCTGCAGAAAATATCAAATATTTTGGCATTGTGATATATGAAAATTTAAAATGGAAAAACATATGGGAGTATTAAACTCCAAAGTTTGTAAATACATACTTCTTTACCAATTAAGGAAATACTCAAACAAAATTATCTTTAAAACAGTTTAAAAGGCCTTGGTTGTGCCTATACTATACGTATAGTATTATTGCATGGGGTGGTTTGTACAATAATGCTGCAAAATACCTTAATATTCCCCAATACTCAATTTTAAAAGTATTTTTTAATAAAAATAAAATATTTTCAAGAAACGATTTGTAAAATGAAGCGGAATTATTTAATATTAGACTTTTATATGCAACACAATCTACCCAAAATGAAAATATACTTTTTAAACAAATAATCCATTACTATATATGAGGGGTTCAAAGCTAAAGTGGACCAAGTCCATTTGGGTGATGGACTTAATTCACTCTTGATTCACTCTTCCGCTGAACAATCTGAAGAATAATTCAATACCTAAGTGAACTAAGACATTTTTTAGCGTTGAATATTTTTCAAGTTTTTAAAAAATATGATAAAATTTCATTTTTTAGCATCAAATATGTGACGTCAGAACAATTTAAAAAAAAATATTCGTAGTTTTTAAAACCGTACGCTATCTGGTTTTCAAATTGATATTCGTCAGATATTTGACAGCAGACAGATGCTGTTCTCCGATCTGTGTTCTGTGACTTAACAATCAGATCCAAATTGTAATTATTGATTGATATAATATATTATTTTAGATTTTAGAATATTTTGAGGTTATATTATTGACAGCATGACGACGTCAGTTTTAAAAATTTGTCATTTTAGCGATATTGAATGTGTGACGTAGCACACGAATATATTTTAAAAAGTTTTTAAAAATCTAAAAATTCAACGCTAAAAAAATGTCTCTAGTCCGTCCAAAGACAGAGGTATGGACTTGGTTCGGTTACAGTACTAAACAATATGTGCTTTGAACTATCTCTTGATCAATGCAGATCAAAAAATTGTCTTTATGGACTTGGTTCACTTTAGCTCTGAACCCCTGATATATGACTAGGAATAAGTCAAAAACAATTTAACAACACAAAAATGTAAAAGCACACACTCAAAATTATGTCAATTATCTTGGTCCAAAACTACATAGTTCACTTCCTGATAATCTAAAGTCAATAAAATTTACCTCTTTAAGAAAAAAGTTAAATACATTTATTTTTAAAAACAAATTGTTTTAAACTAGATTACAAAAATGGCTTTTATGAAGTCCTCGCTTAATACGTAATATTTAAATAAGCCGTGCGGATTATTATTAATTTTTTATTAGTTAGGTTATTATACTGTTCATAGTGTAAGTGCTAGAATGGTATTATACGGTAGTTTCGAATATGCCAAAATCCCCAAAAAAAGTCCATGACAAAATGTGTTTTATAAAAAAATAAGATACTTTGAAAATATCAGTCTGTCCGTCTACCAGTCAGTCCGTCTATCCATCTGTCCGTCTGTCCACCTGTACGTCTGTACGTAAGTCCCCTTGTCCGTCTGTCCGTCTGTCCGTCCGTCCGTCCGTCTGTCTGTCCAAGATATTTGTGGACACAATAACTCAAGAATGCATAATACGATCGACTCGAAATTTTCTATGAGGGGAAAGGAGAAAAAAAAATCCATATTGTTGTTGATTATAATTAGGCCCACAAAAAAATAAAATGGAAAATATTAAAAAAATAAAAAAAAACATATTTCTTAAGTCTTATTACTAGATGAAATACACAATAAAATATTTTTTTTCCGTTTGGTAGCATAGCTGTAGAGAAAAATCCATACGTGTAGGGGTTAAACTGAGTTCAGATTCGGTTTCAGCGGGCGAAAATACATGGCGCAGACCACTTTTATTTTTTTGTGGGCCTGTGTTAAATATATATATATATAATCATGGTTTAAATAAACCATGATATCTGTCACAACAATCTGGCATAACCTTCAATTTTTGCATTGTATATTACAATGTAATAAAAATCATTTTTAAATACTTAGTTGATAAAATTGTTAACCCCTTCCGCTCCATTGTATCCACGTATGGATTTTTGTAGGTATAGCAAAATATACCACAATATCCAAAGTTGGATATTTGTTTACGGGATTTTCCGTATACATTTTAATCTGGTGTAGGGACCTGTACCTTGAAAAACCGGCTGGAGCGAAAGGGGTTAAATACTATTTAGTTCTTTATTTAAAAAAAAATGTATATGTTTTTTTGCATTTATAATATGCAGTGACCAGGGCCGTAGCTATGCGGGGGGCGAGGGGAGTACTCCCCCACCCATCTTAAAAAGTTGTATATGTCATTGAACCAAAAAGTTGTATATTCTATCATCTTTAAAAGTTTTATAATTCATTTATCCAAAACAAAAGTTGTATATTTTATGGATTTAAAATACAAAAGTTGTATATTTTACGAAACGTTGAGGACATTTTTTTTACTTTTTCTCGAGGAAAAAAATGTATTTTAGGCTAAAAAAATTGTAATTTTTGACCTTCTCCCCCCTCTAAATCTTCTTCGCTACGGCCCTGCTAGTGACAGAAAATATTGTTTTCTTTTTGACTTTCTTCTCCCCCCCCCCCCCAAATCTTCTTCGCTACGGCCCTGCCAAGTAACAGAAAACATTGTCTTCACCCTTACTCGCAATTTAAAGCCATCCAATATTTCATATTTGCAGTCGAAGAAAAAGTATAGTCTCTAACATGTATGGAATAGTCTTTCCGCTTGCCTGAAATATTGTCTATCCCATACTAGTTACAGAATATATTATTTTATACTCCATGACCCAGGAAATGGCATTCGCCATTTGGACTTGAGCAGTAATTGTCTCGCCAGGGGAAAATGGCTTACAATGCTGACAACAACTGCTTTTTCAGTAGCGACTACTGACTAATTTACAACTATTATCGTATTTGGAACATCACTGTGTGTAAAATTTACACTGAGAATTTATATTCTAAAAACGGAATTTTCTAATGTTAGTCGTGGTCTAAATTCTAAGTAGTTTGACACTTTATTATAAAAATTGCCATGGCTATGCATTTTATCGGGCAAATGCGCTTAACTCTGAAACTAAGCATTTTAGGCATATGTTTGTATAATCTATTTATTCGATTGATTTTAAAATCAACACTTTTTGTTCATGTTAAACTTTGTTTGGACTTTGTTAAAGTTAAATTTTGTGACCCTAGGACCAAACAGTTTTGTCGTCGGCTTGTTATTTTTAAGCTTTTTAAAAGAAGATGCTTT
Organism: Brachypterus glaber; assembly: GCA_958510825.1. Classification (NCBI taxonomy): domain Eukaryota; kingdom Metazoa; phylum Arthropoda; class Insecta; order Coleoptera; family Kateretidae; genus Brachypterus; species Brachypterus glaber. The sequence goes on from OY294044.1 coordinate 95,878,231, forward strand.
ACCTTTACTGTAATTTTTATAAAGAAATATGACCTTTTGGTCACTTTTGGTCTCAAACTATACAGCGTGATTCACCTAACACAAATCACGCGTTTTTTGACGTTATTATTAAAGTTATGAAAATAAAAATTTTACCAGTTAATATGGACCTAATTACCTACAATTTGCCCCAGACAAAAGTTTTCTACTCTTTTTTGTTTTTGAGCTAGAGCACATTTTTTAAAATTAAAATTTTTAATTTTGAAATATCTTAAAAAATGTAACTAATTTTGTTATGAATAAAAAGTCAAAAAAGTGTACTTTATAAATAGAATAGCTTCTAATATGTCTATGCATATTGCTTAAGGTTTTAGATATTATTTATAAGATAAAAAATAAGATTTTACCTGAGCATGTCTTTAATAATTTTGTATGTTTAAACGAAGTACACAATTATAACACTAGAAACAAGGATAATTTTCAAATAAACCAGTATAAATTTACAAAGACTTTAAATAGTGTTTTTGTTAAAGGACTTGATTATTATAATAAGTTACCAATTATGATAAAAAATTGTAAGTACAAAAAATTTAAAGTAGAAAGTAGAAAATATATAGTTGAAAATTTTGATTACAGCTTAAGTATTAAGTAGTATTATTAGGAAAATTGTATTATATAATAGCTATGCTAAATAAAGTTATATTATTAAACTATTAATTATATCCTGCAAAACTGGAGTGATTTGGACAAGGTTTACATATTCCCAGAGGCATGCCATTTTAAAGAAGTAAGATTGGTTATAAGGATTCGGCCCGAAATTTGGACGTTTAGATTACAATAAAAATAGTACC